>OU612071.1:3271753-4471753 GCA_914767715.1 Membranipora membranacea | reverse complement strand
AAATTTATTCTCATTCTGCTAGAGTTTTCCCCATAATGGAGACACTGAATGCCCTTTCTGCTGCTAACTTTTAAATCTACTTCTGTTATAGAATGCCGATATCTCATGCATCATGGTTTGATTTTGACTTTGTATTCTAAATAGTTTGCTGGCTGAGGACAATTATCGTGCCTTGATTGTGATTTATAAGTTTTTTCAAGTTCGAAATTTCCTTCAATGTAACTGCAAACATTTGGAAAAGGTAGCACATGCCATGCTATCTATAGGCAGCCTTGTCATGCTGCTACTCCCCAAACCAGAAAAGTAACCACGTGACAATCTGTAGGTACGTCAATGAAACTATGTTACTAATTCCCAACGCTATCAGATATCAGGTGGATGGAAACAAGGTTGATATCAGATGGTTGTATCCATTAGAGATTGTGCCAACTTGGTACAGCAGGCACTCATATCAGCTGCATCAACACTGAAGCTGTAGCTGGCCGGCTCTCAGTTAAAGCACTGAAACCCATTAAGCCCCTAAAACTTAGCGGGTCCAAACCTCCAGAGTATCCCTGCTGTATGGAGCCGGTTACATTTTCAGGCCGCTCATGTCATTATTCATATCGTATAATCTCCTCCTTGTGTTTTACAGTTTGGAAGCGTAGACTCTGTCGATGTAACAGCAGCAGGAGCTTCAAAGAGTTTCGATGCCGTTGTGTTTGACCCTCTCAAAGTAGACCCCCAAGATTTTGCAGTAAGTGCTGACTACCAGTTATATTATTTTTCATAAATACATTTGTTTCTCTGTCAGATTGAAATGAGGCAGGCCAGGGCAGACTGTTTGCTTTTACAAAATTTATGCTGACTAACCACTACCCATCTGAAATCCTCTTCTGTTCATCCAAACAGTACACAGAGTCCGACACAATCAAGTCCCTATACAGGTTACCTAGTTCAGAAATATGCTATATTGCAAATTGTTGCACTGTCCCATGCAACTTGAAAATACACCTTGTCACTGCTATATTTCAGTAAAGTTGAAGGACAGTTGCATTTTGGATAGCTCTGATATTTTAAACAAACCGTGTTTGCTATCCTGTTTATAAGAATGAGTGAATTCGTTCTCACACCAAGTTTACCCCCCTGAAACTGTTTGTACAATCGGTAATCATCTCCAATGCTCTTCTTTGTTATTCAGAGCTCGATCACGTTACTTGACATGCCTGTATTTGAGGCCATTCAGCCTGATGAGCTGACGTCATGTGCCTGGAGCACTAAAGATAAACTAGTCAAAGCTCCCAACATTGTACAGTTTACTAGACGGTTCAATCAGGTTTGTGAAGTTCCTGTTTTTTATGTTATTATTGAGTTGTGACGGGACAGGGTTCTTTCCATCAATCAATAAGAAACAGCCAAGAACTGCTGCCTGATCGTCAATTGCTGAGATTGGCCAGTCCATCTTTGTACTATGTGAATGGTTATGCAACGCAATGATGAGCGAGGATTTAGAGCCAATTGTTAATGTGAGGACTTAGCTCTCGCATGTCATATCCATAGTGACTCGTCTTAATTTTGAGGAAAGCATTACCATTACTGGTTTAGTAATGGTCACTCGGCTCAGTTCTAGATATCACCCGAAGCATTGATAGCATTACCACCTTATCTAGGCAAATAATTCACTGATTCTATGATGGATGATGCATTGTAACTAATTTAATTACAATGAATATGTATTATTTTGATTTTAAACGCCATCATCCCACAAAATACATATCAATCATGTAAGCAGAAACGCAGAAAGTTACTGCACTAATATCTTTGATAATAATTCGGTAGAACCTAATTCATATACTGTGTTGACAGGGTGTTGTTGTACTTAAGAATTGTCCCCTCGTTGACAAAAAGAGACATCTAACATCCTCATTATTGTTTTGATTTTATTTCCAGGTGAACTTTTGGGTACAGACTACAATCCTAAACACACAGACAATACAGAGAAGAGCTGAAATCCTCTCGCTCTTCATCAAAGTCGCTAAAGTAAGTTTTATTATTTGCGGAGAGGCTAATTTATCCATTTCTATTTTCTTCTAAGCCATATCTTTTTCAACATGAAATTACAAATAGTCAAAGGGATGAATGGCGGACATGTTAAACAGGTTGAAGGCAACTACTGCGATAAACGCAAATGATACTTTTCATGAGCAACTACATCAATACGGAGTTGAGGAATTACCGATTAGGATGATCATGATAGAATTTCGATCCCTCTAGTGGTCAAAAGGTTGATATATTATTTTAAATGTCACCTCTTCAGTCTTGAACATTACCATTGTATTGTTGTCAAATTCTGACTCTATGGATCTAGTGGATTTAATTTTGTTTCCACTGTTCTATTGTAGCATTTATATTATCTGAACAATCTACATTCTGTGATGGCTATCATATCTGCTCTACAAAGTGCTCCAATATTCAGACTCGCTAAAACGTGGAGTGTAAGTACCTATAGGGTAGTATACAGCTGACCACGGGACTCTCGATGTCATCGGGTTATCCAAATTAATCATGATTTAATCGGATTCCATTTGGAGTTACTCCCTGTTCAAACTGGCATGGGCTTATTATTAGGACAGGGGTCACTCAAAATGCAGACAATAACAATTTAACATGATCGGAGTCAGACTCATTGGGAAACGATCAAGTCTGAAAATATGCTTGTACCTTGTATCATGGCTCTTATTTGGTGCGGTGGTTCTGTCGCCATTTTGTGCGATGTTCCTCTATTTTAACCTTCATTTCATCTTGCATACCATCAAATTAAGAGAACTCTGTGTAGCTTACTTACATTTTTGTGTCCTGTTTCCAATCATTAGAAAGGAAACATACATCAGACTGTTTCCTGTTCAGGTTATACCCATTGTTCAGTTAGTGTTGAGTTTTATCTGCATTCCACTCACATTGAATACTTGTTTTCCTTTTTCACAGTTGATAGCTCGCAAAGACCGGCAAACATATGAAAAAATATCAGATCTATTCTCTGAAAATGACAATCGTTCTAGTCTGAGAACATACATGGACAATGTAAAGCTTCCCTGCATACCATATCTGGGACTATATCTCAGTGATATAATATATATAGACATCGCCCACCCTTACTCCGGGGGGATGGAGTCCTCGGCAAGGAAAACTAAGATGAACAATACGCTGAGAATTATATCTGAGCTACAGCAAAGCAAATATGGTGAGTTATTTAAGATGGAAATTATCATGAACGGTCCAGCAGGCAAAATTTTCTGTTCATGTAGAAGTAGGAGGTGGCACAGTTGGTTAGAGCGCCGGCCCTTCAGCATATAAGTGTTGAAGGCCGTGGGTTCTTATCCAACTGCAGTTCATCAACTACTGGAGTTTGGTTGGCATAGAAATTGCGGCCTAGCCCTCAAGGCATCAATTATTTCACCCCCATGATGTTGTGTGTGATATGATCATCTGATTTGAATCGACAATTTAAAAAATGTGTAGAAGCGAGTTAGCTGACTATCATACATGGTCCTCACTCATATTCAATGCCGAGAGTATTCAAGATACACAAATAATAGATGTTACAAGGTTCACTAGTACAGATCATGAGTATATTAGAAATTGCCTGCCCCCTGGCCTACTCTTGTAACCAGTGTAATCATTTTTGGCTATGCCAGCCATTTTACATATTCAGTTTTTTTTAGGGCCAATCTCCTCAGAATCAATCATTCCGGACCATGACAGCTCAGATAATGGCTACTGCTCATTAGGCTTTTTCTCTGCAGATTGTGTTTGAATCCATAACTCCATCAAGTTGTCTATAACCCCTTGACTCCATACTGCAGAAAAGTGCAAATATTCACCATTACTTCGGAGTGATCCCCCTCATTAGATCTGAGTAGATTCCATCGGATACCGTCTATGTGATAATCTTTCATGTTTTAGTTCTGCTAATCTGAGTCTTACCCAAAAGTTATCATTTATAACTCAATCTGTATAAATGACATTAATGTTTTATTCTCACTCAGATTTCCCGGTCATGGAGCACATACAAAGTTATCTTCACTCAGTCAGATATATTGAAGAACTACAAAAGTTTCTAGAAGATGATAACTACAGATTATCTCTGCAGATTGAACCTTCAGGTTAGTGCTGCACCAGTACCATAATTGTGTATTATATAGGGCTGCATCAATAATGTAATCATCTCTATGCTAGGGCTGCGTCAATGGTATTAGTTTTTCATGTGAGAAATAGTGTGTGAGCTTGATTTACCAAAAATGATATGTAGCTCCCACTGAAATCAGTCTGACACTGACATTACCTAGTGCATGTGACTTCATGTTTCCAATGCAGTTACATATGCAATGCTGTTAGTCATCTTTGCTTGAGATGGTGGTATAATTGGCATCAATTCATACCATTTTGCATGGTTCAGGAATCCTAAATTGTTAGTTTGAAGATTGGTATTCAATCAAATAATCCTTAAAAATAATATAAGATGCATGCGTAAACCCGATTTCCAAGCTTTCCTAATTTGAGCAGAATATATGTGATCATGTTGATGTGTAGATCTTTCTTATTTCTCTTTAGAATCACAGATGCAGAAATCACGAGATGACCTTTCACTTGACAAGAGTCTAGCCTCAGATTCTAAGATTATACTAGAAGTGAACACACCAGGCAGCTCGGGGGCGGGGTCCAATCTCACCGCCACACTCACACCCAATAATAGTGGTAAATTTGTACCCAAACACAGAAAGACTCGCAGCTTAGGGACAAAGTGAGTATTTTAGTCACTAGATTGTGATTTGTGTCCCCTGATGATCCACTTTCTCAGACATAAATATTGGACTATTATGGCATTGCTATGAAACTTAGATTTAAACTAAGTCCAAATCAGGTTTTGGATCCCCAAAGTTATATTCAAATCAGACTCGTACAGTTGATATCGCATGGATTAACTAGGAATTTCTACAGCCTGCTGACTTCATTTATTGAGAGTGCCGAATTCAACTGACCAATCTGATGGGTTTTCAGACAACCAAGTTTTGAAGTACAACCTAGCTGGCTGTTTTCGGTTTTCCGTCGACAACTTCAGTCAATGTGAACATCTTCATTAATTTCTTTATCAGAGTTTCTCAGTTATTGTTTTTCCAAACCATTATAATTTTCTTTGACCAATTTAACTGAGATGTATATTCTTGATTTTAGCATTTCGAACAAACAAGGAGATGTTGATCGCACTCAAAGTCTTCCAGTTGGAGCCTCCACACCTCAAAGACATCTTATTGGTAGGTTGTCACTCCTCAGTACAATACAAATTGTCGATATATTGGAACGCCCCAAACTAATGTTGATCTAGAACTCTGCGACCCTCTCCTGCCCCAAAACATAGTATTTTGCCTGGATTTGGATTTGCCTCTAGATTGTGGTACAATGTTAGTTAGCTATAGTGACAGTTATTGATAGCATGCTATAACATATAGAACTGAATTGTGTGCAATGAGATACAACATACAGTGGTTCGCGTACCACTACACGACACACAGGTCTTCAGCTAGGAACCATGAGTCAAGCGCCGTTTCGAGGCCTTCTCTAGTAAAACCTCCTCATGATTGCCCCAACAGCATGAAGCCACCCTTATGGTGTTGATGAGCATCTCAATCAATCTCATCGATCCCTCAGTGCATTTTGTCAGTTTCAGTGAAAAGAGAGATTTGGGCCAAACAAATAATGCACATTATCGTTCTTCGGCTTTAACATTATTCATCTCTTACTTACACAGATGACAGTGTTTTAGAAGTTAGTAGTCTACATTCTAGCCTGTGTTCTGTGACTAGATCTACTGATGATAACAACTCGCACTACCTCATAACATCAGATAAAATGTGGGACGCTGACACTGCCAGCCTCAATGACAGCTCAGAACTGGGGCTTTTCGCAGGTAAGACCCAGTCTATACTAAATCATTGTTATCATAATTCTGTAATCAATAAGCTGATATTTGTTGTTGTTTAAGGTGAAGATATCCTCTCTTCTAGCACTATTATACACCAAGTGAAATTTTTAACTTTATGAAAACAATTCGTGAGAGAAAGTAATAAGATCAAAGAAACAAAATCTCAGCTAATTGCCTTTTCTGGTGCCAGATTTTGGAGTTGCCATTTCTCATGCAGAAAGATTACCTTTCACCTTTCAGGTATACTGAAGCGTAAAACCGTGCTGAAAAAGGGGAGAAAACCCCACGTGTCCAGCTGGAAGAAATTCTGGATGCAGATCTGGGGGACTAATATCTTATACTATCCCGCTAAGAATAGCCGTGCCTCTCAAAGATCTGATGTAAGTCTGGGGGGGGGGACTAATGTGTTATATTATCCCGCTAAGAATAGCCGAGCATCTCAAAGATCAGATGTAAGTCTGGGGGGGGGGGGACTAATGTGTTATATTATCCCGCTAAGAATAGCCGTGCCTCTCAGAGATCAGATGTAAGTCTGGGGGGGGACTAATGTGTTATATTATCCCGCTAAGAATAGCCGAGCATCTCAAAGATCAGATGTAAGTCTGGGGGGGGGGGGGGACTAATGTGTTATATTATCCCGCTAAGAATAGCCGTGCCTCTCAAAGATCAGATGTAAGTCTGGGGGGGGGGGGACTAATGTGTTATATTATCCCGCTAAGAATAGCCGTGCCTCTCAAAGATCTGATGTAAGTCTGGGGGGGGGGACTAATGTGTTATATTATCCCGCTAAGAATAGCCGTGCATCTCAGAGATCAGATGTAAGTCTGGGGGGGGGGGGACTAATGTGTTATATTATCCCGCTAAGAATAGCCGAGCATCTCAAAGATCAGATGTAAGTCTGGGGGGGGGGGGGACTAATGTGTTATATTATCCCGCTAAGAATAGCCGTGCCTCTCAAAGATCTGATGTAAGTCTGGGGGGGGGGGGACTAATGTGTTATATTATCCCGCTAAGAATAGCCGTGCATCTAAGAGATCAGATGTAAGTCTGGGGGGGGGGACTAATGTGTTATATTATCCCGCTAAGAATAGCCGAGCATCTCAAAGATCAGATGTAAGTCTGGGGGGGGGGGGGGACTAATGTGTTATATTATCCCGCTAAGAATAGCCGTGCCTCTCAAAGATCAGATGTAAGTCGGGGGGGGGGGGGGACTAATGTGTTATATTATCCCGCTAAGAATAGCCGTGCCTCTCAAAGATCTGATGTAAGTCTGGGGGGGGGGACTAATGTGTTATATTATCCCGCTAAGAATAGCCGAGCATCTCAAAGATCAGATGTAAGTCTGGGGGGGGGGGACTAATGTGTTATATTATCCCGCTAAGAATAGCCGTGCCTCTCAAAGATCAGATGTAAGTCTGGGGGGGGGGGGGACTAATGTGTTATATTATCCCGCTAAGAATAGCCGTGCCTCTCAAAGATCTGATGTAAGTCTGGGGGGGGGGGGGGGACTAATGTGTTATATTATCCCGCTAAGAATAGCCGTGCCTCTCAAAGATCTGATGTAAGTCTGGGGGGGGGACTAATGTGTTATATTATCCCGCTAAGAATAGCCGTGCCTCTCGGAGATCAGATGTAAGTCTGGGGGGGGGGGACTAATGTGTTATATTATCCCGCTAAGAATAGCCGTGCCTCTCGGAGATCAGATGTAAGTCTGGGGGGGGGGGACTAATGTGTTATATTATCCCGCTAAGAATAGCCGTGCCTCTCGGAGATCAGATGTAAGTCTAGGGGGGGACTAATGTGTTATATTATCCCGCTAAGAATAGCCGAGCATCTCAGAGATCAGATGTAAGTCTGGGGGGGGGGACTAATGTGTTATATTATCCCGCTAAGAATAGCCGTGCCTCTCGGAGATCAGATGTAAGTCTAGGGGGGGACTAATGTGTTATATTATCCCGCTAAGAATAGCCGTGCCTCTCGGAGATCAGATGTAAGTCTGGGGGGGGGACTAATGTGTTATATTATCCCGCTAAGAATAGCCGAGCATCTCAGAGATCAGATGTAAGTCTGGGGGGGGACTAATGTGTTATATTATCCCGCTAAGAATAGCCGTGCCTCTCGGAGATCAGATGTAAGTCTAGGGGGGGACTAATGTGTTATATTATCCCGCTAAGAATAGCCGTGCTTCTCGGAGATCAGATGTAAGTCTAGGGGGGGACTAATGTGTTATACTATCCCGCTAAGAATAGCCGTGCATCTCAGAGATCAGATGTAAGTCTGGGGGGGGGGGACTAATGTGTTATATTATCCCGCTAAGAATAGCCGTGCCTCTCAAAGATCTGATGTAAGTCTGGGGGGGGGGACTAATGTGTTATATTATCCCGCTAAGAATAGCCGTGCCTCTCAAAGATCTGATGTAAGTCTGGGGGGGGGGACTAATGTGTTATATTATCCCGCTAAGAATAGCCGTGCCTCTCAAAGATCTGATGTAAGTCTGGTGGGGGGGGGGGACTAATGTGTTATATTATCCCGCTAAGAATAGCCGAGCATCTCAGAGATCAGATGTAAGTCTGGGGGGGGGGACTAATGTGTTATATTATCCCGCTAAGAATAGCCGAGCATCTCAGAGATCAGATGTAAGTCTGGGGGGGGACTAATGTGTTATATTATCCCGCTAAGAATAGCCGTGCCTCTCGGAGATCAGATGTAAGTCTAGGGGGGGACTAATGTGTTATATTATCCCGCTAAGAATAGCCGTGCTTCTCGGAGATCAGATGTAAGTCTAGGGGGGGACTAATGTGTTATACTATCCCGCTAAGAATAGCCGTGCATCTCAGAGATCAGATGTAAGTCTGGGGGGGGGGGACTAATGTGTTATATTATCCCGCTAAGAATAGCCGTGCCTCTCAAAGATCTGATGTAAGTCTGGGGGGGGGGGGACTAATGTGTTATATTATCCCGCTAAGAATAGCCGTGCCTCTCAAAGATCTGATGTAAGTCTGGTGGGGGGGGGACTAATGTGTTATATTATCCCGCTAAGAATAGCCGTGCCTCTCAAAGATCTGATGTAAGTCTGGTGGGGGGGGGGGACTAATGTGTTATATTATCCCGCTAAGAATAGCCGTGCCTCTCAAAGATCTGATGTAAGTCTGGTGGACAGTTGGCGTGATTAGGAGTTAAATACTTTAACAATACCCATCAGTCTGTCTGCTGTTAGGTCAAATTCCATTCAGTTTGCCTGCCATTGGGCTTGCTCCCCTTCCTTTTGGTCAGTTTGTTGGGGGGGAGCAAATCCGAATGCAAGCAAACTGAACCAAACTTGGTCAAGCCATGCCTTGCTCAGTTTAGTATTTGCTCAATGTAATATTTAAAGATCATCACTAATTTCCCAATGCTGTGAATGCTAGTCAAGCGGCAGACTCACTGATATACTGTTTGATGATAAACTGTCATTAATTTTAAGCCAAAAATCAAAGCTTTTAATCAGGATTAAATTAATAACACATTAATTTAATTTATTTTCTCACAGTTTAAATCCGACCCGAGTAAGATGCTGTCTATTATTGGCTGGATGGTCATTCACTGTGCTAGAGAAGATGAGGAGCCTGAGCACTTCAAACTTACCAGTGGAGACGGGTCGGTGTATAAATATCAGGCTACCACCCCTTCTGCTGCTGTGTGGGTGCAGAGGCTACAAATAGCTTCTACGCAACAATGTCCCAAGGTATGTCATGTCAATTTTTCAAAAATGTGCCCTTGCTAAAAAATTCATCATTTATTATATATTGTTGCAGATGCATATGATGAGTAATTATACTTGTGCCTTCATATGTTTTGACCTTTCTGTTTTGGATTTGGATTTGGCTGCAATAAGAATATGTTGGACAGAAAAGCCATTGCTGCAAATTTGGAACGCAACTACCAGTCTTTGGCCGACCAAGTTATATACTTGAGCATTTGACAGTCCTACTAGGTCATGTTTGGTATGGTTGTAAAGATCTCAGGCTGAAAAGTCATTACGGCATATGAAATACAACAGCCTGTGAATTTTATTGCAATAAAACTGCTGCAAAGTCTGAAAATTTGGATCATAGTGGGTCATAGTGATTAATTGCCTCCCCCGGACCGCTATGATCCACTATTATCTTGCCTAAAATAATTGAAAAAAAATTAATCGCTACTTTCCACCATTTTAATTTTTTTGATTATTCTTATTTGCCCTATGTAATCACAATATTTGATTTACTGGGGTAATATATCCACTTTTCTAATAGGACTGTCACTTTAAAACTGGGCACTTTATTTGTGGAGGATAACAGATGGGATATTTTCTGATATTTGGTCAGGATTCGTTTTGTTTTAAACACATCCTTTATTTTACAGGTACCTGAGAATTTGATACATTTCCAATAATCTGCTCATCCTAACAGTCAGCTGACACAATATGGTTGCGATCAAGGTCAAGGTCGCAGTAATCATCACAGACATGATAAACAATTACTAGTCATAGATAAACTACTCCCTTACTACATGCCTATATTAAGTCAGATGTTAACAAAATATCATAGCAAGGAACTAAGAAATGGTACATTAGACTCTGTTGGTTGACTTTTTATAAGCTGGCCAAATTGTTGGCACTTGTTCAAAAATTATGCCATTATGCAGACAATACTGTTAACATTTATGATTGTTTGGCTATCAGTGGCGTGCTGGGTACTAGGGATATTGGATACAATAAGTACATGTATTATCGGTAGCATTGGTAAACAAGTGGAATTTTTCTGTATATTAGACATTCGCAAACTTTTACTAAAATTTCCATTAAGAAATTTGTATATATTTTTATGACTGGCGTGATCCAGTCAATATTGCATGTAATCTGAGTTTCAGACTACATTGATAAAGTCTCAGACTATATGCAATGTAGTTGAGGCTCTTAGAGTTATGACACATTGTTTAATTAACTAAACACTGAAGTTTCAGTTTTATTCGTTTCACTTTGTTCTAAAGGATTAAATAAGAGCAGAGATTTATGTTTTATCGATTCATTAAATCTCTAATAAACTTAACATAACTGGACAATAAAACACTGCTATTGTTTGCTTTGTCTGAAAACAAAGGGTTGGCTGAATGTTGTGTTGTTTTGAAAGTTAACCAGAGGAAGTCTGTATATCATAGATTCCCTCATGAGGGCACACTGCACAAGCCAATGTGTTGGGTCCGATTGGCTGTTGTGTGGGATGTCGCTTTCCTATTAAAACATGGTGACAGAAAAAATAATTCAGTTTCACATTTGCAGCAGCTTCAGCTAAAACTTTGCCTGTGCAGTGAGTTATAGGTCTGTATAGGATACTTGTGGGTCCGCTGTCTAAGCAATGCCTGTGCAGTAATGATCATAGTCTTAGCAGTTAGGCCCTGTGATACCCGTGAATTCTGTTCAAATAATCTCTAGGAGCTGTAACAAGCAATCTTACTTCCAACCATGTCTATTTAGTGCTTCAATTCTGAACCGTACCTAACACACAAGTATCAACTGATTGGGAATGTTTTCTCTTGATTCAACTCCAAATGTTTTGTATCCGTTCGTCCACAGTGCAGGCATTTTTGGATGCTCTGTTGCTACCATTGACTTGACCAACCCAGACCAGAATCAAATTTCACTCAATACCGGTGCTTTGACAAACTTAGCATTATTGTTTGATTAAGATAAATTATTCACCTTTGCAATAAATAGAAAAAATTAAAAAAAACTTGAATATTCTATGGCAATTGCGAGATTTACACTTTCAAAGAATCATAGCAATCAGCTTGAAAAATGTATACAGTCCGAAAGGACAATATCCATCAATCGTTGACTGTCAATATAAGAGGTTGTGTTCCCATTGTTGGTTTTAAAATGGCCGCAGTCTGATTATTTGTAAAATTATGCTATACGATGTGCACAGTATTGTCTTAATTTTACACCTTTTGATTAAAAAATATTATTGTCAATTTTTGCAGGGATACATCATATATCACATGCATTTACATTTCCTAACTTTGATGACCAGAAGTCCATCAATTGTCACACATAAATCTATATGATAAAAGCCATTTTAAAAACCATTCACAGCCTATGTATCCTAACAAAATGACGACACTATGGTGTAGGCTATGGCTTAAAGGTCGAACATTTTAAAAAAGTTGAAAACCAGTCTTTAAGTAAAATACAAAATGAATTATGGACCTCATAGGTAGGTATGACGAATTGCCATCATAACTTACATCTACTAAAATTGGCTTCAGATTGACAATTTTCCCGAGTGAATCACAAACTGCAGGCACTATTGCTATCATTGAAGTGTACCCTCTGTATATCATTACTCTGTGATAGGATCATTTTTCAGCATTTGAAGTGAACAACCACTCAGTCTGTGGACCGTTAGGGCCTTTCAGTCCAATACCTAGCATAGGGCATGTTTGTTCCAAGAATGATTGTTGATGCACAGAATCTGGTGCCTTTGAACTCAAAGATCAGAAGTTGCAGCGTTGTATTTTTTATTCCCTGACTTTTCTTCTCCAACAATTTGATTTTGACTTGTTACTCAAATTTTACTCTTGCATTCAAAGGGGAAAAGCATCAGAATTACCGCACATGTTATTGTGAAACAAGTCTGCAGATAAGTAGAAGAAAAGTGCAAAGGAAACATTCAAGGGTGAAAAGGTAAACCGTGCAAATCAGGAACCGCTTCTGAGAAAATATGAAGATGATGATACCAGAGGCTCGGTTGTGCTTCACTCAAAATGCAAGCTGCAATAGTGAGCTCCTCTCGGACATGTGTGCATTGGCATACTTTTCGTGACAAATTGTATCCTCTACGCTTCATAGCAATGTTATTTTATATTCTCATAAAAATGAAAATCTGAAACTTTTTAAGAGCAAACTCTTTAAGGTGTTATTCATGTTTGAACCGACATGGATTGAATCAAAAAATCTTGCCCTGCAACCCAGCATGATTCTTAAAAGAAGGTAAGTGGCTTAGGCAGGTCAGATTCATACAATTTCTTGAAAGCGATAACAATAACCTTTGTCAAGCGCAGTTTGGTACAAATGTATGATACATAACCAGCTCAGTTGAGACCCCAATGAAATTATAATTAGACATATACCCTGTGCACGGTCTTTGCCTCTAGACCATGTTGATTTATAAATATGATATAGAGATATTGAAAGTGTCATGTCATCAAACTGGCAGATTATCTCTATCGTGATTAAGGAGTTGTCAATAAAAAAACTCTTCTCTGTTAAGTAATCGATTGAACATCAATGGAGTTCATTGCACTCTTTTTAGGAATTTTCTTTTCCTTTGGCTGACTTTTTGTACTGACTCCAATTGTCTCATTTTTTCTCCTTTCCTCATTCTCCAAATGTCTTATCATATGAAGCCTTGAGTTTCTGCTCTTACACAATGTGTAATAAAGTGTGAAGTTATTAACCACCACGGGTACAGTAAAAGCTATAACTAGTATCCCTGTAACCACACACATCGATCCTATGAAGTAACCCATCGGTGATTTAGGTGTGACATCACCGTAACCTGTGAAAATAAGACATTTTTTATATTTTGAGGATTTGTACCAATTTCCAACCACGTTCAGACAACTCTGATATATCTAGTTCAAGTATAGTAGCGATATATACATAATATTATATATCGCTCTATGTATACAAGCCTGTCTTGAGTAGTCTTGACAAGCTTGTAATACAATAAATGTCTGAGAAAATAGACATCAGACAATCCATACAGAAACTGACTGCTTAAATTTCCATCTGATATGTCAATTTTTCGGCCAGGAATAGCTCAGCCTTTAAAAACACCAGGCTCTTTTTTGCAAGAATATGATAGCTTGTTGATGCAGCTTCGTGATTTACCTTTTGCTGAGAGATTGGAGTTGATTTCTCACCCAACATTTGCCCATGAGGTAGATTTTATATATCAAAATATAAGTTTGGGTTGTCCTAACAAAGTTGACTATACATACCAACAGTTGTCATGGTAACCAGAGCCCACCAGATGGCGAAGGGAATGTCCGGGAATGTTTCCTCCTCTGCATAGTGTATAATAGCAGCGAATATCAGCACACCAGCAAAGAGGAAGGATATGATAAGCAGTAACTCTGAGAAGGAGACAACTATCGTGTATATCAACACTTTAAAACCTGCAAATATTCATAAAATAAAAAAGACTCTGTCGTACTTGAAGATGAGGCTACTGGTATCTGATCAAGTTCAGATCTGAATACTGCTAAACAGCTTGATAAGTCACAATGTTAACATTCAATACTAAAGCAACAGATGTACAGGCCACATTAGTCTATCTGGCCGAGCCCTTGCTTTTTATATTAATTTCAACTATAATGCCATGACTCTTTATTATATAACTGAAATTATAAAAAAATCAACACAATAAACCAAAAAAACAAAGATCACACTGTCTACGAGTTAACACTCAGCAAAGTTCTCTCTCCAAGTATTGAATCTCAAAGCTGTCTGAGGAGCGGTCTTACCCGTCATGTGTCTGAATAGTTTGAAGATCCTGGCTACTCTCATGATTCTGAGGCTACGTAGTATAAACACCAGATACAGCTGCTGTTCTACCTCGTGTTCATCTGCAGAGTCGACACTCACTGAGTGCTCTATTATAGAGATAAAGTGTGCCATCAGGCATATCAACTGTAGGTCAAATAGACAAAATAGAACAAAAACGTCAACAAAGAAAGTTGTAATTATGATGAATGCTTGACTATTTTGAAAGTAAACCGAATTCCTACTATATTGCCTGTAGCCTTCAAAACAATAAGAAGTTATGCCTGTTTGAAAGAGAAGAGATAAATACAACTGACTTACCTCGACAACATTTAGAGCAGATTTACAGAATTTTATCTTTTCATAACTGAAAGTGAATCTCACAATGAGCTCCAACAGGAAGTACCCAAAAGTGAAGAAGTCAAGGTAATGGAAAACAATGTGAGCATCCACATGTCCTTCGTCATGGATGCTGTGCTCCAACTCTGTAAATAAATTAAATTCAGTTGATGGAAACTTTTTTTTTTTAACCTTTATGTAATATACACACTTGAAACATGAAAAAATATGATAGTTTAGCTCATTTGGTCATGCATGCCATGAGTCATAGAAATTCCAAAGTGCATGCGCCTAATCAACAATCATGCGGAAACTATTTCGATGCAGTGATCACTACCTGTTCAAAAACTAGGACCACAATGAGAAAGTGTGATTTAGTAATGGAAAGCTTAGCTGGCTAATTTCAAAGACAAAACATGCAATTTCGAGCCTTAACCACCATCATTTGCGTTTGCAAAGGCTGAATTGTACTTATTGGTCATTTTTCCAATGATTCCGCTTAGACAAGCGTACCAAACTTAGACTACAATAATATTGCTTCCACATGAAGTCCAACACCCTATGTGTTGTGAAAATTCTGAAAAGGCTATATGAAAAGTTATACAATTTCAAGTTAGCATTGGGAAATTGTATGGTTGTAGGTTAACTGGCTCTGAATTCTGGTCATGGTGTTTGATGTTGGACCAAATCTTTACTTGGATCAGTGTTCAGTCTCCAAATCTATGAGAATATATAAGTTGTGCTTAAATTTGCTCATAATACAAATATATATATTAAGTTTGGTAAATTCTTCTTGATAATCATAGAAAGGTAAAGGTAGTTCAATATACTGGCCAAACTCGGTACAAAAATAGGCACTATACTGATGAACGATTGTGTTGACACGAGAATTGCATATGGTTTCATCAATAGCAATTCATTTTGTAAATCATAAAATTCAATCTATTAGGTTCCTGTTATAGTTGTTCAGCTTCTATTTGGAATTTTAAATACTTGGTGTCACACAAGCAGATATTTCGATATCAGCATTTCACTCTAATCCTTCCTTTAATTTCCGTTACACAAACAATCAGAGGAAGATAAAGGAAATGGTTTCTAGGATAACAGCTTGACATCTCAGCGATCACAGCAAGGATTACAGGCTTGTGAGTATCCTCTATTTATCTTTTTTTTGATAAACTACAAGCTACAGTCATATTACCAGGCCAACATTTGTCATAAATGCGATTTGGAATTCTTTTCAGCGCTAATCCTTGCTATCAATTTTCTTAACATCACTTCGATATTTTGATCTTTCGAACATGCATATTGATTGGAAGGTATTGTCATTGTTGTTTCAAGACTTTGTACTGATTTGGCAAAGGAACCACTGGAAGTTGAACACACAACCTCTAGTATCAGAAATCAGTCAATCCAATTCATCCATCCCCGTCCCGAGCTCCATAGGCCGGCGGCCACCAGCTGCAGAACCGAACAAAGCTGAAACACTTTAAAGTGTTTAGGAAAGCAAAAAACAACTACTGTTCATATCAAAGCTTTGTCATTGCAATGAACAAAAAAAGTAAATTTTTACGCACAAGAACATTATTGAATGATTTAACCTAATTTAAAGTGCGGAAATCTAGGGTCTAGAAGGTTCTACAGTATGTTATCTCCCCTTTCACAGATTCACATTTAAAGGATGATCCACTTACAGTATAACAGCAAGCCTAGCCCTGGCTTACCTATGACAGTTACAAGGCTGCTCTAATTACACTAGAAATTATCAACAAACAGTAATGGACAACGGTAGCGTAGTCAAAGATGTTTTAGTGTTAAAATGTAACAGGGGAGATAACAAACAATAGACCCTTCTGGACCCTGGATTTTCGCACTTTAAATTAGGTTACATCGTTCAATAATGTCATTGTGCGAGAAAATTTACTTTTTTGTTCATTGCAATGGCAAAGCTTTGATATGAACAGTAGTTGTTTTTTACTTTCCTAGACACTTTAATACTGTCATATGCTAACCAGGACATCATATCATAGAAAAAATAGATTGTTTACTCTATAATGATTATTTTTACTGGATTTTTTAAACACAATCTTTTTAATACAAGGTGCCACATTTAACCTAACTCAGTGTGAAAATCAATAGTCTGAATAAAGATATTAATAATACAAACCTGTCTCATTATGCGTAGAGTTAAATGCTTCATCTGCTGAGTGGTTAGTTTCATGAGGTTCTGCAGCAGCGCAGCAGCAGGCCGGAGTATTAGAGTGAGTCTCAGGAGGGGGAGCTGGTATCATTGTACCATTGGCTAGTTTTATCTGCTTGAATACGTAGTGAGACTCAGCCACAAATGTGAATATGCTGGTGAATGTTATCAGCATCGAAAGTATGCTGAATATCTACAACGACAAAAAAATAGAAAAATAGTAATCAGAAAATGTGTATATTTTTATACAACTATCTGAAATGTTTTTGTTGAACATGTAAATATTTTCTACTTATTCCTCTGACAGAACCTCTATTAATATGGAGACACTGTATTGGAATTGTCAGATGCTCTGTTGGATGAGTGGTAGGTCACCAGATACAAGGACCAGTGTGACCTTCAATGGCGATACTTACAGAATCTTCGAATGTACTGCAAGGCAATTTTGTTAAAATTCAGGTTGATGACAAACCCAAGTTAGATTCATGCTCTGGCCACCAGGGAAATTTTCACATTCACAATACATTGAGACTTTGCTGCTATTCAACCAACATTGACCTCATTGCAAACAATTAATCCAATAGCATATCAAGTTCCACGATGTATATATACTCACCCGCGCACCAACAGAAAATGATGGACTCTCAAGAGTATGGAATACATAGAATCTGAATCTGCTTGCGTATGATTCGCTGAGAGGGGCTGTAATTCCTGACGTTCCATCATCGAATAACTTATCGAGCTCCTCAAACATTTTAGTGGTCGCTTTGCTGGAGTCATATTTAGCCCAACAGCACATAGAAATATTTGTCTCGCACAGCCTCCAATATCGTAACTCCTGAGTAATTAAAAAAAAAACAAAGTATGATGATAATCATGATAACAATTTAATTATAATAATAATTATATTATATATTATCATACAATATGAGAACGTGGTAGTCAAATTGTCATTGCTGATGAATAGGGAGTGCAAGCTCACTAACAATGGAAGCATGATCAACTTTGTATGCATCTCATATGCACTATACCTAATTTGCGGCACTTTTTTTTATTCACATAATTGAACAACGCAACAAAAACTCTCCAGTACTTTACAAGTGGCTATTTGGCAGCATAATTTTTAGGTCGCATAAACTTTTTATAATAATGGTCTTGATCCCTTGGGAATATAAAGGTTTTACTGTCATTGTATTTTATGCACTGTATAACAGCATCTTATCAAGTTATGTAATCAGCCTATGCAACAAAAAAGTGTTGAGAACTCCAGCACACTCAACTTTAAATATGAACTAAAAAGTACAACTATGGTAAAATTATAAGAAAAAAGAGTCTATCAAAGTCTAAGTCGTCATTGCGGTGAGGGATACCCATCTAGAGTAGAGGTACAGGGACCCATGGTACTCAAGCAGCACCCTATACCCTTGGACGCCAGAATTCCGGGTTCTCTTGTTATCAAAGAGGCAGAAGGGGATCTTTTTACAGCATGTGTGGTGTGCAAACACACAGTGGACCTCCGATATTTCTAGTCCTGTTCTGCAAGGACCTGGCTAGGATGAATGACATACCAAATCAGAAATGACTGCAGGTGACAGAATTGAACCTGGACCACACAGGTCTCAAGTCCGTTCCCTTAAAGGGCAACCGAGGTTTCGCAGCAATGCATCAATGGGTAGCAAATAATGTGCTGGGCAGGATCAGCTTTGTGCATTACGCGATGCAAAACTCAAAGTAGTTGCTGACTCTCAGCTGGGTAACACTTCAGTTTAGGGGAGGTCCCAAGACTTTGCTGTAATAATTATAGAGCACATGCTAAATAATAACAGGAACAGGAAACTGCTATGTGGTATTCTCTTTTAGCTGAGTTTGAGTACCTGATGGAAGAAATGTTTCACAAGAATTCTGGCTGAATAATCATCCGAATTATATTTTGTCTTTTTCCCCATGCAGAAGGTGCAATCTGCTATTAATCAATGGCCATCGATGAGAAGTTGTTTGAAACCTTGGTTGCCCTTTAACCATCAGACCACTCCATGGTCTATATTCCCGTGGATCTCACCTTATGCATAATGGATCCACATCCATTCTGATCGAGGTGGAGTTCACCAGATCGGTAATATTCTATGATGTCATGGAAAGCTGTCGGGTTTCTCTCGAAATGATACATCCCTGTGTCGGGGTTATAGCTGGGATGATCTTCCTGTAGTTTGGCTACGTCTGATAATCGCGATCCTGGTATCGATTTCAAAGTGTCCAGGGATGCCTGGAAAAATTAAATTTGAGTTATTTACTCTCAATTAGGTTTTATTTTAATTTCATTGATGTTTCTTGAGGAACAGCCTCTTATTGGTAAGGGCCTTGATGTCAAATTTGTAACATATTTGATTCTGGGCCAGTGTAAAGGTGGCATGAGGAGCGTCAGCCCAAAAAGAGTAATGTGTAGTCTGAGCCCCCCATACTTTTGCCCCTTGCCCGATGGCATTTGTTTGGGTAATATTAACAGCATGGCGTAAAGCAATATCAATGCCAACATGCACCTCACTCAGGCAGAGGATTTAAAAATACAAGCTTTCAAATAATATATTGTTACTAAGCTGCAACCCTGTGTTATAGTTTTCAATGCTTTGTACACAGCTGGTTATCCTAAGGTAAGTTAGTGCTCAAACTTAGAACAATAAAATCAAACTCCATAGGGAACAACAACGCACCAATATCATTGAGTGCAACGTGTGTGGAAAGTGAGAAGTAGAAAATAATTGTGTATTTATCAATTATTGATTTGAAATACCACGACATGCTGTGACAGTATTTACTCAGTCAGTATACCCACTGGGGCAATGAGCAGATTGGCCCAGTGTCCTATTACGTTAGGACATGTTCTCAATGTTGCCTTTGAGCGAGTTTGCACAAAAGATTAGCTAACGGATTGAAATTATCGTAAAGATTTGATTTGCCTAAGGGAATTGGTAACTATCCTGTTCCATACTGCTAATTCTTCCTTCTGTTAACACTTTTTTTTAGCCACTTCCTAAACCAAAAAACACTAAATAAAGAGAGACTTTTATGCTCTCAGTTTGAGACTGTTACTATGTACATTGGGATGCTGACCACTGCAATTTAGCTATAAAATCTTTCTACAGTCTATCACTAAGTGGTCTTTGATCTGAATTGTATGGTTTAATTTGAAATTATATGCTTCATATTCGTGGAAAAACTGAATTCTTAAAAAAAGCACCAGGTTTTTGCTTGGGAACAAACTAGGTCATCAATGAGCCATGATGCACACCAAGCACAAGAAATTAGATAGAAAAGTCAAAGCTTTACATCATCGAAAGCACTGAATTATAAAATCAGTCGGCATTTTGGACCACGAATCAATCACAGCTAGAAAGCGCAACAATCAACGGTTGAATAAACTCACCTCAAACAAAGAACCGCTGATGTTCAGTTTGAAAATCTGTCTCGAATCTGATGGATCTGTACCAAAGTCGGTAGAATCACGGTCTAGCTTCCCTTGTATGTGGTCTGTGTGATGGTTTGTATTAACATCCGGACAGTTGGTTCCTTCTACTGTATTACCTGAAGGTAGATAAAGATATGTGAGTTACGGAGTTATGGAGACTAGAAATGTTGCTCTCTGATTTTCAAGATAGTCATTCCATATACCAACATACAGATTTCCTCCTATTGGTACCTTAGTGAAATGTTACTGGCTTTGAAATGCTCCGCAAACCACAGCATTTATAGTCAAACAGATTGTGGATCAAAGTGTCTACTGTGCCATACCATAAAAACCAGAACTATGATACACTGCTGTTCAATGTCTGAGTGCTAATGATTAGGTTAAAAAATCTACCTTGGCTAACATCCCTTTCAAGTTCCATGACAAGACAGCGACACTAACCCAAAGCAAGTGAGAGTGCGCAGTACAAGGCAGAGTACCACAATATATAAATTATCTGATACATAAGTAGAATACAGCTAAATTCAGTGATAAGTAAATACCAACACGGCATAGTAAAAATATGCTGGTATGATTTTCTACATTTACAACCCCTAGATTGGCTAATAATGTATTTGTAGTAATGTATGACCTCATTTCTTGGTTGCGGGTATCTCAATTCGAATGATGAATTTGACAAACAAGGACTTGTTGCTAGGCACTTTCTACCAAACATAAATAGTGTTTTATTGCCTCCCGTTTCAATATTTTCAAATACATATGTTCTTGATCAGAAAGGAGGCAGGACTGAGCTAAATCAGAGCGTAGATTACACCTACAAAATCATGCAATAACGGAGATTTGTACACTCAATTGTAGTCTTTATCTTTCATTCTATCTACAGACCAATATCAACTTTACAGTGAAATCTTTTGGGGACCGTATCCGTCGACACTCATTGCCAGCACATTTGCTCACCTGTTTTTCCTTTGCCTGCTCTTCTCTTCACCTCCGAATCACCACAGTGCACACCATTCTGCAGGAAGGTCTTATTCTTTATATGTCCGTTAGATATGATCTTATGACCATTTTGATGCTGCAGGATGATACTCTCCTTACTGTTTGAGTTGGAGAGTACGCCACTATCCCCTCCTCCCCCGTCACTGCTCTCTGAGAAGGTCCTGGTGTGATACGGAGCTGTGCTCGGAGTGAAGGTCGAGGTCACATGTATCATCTTATCTGAGTCGTAGTGATATTCTCAGCACTATTCGTTTCTCATTCATCCATTAAAGTAAATGCTTACTGAAAATAACAGCAATATTGTACAAAAAAGGTTGATTAAAATCACATGGTTCAGTCACTCACCACATTCCGTAGAATGGGCTGCGAAATAGTGGGTGGATTCAGGGGGGAAGCTGCAATGGCTGCGCCAATTTCTTGTCAGTTTGTAGGTAGTTTGGAGCACACCTGGAGATCCAACAAGTCCCTGTAGTCAGTAGCCATACAAAATCCGAAACTTGGAATACCAGTTTAGTTTTTTGGCTAACAGTAAGATAACAGATTCAGGGTAACAATTACTATTGAATAAATCAGAGCACCATCAATACTGAATAACATAATTAAACTACTTATTACCTTAGTGAAATACACATTATCCAGGTTTAATTTTCCAATCAAGTTCAATTTGCATTGCTACAGTCCATGTAAGTCAATGCTGCCAATATAAAACATCTACATGTCACTAAGGTCATTCAAAGACATTCCGGTTAGGATGTGTAATATTGATTGTTATGCAATTCACTCTATTCATGAAAAGTAAAATAAACCAAATACCTCTCACTCATCAATGCTCTGATGTTTTCATTGGAACAGAAATTTGATGAGATATTTCCTGTCTAAAACATAACCACAGAAATTCCGCCCAGGCAACTTTTCTTCATTATTTGTTAAGTACAACGCCTATATATTAGCCCTAAAGCTTTCCAGCCTATCCCCAACAAATTAATCATATACATGAAAGTTTATACAATGCTGCACAACCGCCTTAAGGGAGTCTGTACTCTTCCTAAAGCTTTAAAAAATTGACTTAAGAAACATCATACATGAATAAGCGAAAGAAGAGCCTCTTAGCTCTTGAAACTACATAACCAAACCTGGCAGTAATTCCCAACAATGACCTTGGGCCAATTTACAAAATAATCCAACTTAACTACTTTATATTGCGTTTTTTTAACTATAACGGCTGCAAAATCTTGATTTATAAAACTCTAAGACTGAGTCAATCAAGAATATAACAGTGTTATCACCTGTCAATTATGATTATCTAATCTGTCACAGCTGGCCAAGTGTAATCCTTAACAGATCAGGGCATTCAGTCGGCAAGTTCAATATTTCCAGACCAAGTAATAACATGTTATATATAACATTTTATATAACATTATACATAACTATATAACATAATATATAAAGTTTAAAAACTAAATACTACCTTCAGATAAAGCATTGTATTGCCCGGCAACTAGTGCTGAGTTAGTTATGCAAGCTTTTCAAAGCTAGAAATCATTCGCAACTCTGCTGCTTACAAATTACGGTTTGTGTATCGCACAATAGATACCCGGAAGAGCTTTGAATATTCTTACTCTTACATCACAGTATCAACACTCACTAGAAAATCGTAAAATACTACGGTCTGCCTTTGGGTGATAAAACGGTTCTCGTTTCTTGAAGTTAACCTAATTACTTATTAAGACAGAGAATGCATACATTTCTTACAACAGTTTAAAGTAAAGACCAGGACATGTATATTTTAATCATTCTACCAAGAAAGTTTAAAAGTAAAAGTTTTCTACCAACACCTTGAGGCATGTTTATTTATGCTAGATTTCAACCTCATTATTGGGAGTGAACAGATTTTTCGGTTTACTGTTGCAGTGGTATTGTGATTTATTGAGAATTCATACCATGGTGACAAATATTTATGCAGTACGTTACAACAGCCACAGCAGTTACAGTCATGTCACAATTTATAACATTTGAATTCAAAGAGAAACAAACTGTTATGATCAATAAAAAAAAATTATGTTTCAGGTAAGCACTGTGACACTGCACCAATCAATAATTTAAACTATTTTCTTATTTTTTCTCTTATATCATCTTCATCAATTCTACTAAATATTATCACCGATTGGAAAGGCAAAACCTTGCAAAGCGCCTACCGATAAAAAACTGTTAAAAGCTCAATAGGAAACTTGCGGGAAATTAATTGCATTGGAAGCAGTTTATATGAATTTTAATGGACTATACGAATTGCAAATTTGGTTTGGAACCTCATATTTCCCAATTTTTATTATTACCCATAATTCTGTTTTTGTGAAATTATTTTTCAGGTTGAAAGTTGAATGCCTTTAACCAACAAATTAATTATTGATTTTTTTCATAGCTTTTATTTCCTCTACGTCAGATTAAATTCACCGAGGCATTAAAGGTATATATATGAATAGGACATCGTGTTCCCTGTACATACAAACATGTCTGATCAAATATGTCTTCGATTTCATAATTCGTCTTCATATGGGATTTGAAATCTATGGATAAGAAGTGAACTCTTTCTGGCCTTCCTGTCTGTGAATAATACAACGCAGACGATAGGTTTGAATACCCGCAACATTTTGAAGGACCAAATTACTGGACATACGAAAGTACAGAAGAATCATTTTTGAATGATTTTTCCTACATGTGACATTCATGTGTTTTATTTTACTTTGAGAAACAGTATTTTTAAAACTGACTCTCAGATAACCTCAGAATCAGATTTGAACTCTGACCCTTTGCAGTTTAATCTAGGATATTGAGACTCAATTTGGGAAGCTAAATAGCAGTTTGTGGTCATGATCCATTGCGGTTCAGAAAACAACAAAACAGCTTCCTTTCACACACAGATGATAAAAAGAAAAGCTTATTAGTGAGAAGCTATAAAACTGCATTTCTCAGTGTTCACTGAATTTAGCACCTTGGAAAACATATTTGTCTGTATCCCAGAATGCTATATCAAAGCTCCTGTTGGGTATCATAAGAAAGTGAACTATGACAGTGAAATTATAGAACATTTTTCCTTGAGATATAACTTGACTGAGTTTGACAATCTTGTTCAATCCAAGAAAACATTGTTAAAATGAACGATAGATTTAGGGATCATTGTGACAATATCTATCATCATAAGGGAAATTTAGGTGAAATAAATTTGAGAATAAGTGAATGTTTCCTCTGACTCCAGGAAAAACTCACTGCGGTTTTCAACAGGACAAAGTAGATATAGTCCTATATCAGGAAAGTGTTCGCAGTAGAAAATTTTGGGCTTATCTGATTGTAGATTCTGAAAGAGCACAACTTATCGGTCCTAGTGGATGGTTTTCACAAAATTAGAAAACTGAAATGAAAAAGGAAATTTCTAACTTAAACCTCTAATGAATAAGCAATAGGTGAAATGCGACTTATCCTGCTTTCTGAGACTGCGATACTAAAAGAATTTTTGGCAGTAGCTAGCATTAAGTGACCCCTTGAACAGGGCTAACTAAATCTTGCTCTATCTGATGTACTCCTTACCTTATGCCAAACAGCAGGTGTATGTAGTCTTGTATTCCTGGTGCACTTTCTCTTTTTTACAAAGACGGGTTAGTAGTCCGCATTTCTTAATCCAGCTTGAATTCCTGTTTTTGCTAAGAAACACTCTTTCTCTTCATTTGACACCTTCAAAACAAATCAATCACACCTGCCACTGCCTTGCTGCTCACACACGCTGCGTCCTATCATCTAATGTGTGAAAATAAATAATAATAAGTACGCTGTCTAATCATTAATCGTTCTATAATTGCCGCGCATAGTTTTTTAAACAGGTTTATTGTTCTGTTATTCTTACAGCCTTATTGGCTTATCAGACAAGCGTATTGTATTACTGGTGTTTAAATGCACCTGTAGAAAATCAATACTGAGACTCAGTTCAATATAATGTGAATGATACTTGTATTAACACATGAATCTTGTGTTTAATGGGTTTATCAGAATAACAAAAGCATTTCAAACGCATGTTTGTATTAATACAGAGCTGCACCAGTCATCAGTTTTCTAGCTTCCCATACAAAGAAAGGCTAGTTGAAATCCAAAGATATCTAAAGGAAATATTATAGGTAAATAGCTCAATAACTTCATTCTTCCATCTGCTACACATCATACTAAATAGTTCTTGTTCTGCCGAATGAGGGATTATTACCAAGGCCACTGTAATCTAATCAATCCTGAAATATCCAATCTTTCAATACCGGAACCAAACATACTTTTATGACACTGGAGCAAGGCCTTAACATAAAATCTGGATGCATTGCTTTTACTTTTACTTTTGTATTTCCATGACGGGTGTGGCAATTACATTTGCAGTGTACATCTAGTTTTTTGGGGAGACTGAACTTTACTGGCACACAAATGTGGGACATTGTTCACAGATCAGCCCTATGCTGTTGATAATTGCAGTGACTCTGCCAATTCTCTATTATGATGGAATGTTGTGATGCATACAACAACCAAGTATTGATTTTTCCTGCTTTGTTTGTTTCTTTTTGATTGCATCTTCTTTTGACACTGTGTTTTAGACTTGTTTATGTTATTTATATCTTGATGAGTAATTTGATAGTGTTATTTTGTTTACTAAGTTTTGTAATCAGTATTATGTAAATCGATGAATGGCTTGGGCCTATTAAAAATCTTATTCGGAGTGAGTTCATGTTTGATATAAAAGGTGATAGCTCCACAATGGGATCACACACTTTTCATACACACCCTTGTGTCTGAGCCAGCTTCCTGTTGCCAAGTTCTGAATTAGTCGTTGATATGATATTTTTTCAAATAACTAGAATCCGTGTCCTCAATTTTCTAATGTTCAACGAATACCTGGACAACATATACACCCACCTCACACTTTTTATGTGAAGACACAGCCAATGACAGAATATATATATCAATGTGTTTCAATCTGAGTGTGTTGAACATTTAAACATTAATCCCCTAAATACGTTGTTGAGTATATCCTTGAAATTCAAACAGGCTATCCCTTATAGACACAAGGCGTGCAGTGTTTGAGAGTTGATTGCTAACCATTCACATGAGGCACAAAGTACATAAAAATTTAATTGTGGTCAATCTGTTAGAGAGCCTCTATAGGGAGTATGTGTGTATTTTGCTTACAACGTTGAAAAGAGGAATACTTAGTTTGAATTTAAACCTAAAAGTCAAACCTTGGCTTGTAAAGGAGCAGTTTCGACTAAACCAGACAATGAATGATGACTTGAAACTCAATAAATCACTCAATGTCAACTCATAAATGACAACAAAAATATGTAAATACTATCTACACATTAGCTGTTGTGTTTGAAAGGGATATAAGTTGGTTTGGATTATTTTATTAATCTAGCTGGGAATTTTACGCACTTTCCGGAAGTTTGCTGGCAATGAATCTGGCAATAAACAACAAATTTTTTTGAGTTGTGCCCTCACAGCAAAAGGGATGACAATGTCAACTACAATGCATAGATGATTAAAGTCTTGTGCACATTAAATATGCACAAGACATCAACCTAACTCATTGTTTCATAAGCCCGGTTTGAATCAGATTTTCTAACTTTTAATCTTTTATTTCTCTTTTAATCGTATATATTTTTCCTTGTAAAACACTTTCTTATAAGATTGTCATGTGGCGATTTTGAACGGTTGAAATAGAGTTAATATGATCATCATCTTCATCATCATATTATCATCAGCTTGGCTAATATTTGAGTTACCCATATTGATATTTTGTTCACCTAAAGCGCAGTTACCATTACAAAGTTGGGACAGTAAAAAATTCACCTAGTACACGAATGTATTTGGAATCTCGTCCCACATTAACTAATATTTTTAGACATCATTGATAAATCAATTTGATTGATGACACATGTGGTTTTTTGACATCACTCTAACACAGAGTTATGAGCTCACATTTCTTTTGTGCAAGTGCCACAGATGGGATTATGATTGTAACCTGCAATGTGAACAACCTGTTGTCAACATGAAATCAGAGTCTGTTGAAATCACCATAGATTAGGAGTTGTGCTTTAGTATGTGGTTTGGATAGTTCGAGGATCATTTTTTATAAATACTTTATTAACATCTATATCATTTGCAAGAAAATGTCTTACAAAATTGGATATATTGGATATATTCTAGTGTTATCTCCTGCTCAGCATCAGGGTGGTGATAAATGCTGCATACAATGTATGGCTTATGATGTCCTAAGCTTGTCAAGACCCAGAATGTGGATACAGTTTAGGTTGAGTGAGCGGCTATAAATTTGGTTGTACAGCTCTGATTGATGGAAATAGCATAACCTCCACAGATGCAATTTTCACGGTTGCAGAAATTGCTATTGAATCCATCAATCAAACTTTAAGTCAGACAGATTATATTATATTTGTACATCTGTAATTATATTTTGCAAAATTTTAATCATGCAAGCGGTTCATATTAAGTAGTATAATGTCACTATTATGCTTTTAATTGGTTCAGAATTTCCTTAGAATATGAGCATCTATTAAAGAAGGTTGATTAAATTCAGATGTCTTCTCACATGCCACATCCTGAAGCATGGGAGGCAAAATTTTATAGCCTCAGTGGCAAGGCCGCAATATCTGCCCCAGGAAGCTCCTGTTTGCAGGCAGGTCAAAGCATACCTGGGGGCCAACCAAACCCCAGTAGTCGATGGATTGTGGTGGAATTCCAACCCACAACCTTTAACATTTGCATGCTATAGTACCCACGCTCTAATCAACTGAGCCATAAGCCTGTGCATAATATAAAGTTGCAATCTCACGTGGCCTTGGCCACAATGCAGTGAAAATATATACAATTATCGCTAACCTTGTATTATTGGATATTCATTTTGGGGTAAAAATTTCTACCTAATATCATGCTTGTCTGTCTGACAGATAAATAAGCAAGTAATCAGAGGTCTACAGTAACACAGACCCGTAGTTCTAGGGGAGGGAGGGATACTCTGCCTCCCCTAGAATGCTCAATACAGTGGCCTAAAAATGCTATAATTGAATGTTCCAGTTCAGAATCAGTGTGGCGGCACTTAATCAGTGTACCAATCACCAGTGGTGAAGATAAGACAATATTCTTATGTGTATGTGTGCATAACTAAAATGTATTTTCTCTCTCAGTTAATACCAATTAAACGAGTTAAAAACTATCTCCTTATATGTAACCAAAAGAGGATATGAGAATAGGATATCATGTGATATCAAGTGATGTCCATTAAATTATAAAAAGAGGCAATAGTAAAGCGATTAATAATTAGTTCACACCCAACAAAGGGCAAAGCACGACCACACACACCAGGATACAGTCCATTAGTGAATCATTGTTTATTGCCATTAATGTGTATTTGAATGTTATTATTTCTGCCACTAGAAAGTATTATAATTATGGCACTTCCAGTGACAGCAAAGATGGTTCTTTGTGACAACCTGATACGTGATAGGTGGTGGCAGTTACATCAGCTCATTTGAAACTTCCATTTGCTATTCGAATCATTAAAATTCTTTGGCGGCTGGGGACTGGGGACTCAGGAGGAGCTTACAATACCCAACCTGGTGTCACCCTAAATAATAATTTTTTTTCCTCCCCTACCACCTCACCTAGACTACGGTCCTGTAACAGGTCAATATGAAGATACTAAACTAGATAACTAAATAGATTGTGTGTCTTTTATTATATTTATTTATTATTTTCGGTGCAATATTTTATAAGTTTTTACCCAGAGCACATTACACAAAAATTTTATTTCTCAGTGAATGAGATGAATACAATGACATACATACACACATTCCTGACTGCAATTAGGGGTTTAACCCAAATTTATGTCAAAATTACAACATTGCAATAATGGAAGACGCGATGTACTAGCACAGTATAGTAATAGTAAATGAGATGGAGAACTTTCTTTAAGTTAATGACTGGAAGGAAAACAAATATCATGTATTTTTTTATCCAGTCATGGGACTGTTGTCATTTTTACACTAAGCAGTATTGGTACCAGTTTCAAATTGAGGGTAGGGAATCATATTTTTAAGCACAGATGGTACAAGTGGACGCTTTTTTAATTGCGAGTTGAAAAGTGGAGTTGCTTGGTTGGTGCATAAAAAAAAATACAATAAAACGTGCCATTACAAAAGCCACCATACTCTGTGGATAGAACAGTACAGAACTATGAAGATTTCGTATCATCAGATAGATTCACTTGAGCGGCTAGAAACTTCTTTTGCAAGGGAACCTTGAGCCACCATTATTTGGTCAATTCGAAGTTTTATGAGGAAGAAAAAGTGAGTTCCACTATCATTTATTTAAATAATTGTGTTGAAAGAAAACCAATGCTTTTTTCAATTTTATTTTGTTCACATAAGATATGACAACATTGAATTGTACTATTCCTTGAATGGTATCATCAACTCACTACTCTCCAATCAGGGAGCTGTATTTCCCAATAGACATAAAATAACTCAATAGACATCAGCTCAGTCCCTAGTAGGTTTTTGGATCATGCGCAAATTGTTTGGTGATTAAATCAATTTTGCTGTGAGCAACAAGTTGTTTGTTAAATAGACTTTTTGTTTTATTTCTGATATGATTCTGACAGAACAATTATTATCCATCTCTGTTGTGATAATACCAAACAGAAAAGTCACTAGAAAACAAAAACATTATTCAATGAAAAGTTTAGAGGCTACTAGCAGTTTCAGTCTGTTGACTGTCACGTGATCTACTAGGGACTCACAGGCGTAGATAAATATCATTATTTTCTCAATATCACCAAGGAGAAACAGCGAAGAGGAGTGATAGCTTATTATGTTTATTTGGCTATGATTGCCTAATATAATTTGATTGAGGGAATAGAGACATGTCCTCTGTGTAAACTCAAACAGTTTGTTGAAAGGGCTACATAGTGAGTGGTTGCAAGGTCAGCTTTAGTCAGGTTAACACGGTGCCGATCGATAAAGACAAATGCTGATGATTTTCAATTTTCCATGAACTTTCCATCATGATATCTCAGTGAACAAGACTCTGTGGGTGCTCAAATAAGACTTGCACAGACAGAGCATGCTGATATTGACTAGGAACAACACTTTAACTTGTTAGTAGGTGTTGCTGAGCATATTTTTTTAGGAAAAAATTCCGAAGATACACTACTTCTTTATTTAATTGTGTGAGTAGGAGAGCTCTAGGTTGACTATATTCACAATATTTTGTAAGCTATTCATATCATACAGTTGTCAAATCATAATTTACACCATTATCAAGCATTGGGTGTACATACTGACAAGAAACATAAAAAAAAATTCCAAAATGGTGCCCATTGTGCCGAGGCTACCATAGTATATTAACAGTGCCATTATAACATATATTAAGAATTTGGGAGCTTTTTCTCCTTTCCCCTGTTACTCCTTGATATCACTGAGGTCAAGAAATCAAGTGAGTTTACAAAAAATCCCCTCAACTGAGTAGATGATGTCTACCTGATAACCTGCTAATATATCCAATATAATTTGATGATAGGTAAGTATTGCACAACGAAATCAAATGAGATCTATTTCCCCCTGCAAAGGCTATTTCCCAGAATAAGAGTGGCTGAGTTTGACATTATCCTTGACCTGAATATGGATCAACATTTTGAAATGTTAGCTAGCCATCATTATCAGCACTTTTTGGTAAATGCTGATTTTGAAATTTTAATTTTAAGTTGTGAGCACTGTACATGTTCTAAACAGTACAGCCAAAATATTGACTTTATGAACCATAGACACAAAACAACTAGCTTGTCACTACTTGACATCTATTGCCCACTGTCTGCAGTAATACTGTAATATTAGTGACACAGCAAAGCCACCACACTGTATGCTAGAAAACTGGCTGAAGAACTTCCAAATATAATGTTAGAGGCACATTTGAGTTACAACCCTAATGAATGCGAGCATTGATTCATTTCATAGATCTGTTTTAATCATCTCATTGGAGCAAATCAACTCAGTTTCCCTTCACTAAATGGACCATTTGTCCATTCATATACCTGTCAATATTTAAGAGGCTATTCATCATACAACCATATCTTCTGGTTGTTTTTGTTGTTTTTTTATTTTTCTGCTAAAAGGACAAATTTAAAATAAGGGAATAAAGGAAAGAAATAAAATAATATAAAATAAAAAGCATGGGAACAGCTAGATAGTCCAGGGACTAGAGTGACAGGTGTCTCACTTTCCTGCCACAAGGCACCAGGATGCATAAATGAGCCGCGGCAAGGGTGTGGCCGCTCCTCACCGTCCACGTCACGGGCCCACAGACGCTCCGCCAGACCATTCATAGTTATTTGTTCATTTTAGACAGCAATAATCAAGATCATTCACTATGTCAAGAAGTCTACACGAGGGCTTGACTGGTAAGTCGTACTGAACGTGCTCAAGGTCAAGGACGGAAAACCTGTTCAAGAAACTACAGGTGCCATGAACAATTACTTTGACCTTCTTGAGGAAGATGAGACAAGACAGTTTGTATCCTGAAAGTGAGCTTGGAATGGATGAAGTTTGGGCGAATGCTTCAATGTTAGTCGGAGAGAAAGACTACAATTTCTTTACAAATAGTTGCGAACACTTTGTCACATATGTGCTCACAGGTGAACCCGTTTCCACACAGGTAGAGGAGTAATTTTGGTCCACAGTAGCATTATCCTCCTCTCTCTCTCCCAAAAAGAAAGCAGTTGCCAGTTAGTTAACTGAAAAGTGCAAAGAAACACCACTTCAAGATTAGAAAAGGAAATGACTGCAGCTTCCGCTCAGCGTCACTTCTGATGAAGCTGGGCATACTGGGTGTTTATCATATAAGGTCACCTGATTGCTTAGCCATGACCAATCATTAGGGCCAGGCCTTTTTACAATAGTTTGCTGTGTTTCTTCAGAGTGTTGTAAAATCACTATGTCTCATTTACATTCATTGTTTGCAGTCTTATTTTTTTATCAATTTTTCATGATTATGGTGGTGTATTTAAACAATCTTTTACTATATAATTTTATATCCATGTATGAACTGCCAGCTAAAATTATTGATATTCACTGGCAGACTAAATCATGTGTCACAATTCATGTTCCTGCAAAGACAGAGTCTTAGAAAAACAGCACATGATAAATGATGGCACAGGAACTGGCCAATTTTGATATTTATGTTGATCTGCCAATCAACTATCAAGTTGTTTATATGAAACTGAATAGAAGTTCTTCTCCAAAATTCCAAGCTTTAAATTCCACAGTTTTTATTGTGTGGCTCAGATTAAGTGGTCCATCAACTCTTCTTGTAAGATGTATTAACTCCAAATTGAATGGAGAACGCGCTCATGGCGCTCAGGCCAGTATACATTAAAGTTAAAGTTAACAATAATTAGCGGAAAAGGTGATTTAGAGACACTCCAAGGAGCCCTATGTACTTGCCAGTATGAGAGTGTACTACATTTAAAGTTATGCACTCAGTTTGCAGCAGCAAATTATTATAATTCTCAAACAGTGGAGGTCGAGAAAATAATTATTGTCTGATTTAACTACAATTTTGGCATATTAAGTGAATCACGATTGAGGTCTCATTGCAGTCTATTGTAATCTTGACTGACTGAGAGCATATATTTTTATGACACGTTGTTAGTCCAAACTAAATATATCTCAAACTTTTACTGTCTCCTCTCCTATCTCCTGTCTTACCATCAGTTAGCCTCCATGACGTCAAAGAACATAGAATTGGAAATTTCTATTCATGTTCCCTGATTATTTTGGAGCGTTGAATTTGTCTCTGGTGCTGATCTGTCTTGGCTTTTGTGTTAATTTGCCGTATAGATCCATAGCGGGAGCGGCTACGGGCTCTCTGCTGTAGATCCAGTTGACGGGACGCTGTCTCCTGTCAGATATCCTCTTAATGCTCGATTAGCTCCAGGTTTCTGTTAGATCTTTGCTTCCCATAGAATGCCTCTTCTGATAACTGAACTTGAATACTACAATGGTTGATAGATAACGGCTTATAATCAGACAACTCGGAAGGGGCAGAATGAATGTAGCTGAAGGTGAACAGTACAAATCTTCCCAGTGAAAAAAGGTTAATGATACCAAGGATGAATAAGTTCTGACTCAGAGCAATGGCTGACTTGTTGGTCTATAGTCAGCAGTAAATTTAGAATTGCCTGCTCCTGGAAATGGTATGTTTGTGTTTATATAGAGCCTGCAATACAGCTGCAGTCCAGTATTTACATATTAACGACTCATAATGAAAACAATTGTACAATGTCAACACACAATTTGCATCTTGTAATTACAGTATTTAGTAAAGCGTTGGCTTTTTTAATTGTAATTATGCAAGAATTTATAATAATCTCTGATTTGATGTAGTACAATGCCAATATTACAGTGCAGTATAGTCCAGGAAACGTCTATATTTCTAATAAATGTTCTTTGTTATGTTATCAAGCAGCTTTGGCTCTGAAAATCGATACCAAAATGAATGGACATTAGAAAAACAAATCTAGCACACAGCATATGAAAACTCTCAGATCAGGAATTTCCCGTGAGGGACATCCCCCTTTTCATGAGGGCAAGGGAATTCCTCGCATAAAGAGGCAACTTCAAAACAATCAACTCAAAACAATTGAACTACATGGATCAGCAGCCAGGGAATCCTGATCTAATTATTTTACAAAAAAAGTGACTCAGCTCAGATCTGCTGTCTCAGAACAGCATGGGCAATCTTAACTAACCCATAACGTTCAGAATGTGAGTGAATGTTTTTACTTTCTTCCAACTGTCTATCACTCGTCCCCTCCCATCAACCAATTTGATGTTACAGCATCCAATTGGAAACAGATGATACTCATCTACATGCAGTATCCCATGGTGTAACAACTGGTGATCCGCTCAGATAATTATAGACTATGGTACTGCTCACTATGGGTCATTTTGGAGTTTGTTTTGTTTCATGGTAACCGATGGGATGCGAGCCGCAGTTTTTGTCCCTACAGGGTTACTAATCTAACTAGGGCCTAAACATGTCTCTTCTGCTTGATGTCACCTTTAATTCCAATGTAATTATTCTGGCTTTTGATATGCAACGTAGATTTTAGATATCCAATTTTCACTACTACCAGTAAAATACTTATCATACATGTAGATATTATCATCCATCAATTTCGTCTGTACATGAATGGCCTTAGAATTTTCCTTTTGAATAATCTAAGAGAGTTTTCAAGATAGCTCTTTTAGCTTCAAGACTACCTCTGGCTCAATTTTAGGATTGCACTACCACAGGTAAGGAACTAATATCATCAAATGGAGGGCAAAGATTCTTCGCTTGAAATATTCATCATCATTATATTTCTATAATATGTATATATATACTGCATAAACAATTTTAATAAAGTGATATATATTATGGAATAGCATGACCTGCAAAATGGAATTTCATAGTGTGTCACTACTTTTTTGATTCTATTTGCAAAAGGCTATCAGTAGCTGGGTTCTTTTTCCCTGTGAAAAATTCTTTAAATCTGGTTCCGGCACCTTTGTTTCGATCATGCTTCTCTTCAAGTTCCTGCAACAGAAAAGAACACCGTCTCAAAATATTTGTGGGCAAACAGTTGAATGACATCTGATGGCTAAAATTTCTTTATATCCCATTGGCATTGACTCTAAAAATGAAATGAGATGGATGAAAAAACATTCAACCATCCAAACTTAAGAGTAAGAACTAGCTCAGTTGATGAGAGTGCTTGACCTAAACCAAGCGTCAGAGGTCCATAGATCAAACATTGCAATCTTGTATAAAGTAAAAATGAAGGGGACATAAATCATGTTATCAGCACATACTAACTACCAAATGACCAATAGTCAAAGGGTTCCATTCGAAAGACACATATACAACTTTAATGTGGAAGGTTACCTTTAATCCTGCCACTTGTCTTGCTGATGCATTTAATTCTTTTTCATAAAGAAGGTCATCTCGAGTAGTAGTAAGAGCAGTCGCAAGACCTTCATTAGCACTCTTATAACCTTCGACAGCAGACTGATAACCTTCCGTAGCAGTTGTATAACCTTTGATAGCAGACTGATAACCTTCCTTAGCAGTTGTATAACCTTCGATAGCAGACTGATAACCTTCATTAGCAGTTGTATAACCTTTGATAGCAGTCTGGTGACTCTGCTGCAGGGATTCAATGTGAGCGTCATTGATCGACTGATTTGCATCTAGAAGCTTGAGTTTTTCTTGACGTTCAACGTTCATTGCAGCTGTGTGCTGCTTCCTTACAGATTCGACATCATCCAGCATTCTTTGCTGAATTTTCTAAAATTATTCACAATTTTATTAATTTAGTGGAGTTTGTCATGCTTGTGTACACTGTCTCAACTAACAACGAATAAAAATATATTCTGGAATATTTATAACAACAGCATGAGGCCTATTGCAAGCTCTTTTCTTCTCGTTTCCATTCCAATACCATTTCAACTGCACCACAAGAGACAAGAGTTGTAAGCAGAATCATTCCAATGGAAAACAATGAATCCTGGCATCAGAGAAAGACTAGGTGAAAAGAAACAAGGCTAGAGAATCAGTTCAATCATACTTACAAGGTTTTGATCTGACGCCTTTAGCTCTCTTGTTGCATTTGTTGCTCTCTCGATAGCGTGGTCTCTTTGGCTTGCCTCAAACATGTCCTTACTTGCAGTTATAGCTCGACTATGCATTCTTTCTTGTCGCTGTAGGGTATCATTGTGCACCTCGCGTGCGGCATCTAGAAGCATATTTTTCTCCCGATGAATTCGATCAGTTTCTACCTTATGACTATCTTGTAAACGTTGATTATCACTGCGAAGGGAATTTTGAATCGCCTGCAAAAGTGAAAAATAAAATATTTTTGTTATTGGATATATAACGCTTGAAAATAATATTGATTGGTATATGTATACCAAAGAAGGGAAAATTCATCCTTCTTGCAAACATATCATTGAAATGAATTAAATTGATTCAGCCTCCTCAATTCATAATATCCCACCTTAGCTAGTAAGACAAAATCACAAACCAGCAGATCTCTAAATGGTTTACAACTAATCACGGAATCATCGATATTGTACTGGGAGATTGGCCAGGATAACAACAAGGCTAGAGTCCCTTGCCTGTCATACTTACAAGGTGTTGATTTGATGCCTCCTGTTCTCTTGCTGCATTTGTTGCTCTCTCGCAAGCATGGTCTCTTTGACTAGTCTCAAACATATCCTTACTTGCAGTTATAGCTAGAGTGTGCTGTCTTTCTTGTCGCTGTAGGGTATCATTGTGTACTTCACGAGCGGCAGCTAGAAGCATGTTTTTCTCTTGATGAATTCTATCAGCTTCTGCCTTATGATCTTCACGTAGGGATTTTTGTATGGCCTAACAAAAGCACAGAAAAGAAACAGTTTTTTATGGGATTTGTTAAGCGTGGTAATAATATCAATTAATTAACACAATGATATTGTGTAAAGAAATTTGACAGTTTAGCAAAGCATTCTTAGAGTACGCATTTCTGTTTAGGGCTAAAATAGTTAATTTTGTGGCTTGCTAAAATTGAGTCATTCTCATAAAGTTCTATAAACTCTCAACCTCAAACCATTACAATCAAACCCCAGCTTATGTTGTCCCCCAAATAACTACACTTACCAAGTACTGTTCCTTGTCATTTTTGGAATCTTTGTGAAGACTTTCTCTTTCCTGTTGGTGTGCTTCCCGTAGCCTGTCCATGTCAGATTTGAAGTCTTTTCGTAATGTGGTAACTTCTTCTTCGTACTTCTTTTGGAGCTTATCATACTCAGCATAGCACTGTTCTAACTGTCTGTTGTGAAGTTTCTCTGTGGCATTTTTGTCTCGTTCTGCCTTGTCTACCATTCTCATGAAGTGGTTCTCATTCTCATCACTTCGTTGGTTCTGGTCGTCTCGTAGCTGCTTGATAAGCTTGGTATAGAAATCTTCAATGGTTCTTTTTTGTGCATCCATCGCAATGGTATGCTCTTGGCGTAACTTTTCTAAAATAGCCTCTTGCTCTTGACGTAGCCTTTCAACTCGATCTTCCAGTCGCTCATGTATCTTCGCTAAAATAGCCTCTTTTTCATCAATTTTCGCTTCCAAATTTTTAACACGTTTTTTATAATATTTGTCAAGTTTATCCATCTTCCTCTCATGGTCGGTTCTGCTCATCTGTTCCTTCTGCAGATTATCGAGTATAGCTTTGTGTTCCTCACGGATCACTTGGATGTTGTTTTTATTTTCAACCTCCTTCAAACGAGTTAGCTGTTCATGCTCTTCTTTTATTTTACTGATTTTATTTGCGTGTTCATTTGTCTTTAAACCTTGCTGAGTTTGTACCTGTGCAGCATTTTCACGAAATTGATTTTGTATTTCTTCACTGTCTTTTCGATAAGTTTCGAACTGGTTGCGAATGCGAGCAAGCTCCAGTGTCAGTTTATTTACCTCAGATTTATGTTCTTTCTTCAGATTTTCAATGTTGTTTTCGTTGTCATTGCGCAGTCCGTGAGCATCGGGATTACTCTGATAGACTAAAGGTTGGATTCCTTCTCGTAGATTGGCGATAATATCCTGGTTTTCTTGGCGAACTATCTCGATTCTTGGTTCGTTTTCCTGATACTGATGGTCATATTGTTGTCTCAGAATGTAGCCGGCAAGCAGTATGCAGCCAAAAAAGCCAGCCAAACAGGTGAAAAAGAATTCATGTTGCTGCTGCTGTCTGTTATTCTGTCGAGAGAGTTAACAGTTGTTGTGCAAAGCAAGGTGAAGAGAAAACTGATTTGAATGTTAGTGCTTGTGAGAATACTTGCTGCCCACAAAGGCATTGTTAGTTGTTGAAAACAATTCTACTACAAAATTAAACGTATCTGAGCACACCCAAGCTTTGCTAGGATCCCTTAGATGAATTAAATGGGTATATCAAAGCGCAAAGCCTTTATTGATCATATGTTGTTATCCTAATTTTAGCCTAGGTGATTGGCCCATTTAAACTCTATATAATACTGTATTGATAGTATTTCACACCACCTCTCAAAAATCATAAATCATTAGGCAGTGCAGCCTTATCACGCAGCCAAACAAAATAAAACAACAAGGCTAAGCCTTAATAGTGAAGGGAATCGATCCCAATTGCAGGCCAATTGGACCAAACTGGATCATACTGGATTCAACTAGGTCCAGCAATGAGGCCGAAAGAATCTAGCTGTTATCTTATTTTTTGTTGATCAAGCATAAACAACATGGGATGTAAAATGATTTGCCAGCTCTTCACAGCTGCATATCAATCACTTACCATACAATGATCACTGGAAGACCACATGTGAAGCACTCAAAGTCCAATAATTGAAAAGAGTTGGGGACAATACCTTACTGCTTAGTTGTCAAAAGGAAGGAAGCTAAGACTATACAATCTAATTTTTAGACGCATTAACAATTCTTGGCTCATCTTTAGCTGGATTGATGCTTAGAAAGGTCCACACACATATTTCATTAGCGCCCTCGGCACTCATCTCGGGGTTTGTAAAATACAACCCTCGTTGAAACTTAATGTTATGCAGCAATTCGGTTCACAATGTACATTTCAACTTAAGCTTTATTCAGTGAGATCAAGAATTGTCTTTCCATGGCTTATAAGAAGACAATTCCGTCTTCAAAATGACAAAAATATGGCTCCAAAATTAGGAAGTTCTCTCCTCTTCAAATACAGTATTATTCTCAGATAATCTAATCTATTTTATGGACTCAACAGCCGAGACCAAGAATGTAACAGCCAGTTATGTTGGCTCTAAGCAAACACATTGGTTAGAGCCAACGTACTGGCTGTTACATTCTCGGTCTCAGCTGTTGAATTAGAAGAATAAACACTCGGTAATGAGACAAAAAAACCACCAGAATAGCTTCATATTATCATCTCTTGAATGACACAACGTCCCCTTCCCCCAAAATGAGAACCATTTCTTCTAATGCTGATATATCTGCGTCTGGAATTTGGTGTTTGTCAAACAAAAATACCCATCCAAAGTATCGGCCTTTTAAGTGAAGTACCTCCCCCAGAAAAAATAGTAATGCTCCAGTTATAAGGCACCCCACAGCTATAAGGCACCCCTTCGAAAAAAAACTGACTTAAATGTGGTTCGAATCCCATAGACTTAATAATAAACTTAGGCAGGACACTGCATATAGTTGAAGTGAGGCACTTGATTATGGTGACGCGACGTCACTGGAGGGTGTAGAAACAGTGATTTTTACTCATAGCTATCATTGATTTACTGGTCCCAGCTCTGGTTAAATCTTGATAACTCGATTGGCTTCAATCGGAATTTAAGTTTGAAAATTGTAATAGATTCAGCAGCTTCTGGCAATCATTTTGATAGTTGATTTAGCTTTGTAGCTTAAAAATTATCCAAAAAGCAAGCTATTGAAAACGGTGCATGGACTGAAAGCTATAAATTTTTTTGCACTTTCAGTCCGGATTAAATGCTTATATCTCAAACAATTTTGATGTAATTTTGAGTTTGAAAATTCCAATACATTAAGCAGCTTCTTGTGATCATTTTGATAGTCTATGTAGATTTGTAGCTATATAGCTATTATCAAAAAAAACAAGCTTTTGAAAAAGGAAGATCCGCTGTGGCCTGGCGTGATTGAATAGTGCTTAGCTTGAGGAGTTTTACAACTGCTGTGTACTCAGAGATCTAGAAATCAGTCGATATATTGATGACTCAGCGGGGCACAATAAACCTGTGTATTTCAAAAGGTCAAAAGTTCGAAAGATTGCAGCATTGATGTAATATGATTTCCTTACTACCAGATTTAGCTGTTGCTTGTTTAATCAGGCTGCTAATATAAGGTAAAAGTTCTAGGAGTATGCTGCCGGGGCAGGTGGTTTGCCTTTACTTTTGACCCACCGAAGTGACCATTAGATTAACTACACAGAATATTGTCTACTAAGAATTTCAATTTTATTTGAAGCTTTGTGAGGTCCGGCCTTGACTTGTTTACCTCCAACTGTCTCTGTTGGTCACATTCCAATAATGTTGGTTGATATTTTGTCATGACATTTATTATTGTGCATGCCTGGCTCAAAATGAGCAAATGCAAATTGAAATGCTTGCTTCCTCAGTAATTCCAAGAAAGAAAGTCCTGAACTCCCTAGTTATACTTGAGCTACAAAGCAGAACAGACCATCAAAATGATCTCCACAAGCTACTGAATCTATTGCAATTTTCAAAATCAAAATCCTATCAAAATTGATATGGAAATAAACTTTAAATCAGGACTGAAACCGCAAAAAAAAATTATAGCTTTGAGTCTATGCACCGTTTTCAATAGCTTGCTTTTTGGATAATATTTGAGCCAAGAAGCTAAATAGACTATCAAAATTATCACCAAAAGCTGCTGAATCTATTGTAATTTTTAAACTTAAATTCCGATTGAAGCCAAATGAGTTATCAACATTTAACCAGAGCTGGGACCGGGAAGTCAATGATAGCTATGAGTAAAAATCACCGTTTCTACACACCCTCCAGTGACGTCGCGTCACCATAATTAAGTGCCTCACTGCCTCAATGCTAATGCTCCATACAGTGTCCTGTCTAGGTTTATTATTAAGTCTATGTTCGAATCAACAACTCCATGAATACAAGGCAGACGCTCTAACTGGCTGAGCTATTCAGCCTCAGTTTTTGGACCAAATTAAATATAAAAATGCTTCAAATGATAGCCGCGCCTATATGCTCCTCTCTTATAGGCGCCTTCACCTATAGGGCACACACCTTATAGGTGAGGTATTACGGTATGAAGAAGAAGTAGACAAACAACGCAAAGACTTCAAATCTGACATGGACAGGCTTCGGAAAGCGCACCAACAGGAAAAAGAAAGTCGACGCAAATATTCCAAAAATGACAAAGAACAGTACTTTTTAAGTGTATAGATTTAGGTGAAAACCTAAGCTAAAGTTTGATTAAGCTGATTTGAACTTAAGAGTTGCGGATTTATAGCATTTAATCATTGTAGCAAATATCTGACAATGCCCCTAGTGTAACATCATGAGATCACTGCATGATGTATAATTGTATTTTAGAGCATTTAAGATCCAAATTCAAGTGCAATTTATCACAAATGATACCTACCACATTGATATGATTTAACTAATAAAAACGTCTGATTATTACTGTACTAGCAGTAGCAAGCATTGCTACTATTGAAATCTTTAAATTATAAAATCTAAAAATGATATCGTTCCTTTTCCTTTACCGTACCTATTTGATTTTTAAATGACATAAATTTATCTTCCAACGGATACCATATCATGAAAAACACATTTCCCCTTTGTGAAATAGGTTATGTGACATGTGTCAACGTCACCCTATTATATATAGTCTGCACCCAGTCAATTTACATAGCTAAACATAATATAAAAATAATGACGGCCATAAAATAATTATTCGAATGAATATTTCCTTGTTTAGATAAGTCTGCTATGCCTGAAATTAGACATAATGTCACCTACATAGCGCAATAAATTTTCATTGGAATTTCTGCAATCAATTGTGCCCTGGGACCGCAGCCCATCCCAAAATACCAGCACTCTAGAGATAATGGTACTGGTATTATTTTGCATAATCAGTTTAATCATTATTGTGCAATGAATGGCCACGGATTGGGGTCATACCCTAGTAACAAAGTGCGCTAGATGAAGGTTCAGCATTTGGCCTCCAATATTTAGATAACATGTGCTCTATCGGTTATTAGTTTACCTGCCGCCCTGTGTTGTCTGATTCCCAAAATAGCTGAATGTCAAATGAGTATAAACGATATCATAACTGCTAGGTTACCTGGCTTAGGCTTAGACAAACATGAAATCAGATGGCAGTTGTTACCCTTTTATGGATATCATATATAATAGTACTGGTATTTGCAATCCATATCACATGGGCTTACAACTGTATAGTCTGCATTATGCACAATATCTAACTTATTTCAGAAAGGATTATGAAGAACATAAGAGCATTATATCGACATCGTACTATTCATCGACCAGTTATTATACAATAATAATGTCATGTTTTTGCAGTGGGAACACTAGAATAATCTGGAAACTGTGAGTTGGTTTTGAAAGATGTTCCAAACCTAAAATCGAGCCGTAATGTATTTTTGATTTCTAATCAAAGATACTTTCATTCGCCAAATATCATTCTGCTTATAAAAATGTGTTGTTTGTCTTCATAATATTATATGATTGATTTGTCTACTGCAAATAAAATATAGATAATATAGCTGAAAATCGATAGCAGCCTTATCACGCAACCAAACAACCGTGGCCGTAAGTCACAAGGCTAATGGTTAAGAGGTAGATCACGTTTAATCCTGTTTTCCTGCAGTGGAATTTGCTCGACTGCTACTAATAAATTATCTTACTATAGGGAAGCAATCTCCATTGCAGGAACACTGGAATAAACTTTATCAAACAAGAAAAAACTGGATCTAGTGAAGAGGTAGAAGGCTGCATGTTATCATGTAATTGTTTGTTGATCATGTTGAACAGCATGGGATTAGAGTAAAAAAGCAGACCTGCCCTTCACAATGACATAGGCCGCAAACCGGGCGAAAGCTACATATGCATGACTAATCCATTCAATTATCTACACCTACTTCAAAATCAACTAATGGGGGGAGGGGTTACTGCTTACTCCTTGAGTTGTCAAATGAAATGACACTAATGCTATATAATTTTAATTAGCAGCATCCAAAACTCTTAAATTGTCTTGAGCCAGATAAATGCTAAGCAAGCCTGTACCAAAGCCAGTGAGTGTGGAATGTCGACCTTATAAACAAAATAAACTGGTTTTCACCAATATTGTGAGTTGCTTTACCATGGCATATAAAAAGACAACTCTGAATGATGACAAACAGGCACAACAATCCGAAAGTTTGGGACAAACTCTTCGCTACAAATACAGTATTATTCTCAGCTTATCCTAATTGTTCATGATTTTTCTCTAACCAGTATGTTTACTCGGAGCCAATTTATCGACTAAGTTACATCTGGTGCTATGTTGTTGGTCCTGGCTAGGTTGGATTCAACACAGGGGACTTGTCTATACTCTTAGTTGAGTTGGATACTGATTATATGGTGTTATCTACTCGTGTACCAGTATCGTGAACTTTTTAATCAACCTTTGTGCCTGTGTTGTGGCTTTGTTTTCGATTAACTGATGGGTTTCAGTTTGTTATTGTGCGGAGTTGTCTATCCATGTCAAGCCACATTAAACAACAACCCAGCAGCCAGACAGATTCGAAACAACCAGCCAATGACATAACAAAAACAGACACAAAAACACTGTGCACTGCGGCAGTACACTTCTATACAGCTGGTACATAGATTAGATCTCAAGCAAAGATTAATTGCCAATATTGCGAACACCATAGTAAAATATCTGGATTTCAACGAAAGTGACTACAACCGCCAACCAAACAATATCAATCTGCAGTAACTGTACAGCTAGTTTATTATTTTTCTTTGTCCCTGATCAGTCTGAGTTGTTGATTATATGTGAAACTTTTATTTATCACAGCACTATTTAATTTATCTCCAATTGCAATTTATTTACCGAAAGTAAATTAAACCGTGAAACATGAAATTACATCATTGATGATGATTGTTTACATACTCAATTTTAACTTTGAATATAGCCTTTGTATAGGGTGTCGCGAACAGCAGATAAAAATCTCAACTAAGTTTTTGAAGTCAATATAAAAAGGGTTAGTAGGTGCATGAGAGCTGAATTTCTTTTGTTTAGGTTCTCTGTCTAATGAAGTATGTTGTGAGGCTTATTAAGCTGGCGCCGTCTATAATTTTATTAGATTTCAGTTTGATGCTGTAATACTGATACTGATACAGTTTAAGACAATGACACACGAGAGAAATCTGTTACGCTTGCATTCGGTATGAGCATAAAGGACCACTGATTCTCTTAAATTAATTCCAACACTTACATTCTTTCACCCATTATTTTTTGAATATCCGATCCTAATCAGCGCATTTGCAACCTTTCAGCCCATTCATGAATTGAATCTATACTCTCTAGGATACATTAGATTTGAGCTGCAGCAGTCTGCATTCCAGACCCAATGGCCATTCCTATTTACATTGATGTATGTTCTGCCTGTTTATCACTCCATGTGCTCCGTTGCCCGTTGTTGTCAACCAAAACTTATGAAAATAAACTAATTATAATGCTGCCTGGCAGCCTTTGTTCAGGTGTAAACAATATTCACAGTGTGCAAAATGAAATACCCCCTACAGCTATATGACCTATCACGCAATGTGCTCGGTTGCCCATGCCCCGTATGGTATGCACTTACTGACTGATGTACCGCCCACTGTGTTAGTTAGGATGTACATTGTGTTAGTTTTTATTACGCTAACAATTTTTGCCCTTAATAATGTAGTATGTTGGACACTTTTGACCATGTTATCTTGCTAACATTGACCGATTGGCATATCTTTGTGCAACAGGTTGACTTGATCTGGTGTTCGTCTGAAAATTTCTCTTGTCTTTTTACAGTCACGATTTGTATGATATTAGTAGATGTTTTGGACATGACGGTTAGTCAACCTTGCTTTCCTAAAACGACCTTCTTTGCAGGGTGCAATCCATAAAACATAGCATGCATCTCATAATTATTATCTTAGAGGAAAGGCTGCACTTAAGCGAGTTGGCTCTATTCAGATTGTACTTTGTGTGCTCTAGAGAAAGTCAAAATGTACCATTACACATTATTTATTGATTAAGAAAACATGTGCCATGTCAACCGAATATTATAAGAATAAACTGATCATAATGCCTGCCTGCCTGCCTTTATTCAAGTGTAAACAATATTCACAATGTTAGAAATAAAATACCCCCTACAACTATATGACAAAGAATTCTCCTCGGCCATTCTCTTGGTGGTTTAATCAAGTTAAGAACCGAAAACTTTTATTCTAAACAAACTTGAGAATTTGCAATTGTACATTATGTAAATAAACTAATTATATGCTGTTAACACAGCTTCGTTCAAGTGTTAACAAAAAACATTGTGTGTGGAATTCATTACCCCCTACAACCTGTATTACAAATAGAGCTGAAAGAATTCGAGCTTAGTTTCGATGGCTGAGCATGAGCATTTGCATAGCATCTATAAGACTAACCTAATCACATGCTGCCAACACAGCTTTGATCAACTGCATACAAAATCTGCCTTCCATCTGAAATACAAATCAGCGACGATGGGTAGATTGTGAAGGTTTGAAACTTAGCAATATGCAGATCATTATCAAAACCGCTGCCAGAAAATGGGACAGGGATCAACAAGAATAATATGGTCTTAAATTGTGGAATGTATGCTCTGTGTAACTTTAAACCTCAAAGTATGTTGTGGCTGAGAAAAAAATTGGGAAGTTTTCTATCAAAATTAGCTTATAGTCAGGCTTCAGCTACAAGCTAGCTGTAATCTGCTTCATACAAAACAGTCACATATAGATAAATTATATATATAGATAAATTCTGACAATGCAGTTTAGATTTACAGACCTATAACCCATAATTGCTCAGCGAGAATACATTATTTCACAAACTTTTGCCTAAGGTCTTGAATGGATAGTTGACATGGCATGGGTAAAACATCAGAAGATGAGATGAACTCTGCCATTAATCAATTCTATCTATCGACATTATAGTGTATAGCGTATAGTGTATAGTGTATAGTGTATAGTGTATAGTGTATGGTGTATGGTGTATGGTGTATGGTGTATGGTGTATGGTGTATGGTGTATGGTGTATGGTGTATGGTGCATGGTGCATGGTGCATGGTGCATGGTGCATGGTGCATGGTGCATGGTGCATGGTGCATGGTGCATGGTGCATAGTGCATAGTGCATAGTGCATATTGCATAGTGCATAGTGCATAGTTCATAGTGCATAGTGCATGGTGCATGGTGCATGGTGCATGGTGCATGGTGCATGGTGCATAGTGCATAGCGCATAGTGCATAGTGCATAGTGCATAGTGCATTGTGCATAGTACATAGTGCATAGTGCATATTGCATAGTGCATAGTGCATAGTGTATATTGCATATTACATATTGCATAGTGCATAGTGCATAGTACATAGTGCATAGTGCATAGTGCATAGTGCATAGTGCATAGTGCATAGTGCATAGTACATAGTGTATAGTGTCGCATCTTGCTATACTTCTACTTTTACACCCTGAGTGACTTACTATCAAAATAATTTGTTCAGTATTAGCATCAAACAACAGAATATTAGTGATATTATCACTCCTAGTCGAGCCATGGTCAACATTTTATTATTAGTTAGTGGATAGCAACCAACTGCTGATAATCATATTGACTAGCACTTATACTCTCATGATCAAGTAGCATTTAATGGAATTTCAAAAGCAATCATTCAAATATCAGATGATTAAGTACTATGTGGTGTGTTTGCGAAAGAACGTCAATCCAATATTGATATAAATTAAAATAGGTTTGACCTCCCCTGTGTGGATAAGGTTATAACGCAGCTCAAGACAGGTCAGGTCCTCTAAATTATGAATAAGAACCAGCAGGCAACTTATTAAAATATTTTTGATAATGTACATATATGCCATTTTGTAGGGGGTCCTTTCAAAGGCATCCCATGCATAGAATTTCAAAAGCGATCACCAAATAATATCAGATGATTAAAGACTTTGTTTTAGGCTGCTCTTTTGTATCACATCTTATTCTCCATATTTTATTCTATCATGTGAGCGATTTTCAGCTTTAGAATCCAAATATTGAGGAAGTTATGGCCTCTCAAACTTCCAAGGTGACGGCAATTTATCGGCAGTAAAAATCCGCCGGCAATCCCTAGGGTACGTCACAACCAGTTAACCTAGTTGGTCCAAGTGGCGTGATGGTAGCGTCGTAGGACCCGGGTTCGATTCCCACCCAGGTCTGAATTTTGATCATCATCTTATCTGTGTGATTATTAGTGTATTAACTAATAACTCATAATGTCTATGTCACATGTCTATGGTTGTGACATACCCCAGGGGAAACATCCGCTTATTCCCAATGCCGATTGAAGGCAATCACCCTGGAAGTTTGAGAGGCCATAACTTCCTCAATATTTGGATTCTAAAGCTGAAAATCGCTCACATGATAGAATAGAATATGGAGAATAAGATGTGATACAAAAGAGCAGCCTCAAACAAAGTCTTTAAGCACTATATATTGTGTTTGCAGAAAGAATGTCAATTCAAAAAATAAGAGTGAAATTAAAATAGGTTTGATCTGAGGGTTGCATTACGACGAGTAAGCAATTGACAACATCGAATGAAGTGCAAGGAATCGCCGCTAGAAATATTCATCATCATTACAATTCTCCAATTCCAAGCGAAGTTTGGTAGCTGGGTTTTCTTTCTATATTATGGAATAGCGTGACCGCCAAATTGAGTGTGATAGTGTGTCACTACTTGTCCGATTCTATTTGCAAAGGTCTATGTGTAGCTGGGTTCTCGCTCCCTGTGAAAAATTCTACAAATTTGGATGTGACACCTTTGTTTTGTTCATGTTTGTCTCGACGGTCCTGCAATAAAAATAAAACAGTCTCAAAATATTTTTGGGCAAACAGTTGAATGACATCTGACTCTGACTCTAAAAATGAAATACGATGTATAAAAAAACATTCAACCATCCAAACTCAAGAGCACAAATTAGCTCAGTTGATAAGATTGCTCGACCTAAACCAAGCGTCAGAGGTCAATAGTTCAAACATTGCAATCTTGTATAAAGCAAAATGAAGGGGACATATATCATGTTATCGGCACATATTTATTACCAAATGACCAATAGTCAAAGGCTTCCATTCAAAAGACACATATACAACTTTAATGTGGAAGGTTACCTTTAACACTGCTACTCCTCTTGCTCGTGCATTTAATTCTTGTTCATAAAGAAGGTCTGTCTGAGCAGCTTCAATATCTTTACTTGCAGTTAAAGCTAGATTGTGCTGTCTTTCTTGTCGCTGTAGGGTATCATTGTGAACTTTATGAGCGGCATCTAGAAGCATGTTTTTCTCCAAATGAATTCGATCATTCTCTACCTTATGCTCTTCACGGAGGGACTTTTGTATGGCCTAACAAAAGCACAGAAAAGAAACCAGTTCTATCATAGGATTTCTTAAGCTTGGTAATAATATCAATTAATTAACACAATTATAATAATTGTGTTTAATTGTGGATAATTATCAGTTTAGCAAAGCATTCATTGAGTTCACATTTCTGTTCAGGTTTTAAATAGTTAATTTTGTGGCTTGCTATAATTGAGTCATTCTCATAAAGTTCTATAAACTCTCAACCTCAAACCATTACAATGAAACCGCAACTTATGTTCTCCCCAAATTAATTTCACTTACAAAGTATTGTTCTTTGTCATTTTTGGAATCTTTGTGAAGACTTTCTCTTTCCTGTTGGTGCGCTTCCCGTAGCCTGTCCATGTCAGAGTTGAAGTCTTTTCGTAATGTGGTAACTTCTTCTTCGCACTTCTTTTGGAGCTTACCATAATCAGCATAGCACTGTTCTAACTGTCTGTTGTGAAGTTTCTCTGTGGCATTTTTGTCTCGTTCTGCCTTGTCTACCATTCTCATGAAGTGGTTCTGATTCTCAACACTTCGTTGGTTCTGGTCATCTCGTAGCTGCTTGATAAGCTTGGTGTAGAAATCTTCAATCGTTCTTTTTTGTGCATCCATCGCAATGGTATGCTCTTGGCGTAACTTTTCTAAAATAGCCTCTTGCTCTTGACGTAGCCTTTCAACTCGATCTTCCAGTCGCTCATGTATCTTCGCTAAAATAGCCTCTTTTTCATCAATTTTCGCTTCCAAATTTTTAACACGTTCTTTATAATCTTTGTCAAGTTTATCCATCTTCCTCTCATGGTTTTGCTCAAGCTGGTCGGTTTTATTCATCCGTTCCTCCTGCAGATTATCGAGTATAGCTCTGTGTTCCTCACGGATCTCTTGGATGTTGTTTTTATTTTCAACCTCCTTCACACGAGTGAGCTGTTCATGCTCTTCTTTTATTCTGCTGATATTGCTTGCATGTTCATTTGTCTTTAAACCTTGCTGAGCTTGTAGGTGTGCAGCATTTTCACGAAATTGATTTTGTATTGCTTCGCTGTCTTTTCGATAAGTTTCGAACTGGTTGCGAATGCGGGCAAGCCCCAGTGTTAGTTTATTTACCTCAGATTTATGTTCTTTCAGCAGAGTTCCAATGATGTTTCCGTTGTCATTGCGCAGTCCTTGAGCAACGGGATTACTGTGATAGCCAAAAGGTTGGATTCCTTCTCGTAGATTGGCGATAGTATCCTGGTTTTCTTGGCGAATTCTCTCGATTCTTGGTTCGTTTTCCTGATCCTGACGGTTATATTGTTGTCTCAGAATGTATCCGACCAGCAGTATGCAGCCAAAGAAGCCAACCAAATAGGTGAAAAAGAATTCGTTTTCTTCCGAATCGCTTTGCTGGAGAGGCATGTTGCTGCTGCTGTATGTTTTGTCGAGAGAGTTAACAGTTGTTATGCAAATCAAGGTGAGACAAAACCGATTCAAATGGTAGTGCTGGTGAGAAGACTTGCGGTCCACAAAGGCATTGTAAGTTGTTGAAAACAATTCTACTGCATAATTAAACGCATCTGAGCACACCCTAATTTTGCTAGGATCCCTTAGATGAATTAAATGGGTACATCAAAGCGCAAAGCCTTTATTGATCACAAGTTTTTATCCTAATTTTAGCCTAGGTGATTGGCTTATTTAAACTCTATATAATACTGTATTGGTAGTATTTCACACCACCCGTCACACCTATGGGAGCATGTATATCACACCCACAGGAAGATTGTTAAATTAATTCACGCTACTAATATTGCAACCTTTGGAAGGCGATCGCGAGTGGTAGGCAATGGCATCTAAAGGACAGGAAATAATGCTTGCATATGCCTTCTTTTTGTTGTCAACGGCATGGATGATTTATACGTATCAAGTTTCCGGATCGATCTCAACTAGAATCATCACTCTCCCAATTGCCGGATGGGTTTCAGTAGTTTTCATCTTGCTACAGCGTTGTGAATGGCTTTCAAACAAAGCTGACAAAGCTCGAACCAGCATTCTGCAGGAAATACAGTCTATTCTGTGCGATCAACAGGGCAAGAGAGAAGAACTCGTCCAGGATTTCAACATTTTGCAGGAACAGAATTGCGAAATCAAGAGACTGCTAGATGTTGAGAAAGAAGGTGATGCGAAAATGAAAGAGGAATATGAAAGTTTGAAAATGGACCAACAACTTGAGGAAGAAAAACTGCACAGAGACTTTGAGAAAAAATTGGATGATTCTAAAAGGGAGTTTGAGGTACAGCTTGAAGAAGAGAAAAACAAGCTTAGGAAACGGAGCGATGAGAATCATCAGGAGCTCAAAAAAGGTCAGGGTCAGCAACTCTCCAAATTAGTAAAGCTTCGTGGTGAAATGGAGAGACTGCAGAACAAACATGAAGCTACCATAAGTAGAAATAACAAGGAACATAACAAATTGCGAGCAGACCTTGTATCTGATAACGAGAAAAAAATAGAGCAGCTTGAAAATAAGCACCGACACACTATGGAAAGAATTCGTAAAGGTCACAAAACCGAAATCGATGGACTTAAATCAGAGCTTGTGTCAAGGGGCCAGGAGAAGGACACATATATGAGAGATCGGGAGCGGATTCTAATGGAACACAAATCAGAAACTGATAGACTAAAAAACGACCATCAAATCGAAATGGAAGGGCTCACTAGAAAAAATGAACTATATATAGAGGGCCTACGTCAAGAGCACAAAGTAGAAGTTCAGGAGCTACGCAAGACTATCGAAGATAGTCACGATTCAAGCATCAAACTTTTACGCGACGGTCACACAAAAGTTCTGGTGGAGAAGGATAAAGCCACTAAGATTTTATTGATGACTCAATTGAATGCAGGATACAGTGAGCCGTTCGGCACCAGCTCAGATGCTCAAAATAAGGTCAGGATAAATTATTAAGTTATCTTGATCATGAACTAAGAAAAAGTTTCAGTTTCATTAAGTAAACTGATGGTGCTGTGTGATGTGATTCGTTCCTCTCCATAAAATGATCTAGCTCCCACTCTGGCATATCATTATCTAAATTGCGACTTTTTACAGCCATGCTTGATCATATTTACAAAAGCTGTCCTCATTGATTGATCTAATGCCATGAGCCATACCTTGACAGTCAAAACCACATTAATGAAAATTTATTACTTTTCCATGTTTTGCAATTGTTCTTGGTAAGGGCAGGGCAAGGGTGCCAAAACAGCAGCTGTGGGCCAATTGCGGCACTCTAGCAAATTTTCCAATTTGTATATTATGCTATTCTGATAAACCATGCTTGGCATGTGTGCCATTCTGATGATAATTTATGCCCATGTTGCAGACATGAATGCATAAACACAGCTCTACAATACTGTAAGCATAATTCCAAATGGAAACCTCTATATAGTATATTTATATAAATGGGCTGAATAATTATGATTTTACAGATCAGCATACGGTATACATATAGATGGGCAACCTCTTTGCTGCTGACACACTTCCTAATGCACTCATTGCAGGAGAGACTGCGAAGCCTCCTGGATTAGCTATTTGTCTCAGTGGGTGGGGAGTCCACCTTTTGCCGGCGGAAAAGGCAGTGGTTCGCTGTCGGGTGTATAATTGCCACTACCCAGTTTTCTGAGCTAGAATTTCAGTCTTTGTTTGAAGGTCGTCTTTCAAGTTTCTTACTCTTCAGCTTAGAAGTCCATACTTTTGCCCAGGTCACTGCCTAGTCAGGGAACCTGACTGTAATTATATCTGTGTTGTTTTGTTGTAGAAAGCTATAACGGATGAATGAAGATGACTGAGGCCGCCGTGGTGTGTTAAAAGGTGAGGTTTAATATTCCATTACAGCCTTGTCCTTCCAAAAGTGGAAATGAGAGCCGATAATATTTTTTGAGGTCTTTTAGGATTTTATATGCAGGTTATTTTCCAACTGAGTAACTGATAGCAGAACTTCAGATCATACGAAGATGAGGAAACAAAATATATCAATTTACTTTGGGTACCAAATTAAACTTTTCGTAAAACAGAAAATCTAAATAAATGCATGCGCACACACACATATATTGCATGGCATTAGCCACCTAAGCAAATAATTGTTTTAGCCTGTTGATATATTATTCACTGAAGGTGGCAGGAAGTTCACACTTTATTAGTCACAACTTGGCTTAGGTGATAAACTAGTACATGTCCTTGAAAAATTTCTGTCATAACGCAATTCTTGAATTTTTAACCTTATGGATTGTAGATGGGTACCATATCCCCATATGGACAGGGGTGTCTTTAAAAACCAAAATTAATGGGGGGGGGGGTTAAGTCTGGGATAACACATGACATCATAGACTTAATAATAGAGGTCAATTATCAAGGCTATACTTGAAACTTTTGTAGCAATAACTTTAACATCCCACCAAAATGTATTGATTAATTACATAGTGATGATTGAAATTAGTTACTCGACAGCTAGGGGTTGTGATATTTTACCATACACCACTCCCTGGGATATTATGTTAGTAACAGATTAACAAAATTGATCAAGCAAAGCAAAGCATTAAACAAACACAGGTGTTTAAGTACACCTTTTTATCACTTCTTTTGTTTGGCCAGTTGGCGACAGTCAGGTCACTTGGTGTTTATCTGTCACTCTTTTTATCAGGAGTTGCAGACTCTCACCATCCCTTGATGCCAGCACCACGCATATTACTGAGTTAGTGTCTGTTTGCAATTATGTTTATCTAGATACCTGGTATTCAGGCTGCCTGCTTACACAAGTGATTAAGAGCACCACACATAATACTTGTTATCTTATCAGGTGTCTTAAATATTTTAAGCTAAATTTTCGACTTAAATCCTAGCATAGCAGCATTATAGCCATACGCTGATTTAACTCAAATAAATAAGCCTTCATATGCAAGGACAGGATTATTCCCTAATATTTAGAGTTTGTCTCTCAATTTTTATAAAATAACTGCCATTTCATTTTGCAAATAAAAATTTTAAGGGCATCCCAATAGCGAAGTTAACATTGAGCACACTTTGTTGATCAAGCTGTTAAAATGGCAGATGGAAAATTTTATATTCTATAAAACTCTCAGTCTTTAAGTTTATCATTAATGGGCTATCGGTTTTTCGTTTCAGGATGTCAAAGTCAGGGGAACTACTTTATTTATGTGCCATATCGGATCATGCTGCATAAGATTACTCAACTTTCCTGAGTTTCGTTGTCCCTTGTTAACTATACTCAAGTACAGGAAAAACGACTGTCATCGTAACCCTATGGCTACATGGCAGCTGATCAGCCAAAGGTAGCATCCACATTTTTCTCGTTCATTCCACTCTCTCTAAAAAATACTACCGTGACTATGTTGTGGTATATTTTTGCCGCATATAGCAGAATTCCTGCACCCGGTTATGATGGAATTCAATGTTGTGTCAAATTTTTCTTTGATAGATGTTCTACACCTAAAATTCAATTCAATGTTGTATCATATCATTGGTGATAAATTTTCCGATTGATCCATCACATATTGTTGATTTTTTTTATCAAAGATACACGTATTATTACATGCTTAGATTGAAATGTTTTTTTCTTTCATAGCACTACTTTTGATTCTGCTACTGGGAATAAAATCTAGCAAATATCATAAATCATTGGTAGCAATAATACTACTTCTAATTTGCTCGACCACTAGTGATAAGCCTTATTACTGTAGGAAAGCAATCCCAATTGCAGGTAAACTGGATCAAACTTGAGTAAACTAGATAGAACCGGATCTAGCAATGAGGTGAAAAGAATAAAGGTGCATTTTCTTATCTTATTCTCTGTGGCCCGTGTGTAAACAATGGGATAAGTGTAAAATGATTGCTCAGCCCCAAAGACAACAAAACAAAGAAAGCTGCATATCGATAACTAACTGTATAATGATCACTAGAGGAATGTGAAGCACTTCAAAGTTCAATAATAGAAAAGAGTTGGGGGGGGGGTCGATACCTTACACCCTGAGTTGTAAAAGGAAGGAAGCTAAGGCTATACAATATAATTTTAGACATATATAAAATTCTTGGCTAGCATTCAACTGGATTGATGCTAAGGAAGGTCAACAAAGATTATTTAGTGCCCTCCGCACTCATGTTGAGTTGTAAAATCAAAACCCAACATAATTAATTCTTATTTCTGCTTAAAAGGTTACATTTAAAATAAATTTGAATTCACTAAGATTAGGAGTTGGCTTTCCATGGCTTGTAAGAAGACAATCCCGTATGATTACAAATGGCTCAAAAATTAGAAAGTTTGGGACAAACTCCCCACTTCAAATAAGGTGTTATTCTCAGTTAATCCAAATTGTAGATTCCATCTAACCTATTTGTTTTCTCAGAGCCCTCATTTTGGTTAGCTCTCATAATAATTGAAGGATGTTTGATTTGGCTTCAGCTTAATTATTATGACACAAGGATATAATTATGAAGATAATTGGTTAGTAATATGTAAATTCAAGCGGCAACTATTAGAGACACAACTACCTCATCAAGAATAGTGTTCAATAATGTTTATTGCAACAGTGACCTTTTAATCAATGCTATTCTCCCCCCCCCCCCCCCCACTATTCATGTACAATTGTTGTGTCTGGTTATTTACATTACCACAATCGAATCAGCAGTAGAGATTTGTGCTGTGATTATTTATTTATTATTGGTTTTTGGTTGTGACTATTTATCTGGTCATGCAAAGCAGCATTAGAAAAACTGATGGCTGTAGAATTATTATTAATTCTATGATTAACATAACTTATTCATACTGGAAATTTCAGAATAGGAGTAAGATCATTTTTATGTTTGATAATTATTTATTATTAGGTGAATGACATACGTAGCAATGCCATGTGCTAACCAATATTTATCATATGTTTTATAATTGGTCTTGGGTTTATGAGTCGTGTATAGTCAGCGAACAGGCAGCATCATTGCAACATACCAACCCTAGCAAGTGTTCTACTTGTCAGCAAACGGAAATTTTGGTGCCGCCACCTCAGCATTATTGCAACGTGCCGGCTCGGCAACCCTAACATCCTATATAAGGCAGGGCCCACCGTGTTAAGTGGGTAGTATCATCTTTAGACTTTGGCAGCAAGGGTTTACAATAGTGTGTCGTCTTTAGATTTTGGCAACAAGGGTTTGCCATAGTAGCAGCATTTTAGACTTTGGTAGCAAGGGTTTACCAAGGGTATCATTTTTAGACATTGGTGGTAAGAGTTTATCAAGGTGAAATCAAATTCAAGATTACGAGTTGAAGACACGGTGACAGAGGCGTACACAAAGAGGAATTACAGAGTTCAAGATTACGAGTTTGAGGACATAGTGACAGGAGCGTTCACAAAGAAGAATTACAGACTTCATTAGAATATAGCAAGTACCGTATTATTTATAAGGCAATTATTTTTAAGACCTTGAAGATTTATTTATATCTCAAATTTTATGAAGTTAAAGTGTCATTTGATTTTGTTTTCAATAAATTCAAAATTTGCAAGACGCTAATATTTTTTACTTGCCGGGCAGGTGGCACATCAGGGTATTTATTGGCATACCCCCCCCCCCCCCCCGCAAGTCAGGGTAAGGATAGTCCTAATTCTATCAAGAAGCCTTTTCTGTTCAGAACTGTGAACGGTAGAAAGAAGTCTATTTTTGGGTTGCCTTTTGTTGAGCAAAGCACTTGATTATTGACATAATAGACTACTTTAGATATTAATCTGGTTTATTAACATAGTATGTAGACATAAACAAAGACAGGTCATACATAATTTGTCGCATTCTAGTAAACATTCCTAAGTACCGTCATAACAAGGAAGTTACAATAGGGTTTCCCAGTGAAGTTCTTTTGTAATTATTGAGGAAGGGATTCCCTAAGTTAAACTGTCTTGAGTAACTACAGCTGAATAGTATTAATTGATCATAGAATTTAACGCTTATTATTACATTGTATTTTGAGATACTACCACTGCTAGGAACCTGAGAAAATTAGTATTTACTAACGGCGTGAAACCAAAAGCCCACCTCACCAGCCTGACAAACACACCAACGACATAATGTCACATTATTGTCCATAAAGTTCACCACAGCCTTATCCCCTCACCGATTGCTTGCAACTCTTTACGTTGACAATGTCCCCTGCTGATTCTCTGAAGAAGATAGAGTAAATTGGTCTTTTGATGGGCCAGTAAACTACCTCTGGCCTAAGCAATCAGTTTATTTTGTTGACTAAGCCCTCTCATTTTTATAGCAAGAGCTACATATACTTTACATTTAACGCCTGAATCAACTTGTTCTATCGTATTTGGCAAGAAAATTAACTGATTGGATAAAGATGAAGGGACGAGCAAGAAACACTAGCTCTCGCCAGATCAAATTCACTTGCTCTTCACTTGACTGTTTTAAAACAAATTTGTTACATTCACAGAAATATTGTCAACTGGATGACATAAATATGATTTGTGACAGAGAACTTTTCCTTGTCTTACAAATATTACTAGCATGTCAATGAGGGCTGTCACGACAAATGAATTCCAGGTTTGTCGTCATTGGGATTGCAACAGAGATATTTTTTCATAGGAGTTGTGTAGCCCGTGTTTTATATTTGTAAAAATGGCAAGTAAGTAAGCCTACTGGTCAATATTATCGCTGGAGTCATAGTGAGTTTATTCAGGAAAAGATGATAGTAGAAACTGTAGGCAATAATCACCACAAATGTTTGGCTCTTTCAGGTTGTGTCTTGCAAAATGCATTGTCAAACACAATCAAACATCATTGATCTAATCTCAGGCAATAAGGATTATTTTACTATACTAGGGACCACTGATCAGTTACATAACTTAACTACACTGCCTTATACATCGACACCCACAGTATACAAAGTGTACAGTAGTTGTCTCCTCAGAAGAAAATGGGAAGATAACTCCCAGGCAGGAAAAACAAGTCTTCAAAGTTTTGAGTTGAAGTGATGATAAACACAAAATTATTATCAAGTTTAATTATTTAACCGGTCAGTTATGTAAGAGCCGACACGAAAAAAGAGATTTTATTGTTTTATTCATGCTACTAGTCAGTCAGTTTGGCTCAGTGGTTAGCGCGTCTGCCATTTGACCAGCAGGTCGTAGGTTCAAACCCTAAACGGGCCAAAAAAGTTGTGTTGACTTTAACTGATCACACAGTCCCTTCGGATCAGGACTTAAAATAATGGATGTATTCTCTATGTACAACAACTTCGTGCATGCAGATAAAAGAACCATCCTGTATGGTGTAGCTCTATATAGGAGTATGCTGTCTCAAACCACTGCAGCTCCGGCCTTGTAGCCTTATGTTTCATGCTGGGTTCAAGCTGTCAGTGATTGAGAAGGGGCACTAATGTAATATATACACGAAGCTTTTCCCGTCGTGAGGTGTTAAAGGACTCGGTGATGAGGGATCAATAAGAGAGTCAAATTTCAATAGTTTTTGCAGAGTAAGCATCGCACGGATTAATTACATGCATTGGCCATTAGTAGGTGCACTGGTGTAACTCCATCAAATTGACCTGATACGGATGGCACTGCTGCCTGCTAATAGTTATGTAGGAAATGAAGGGCAAATAGCTGCACCAAGGGCTTATACTCATTTTGCACCTGCTGTCAAAATTAACTGTGTGCGGCAATAGAGGCTAAGTTTGGAATATTTCTGATTGACTTTCTAATTGACTTTTTTGTGCCTTTTTAGCTTGCTGCACACAAAGTTGTTGGAAGAGAAATATATTCATTGTGTACTTGGGATGAATTAAACATTGAACAATATAGCTTTTGTATAATGTGCAGTAAACAACTGATAATAATCTCAAAAAAACATTAGCATAGAGATGAAAAGGATTTGCGCTGGCATGTGAGATGAAGTTTGTTATTTCTAAGTTTCTCTGAGAAGTAAGCTATTTTTTGTGTCCAAGTTAGCTTCCGCCATTAAATACGTTAGTATGATTTTGATTAATGTTATATATAACTGGTTAAGCGAGGTCAGGCAGTACAATCAAGTCTAAACATATGACTCCTTTATAAAAGAGGTTTTGTAATGTATTTAATTGAATTGCATTCAGTGTGAGTATGAAGGGACATTGTTACCCTGAAACAAAATCCCGACGCACACATTCCTTCATCCATTAGTTTTGAAAACATCAGATCCTCATCTGCGCTTTCGGAACATTTCATTCTGGCCAATGGAGAGCAGATCACCACACTCCAAGAATCAGGCGACTTTGATCGTAACAGTCTGCAAGAGCATACCAGACCGAGATGTATGTTGTATGGTGTTATGCATGTTATGGTTTATGAACATAAACTGGTTTGTGCGCTGCTAGCAGCCTAGTTGGTCACTAATTGGCTGTGTTATCTTGTTGAAATTTCCCGATTGACATAATTTTGATTAACAGGTTAGATTGATCTGGTACAAATTTAAATAATTTGTAGGGCCTATTGCCATTCCTGATCTTAATGATATGAGACAATGTTTGGAACACAAGGGTTACTCAACCTTGCCTCAATATTAACGACCTTTTTGGAAGGGCACTGTTCAAAAACAAGTGAGCGATTCGAAATACTTATCGCAGAGGAGAGGAAAGGCTGCACTTAAGAAAGTTGGCTTTATTCTGAATTAGTTAGAAAAGACATCGAACACTACTCTACCTTTTTGTTTATCAATCAAGCGATTAGGTAAAATAACAAACTACTCACATGTACTTTTTGTGGTCTAGACATTCTCAAAAATGTACCATTGTTTTGCTTTTTCAAACGAAATCATACTGAAATTCACAACCAAAAGTTATGAAAATAAACTAATCATATTCTGCCTGCAGCCTTTGTTCAAGTGTAGACAATATTCCCAATGTTCCGAAATGAAATACCCCCTACAGCTTCATGACAAATTTATAGCTGAAATACTTCGGCCGACCAATTTTCTTTGTGGTTTAATCAAGTGAAGACAAACAACCATAAGAATGTTCAAGTTTAACCCCCTACCAGTTTTAATACAAATGTAACTGGCAGGCCTGGTATGTTTTAATTAGTATCAGATAAAGATCTTTTGGTTTCACAATGTTATTATAAATTTAATGTGCTGTCGGAATAATAAAATAGTTTGATGCCTGGCAACATTTGTCCATACATATTCGCACAGGTTACAGATCATTTAGCTTAATTGGGCAAGTCGAATTATCATACTGTGTACAACACTCTTTGATTCGTTATATGCCGCTTGCTCTTGAATGCACCCTTTAATATCGGGCAAAACAAAACTTTATGGATTCAGTTATATGCGATCACTGTAAACAAAAAGTGTTCACTATTATTTCAATTTTGTCCTCAGTATGATTTGAGCATCAATGTATTTTAACTTAGGTCTACCCAACCAGCAGTACTGCGTAGTGCTAGGTCAATTAATGATATTGACACTGCCAAAATTAAAGGCAGCAACGGCCATGATTATGCAGTAAATTACATTATGAAAATCCTTCATCAAAATCTATGCAGTAGGAATTGCAGAGTCCAATAATTGATCAACTGCTATCAAAATAATTTGTTCAGTATTAGCATCAAACAACAGAATATAAGTGATATTATCACCCTTAGTGGAGGCATGGTCAACATTTTATTATTAGTTAGTGGATAGCAACCAGCTGCTGATAATCATATTGACTAGCACTTCACTCTCATGATCAAGTAGCATTTAATGGAATTTCAAAGCAATCATTCAAATATCAGATGAAAGTACTATGTGGTGTGTTTGCTAAAGAATGTCAATCCAAAATTGAGAGATAAATTAAAATAGGTTTGACCTCCCCTGTGTGGATAAGGTTATAATGCAGCTCAAGAAAGTTCAGGTCCTCGAAATTATAGATAAGAACCAGCAGGCAACTAACTAAAATATTTTTGATACTGTACATATAGGCCATTTTGTAGGGGGTCCTTTCAAAGGCATCTCATACATAGAATTTAAAAAGCGATCACCAAATATCAGATGATTAAGCACTATATATTGTGTTTGCGGAAAGAATGTCAATTAAAAAATTAAGGGATAAATTAAAATAGGTTTTATCTGAGGGTTGCATTACGACGAGTAAGCAATTGACAACATCGAATGAAGTGCAGGAATCACCGCTAGAAATATTCATCATCATTACAATTTTCAAGTTCCAAGCGAAGTTTGGTAGCTGGGTTCTCTTTCTATATTATGGAATAGCATGGCCGCCAAATGGAGTGTGGTAGTGTCTCACTACTTGTCCGATTCTATTTGCAAAAGTTTATCAGTAGCTGGGTTCTCTTTCCCTGTGAAAAATTCTATAAATATGATTCCGACACTTTTGTTTTGTTCATGCTTGTCTCGAAGTTCCTGCAACAAAAATAAAACAGTCTCAAAATATTTGTGGGCAAACAGTTGAATGATATCTGACTCGGACTCTAAAAATGAAATGCGATGGATAAAAAAACATTCAACCATCCAAACTCAAGAGCACGAATTAGCTCAGTTGATAAGAGTGCCTTAAAGTACCTAAACCAAGCGTCAGAGGTCAATAGTTTAAACATTGCAATCTTGTATAAAGCCAAAATGAAGGGGACTTTCAACAATATTATTACATATCTAGCATGGTATCAGAATTAAAAAATACTGAGTTGCCTGCCAACCTTTGATAGTATATAATTGCACATATCACATGTCATTAAGTTAATATTCATATTGTGCAAAATAACCTTTGTTATTATGCTGTTATGGATACATTGGTCGGTCAAACTGTACATTACCTGCAACTGATATCATCTCATTTTCCAAAAACAATTAAAGCACAGTCTCATTGCAATTGAGCAGGCGAAACCATACATTGTGAATTGAGCCATGTCAAATCACTATAACAATACTCTTTAATCAATGTTAGTTCAGGCTTACCCAACCTGACATGCTCTAAATAATGATTTACTAACCATAAGTTTGAGCATGTTGGAGAGGTCATCGCTTAAGACAAAACATAAGGGTCTGAGGCTTAAGTTTTTAATAGAATGACGAAGCTACAGTAAATCTGAATTTTTACAGTCATTAAGAAGAATCATACTGTCTACCTTGACCTTTATGAGTGGCACTAGTTTTGTATTCAAATACAAGAGAGTGCGCTCATTGGTAGCATTTATACTCCGCATCTTTCTCCTAATAACAAAGAAAGTCTGCAAAGTTATTGAAAATTTTAATTTGTCATTTCAATCAGCCAACAGCTTGTGACTTTTGTAGTGTCAACCGTATTGGAATGTTTTTTTATAAGAAAGTGACAACAAAAGTCGTGCTTTGCTGGCCGTAAGCAAAGCCCATACAAATAAATCAATCAATTTTGCTTGTATCCCTTTGATCAATTCCCACTAATATTCACAGCCTACAAAACAATACAACAACAATAGCTGAATGACAGGTTGTTAGCATTTCAATCAAGTATCAGATAGAGATCAAAGAAAGTTTTCATAACCTATCATAAACTGAGTATTGTACAATAATTGATCTCTTGGCAACCTTTGACTGGATACAGTCAGGCAGGTCATCGAACAAGCGATAGAATTATGATGCATATATGCGTGTGTGTTATATATTCGGGGTTAGGGAAAGTAAGGTGCATCAAATATTTAGCAAAAATCTTTACTGTAAGATCGCAAATATGTGCATTAGATTACAACTAATGTGATATACTCATTAGACATATTCATTTTTTAAATGCTTATACATATCAAACAAAGACAAAGTAGAAATAGGATAGTTTGTGGTTACTATATCCTGATAGATTCCAGCAGAAAGAATGCGAGAATGAGAGAGAAGATTACCACCTCTGCATGCTTTAGAGTTATTGACCAGAAAACCAAATTTTGCTTGAGCATAGTATGCAGTAACTCCTTTGTTTTTAGTTCATTTATTAGTCCCAATGGAGTCCAAAAGTCCAGCTGCTGTCTTTGCTTCCTTGGGCTGCTTCGATAGCCTACAAAAATTGTAACAAACACTACATGGTTGAAAATTTGCTTGATCAAACCCACTTGAGTTCAGTATCTCAATTGGTCGGAAATGAATTCTTAGGTTCCCTTGAAATACAAATGCACTGTTATCCTTCATACTCTATAAGTGTACTCTGCCTTTTACAATGTCTGTACACTGCGTTACCCTTTTTACATTGTTATATTGTCTCAATTGCTCACATAAATCCTGCTCATAATGAGAATTCATTACTGTAAATTCAAGGGCGTTTTGTGTGTCCAAATTACACTGGTATAAAAGGCACCGTTTCAATTTTATTTAGAAACTGAAATATAATTGCAAAGATCACTTGATCACTGCAATTATATCTGGTGCATAATCACTGCATATGGAGACTGTGGAGGGTTAGGTCTTGAATTGTCTGTCACTGTAACAATAGTGGACAACTTTCCAACAAGAGTTTGGCATCCACTATATAGCACTGGTGTAAACAATGGATATTTCTATGGAGACTAATAATTTGGTCTGAGGCTGCATTAAAAACAAAATGAAGCTATGTAACACAGTATATATAGATTTGCCAGTATGCAAGTCATAAAACGTATTTGCTCTCAATCTGTCAAGATTACAGTGGACTGCAAGGAGGATTTTACCTCTAAACGTGATACAAAATGTAGGATTCATCATTGCAATTATATCAGCCAACTATAAATCGTCTTATTATATTAACATCAACCGATTGCCTGGAAGGGGTTTTATCAAAACTGTGAAAGCCCTTGATACTATATGCAATTTTTATGAGCGGGGATCAGGAAACATGACCAGTGTTGACTCAAAGACTAAATCTGAATTGATAATTAAAACTAAAAATTAGAAATAAACATACAAAATCGTCAATTATGACAAAAGAATTTACCTTCATTGTTGATTGCTGTTGTAGTGCAAGTCTTTTGTGTTCATTTTCGGCTGTTAGTGTTTTATCGAAGGCGTGTGATTTGAGAGTGTCCCTTTGTGCCTGAAGATGAGCTCTATTGTTGTCTGAAATGACGGTCATCAAGTTTCCCGAGTTTTGTTGGTGCATTTGGGCTGCTACGTGTAAAGTTAACTCCTGGTTTTCTTTATGTGATCTCGCACGCTCCCTCATATTTGATTCGTGTCTATCATTGAGGGACTCTACTTCTAGTTTGTGATCTTTATGTAATCTTTCGTTATCATCACTCAGTTTTTTCAGTTGCTCCTTGTGACGATTTTCAGCATCAGTCTTCTCCTGCTTCTGCATCTCAATCATTTCTCTTGAAATTGTCCTTCCTTCATTTTGTCTTGATATATGATCCCGAAGCATTCTCTCAATTTCAGTTTTATGATATTGACGTATCATCTCAATAGTGTCATCACGATTATTTCTGATATTGTCCTGAAAATTCTCCATTTGTTCTGTCAGCTGAGCACAGTGTGCACGATGCTTCTGTTCAAGGTTATCCATATCTTTTTGTCTTTGTTGATGCACTATTGTCATTTTCGCCTCGTAGTCCTTGGTAAGAGTTGCAACGGTCGTTCCACTTTTCTCAACTTGGCTTTCCAGCTTGTGAGTTAAAGATGTAAGTTCTCCCTCGAGCTTCGCTACAGTCCTCTCATGTTCATTGGATAATTTCTGTATTCTGTTTTCAAAGTCATCCTTAACATTCTCAATCGACGACAAATGTTCACTTTTGAGTTCAGATAGGCTTGTTCGATGACTCGCACTCAGTTTCTCAACTGCTGTTTTGTGACTCTTCATAAGTTTTTCGACCTCAGCTACTTGACTATCACGAAGCCTCTGCATTTTATCCTCCTGCGATTTTCGTTCCAACTCATGTGCGTCTCGTAATCTGTCTCGTTTATCATCATGCTCTTTCAGCATTCGCGAAACTTTAGCCTCATATTCTTTGCGGACTTTTGTTGTCTCGCTCCGCAGATGATCAACTTCCTTACTGTGGCCCTGGCTGTGCGTTTCGGTTTTACGCTCATTTTCATGACGAAGTTGTTCAAGTTTTGCCTCATATCCCTTTTGTGTGCTTTCTCTTTCTTTAGTATAATGAGTACGTAATTTCTCAAGCTCATCTGTTAATCGCCTTGAATCCCCATCCTTTTCATTCTGCAGTTTTTGAAGAGAATTTTGCGCATCCCTTTGTAATGAAAGAAGGTTCTCGTATTTCTTACTTTGCTCTTCTTTTTCCTTCTCATATTTGTCATTTTTCTCTGTATGCACTTGCCGAATGAGAGCTATCTCGTTGTGTGCCTTATTTCTCTCCAATTGACTCACCAGAACCCATACTGCTATGGATAACACTGCTGTGTATACCAGAGTGTCGGTATTGAATCCAAAATAAGTAATAGGGACATTGGATAGTTCTGAGATCCCATAATCCTTGTCTTCTTTCTCGTCAAGACATGAAATGCCCAGTATAAGAAAAATGCCTATCACGCATATACTGGAAGCTATTGTCCGAAAACGTGCCATTGTAGAATATTCTCGAAGTGCAGGCAGTTAGTAATCCAACTGTAGAATACATCACTTGCCAAGTTCCAATTTGCTGTACAAGCAATGTTGCTAGGCAGCATGAATAACAATGTAAAATTCATAAGCTGCCAATCTTGGTTTCATTCATTGCAAAGACTTAACAATACAAGAATTCGATTCTATATTGTTTCACTGAGATTGCATGCAATTTACTTGTATATGGCAAAATAGGGTTAGATAGGTCTACAATTGCTATCAAATATTTATACACTGAATGGGTTCATAGCACACCTGAGTTAAACATGTTATGTATTATATTAGGATTCCCCCCCCCCTTGCCAATCTATGAGGAGTTTATGGATAAGCACTTTACAAGCCAGATGCCCAAATGCCAAAGCCACTGATTTCCTATATTTTTATGTATGTATGTATTTCTTTTGCATATACATAAAGAAGTTTTATTTTCATTGTCAGAAGACCAATACCAATAGTAGAGAGCTTGTGCTTGCACAGTACATGATTGCAATTTTCCTAACACTACATACATATTTTGACATGAAAGTTCTAGGGACTATATTGCCAGACTATATTATTTTGCTTCGGTTTTTCGGTAGCTTTAAAAGCTCAATACACTATGTTAGCTTTAAATGACTGAATTTATGGCTTTCATTTACCATCGGTTATAAATAATGTCTCACTGCCACTCACAGGGTCTACAAAAACTTCATAAGACCTAGCATTCAAGGTCTTACAAGCTCCGACATGATACAATCTATAAAGTATAATACATGAATCATTATTGTTATTATGAGGCATTATTGAGCAAATTTTGAGAGCTTTGTATTTGTCAAGCCCGCCAGGCTTCACAAATACAAAGCTCTCAAAATTTGCAATGTAAGTACAAAGCAAACAGTTTGAACAAACACGGTGTGATGTTATAGGTGACTTTTTTGTTCAAACCGTTTCGCTTAGTACTTATATTGACATAAATTTTTATCATAACAACGAGATAAGCAACTTTTATTGTTGATGCTCGATTATGTTTGAATAGCTGGTTAGCAACCACAAACTGAAGTGCTAATAAAGCAATAAAGTGTATTTATTGTTGTTTATTATTATTTTACCTCGATTGATTATATTTCCAAGTTTAAAGCCAGCAAAAAACATCCTTGACAACACAAACAATAACAGAATATGAAAATGATTATATCAACAGTGATGAATTGATATCGCAAACATTGCTTCCATTATACTTTGATTACAAACGTGTCTTGTGGCTGCACTCATGCCGCTGACTGATGTGGTGGAGTCCAATCCTAGCACATACACTGATCGATTCATTTCCTCAATTACTGCTCGGACCATCAATAGCCTACGATTACAGAAACCATTACATATAAACTTGATCGTGACTATATATAGGTGTACAGAAATTCAACAGACCACAGAACAAACCACGGCCGGTGAAAATCCAATTTCATAGGTGGAGTGACCGAGACCGGATGTTTGCAACCCCCGATCTAACAAAAGAAGAGCAAGAGAAGGAGTACAAACTTCGTTGTATACGAAACAACCTCTCAGATATGTTCAAAGACAACAAATACAGGTTACGCAGTGGCCAGCTCCAGTGTTCAGAGAGGCACTGAAGCATGGATTGTTGTAGATGAAAGTGGTGAGGCTCTTGACTGTTCTGTCAACATAGACCAGTCCTCATCTAGGGAACACCCAACTAGTTTTGTACTCTCTCTTACAGGTCTAACTTTAACAAGCACGATGGATACTAAGCATCCTGTCAGTATATTGGTCTGGAACTGCAAAGGCATAAGTGGGAAAAGGCACCAACTAGAGTTAATTCTTGACCATCACAAACCTGACCTATTTGCTCTCACAGAAACTAAACTAATTGGTAGCATTTTAGATAAAGAAATTTGTGATAATTATACCCTTTACAGGCTTGATCGTGTGAACACTTCTGGTCGTGGTGGGGGAGTATTGATTGGTGTTTGTGAAACATCGAATATACTGGTCAATAGACAGTTTTCTGGGCTCTTATTTATGCCTCAATTCGGAGTTGTCCTTTCTCCAGTTTGGTACTTTTAACCCATGCCGCATAGGAAAAACCTGCTGAAAGAGGGTTATATTGAAAACCACTTATGTTAGGATAAAAATGATTTTTGATTCAGAGTCTGCACCATTGAAAACCCAGTGAGACAGGGTTTCCAAGTCATTGGAGGCTTGAATGTTGATAAATCTTAATTTGAGTTACGAAACTCATGAAATATTCTGCCAAATTGTCCGCAAAACAGGCTGAAAATGCTATAATTGACTATCCAAATACTAAAATTATTTCCAAAACTATGTCCATGTGAGTTTTCAATGTTGCAGATTCTGAATCAAAAATAGTTTTTATCCTATTATAATCGGTTTTCAAGATAACCCTCTTTTCAGTACGTTTTTACTATGCGTCGTGGGTTAAAAGTACCAAACTGGAGAGAGGGCAACTCCAAATTGAGGCCTAAATCAGAGCTCAGAAAATTGTCTATAAGATCACACCAGAAGAAAGAGCTGAAATCCTGTCACTTGACCTTAGTATTGGTGGGTTTTCTTTCTTTTTTACAGTGTACTATCGGAGACCAGCTATCAATTCAATAGATGATTTCTTTACCTGGCATCGTAACCAAACCTCATGTAATCAACTGATTGTAGGTGACTTCAACCTACCAGACATTGATTGGTCAAAAGGTCAACTCAAAAGACGCCTGAACCCAAATATGCATGAATCATTTCTGAATTTTGTAGAAGCCAGTGACCTCGAACAGTTTGTTGATTTTCCGACACACACACATGGAAACACCATCGACCTTGTACTCTCTAACTTGGGCCTCTCCATCCCTATAAGTGAGCCCAGTTGTTCTGATCACCATGTGCTTTTGTTTGACCTATTCCTTGAGCATCCCATATCTCACTCTATCAATAACAACAATACTACACCATTTTGGAATTTCGAAAAGGCCAAAATCCCTGAGATAATGATTGACTGCTATGACATTGAAACTGAAATTAGCCAGCAAGTGAAAGTTGAGGCCCCTGTAAACACAGTTTGGGAAACCTTCAAATCCAGTATTCTCAAATCCGCTTCTAAAAACATCCAAAGCAAAAGGAGAAAGCCCACCCCGAGCCCTTGGATGTCCAAGTCAACAGAGAGGGAAGTAAATCGGAGGAAGTGATGGCATAAAACAAGTAAGCTACACAATACTGCCGAGAACAGAGAAAAAGCGTCTAAACAATCTAAACTCTGTGATAAACTCATAAACCGTGATTACAATGCATTTATAAACAACCATATTTGTAGCAAGCTCAAGAATGGAGACAGTAAACCCCTGTTCAAGTTCATTTCATACAGGCGTGGAAACAGCAATACAATCAAGAAGCTAGATTGTTGCCTGTCCGACTCAGCTGCTGATATCGCTGATTGTTTTGCATCTGCTTTCAGCTCTGTCTTTACTGAGAATGATGGTAGACAGCCTCCCACAAACCCTTGTACTGCTCAACAGTCTTCATGTACTAAGATTGAGCCTAAAGGAGTGCTGAAGCAACTCCAATCACTTGATCGTACTAAAGGTGCGGGGCCTGACGGACTCTCTTCTGCCTCGCTGAAGTTTCTGGCGAATTTTATCTACAAACCATTGTCATTACTCTACTAATATTCTCTTGTTACAGGCGCTGCTCCTGACGACTGGAAGCTTGCAAATGTCATTCCAATCCACAAGAAAGGCTCCCGCAGTAATCCGCTGAATTACCGACCAAGCTGCTTTAAAATATCAAATATCAAAAATATGATGAAATATTTGATATTATTGTATTCCCTGTTGTTATTTATATTCTTATGGTGTTTCTGTATGGGAACACTGATACACAACGCAGAATTCAAACATAACAAACATTGCACGGATTTGTTGGCAAGCCTAACTATGTCTTGATCAAAAAAAGATGATTCAAATCATATGACTTATCACTTGCCACATCCCGAAGCATGGGCGGCGAAATTTTAGTGCCTTATCGGTGAGGCTCATCTAGGGGCCAACCAATGCACGAGTAGGTGATGGACCGCAGTGGGATTCGTACCCTAGACCTGCAACATGTGCATCACAGAGTAAGGATAAGCAGAGGGGACACTTCAATGATCGTTATAGTGCCTGCGGTTTTTATCCACTGGGGGAAATTCATCAATCTGGCCACCTGCCAATTTCAGAATATATATAAGTTACAGTGGAGTTTTGTCATGCAGACATAGCCACATTTGATAGGTCATAATTCATTATGTATTTATCCTAAAGACTGATTTCTAACTTTTCTGAAATGTCCAATCTTCGAGCTATACACCACATTATTGTCATTTTTTGCTAGGATACATGGGCTATGAATAATCCAGGTTTTTAAAATGAGTTTTATCATATAGATTTACATAGGGCTTAGGTCAATGCACGGACATTTCCTAATTTTGATGACCAGCCGTCTATCAATTGTCACATGTAAATCTATATGACAAAAATCATTTCAAAAACCTGGATTACTCTTAGCCTATGAATCCTAGCAAAAAATGACAATAATATGGTGTATAGCTTGAAGCTTGGACATTCCAGCAAAGTTGGAAATCAGTCTTTAGGATAAATACAGAATGAATTATGGCCCATCAAAGGTAGGGATGTCTGCAAGAAAAATGCCATTATAACATATAGAGCAAATGAGTTTTTGGCATCCAGCTGTGCACAATTTTCCCCCAGTGAATCAAAAACCGCAGGCACTATAACGATCATTGAAGTGTCCCCTCTGCTTATCCTTACTCTGTGATGTGCATGCTGAAGTCCAACTGAGCCACCTCATACTCTTCCCAAAAGAGATGATTCTAGGATTGCTTTCAGAACAATGTAACTAACTCATAATCCGAAAAAATGAATGATACCTTTGAGTTTAAACTGGTGCCAATATCACATTCCAATCAAGATTATCTCTAATTACATAGGCAGTAATCTTGAGGATTGATTGAAATGATGGTGTTTCGCTAATTCTGCTTCCAAAAATTAAATCGAAAAGGTAGCTTGTGGATTCCCATATCAAGCCACGAGCATCGATTAAAATTTTTAGCTCAGACTGAACCTTTGTTAAAGAGTGCTTACTTTTGAGTAACCTCTATCCCCCTCCCATCTATGATAGAGTGCAAGGTCATCACAAAGCTAATATTATTGGATTTGATACCCTTTCAGTCAACTGCTGCCGGGTTTTGTTGGGCAGTCATGTCTTCAATGTCGATCTTGAGTAGTCCCAATTCATGGCCATTGAGGCAACATGGAAACCTTGTCAAGTTGGGTGACAGGAATAATATTGCACAATAGAGCAGGTTAACAATGAGAGTGTTGAGTGTTTGCAGTAGCTACTGTTATCTTATTATCTTGTTATCTTATATTATTGGTTCAGCTCTATTTATCCTAACAGTCAATGGAATGAATTCTATAGCAATTTGGGAATATAACTCTTACAAACAAAGCCTTGTTCATCACGAACAAATTCTGTAGTGGTACTGAGACCCTGAAGGCAATCGATATCAATTTATTTTGAAAATTCAGAGTGTTTACTGCTCCATAGCAACGTGCATGTCAATTGAGCACAAAAATATACTGGTCTCTATTATTAGTAGCAAAGTTTTCTGATAATTCTGCTAGCATAGTTTAGCTGATTAGTTAGCTTTTTTGCTCTCAAATAGCCTTTTTGTGCCTCTTTGGCGTGCTGAGGACAAAGTTGTTAAGAAAAGCTGTGTACATTGTGTAAGTTAATTAAATGGTGAACAATATAGCTGATAATAATCACGACAAAAAATTGGTGTAAAGATAAAAGGGATTTGTGCTAGCATGGGAGCTGAAGCTTGTTATTTCAAAGTTTCTCTGTAAAGTAAGCTATTCCGTGTGTCCGATTGCTTCTGTGAGGTCTGGCAGTACAATTTAGTCCAGACTTATGTCTCGCATTAAGAAAAAGCTGTGCAATATGTTTTATAAATGAATGAACAATGAATCGGCCCACTTAAAGACATTGAATAATGTGCCATTGCATTTCTGCTCACTGGCCAAAGGAGTTGGTTTTGCTAGCAGTTTTTTGTTTTATGTCAGGTTATGGGCTAAAGATTAAAAAAGTGGTAGCAACTGTACACCTTTGCTCAAATACAACAGTAGATCTGCTCACCGATAAAAGAGGAGGTAAACAACTTCCTTTGGCTTCTTCAATATGGCAGACTAGTTCCATTTGTAAAAGTATTTATCGTAAGCTCAAATAAGATAAGATAAAATAAATAAATATGGGATGAAAAAATTGTGGTCCACGCAAAAATAACACAACCACTAATAACCACCAGCATTCTGCAGTTAAAAATTCTTTAGCCTATCATGAAAAAAAAACATAATTGGCGGGTCACTCTAAACAAACTCTTCACAAAACTCTGAAACATGCCCAGTTACCACGCCTAATAAAAATGAGCACAGCAGCTCCTTGAGTGAATGGTGGCAGTACTTTAACCTGTCAACATACGCTCTCAAATATCACATGGCAACAAGAGTTGTGTAGAAAGATTGGATCTGTGCTAAATTTAAAAAAATTGAGATGAAAAAGAACTAAAAATACTTCATCGTTTACTTCAGACACGGATGGAATAATTATTTAGATGGTGTCCCCCAAACTTTTGATTTCATAATTATGACATTATCGATTATAAAGCTCATTCTGCTAACCGCCTTTGCCTTACTGCAGGGTTGCTAGCGGTTGGTTGCTGCGAAGTATCACTGTCACCAGACAATATCTCTCGAATCTCAGATTTACGTATTTTTGCTGAGAAATTCTCAGCACATAATACGATGTGGGCATTATTGTCATATGGGTTTGCAAAGCAGGGGACAATGGCCAATTCGCAAGGCCTGCGCTCTGCAATCAAATTGTTTGGTTTTGCCAAGACAGTGCTATTGATGCCTATCGTTGGATACTGGTAAGAAACTGGTAGATCGTCACATAGTTTTTCATACAGTTGGGTAAAATCAGGAGACCTATGATCTTCCTGTTCAATATGTAGACCAACTTTTTTAATCCTATATATCGGATTGTGGCTGATGTGATTTAGGAGACTTTTTGGATCTGGTGTGCGGGATTTGATATTCAGCAGGTACATCCTTTTAGGACTTCCATATCTCAGTATTCCGCTTGAATCATCAAATTTCAGCTCCAGAGGTTCAAAACAATGGCCATCCACTCCGCAGTATACTGCATGTGGCGCAGGCAAATCATGACCCTTTGTTTGTCGCACACGCTGTTGCACTGAAGCCCAGTTGTTCTCAATAACATTTAACAACACTGGATCACACTCAATTTTGGTGGTGGCTGACCTCCAGCTATTCAGAGCATCCTGATACTCAAACTTATGTGGCAAACCGATTTTACTATGTCTGCTCTTCACCAGTAATGCATATACCTCAGTATGTATACTGTTGCTGATGTCTAGCTTCTTTTTTGACTTGGTCTTTTTGAGCAATGTTTTCACTTCATGAATACTGACGGTTATATCAGAACCACTACCATCTGAAGCAGATGCACCAAGCTGTTTACATAAATTGCTGAGCATTTTCTTATCATCTAAAGGATCAGAGAGACTGATTGTTTGGCCAATCTACAACAGAATTGTATCATTATTTATAACGTCTATGTGGTCAGTACATCCCAATTGTAATTTCATTAAGGATACTGCCAACAATTCTTTTTATCAGAAAAAGATTTAAAAAACCCAAACTATTTTTGTGCATGCTTACCTGTGAGCTATGCACGAACTTGTAGTGGTTTTGAGATGCGCAGCTGTCCCCTGAAATCACTTTTAGCTCAAAAACTCCAAAGGAATCCTGGGAGAATGTCACATGGTGTTCTGGACTAGCTGTCTCTGAAATCATCAAAACATCATCATCATGTCTTTGGGAAGGGATCTCCATGATACAAGGCTCGAGCCTGAGTAGTCCAAAAGGTTGTTGTCCACCTATTCTTTGCCATTTTTCAGAAATCCGTGCAGCTAGCTTTGAACTGTTTAGCCAACGTAGTGTTGTAATACAGCTGTGACATTGTTTGAAATCCTCGTGGTATGGCGCCGAATCATCACATGGTCTGAGAATTCCTTTGATGACATGGAACAGTGTTGTTACTTCATCATGGCCCTCTGTGAAAATAGTCGACACCAGAACAGAAATCCTACTTTCCTCATTATGGTTGCCCAGTTCAAGGAAGTGATTTGTGAGGTCATTGAGTGCCTCCTTTTGCGCATCCATCAATGTCTCCTTCTCTCCCTTTATAATTTGAAAAAGATGTAAAAAATTAACTTACTATAAAATTACATTCCAAACATAATAACCGACTTCACCTATTAGGATAGTGATTCGATTTGCAGCAGCCTTTTTCATTTCATCACCATTTTGTATATATCAAGTCCTGAGAAAAGGGAAGGCAGGAAGAGAATCAATGGGGGATGAATATAAAGAAATTGATGGTAGAAATAAATGCAGAGCTGTAGAATAGGAGTACTAGGTGCTCCGCCAACAGTGGAGAGGCGACTAGAGCCAATTTCTAATCTCTGAATTTGATGCAATGAATAAATCTCAGTAAAGCCAATTCACAAAACATGTTTTTCAGAACTATACAGCAAGTCATCAACAAGTCTTTTAGTAAAATGACGAACTTATATCCATGTTAGGACTTTGTTCATACATCAGAACATCTATATTACTTCACTCACCGTTTTATGATGCTCCATGGTTGAAACAGATCTTTGATTATTACCAACATAAACAGCTTTTGGTGGGCTCATCGGTTCATGTATCCTTATCTCGAGGCCGCTGTCTGAGGGGTGACAATAGGTATAAATCTCGTTGTCACCATCTCTTGTGACTTCAGGGATGAGAGTTTGGAAGGAGATTTTGTTCACAGAAAGGTCAGGCATTGATTCTGTAACGACAAAGCGTGGACCTTCTAGCAAAAGTTTATCCTTTTTCTCTTTTGATATACTTGAGTTTCCCAAATCTGTGTCACAGCGGGTTTCTATCCATTCGAACAGCGTCCTGCTGTTTTGTTGTTCAGTGGTTATATTGTACATGGTGTTGCTGAGCTCATCAGTCAGTGTTCCTGCAACAAGATGACACAGAGAAAGTCGTTCACCAGCTTCATTCACCTTTGAAAGTACCCTTACTGTTACATCGTATCTGGTATTATCGTAGTCAGGTTCACTTGACGAGGAGTCATCACTATCGAATGTGCTTTGGTCATCACTGTCTGACAGGAATAGGTGATCCTGAAAACGAATAACGATGAAAGGTGAGATCATGTGACACAGAATAGTTTTCTTCATTTATAAAGTGAGCAACAATATACATGCTATCGTGCATTGTGTTTGGAGACGATATGACGATGAAAGACTGGTTTGAATGTAGCCAGCATATAATGTATACATACCTTGACCTCTACCACTGACCACGGACCACTGACAGAGTCTAGCATATTGTACGCTTCATCATAGACTGAGAAAGTGATTGATTCTGGAATACCAGCTATAGTTATTTCAATTCTGCCATGTCTATATCGCGAATCATCACTCGACGTTGCCGGAATTACAATCTGCTTGCTCAAATCCTTCCAGGATAGTTCTCGTTGCCCACCATAGTTAAGTAAAACTGATTCTTTGAATGCCAAATGTCCGTTCTGAATAGTTTCTTCTTCTTTCGCTTGCTGCAAAATACTGTTGCACCTAGATTTTCCTGTAGACTGGAGAGTTGAAACTCTCCACATAGTAGGAGTAGTTTTATCATCCGAGCACTCTAATACGCCTGCCCTCGCTCCTTCAGCTATGAGTAGTAGGTGCGAGATTGGGCCACAAGGCTCCTGCATGGACATCAAGACAACAGTTGTCAGTCCTTTTACGTCATCAGGTGAAGATCCTTTGAACTCGTTGAGGACCTTGTCATGGTTAGACATAAATGTTGCTCTTTGATCTTTGTCGATTTCCGTGACAGTTTGGTTACTCTCCAGCTCTGAATGTGCAGGCTACAACAAATCAGATTGAAAGTAAGAGAGCCTACTGCGGCAAATAGTTTGTGTATCAAACAAAAATCTGATATTTTATGTATCAGATTTGAATGATGCAGGGAAACAACAGTGTGGGCCTGCCAAATAACTGAACTGCTTTTTAATTCGTCTGTAAAGGAGGGCAGAAGTAGGAAGGAGGTGTTTAGATTGCATAGCCAATTTCAATGATAAACGTCAAAGAATGCTTCCCATTATTAAATGACATTTGGATATCCTTTAATCAATTGAAATGGGAGAAACTAAGGCATGTTGCAGTTTTTTAGAACAATAGTATTGATGATTAGCTTTCAACTATAAAACTAATTAGTGATTACCGCTGTTATCATAGTGGAATATTATTGTCTCATAATAAGTTTTGATTAGATGGTTTTTTTGTGCTGTCAGGTCATCAGTGGTGGAAATGAGCCTATATGGTGTATAGGAAGTTCACATCAATGCCTATACACCTTCAATAAGTGTATAGGCACTTATAACCTATCACTGCTGTGCACTTTGTATGCTCGGATAAGTTTGTTTATGTTGTATTGTAGGGTTTGTTTACTTTTACTTTACTGTTTGCTTCAACCCAAAGTCCCAATGCCATAGGCAGCACTATTTACTAGTCTATTGCCTCATTGAATTGCTGACTGCAGTATATTTTATTTTATTATGTCTATTATTTTGCCTCCTCACATTTCAGTCAAAACATGCTCTTAGATTTAGGCTCAAAATCTCAAAAAGATACACCAGAAACACTGTAATTAGAGCACAAATATCAAAAGAAATTCGCGTGGGAGAACCCCCGCACACCCTGGCACCGGGAGGGTGCTGCGCCCCTCCTCGACCCACCCCGCAGCGGGCTCAGCCTGCTGCTCGGCGGGCTTGGATTGTTCTCAATGTTTGGTGTATAGGCACTTATTTTGTTCCATTTCCACCACTGCAGGTCATGCAGTACAGCTTCAATGTTGAATCAGAATTCAGTTTCATCAAGCAAGAAGCTTGTTAGGTTTTCAAAATCGTCAAAACAGGTTATATCAATGCCTGCTTTGATTAGGGTACCACTGAAGCTAGTCAAAGGAATAAAATTATTCTATGTTTTGCTTTATTAGCCAATCTCAATTATGAAAAGGAACTTGCACTCAGAGCTCCATTGTAATTTGAGACTTAAAAATCAAACTCGTCAATCAAAACATGTCTTTTGTGGAATTTATTTCTTTCACTTAATTATTTAAACAGCGATCAACAACCAAATTAAATTAGGGATCAGTAATCCAATTAAAGGAGATACAGCACTTATTTAAGAACTCATGCCTAGCAACTACCTAGCTAAAACTTGGACGTTTGAACAAAGCCAGGCTTTCCGGTTGCAGCCAACATTTGGTTCATGTCGCGTTCATTTAAATTCGTTATTCGCCTTTGACAGGTGAACAATTGAAAATCCTTCCATCCTGTGCGAGTTTTTGCTCAGTATATGAGAACTAAATCAAATTTAACCCATAGTTCTAACCTTATGATCATTTTCATGGCTGATTTTTTGTTACAAGGTAGTGTCGAACTCATGATATGGTTTTCATTTGGATAAGGGAAGTAAAACGCATGAAGCCTTCAATGAATATGAGGCAGCAAGAAGTTCTCATAATCAAAATTCAGTAAAATTGCTAGCATAATTAATCATCTGAAAAAGGCCATGCCTATCAAATTGAATGAAATTTCATGATACCTCTCACGTTGTTATAAAGAGGTGATGCTTAGCAAAGTCATCCTAGACAAATAACCTACCTTCGTTGTTTCTTTGTGCTGCATCGCAGATCTCATCTTTACATTTTCAGTCACCAGTGTTTTATTGTAGGCATGGGACTTGAGAGTGTCTTGAAGCATTCCTCGGTGTGTAGATTTAGTATCTAAGTTGACTCTTTCAAATGTCTCTCTTTCACTTTGGAGCATCCTTCGCTCCGCACTCAACGATATTTCGGCTTTCTTGGCTACGCTTCTCAGATCTGCTACATGGTTGTTGTACATTTGTGCATTTGCGAGCAGAGATTTTTCCTGTGCTTTTGCTTTGTCCTCCAACTCCGTTCTATGACATTCTCGAATGTTTTTCAAGTGTTCTTTCATATCTGAATCATGCTTATTATGGAGTGACTCCACCTGGCTTTTGTGTTCTGTATGTAATTTTTCATTATCGTCATTGAATTTCTTTATCTGTGCTTTGTAACGTCTTTCAGCTTCAGCTTTCTCTTGCTTCTGCATCTCTATCATTTCTCTAGTGTTTGAGCTTTGCTTGGTCAGGGTTTCAGCATGGTCTCGACGCATTTGCTCGATTTCAGTTTCATGACGCATAATGTCAACAGTATCAGCATGCTTTTTTCTAAGACTTGTCCCGAATTTACTTCCAAAGGAGGAGTCTTCATCTTCTTCTTCTTCTTCTTGAGCAGTCATGATAGCCTTAAATAAATTCAACAGTGAATTTTAAAGTTAACTGTACTTGAAACTAGGGGAGGAAACGGTTGGCAATAACACTTTTCGACTGAAAAATTAAACCCTAACAGCTGTAACAGTTTGTATGTAATACCAGGAAAGAAGGCAGCTATTTCTGCACACAGTTTATACTAAGGTGTGAGTTTTATTCCTAACATCGGTGTTAGTCAATAAGACGTGCAATTAGAGACTTAGTGCATATTGTTGCAGTGAAACAATAAAGAGTTGGCAGCTGCCCTGATTGCGCAACAGTATGAGCACACTGAGTATGTCAAAATAGCGAGGCTGACAACATAGACTGAAGGCTGAAAGTGATGGAATGTGATGCCTATCAACACACAGGGATGACTTTATGCTGCTGGGGCCAGTCATGACGCAGTTGTACTAGAGAAGACCTCTTAACAGGGCTTGAATCATGGTTTCTAGCTGAAGACCTGTGTGTTGTGCAGCGGTATGCACACCACAGTATGTTGTATCTAATCTGATTGCCCTGTTCTAAGGTCTCTCATGAGCACAAGAAACTTCATTAGCAACAATATGCGTATATATACCATACATGCATCTACTACAAGTCTGGTCTAGCAGATTTGAAATAATACTACACAATGTAGTCATTGGACAGATAATTGTGTAGTAATAAAGATTTCTTCAGACTTGTTCCAGGTAGACATAATGATGGTTTAAAATTTAGATGGATTGTTTCAGTCGATAGTTTGAATTGCTTTCAGTTTATAAGCGGGATGAAGCCAGTAGTAGTAGGAACTACTAGAGGCCAGTAGTATGTATACTACTGAAGCATTTCAACTAAAGACCCACAGTGCTTGTATGAGAGTGGGCAGATGCGTTATATCCTACTACTAAATTCTTTCATTTATGTAGATAATGACATTTTATAGTAAATTCACTCACCAGAGTTTCGGAGTTAATTCCCTGCTCACGGCTATACCCCATCGCTTTAACGAACTCGACCATATCATGCTGTTGTCTCATATTGCTGAGACGCTCCAATTCGCATTCATGGTTATTTTGAAGCATGGATATGACCTTTTCATGGTCTCTACGTAGCTTTTGGTCGCTGGAATCAGCCAGCTGGCACTGCTGGTCCATTCCTCGTTCATATTCATGTTTTTGCTTTTCGGATCGCCTGTCAAATTCCTCACGTAGTGATTGTATTTTCATTTCATAGTCTTTCACTAACCGGTTCTTTTCTGACGCATGGTTTTGATGAAGTCTTTGCAGTTCCTTTTTATTGCTCTCGTCAATTTCCCTTAGTTTTTCAAGGTCATGTTTTTGCTGTTCAAACTGTTTCTGTTGTTCAAGCATTTGCTGATTGTGGTAGTCTGAACGCATGCTAAGCTCTACATCTTTTGATGCCCCTAGAAACTGTTGGAGCTTCGTGGCCATCGAACCCTTTTCCTTATGACAATCTTTTATTTCTTTCTCTAAATTTAGGACCTTGCTATCATGATCAAATTTGTTTTTGGTGATTTGTGAATCATGTTTGCGGTTTATTTCCCTGATGTTCGCTTTGTGGGAGGCCCTCAATTTCTCAAGTTCTGTTTTGTGCCTTGCACATACATCTTCCTCCTGATTTTCAAACTGTTTTCTGACCCTTTTTGACTCTGAATCATTTGCATTGCGAAGTCTCTCAACAGTGTTTTTATGCTCCTTGCTTCGTTTTGTCATATCTTTCAATAAGCGCTGATTTTCCAACTTTAAGTTTTCCAGCTCCATATCATGGTCACATCTGAGTTTTTCAATTTCTTTCAAGTTTTCAGAGCGGAGCTGAGTGAGTTCGATTTCGTGTTTACTTTTGAGATCATCCTTCGTGCCTGACAACTCGTTCTGGAGAGCTTCCAATTTACTACTGAGCTCTTCTATTACCGCTTTTTGCTCTTCAATTTTATCTTCATTGCGCTTTGTTTCTCTTTCCTTGTCATCTTGAAGGCTTGAAACTTTGTTGCTCATGATATCCATTTCATGATTGTGTTGTTGAGTCACAGCAGACAAACGGAAATCGGTCTCTCGCAATTTGGCCTGATTAGTTTGATTTAGTGTCTTGATTGTTCCTGCCTTCTCATTACGAAGGGTGTCATTTGTGTATAGAAGTAAGAAACACACAGGGATCCAGACCCCCATAAAGACTGTGATGGTTTGGCTTGATATAAATCCGGATTCCTGTGATGTGTAGATGACGTAAACTGTTAGAAGGGCAAACAATCCAAGAGCTCCATGTATGAATGAGTTACTAATATGTCGAATCGGTGGCATTTTATCAGTTGATTTCAATCACAAAAGTCTCTCCGGTAGGCTAAGTCTGCTACTGAAAGATATAACGGAGTAGTAAGATTATGACATGACTTGACATTTCGCATGCTATGAGGTCACACTATGAGTATGTGGTCTAATTAAAACTTTTAAGCCCGCATTACTGTTTTGGCAGATCCGTACAAGAGTTGCCAAATTATCAGTGTTATTTCTTTCAGTTTTAGATAGTAAGAAACTCATTTTCTTGCTAGTGAGCTATTATCTGAAAAATCAGAAGTACTTACTTTTTTTACACAGAACAAGTGATATAGTTTTCAGAAGAAGCTCGCAGTGATTTATTGGTATTTTTTAGGCTTTTGGCTTGAAACACATTCCCCAATGCTAGGTTCTAAACTTGTTTCTTTGTAAATGCTTCGAAGGTAATGAACAATAACATGCTCATTCAGCCTGCCTTTGTGGGCGGAGCATGCGTAATCAAACAAAACTATTGCTGTAAGAGTATCATATTTACAGCAAACATTGATGTTCTTGTTTATTGACAAAATAAAAGAGAAGTTTGATAATTTTAATAACTGAATATGATGATAATTAACCTTGAGACATTTTCGACTGAGTTTGATTTCTACATCATAGGCATTGTTAGGTATTAATCGCTCATAAGACCTTATCACACCTTAACTACAGGTTTAAGATCATTGATCAGAAAAAAAAACAAATCATATTCATCGACCAAAGTGCAACCAGCATCGATTGCAGAGTAAAGGTAGGAACACACTGGCGGTAAAGCAAAACGTTAGCGAATCTAAGCAAACAAGGTTGTTATCATTTGACGCCGGGCGATTTCGTCCAAATATTAAAATATTTAGATACTGAGCATATTTGCCAGCGACACAATGGTTTTTCATCTCATGCAAACTTTTCGCTTTGGCAATTCGCTTTGTAACAATCGCCAGTGGGTTTCTACCTTAATTAAACTTGATTTATTGACAGGCAAAACATGGTACAGGTAGACCTCAAAAACCTCCACAGTTTGCTAGTTACATACCAAAAAACGACCACAATTGCACACCACAAAATGTTAAGCTTGTCAAACCCGGATAGGATACACCAGGAACTTTTTCTTAAAAATACACAGTTCTGTACGCTAATCAGCTAGCTGATCAACGATGCTCATATTAAATCCCTGCAGAGGTGTCACCAGACTGCTATCCCGCTCGAACTATCGCAAATAACAGAGTTGAACCCGCTCAGATAGACCTTTTTATGAAAGACCATTACACCCCAGGACAGACATGTGTCAGGATTAGAGGTAAGCTTCCAAATAAAAGCTTGATTAATAACTGATGAATTAACCCTTTGGCTTTGGTTACTCACAACTAAGTGCCAATATATTGATAAGCCCCCTACATCTCAAAAATCTGTCTACAAATTAGAAATATTCCTACAGTGTACCGCTGAAATTGTGATAGAATAAAATCGCAGTCTGATTAATATTATACTGGCAGTAGAAAAGACAACTAGCATCAAACCGTACAGGTAAGTATTGTACATGTATTTTGTGCATGGCAGGTGGTGTAGCATGTATTGCTGTCATCATCATCAAGACTCAAGAGACAACACCTTTCAAATTTCTTGCTTTGCATCAGCTTAAAATCACATCAACACCACAAATAAGTCTCCAAAGACAACAACTGCATAACCTGATTCACCTGATTTATTTTTCCGCAAAACTGGCAGAAAAGTCAATTACACAGGAAATCAAGGTGTCCTCATAGCCGGCCCCAGCGACATATACTCACCACTCTGTTGATGACCATATTGTTTCGTCACTTCTAGCCCTCAGTGTATTTTGTCATTCTCTGTATTGTGACATTATCGGTATTTATTGTTGCTGTAGTGCAGCCAGGGAGGTTGCGAACTCTCAATTGTGTCACTGCTACATTACGGCCCCATCAATCTCATACTTGTACTCTAAGCGAAACCAGTGCAACACCGGATTTATTCTTTCCTATTAATTGTTGTCATCGGTGATAAATCCTTTTTCTATTCTTGGTTGGTCAAAACCAAATTGTATGGGATATTAAGTGTTGACATGCCCTCACAGCTAAATAGACCACAAAATTGAGAAGGCATTCCTCTGCATAAATAGATCATCATACACATACAATGATGTGATTCACTTTAGAGTGCAATAATAGAAAAGAGGTGGGGGTCACTAATTACTGTTGAAGTTATCAATAGGAGGTGGATTCATTTTTGGTTTGGTGTATTTTCCATCATAAGTAAAATTAAAATTGACAGTTGGAAACTAGTGAGGCGATGAGGCTCTTTGTGCGCAGCAGCATCTGAGATGCTAAGGTTGGCACTGCTAGGAAGACGCAGCTAAGATTTTGTTGGTACATGAGCCGTTATTCTCTGCACACACGCAAGTTATAATAAACAAACTTTACTAAAGCCATAGGTATGCGATGGAAGTAGCATGTAGTAATTATAGTCACTCGAATTGAAAGTTGCTTCCCATGTCATAAAATAAGACAACTCCATATGATTAAAAAAATATATACCATCAAAAGTCATGACAAACTTCTTGATACGATAGTATGAAGGTAAGCCACCAGTGATTGAATCAGACTAAAAAAAATAACAAACCTTTCTCAACAAGCAGCTTCAAACAAAGAGGAGTCCTGTTGTGATAAGAATGAACTGTTCAAAATCCCGTCATAATTTTGTTGGCTTTTCAATATTGCCAACACATCGAGACTACAGCCCGATACCAAGTTCATTACTGTCTAAGATATGCACGCCTTTGGTATAAGATACAGTGAAAGTTCCTTATCGGTGTCAGTAGAATCATGTTTGTCATTGGAAGTAACGCCTAATGAGTCGATGAAGGCTGAGATTTAGATTACTCCGACTCCTTGACATCGTGAAATATTGCCGCCAGTCATACACTTGTGCCTGCCTTGCTCTCAGTTAATTCAAATTGTTTATGGATTTGCTCTACTGTTACATTCTTAGTCTCAGCTGTAAAATTAGAAAGATCATTAACAATAAGTAAATCAGATCAAACATATGAAATTATTAAAACATATTGTTATCTCACTAGGGTCACAGCGCCCTTGTTAATCACGTTAGAGATATCTTTATCTCATGCAACACACTGATTACCATTAGTGTTGACACTGGAGAAGGGGTTACAAAAAAAACTTGGTCTTGTGCGTGCCGAAACCATATCAAGATCAAAGTAAATATAATAGCATCAAGTCAGCAGCCTTTAAATTAGCTGATTGTAAAAGATACCCTATAGGGAGAGGGGAAAATTTGCAAATCTGCAAGAGGAATTACATAGCTAAATTTAATTCTAGCCAACATTTGCTTACCATTTTTTATTATAATTTCAATTCAACTCAGCTAGCCAATATTTGGAGCTGGCTAAAATTGAGTCACCCCCAAATTAGCTAAACTAAACTCTAGCTATAACTTACTCTTCTATGTAATTACGACACAAGGTTTGCTTAGGTTTCAATCAATAGTAATATTTCAAAGCAGTGAGCTAAGTCTGATTTGGAATATGCTGCCACACGATGCAAGAAACTGTCATAGGATTCGGACTTAATGCTCAAAAGAGGGATCTTGATCCAGAATATCCAGATCAAGAAGGTGAAGAGATATCGCTTGACCTTCTTGCTCGGAGTGACATTTGAAAACTGGTAGAATACAAGGATTTGATCAATTTCTAAAAAGATTCAAGTCTGAGAATATTATAAATAACATCAAAAGCTAGCCTAGGTGTAGCAAGTGATGGCCTGACAAAAAGCTCGAACTTTGATGACAGGCCACCAGTGACTCCTTTAGATTTTGCTAATCGATTTACTACTTACCTAGCTTGCCCATCACTATCTGAGCAGAGTCTTTTACTTCATTCAGCTCATGTAGCGCTGTAATGTACTTATCCAAATTATCAACTCTGTTGCCTCTACAAAAGAAAAGAGAACTCGGGCTATAAGTGAATTGCAAGACACAAGAAGAAAGCTCTTTTCGTACAAGATTTTCACCATAGAGACAGAAGTCAATACCACACATTGAACGACCACAGATATAATAGGGGTCAGATCTAGGACAGTGGTTATGTTTAGATGTATCCCGCAATGAAATTTTCTGGAATACTTAGTGAAATATGGTGTATTAAATTGTCTTGATTTCCTCGGGTACCCAAGATTCTTGTTGCATTTTGGTAATTTAATTGGCACATCTCACTCATATTACAAATTATGATTGATTATGATCCTAGCGGTGTCCTCTCAAATCTTCCATGAAAGCCCGGCATTTAAAGTTGAATACTGTCTAAGCACCAAGACATGCTTGGTCAAGCCAATTTTTCACAGTCCAAACATCTCCAAACAATATTCAGTCAATTAGTGAAATCATCTACCATAGAGCCTGAACGTTAAGACAACTTAATCAGCGTGTTTTGCACCTATATGGGGACCATAACTAAGATTTTGTGTGTTATGGTTCAATGAGTCAGGTTAAAAAATGTGTTGTTTTTCAGGACTTGTCCAAAGTTGAATGTCAATCATGACTCCCACTACAACCCAATACATCACAAATATGGTTGCTTTCTCAGTTTGTAACGGCAGCTTGGTTTCAAACAACGTAGTTAACATTTTGTAGTAAGTCATTGATACTTCACACCCAAAAAAGGCCTACGCCATCAAGGGACAATGGCTAACTAAAACCTCTTGGCGTGAACTACCCTTGATATTATCGGTATTTGAGTATCAATCACCAGGTCCGTAGTTTAGAAAAATAATGGTGGAGGCAAAATTCCTTGAGGCTTTAAGTAACACCAGAAGCTATAAGCTTGTGAGGCTCTGTGAAGCTCTTGTGCTCTGTGTGAAGCTCTTGTGAGGCTCTGTGAAGAGATAGCCACAGCTAATCCAGCAAAAGTTCAGTCACTTACTACTCCAGTTTCAATAAGCATAAATTAAGCAAACACTCTAATTCAAGATTCTCTGTTGTGCTCCTGTTACATTAAGATATCTCTACAACGCATATCAATCTACTAGGCTGAGTTATAGCCGGGTTAATTTAAACATCGATTAGTGGATGCTTTAATCTTAGCAATGGCTAAAATATCACTAGGCTAAATGTCTGCTGAATATCGTATGCTAATTGAACATCCTACGCAAAAATTACCCCAAATAAGCAAATTTCGACATGTATTATTCAAATTAGCATCCTAAGGGGGGGGGGGGGGGAGTGGCAGAGTTTGATTAAGCCTGTGGAGAGAAAGAAAGAAAACTATGCTGCGTGAATGTTATATCAAAACTTTTTTACTGATTAGTGAGAGATGAGTATTGATTTAAAATCTTCGGATACTGCTAGCATAGCCTATTGAAGCAGTCAATCAATAATCAAGAAAGTTTGACAGTTCAGGCAAATGTGTTTGTGGGATGGTTTATAGTTAAAACAAGTTTAATAAAAATAATGAGTTTATTACCGCTGAATGTAAGCAATGAAGGGCACTTTTAAGCGGTTAAACACTACATCATTACCGCCCTCTCACTGAGTCCAAGCACATCTTACCCATACTAATGGGAACCTATATCGCATGAAGCGCTGGTACCCATCGGTCCACCCTACCGAACTCGGCTTCTCAGGAAACTCCAGGGGATATGCATCCGGGAATCAAACTCCAACCCGCTAACCATAAGGCTAACCTGATAAGATTGTTCCCGATATGATTACCGGAGAAGACTTCTGCGTTTTGTGTATAAATGCGCTATACCTTCATCCCTGACTGTCACGTTGTCACTTTGCCACCACAGAGGGGGCACCCAATCTATTTGTTCTAGTTAATAGTACGGATGGTATGTTCACTATTTGTTACCCTTAGGCATTCATTAAAAGTTATAGTTCAGTTATGGGTTATCAGGCCGTCGCATAGGACCGCGCTTGAAACTTGTAAAATAACTTACTGGTAATAGAGTTTCAAAACTGAGCCCTACAATGCACTCACTGACTCAGCAAGCGAGACATAATTGAAGGCTTCCCCCAATCAATCAATGCTAGCTGCAAGTCAAAATTATTGAATAGTGGTAGTCCCAACCAAATTAAAGGCTGAAAATGGATGGATTTATTAGAACAGGGAGGGTGTTCCAACTCTCCCGAGTAGGAGAAGATTATGATTGAGTAGTATACAGTATGTATAGATGGTAAAATATAGTAGTAACTTAGTTAGTAAGAGTACTCTAGTCTTAGACTTATCAGTAGAGTTGAGAAGTTGAGTACTAGACTAACTAAGTCTAGTACTCAACTCTACTGATAAGTTTTCATTTAAGTATTAATAGTGTAGGCTTAATGATTAATGATACCTGTTAGTCAGTTGAGCTATCTCCTTCTTTATCAGTTCTAGCTCATCATCCATTCTTAGCATGCATATATGAGATACTTTTACACACAACCTGTAGTAATTAAAATATTATTACACTCAACTAAGGCTTTCTGCATTGATAGCTACTGAGTCATCATCATCATAATTACTGTATGCTATTCTCAACTGTATTTATTCCAGTCATTATCTCCTCCAACCAGCACAATAGCACACTATTTAAGTTGTAACTTGGAAAAGGTAGGTTCAAACCATTGGCACAGCTCTGGGAACTGGCGCGTTCTGGGCTGTCGCTGACACATAGTCGGAAAACCCTGACTGGCATTCTGGGATGCCATCGGCTTAGCCGGGAAAACCCATGGCTGGTGGTATTCCACTACATATATCGAGCATACATACAGATGGTCAACTGGCCATTACAACTAACTAGCTCACTTATATGACCTAACAAGGTTACACACTTAACACCCACCATTGGTATCCAATCCATTCCATTCATACTCTCACCTGGACATACTGACAGACACACTCGACATCTATCTCTCTGGTAATTATTATTTACATCTAAACCTTCTTGCATACTGATATAAATCTTAGCTGGGCTAAGTTGAACCACCTTGCGTTTGCATCCAACCACGTATCACAATATACTCTTTGCTGTGAGTTAGTCAGCTTCTTCTACTGTCAAAACTGTAGTCAGGCCTCTACTCACATTATCAGTTATGAATAGTAGCCTTTTGTATACGTTTAATAGTTCCCGCCTTTATTCACTGACAATGATCAATGCACAGCCAGTCATACAGAAATGTCATCGGGTACAATGCAAAATGTCAGCCAGTTGTCATGTGACCATTGTATCACTCTTGCGCATGCGTGTAACTAGGAAGTGACATAATGGAAACAAAGATGGCTGCATAAACAAATTGTCAAAGAGAAAGTTGGAAGGAGACAAACTACCGATTATTGCCTATAAATTGGTATTATTTTGGTCATAAGGTATGTACTGGCCATCTCATATGACATCCAATACATGTTAATTTACCCAGTGAAGTCATTAAACCGTCTGGAAGAATAAAACTCTAATTATGATTGATAATAATATAATATTTAATTTTATCATTTTTAGTTTGATCTAACTAGTAGGCCTACCAGTCAGCTCAGATTAACTCACTCATGGCATTGGCATGTTAATACTGAGTCTCAAAGCTGATATGTACAAAACCAAAGTTGTTCAGTTAAATGTCTAGCTGTCATAGGTGTGGCAAACCCTCTATAGCCATGGTTAAGCAGGCATCAAGTCATCAATACCAGTACCCATAGTCAGTGTTGCTGCATTGTCACTCTAACTCTGTGAATGGGCACTCATTTCACATAGAAACAATGCCCAAATTACTTGCCAACAGACCGGCATGATGAGTTTGAAGTGAGTGAGACAAAACCTCACTTGGACAGGTGTATTATCTAGGGTCAAACCTACTAGTGCGCAGAGAGTCCTTGTACTGAATAATGCTACATTCTGCTGCCTACTAGACTTTGTTGATGCTCTCAGTGAACTGTTAGTCTCCGTTCAAAAACTCCAATCTCAATTACACAGCAAGTCATGACTATCCGAGCTTTATACCACCTAACCAACATGTTGACTATGTCTCATAGATTCAGTAACCTAATTCAATAATCTGTCAGTCGCTCTACACCTTACAAGGCAAGTCATGACTATCCAAGCTTGATGCCACCTTACCAACATCATGCTGACTATGTCTTATAGATCCGATAACACAAGATGCCTCCAAAGAAGAAGAAATCCGGCAAGAAGAAAGGTAAGAAATCCGGTAAGGGATCGGCTGTCCCTGTCAGCGGTCCGGAGGTAGATGAGCTCAGTAAAGACTTCTTCTACACGCAGATTAGAGACCTAGAGAACAGGATAGCCAGGTCAGTGTTTGTCACTTTGCATAACTAAAATTTGAAAAACATTATTTCAGATTGCATTTGTTAATATGATGGCCTGTCCAAACAGTTTTCAACATAGATCAATTTGATAAGTCAGCCAGCCTCGTCTCTTACCATAACAGGTTACACACAGTTCGGGCATCCATTGTTGCATCCCCTGTAACTAAGATTTTAAAAACTCAAACATAAATTGAAGTTACGCAGACTCACTGGAGCTGTTGGTTCACTAACTTAGTGTGCCCTGTGACCTGCACATTTGAAACTACTTGGTGCCAAAACTAGTGGTAACACCCTTAACGTACCATAACACACTCAGGAGTTTAACCAACATTTTAGCAAACACTACATTTCTTAAATCATATGTATTTAATTATATGTATTTTTATGTTTTACGTGCGTCAGATATCAGAAGAAATGTGATGAGCTGGAGTTGATGTCCGGTAAGGTAAAGCAAGAATATGAGCAGATAGCTAAAGATCGAGATGAGATGGTCGCCTTCTTACAGAAAACTCTGGAGAGTAGAAACGATGAACTCGCTGATCTCAACGACAGATACATCGGTCTCCAGGTCAGAGGAAAATATTGTTTTTATTTACTCATTATCTTGTCATAACTACCCATTGGTTCTACCTTGTGAAGGACTATTCATGAGATTAGAGTCGAACCCCCAGCTGTCTGCAGGATTGTAAAGATTTCCCTTTCCTGCTATAAAATATTAGATGATTATTGACTAGATCAAGTTTGATTCCATAAGCCCACATTCCAGTTGATCCCAATACACTGGTAAGCTGGTGCCTGCACAATTGGGGGAAGGAAACACCCAATGCAGGCAAATAGAACCACCCTTGATCTAATTAGTGACTACAAGCCCAGCAAGTAATTCATCACTTTTGGTAAGTGATTAGGGACGATATTCTCTAATGTGTCTCGGCAATGGTGTATACTGCCATATGCTCTCACTGCCGTCTACTCCCCAGTAAAATAATTTCGTTGGCAGCCATATATTGACAATGAGTCATGACTGCTTTTTCTGGTAAAACTCTTCTTTTCTTTTTTTTGCAGCAAGCTAAAGAGTCAGACAGAGAGAGTCATGAGGCCCAGATGCAGTCACTCCGAAATGAGGCTCAGGAAACCAAAGAGAGGCTACAGAGCGAAAATACATTGCTCAGTGAGTAGAACTAGAAACGTCCCCCTGAAAAGTTAATGTACAGCTTATTGTTTTTGAAAGACCACCGCCCTAATATGTATGTGAGGTTATGGCATGTTTGATATCAATATACCGATCTTGTCTGTAACCACTATTATTGGGCGAACGCTAACTTTCATTGTATATACTTACCACTGATTGGTCAGAAGCCTAGCCATATCATCATGTATGCGATTCAATGCGAGGACGGAAATCAAGACAGAAATGATAACAGCGTCAAAGAGTAGCATTGACCTGTCGGCCCTCTTGACACCCTTACTTACGCCCGCATTTTTCAGAACAAGTTGTGTCAGATGGAGACTGGCTAATTTTAATCATAGATGCCTCCAATTTTCAGCCATAAATTATCTATTTTCTCTCATCAGATGCGCGATTGTCTTCCCTTGATGACTTTAAGTATAAGAAGGATGAGTTGATGGGTAACTTAGAGAGGATGGAGAGGGAGTTAGTAGAGAAGGATAAGGAACATCAGGAGAAGTTATACGCTCTCGAGAGGAAGGCTGTCGTAGATAAGGACAGGTAAATATTTCTATTATGTGCATATTTTTTGAGCTTCACCCCTTCCTATGTGTATTTATGTTTTGAGTTTGGTGTCGTTTTTTTCTCCATGAATTAATGAGATTGTAACATTAGAGACAGACAGTTTTGCGCCTTCATGCCAACCAGAATTCTTTGTCAAATAAATACGGATAATAATGTCACAATGTGGTTGAAGCTGAGATGGGACAGGGTCAATTCAATGATGGAATAAAATCCCTCATATATCGCACAAAGTTATTGAACAATATAGATCTCAGACAACTGAAACTCACAGGCACATGTAATGTGAAACACTGTGATATTGCCAAGAGAACTGCACCATGGTATTATATGTCAACAATGGCATAAGATAAGGACAGATAAGCTTCAATTTTGATCTGCCTTTTTTCTGTTTCTCAGACTTAAGAAGGAGATGGTGATGAGAGTAAATCAGGTGGCAGCAGAATTCAGGAAAGTCTCCAACAAGCAGATGGCTGAGACCACTAAGAGAACCATCAGAGAGAACGTGGCCATCAACGCCCAGCTCACTAAGATGTCTGATAAAACTCTCGAGATGATCGCTGTGAGTAACAGGAAACACAAAGGGTATCCCACAATGCAACTTTTGGAGTTCCCTGATGGATCAGGTCAACAGTAACACATCGGATAGTTTAGGAGCTAAAAGTCTGCCCTGGTCGCCGGTTATGGTATCCGGTGTTGACAGAATGACTCTACTATCAACCCAGGCGGCGAGTTTGATCCTAAGTTTGTGACAAGTATAAAAATTCCACACAACGCAGTTTTCTAGAATTCCCAGTAGGATCAGAACAATGATAAAATGGGTGAATTCGATCTTATCGTGAAATCCAAGTTCCAGGTGCATTGTGGGAATGTTCTGCTCTATTCAATAAGATCATTGAGATGATCGCTGTGACCGGCTGAAATATTATTAGATTTGATGGTCAAACTTTGCCTTGCTGGTGGTAGTGACATTCCAATATCGTCTAAACCCCAATCCGCTGTGCTTGATAATAGAATGTTTCTTCCAGCAACTCTAACAAATTGATTGGAACATTAATGCTAATTTTTTGGATTTACTCGTTGGATCAGGTCAATAATAACATATAAGATGGACCCCATCTTTCTTTACAAGTTCCACTTGCATTGTGGGAAATTCTCAAGTACCCCTCTCTCCTTGTCTGCAATGAGAATTATGACGCCAATGCTCAGCTCACCATTATTTCACGAATTCAGTTAAGAGCCAATTGACTTCTGACAAAATGATTGGGTTTCTTGCAGCTGCTGTGCCCTCAAGTATTATAAAGTTGACAAAGAGTTTAATAGGTGTTAATTTGGAATCGCCGTCTTGTAAGTGTGAAAATAAGAATTAAGAGTCAGATGAATATTTACTTCCGAAACTTTACGACAATTTATTCATTATTTATCATTCTGTATATTTAATATAAAATATATATTTGCAGGAAAATGACGAGTTTAAGACTCGAGATAAGAGACAGCGTCAGCAGATTGAGATATTAGAGCATAACGAGAAAGAAATCGCTAAAAAGAATCTCAGCAACCAAAAAATCATCAGAATGCTCACAGAGAAATGTCGAGGTAAGGCGGGCATTGCACAAATTATTTGAAATTGATAGAGTTCTCACCCCTCTCCTTGTAAAATGGATCGCACTGGTAAAACTCTGCCATTGTATTGCATTGAACCTAAGCATAATACGCGTAGATCAGTTTTTACCAGACACACTAGTATACTTTCTCTGCCTCAATCCCTCCTCTATAGATCTAATGATTAGCCACAGGGTGAATATGGCGTCAAGTTTGAAAAGGGGAAATAATATGATTAAGACATTTCTTGTGTCAACCTTCTGTGTCATATCATTACATTATGTGCAGTACCAATTGTTAGAGAAATAATCATTTGTAATTCAGCCAAATATAAATGTCTATATCCACTTTCCTAGGTCAAGAATCTCTCCTGGCTGAGTATGAGATGAGGGAGGAGGCTGTACAGGAAATGGAGGCGGAGCTTAATCTGCTCAGACAACAGACAGACTCTCAAAGGTAAGTCAACACAATCACTTCTAGTTTGTGTTAGATCGCTGGATAATAAGTCATAAAACAGGAAATAAATACAGATTGATAGGGATTGAAATCAGTAACAGGACTCTAGAAATAAAATCAATCTTTGGCAGTGATTTAATTGATAATTCTTAGTCATTAATGTAGTCATACTAGTAGTGAAGTCTAAGCATTCATGACCTGAGCGAAGGCTGTATTCAGTGCCAGATCCTTATTGGTGTTACTGCGCTGTGTACCACGCTGTAACCGTGCTGTGTATGCTGTGCTATGTACTGTTTCGTGTACTCTGCTGCTTACTGCGTCATGCACCAGGAAAATCATTATCTTTATTTTTAATTCCGTACCATTACCTAACGTCTCAATCTAAATCTTCTTTCTTTTTATTCTAGAGAAGAGCTGGAGACGCTGAATAAGGATAATGAGAATATGCAGACTGAGATGGATAGACTTAGAGAAGAGACGAGAGAACACAAGAGAAAGAGAACGAGGGTGGAGAAAGTTCTCTCTGACGCGGCGACCTCCATCAAAATGGTCCTCACCGTGAGTTTGAGCGTTCTCATACAGTCAGACTTTTCTTCTACTGTATTATCAACATCATTCTGATTTTATTACTTATTCAAGTAATCTAATTTGCCATACAGAGCTGAAATTAAACCGTGAACTTAACCTTGATCTGCTCACCCTGGCTGATCTCTTCCAGATATGATTAGATAGATAAAATTTAATGTGGGAATTTCGGATAGGCACTAGTACCTAGTATTTATACACTGCTCCTCATGTTATTTTCAGATTTAACCCTTAAGACAAGCTAAACGCGTTACTAAGGTATTAAACTAAACAGGTTAAAGCAATGCGCAAACATTTATGACATATTTTCCATTTTATGTGTAATTTGTCTACTTATGTTCAAGGAGAGCATAGCTCTTATCTTCATTCATAGCTGGCAGTACCAATCTACTTTTGATGCAATCAGCCTAATAGCCTGTGTTTCTCTTCTGTTTCACAGACACAGTTTGCGTGGGAGGGAGAGGTAGAGCTCACCGACTCCGAGAAGAGAGATAACATGTTAGAACACCTGCTAATCATCTTGAACTCTGCAGCTGCCATCGGTATAGGACCTGCTCCTCAGGATATGGGCAAACAGTTTGAGCTTATGAGGTAGGAGTGTTACTTTGTACACATTGATCTCTTCATTTATTCTCAACAATTATAAAACTTGCGCATATTATAAAGGTTCCTCACATGTCATTATTTCATGACATGGGATGTGGGGATATTTAGCCATCTGATTATAGCTGGTAGCTTTAAATGCTTCTGATAATTAAAGCCAAGATACTTTTTTATGAAAGCACCACTGGTTTATTTACATATCATCAGCTTGAACCATTGTAGTCTAGATTAATTACTTTTACGGTCTTCATTTTATGCAAGCGAGAAATATTGTGAGTGTAAACAACATTCCCACAATGCAATTTTGCTATGGGTATTCCGTGGAGATCTTGTCAAACTTATTACGCCATTTCTACTACGAAAATATTTTGCTTTGACCCTAGCGGGTAGTCATGGATTACATGAGTGTGTCATCAATGATCAATATGACCAAGTTTATCAATATCGCTCATATTTGTCCATTGAGGTGATGCCTGTTTTGCTACCATCGAGATGATTTTAGGATTGAAATGATATATTATTACTAACACTTTGTGAATTTGTTACTAATAACTTATGTATTCACTGATAGTACAAACAGATTCATGCACATATTCCGGTAAAAAAACACAGCAATACGGTAGCCAGTACCTCAGGGGCGTTGCGATGACTGTTTAACCCTGACTTGTATGATTAAAAACGCCTGTAAACTGAGTGAAAAAGACACCGAATGCTGTAAAATTGTGTGCAGTATTAGAATTAGGCTTTTTCCCTGCATCAACAAGCTTTATAACCTTAAAGTGCTTGTAAAGGAACAGGTTTCTTGGTATCATTTTTGAGCTTTATCTACCAATCCGGGTGTATACGTTACGCCCCTGTAGTACTCGAAGGGGGGAGATGAGTACTGGCTGCCCTATTTCCGTATATATACTCATTACTTCATTCATAATGTTCTGTCATGTTTGCTTCTTGTTTGCAGTTCTTTGAGGTCATGTCCTGTTACAATTATTCTCAGAGCCCAAATGTCCTGTATTAATTTGTGTTTGATGCACCTCCCTCTGTCAAACCAAAATGTCTTAGGGTAGTCATTCACCCGATATTTGTCCATGTTGATGGTTCTTAAGGCCAGATCAATCATCATGTCTGCACAGTTGCATCATTTAAAGACAAGCTAAAACATTTATACAAAAGGCAAAGCCGCAAATATAATGAAGCTTCAATATGCGAGTTGCGCTCTCAGGGTTAGAATTGCCTCCGTGCTTCTCTACGGCCATCCATCTCACTGATTTATTGTATTATCGCAGGTCAAAGAGTGCACTAAGTGAGATGCCTGGAAGTAGGCGTGGTTTAAGAAAAGAGGCAGAGTCAGACGGCACACCAGTGTCCATACTACAGAAACCTTCCACTCCGCATTACCAGTTAGGTAAGTGGATACTCATTACAATCTGGGAGCTACAATAACAGTATCCATTGCAGTTAATATGGGGGTCTTTCAATTAGAAACAGCCAAAACGCACTCAGTGAGTGAGTGAGACCTGCTGGGGGTGTTACTATTACATCGTTCACACAATGACGGAACTATATTAGATTAGATTAGATAAAGTTTATTTGGTAATTTTGTCAAAGACAAATTACAATGTGTTGACTGAAAAGCTCTGTCATATGGTCATACATATACTGTTGGAAACTTGAATACTCTGGGGTATATACATTTTGAGTGAGCGATTTTGGAATTTTTGAAAGACCAAGTGAGTGATAATTTTGAGCGATGTGATAGTGATAATTTGCTTTAGTAAAGCATTGCTCATTCTAATTGAAAGACCCCCCTGATTGGTCACCATTTTTGGGAGCCCAATCAGCTAAACAGAGCCAGCATATGCTGGCTACAAAAACAGTGAAATGATAGTCAAACATTAGGGTGTTGTGGTTGCTGTATAGACTTTTGCAGATATAATGACTGCAATTGCTATATCTCACCCTTTGGACTCACTGTTTAGTATGTTGTTCTAGCTTTGCTAGTACCAGTTATTACCATGCATCGTTAGGCTGCCTTGATTGGGTTCAAGTAATAAATAACTATACAAATTCAATGGTCACGGCTACAATTCTGAGTACCCGGGTGTATGAAGGTGTCAAATATTCTAGATTTCCGATATGGCTACCTGTTGTTCTCCACAAATAAAATTAGAAAGTCAGATTGGGAGTCGGTAGCCAACTGAGTTTTTGATTTGCATTTCTAATCACAATGGCATTGTAGTATTTCAGTAATATATATGTCTGTTATTCCTCAGGTGACCTGGGTTTGGTGCCACGCCCCTCACATGCCATCCCTACCAGTATGGATAAAACTAAGGCTTTATCTGAGACCACAAGGCTAGGTAGTCTGAGAAGAGTTCTAACTAAGAGTATTGGTATACAGACTGTCAGTGCACCTAAGGTGAGTACGGCCATGGTTCTCAAGCTAGAAGAAACTAAAATAGATCTGAGCATCTTGATGCACCATAGCACGCATATCTTTAATTGATGGAAGATGAATTAGTAGAAGAATCCTGACCCACTCACGGTTCGCTCACATCAAGTTTTGTTGCTCCTGTGTGACTAACCATAATACTGAAAAGGTTTGCACATGCTCATCTCTGCATTTGTGTACTTTGGAAAAATTCGGAATTGACAAATTCCAAGATAATTGTTATTCATCCTGATTTAAAAGTTGGCAGTTGTAAACAACGTCAAATTTATCTGATTGGTTGCTAGGGTAAGGGTTCAATCCACCACAGCACAACAAATATTTGTCCTGTCTTCGTTGGCGGCAATTAATGTGCTTCTAAATTGGACTGTATCCCACAATGCAATTAAGGTGAACAGCAGTTATGGTTTCTTTGTGGACTAAGGCGTATTTTCTGGGAAATCCTAAGATCGTAGAAAAGCTGTGTCACATAGTAATTTCTAGTAAATTGCATTGTGGTATACAACATATTCCTAGATTCAACTTGTTTATAAGCTTCATATTCATTTTGTCATGTAACAACCACAATGTGATTGAGTGTTCGTATAAGTTAAGTCATGTCTAGAGCGGTTTCACTGAACCAACAAGATGTTGTTAGTTGGCTCTGGTTTACTATTAGTTTCTCAATGTTCAGTAGTTGGTGAAATATAATCATGATGTATCTGTTGCTGTGTTGTTTGGAAGGCAATGTGAAGGAAGGGCTCAAAGTCACTGCCATTTCCTTTTTATTGATTACAAATTTCTCCCATTATTTAAGTGGTTAAACGGATAACAATATAGATTTAACTCAGATTCAAAGTTAGTCTGTCTTGACATGCTTTGTTCGGACAAAGCTTGTCAAGAAGGGCTTATTCAAAGTAAACTTTAAAAAAATCATTCGCGCCCATGGTCTCCAATGATACTGTCCATTATGTAATATCGTGCTTAGATTGATGCATACCTTGTCTAGCTAAAGTTATCCCCTCTTTTTCGTCAGAGGGACAACTCCGTCCACATTGCCACAAGCGTTGCTATGAATTCTCAATTATTGTTGTTGAGGAGGATTTCTGTAGTGATCATGTTTTGCCAGACATTGATCTGTCTCTGATTTAAAAAGGAGATCTCAAATTTATAATGTTGATTATAAATCATGCTTTCTCCAAGACCAAAATACTAAACTCATAGACCTAATAATGAACCTAGACAGGACACTATATTATAAAGCATTAGCATTGAGACACTGAGGCATTTAGTTTTGGGCAACGTAACATTATTGGAAGGTGTAATAGCAATGATGTTATCATTGAGACTTACAGCTCATATAAAAGGTTTTTTGTTGATGACTCAATCAATTTTGATCGTCTTTTGCGTTGAGAATTATAATAGATTTAGCAGCTTGTCATGCACAGTTTGTTTTAATTTTCGGCAAAAATATTTTTTGAAGATAAAATTACATCAAGTTGATAGCAAGATGCTGCTGATTGCAAGGCAATTTTCAAACTCAAATTCCGATCAAAATTAAAATGAACGGGTGATCAACAAAAAAAAAACCTGGTAAATGAGCTGCAAGTCAATGATAACATCAATGTTACTACACATTCCAATGTCGTTACGTCGCCCTAAATTAAGTGCCTCACTTGAGCTGTATATGGTGTCCTGTCTAGGTTTATTATTAAGTCTATGACTAAACCCTGTTTTTTACAGGCCTACATTTTTCATGGCCAACTTAATTTAACTGTATTTTTGACTTTCCAACCTATTTTGACTGTTTCTTGTTTACCTGTTTTTGCGGCTCGCTTTTGCAGACTTATAATCTTTTTTTTACTTCTATTTACAGGCTCTATTTTTCGCTGACCAGCTTCTGAGTCAGGCCTCTATGACACAACAACAATCCATCATCAAAGACTTTAAATCTAAGGATCAAATGTCTAAGAGAGCGGCCATCAGTAAAGTCTTCTAATAACTCGTCTATTGATGGAAAACCACCCTGAATTTGGTATTCCGAAGATGGAAAACTAATCTTCCATTGGTTTTCCTCAGACAGGCAGAAAGCTATTATTAATATTGTTTGGCTCATTTTCAACAGTGGATATTTATTTTCTGTAATCTTAATTTAGGAGCTTGTCCTATATCCTCATGATATCTCCAAGAGATACCATACCAGTCTTTTCAATCTGCTCCATTCAGAGTTGTTCCAAAATCTTTTTTTTTCATTCTGCCACTTTCTCTTGGCTGTAAAACTTGGCGGATCATATATAATACTTGGTTTTTTTAATTCATATTTGTTCATGCATTATATTGTTACAACTCAATGGTCATCGTTTATTAGAATTAGTTTGAGTTTTCTGACTGTTTTGTTAGTGGGGCCACAATGACCCCCGCCATCTCAGCCGGAGAATTCCAGCTAAGCGTAGTAACTTGTATTTGCATTTCTTGTTGGATTTTTATTGGTGACAGTTTGTTGCCGTACTATGATTCGCCAGTGGCATTAGAAGTTTTATTTTGGTAATACAACATCTTGACCGTGTCTGAACTTGTCCTAGTTTATCCTTATTATGCTCAAACTAGACATATAATATAAAAAGCGAACTCAAACACTCAATGAGTGATGAGGCGTTCCATAATAGTTTTTAGCAATGGAGCTCAGCATAAATCTCACTTTTAAGGTGTCCATTATATATGCCAGTCAACACTCGTTATTATTTTACAATTAATCTATCTGCACAAAAACAACAACGGGATATCCACACAGTAAGTATATATCCTTATTGTGTGGATATGAAGCACCACATACTTCCTCTAGTCACAATCAGCGTAAAGTAATGATGCTCTTCCTTAAAAGAACATACCACTGTATCAGGTGACAAAATGTGCTGCATCATCGTCCCATAAAAAATGTTGTGCAAAACTTGTTAGTGTTGCTGGAGAGTTCCCTCCCTCCCCTGCCAAGATTAATACCAAAATTGTTAGATTTATCGTTGGATATATAGCGGGAACTATATTGTTCCAGTGGCCACCGTTTCTAACCTCACTGGGTTATACTCCATTCTCAGTTTGGATCAATCAGTGATTATCCTTGTGAAACCATGACTTGTCTGATCTTGTCAATGGGATGAGGAAGGCCGGCTGTAGTGACCTTCAGACCTGGAATCAATCTCATGTACTCTATTGGTGATGCAGTCTATATCCAATTAAAGGTCATATGTCTTTCCAGAAATGTCATCATTGTTCATATTTCATCATACATTATGTATATTATATCAAAGATTTTAATGTGTAAGATGGTAGGCGGCACCAAGGAGCAGTTGAATTTGGTCAACCTCATCTTTATAGCATTCCTCACGATCAGTGATAGATTAAACTTTGTCACAAGCTCATTAAAGTGTAAAGCTTGTAATAATAGATTAAAGTTTCTTAATTCAGCTAACGTCCAATTACAGGTCATTTATCTCGTTCCAAGGTCGGAAATCAATAATCAATTCATCATTTTCATAGAAAGCTAAAGAGCTAAATGGAATCCTAGACCGCTCTTGGGAGTCATCCCACTTTTCGCCATTCGCCTGTATATTATAAGAAATCAGTGGTAGGGTTTCTTTCAAGAATGAAATTAGATGGACTAACTGTAAAACTAACCCACTATCCTTAATACTATCTGGGTGTAACAGGATTTTCATTGAAGTTCATCAAGATAACAGGCTATCCCTATCACTGATTGTGGTAAACCAGTAATAACAGAAACCGAAAATACTGGTTAGGCATCTATGTATCGAGGTTTATGATCATTTTACTACTCCATGACAAAAGGTCAAGGACAAATTTCAAAAAATATGTATTGCTCTTGCTGGCACCACCATTTGTCGATAAATTTTCAATAATTTATTTGATCGTTTGCCACTGAAAACCTCCCCCATCTTCTAACTGTCACTTTTCAAAGACACATGTTTTGCGAATAGTTGATTTCATCACCGTCCCACATTAGAACCTGTCCACTATTCAGTTGAGTATTCTAAATTGTAGAATAGAATCACCTTTTGTTTGTAAACTGAAGAGATATGTATTGACTGCAAACATTTATAATCCAGAGCAAGCCAAAATTAATACTAGCTCAGTGCTGACTAAAAACCAAATAACTTACCAAGAGCAATAATTATGTACACACAGGAAATTCACTAAGCAGTAAAAAGCTTACATGTCCAATCAGGCGTGTATAATAAAACAAGGAAATTAGGTAGCTTATTCTGATGCACACAAAACTTTCCGCTTGTGTCTAATAATCTACATAAACTAGTCCAGTCACTTGGCTACAAATATCATCACTAGTAAGTAACCATCCCCATGGTACTGTGTGGCAATCTTTTTTAGAACATTTAACTAGATTCTTCTCATGGAATCTTCTGTACACTGTTAATAATAATAATAATCAAGTTTATTTATTAAACGCTTAATAAAATTGTTTAAAAACAATTATTTCTAAGCGTTGTACATGTGATAAAAGGTTAAAATAGAAACATATACTATGAAATAAGTCTGTCGCTGGTAAAATAAATAAAATTGATTAAAATTTTGTTACTCACAAGAATGATTAATGAGATGAGAAAAAATGATGAAAGATAAGATAATTAAAACCTACAAGTGGCAACTGCCCATCACCTAATAATCCACTATAAAACCTACATATAAGGGGTATATGCATCGCGGAAAAGATGGGTTTTTAACTGTGATTTAAATGAGGAGGTCTATGGAAGAGAGATCGTGAAGGTAAGATGGTAGCGAGTTCCATACATCTGGTAAAGTGGAATCGACGGATCGACCACCCACTGATTTTAGCCTACATTTAAAATTGCTCACAAATTTTAATTTTGGATGTCCGGAGATTTAAAATCTACTCTGCCATTGTCAGTTGAAAACTTATTACTGGATCACGACTTAAAATCATGAGACAAGCTTTACTCAACCCGTCCTGCTCATTTGTGGACTACAAATCATTTCGGGTTATAGAATGGTGCAAAATTAAGTCAACTTCTTTGTAATTGAGACCGATCTCTGGCACTGAGTGGTACCATGTGGAACACAATGCCTCATGGAAAGTCTCTACCTATGTGGCTGATTTTATCTGATTAACGATTAGAGAATGGTCGATCACAAACACTGGAAATATAATTACTAGTTATTCCCCATACTTTTTTTGCACATTGGGAAGATAAATCCTATCAACACTTCAGTTAGATGCCGTAGCAAAGACCATCTAGGTTGTCAACAGTTTCAATTGAACACAGTATGCAATACAGTTTTCGCTTTTAAAACGGAACTCCAATAACCATCACAGTGATGTTTGGTGATGATAAAATTCTATATTGCACCATATACATACTTGAATTCGAATGCAAATTGCCTTGCCATCTATTCGCAAGGTACACAGCAAAACAATTGCTGACAGTTCATCGGCCCAAATAGGAACAAGCTGAAAAGCCGTTAGAATCACGGGCCGTATCGAGGGGGGGGGTCTGGGGGCAAAGCAATAGACAGTTTTCTGAGCTCCGATTTATGTTTCAATCCGGAGTTGTCCTCTCTCCAGTTTGGCACTTTTAACCCACACCGCATAGGAAAAACGTGCTGAAAAGAGGGTTATCTTGAAAACCGCTTATGTTAGGATAAAAATGATTTTTGATTCGGAATCTGCACCATTGAAAACTGATAGGAACATAGTATGGGAAATAATTTTGGTATTCGGATAGTCAATTATATCAATTTCTGCCAGTTTTGCGGACAAATTTCATGGAATTTTTCATGAATCTCGTCATTAAAATTAAGATTTATCAACATACAAAGCCTCAAATGATTTGGAAACCCTGTCTCCCAGGGTTTTCAATGGTGCAGATTCTGAATCAAAAATCATTTTTATTCTCACATAAGCGGTTACCAAGATAACCCTCTTTTCAGCACGTTTTTCCTATGTGACGTGGGTTAAAAGTACCAAACTGGAGAGAGGACAACTCCGAATTGAGGCATAAATCAGAGCTCAGAAAACTGTCTATTACACCAGCTTTCAAACTTTGATATTTGACAATTGTATTTTAACTCTCTAATAGTTCTTTCAGAATTTGCAAAGTATATTTAACTGCATTAAAACTTTACATAATTTTTTTAACAGAAGTCAAGAATAACTGGGTTTAGGAACTAAGCAGGTGTATTTAATTGAAAATATACCATCATTTAATTAAAAAAGGAATATTTTGTATTGTGGTGTACTCTCAGCTCGTCTGTGAAGGTTTCAGTTGTGTTATTCTATCCTTGTACTGCAGGTGTACACCTACTGGGACATCCACAGCATAGTTGTCCACTAGGACAGCCTGGACACAGATTGACACACGCACCGAAGCCGTTTGATCTCGGGCACGAAGGGGCGGGGGCAGGTTGAGGTGCTACTACAATCTCTGTAACAAAAAAAAACATTAAAGTGTATATACATGAAAAATATCTGTCAAAAAATATGAAACAAACACACATATGTATCCATTTATTATATATATATATATAAATCTGCCATAAAATTCTTCCTACACCTTCACAAATCCTTGCTCAATGTGTACTCATTTAAATCTGGATTTTTTAATTCAGAGTGTGGCTGCTTCACAGCGGTTTAGATCCTTTGCCATTCACTGGGAGTTGTGCCTAATTGGCCATAGCTGTTGTGTGGTACCGGGCTATTGTGTTTTGTGTCCAATTATCTGCACTGATGGATTAATTTGGCGAGCAAATTCCTCAAGCCTTTAGTTGCCCTGTGAGCCTTGGTGTTTGAGGTTTTCCTCACAGGCTCAGTAAACTTGAGTTGCGTATAAACTTTAACTATATTTATCTATTTTTCTGGGCAAAGTTGATATTTAGGGATTTACTAAAGGAGCAAAACGGTATGTTATAAATTAAATTCTGTTTTCTGTAGGTTAAAATAATTCGACTCCAAGTTCACTTGACTTAATATCTATTTTATTTCTTTGTACATTCAAAATTAATTAATAGGGTTTAGATTTGTGTTTATTTGATCTTTGAGCATATTATTCCTTATAGTTTGCGTTAAATTGAATAGTTAATTATTGATGGCATTTTTAATGAACGAGGCACATTTTTATGCACCACATTAATTGCACCATTTTCTATTCCAGTTTCACGGAACCTTCGGGGATTAGAATAAAGCCTGTGATCCTGTGATACTATAAGTAATCTCTCAAATCGCGTGTAAATAAATCAAGAAGCCTTGTAGTCCAGAACACAGAGTGCTGCTAGAAGAAGATTTATGTTTATTCAGATGAAGTGAGAAAATAAGTGAGCTGGATTTGTGTGTGGATGTAAATTTTTAAAATATTCAGAGCTAAAAATAAAGTTGCGCACAAAAGATTTTCTTGACTTTTGGTGAGGAAACTTACGGCTATGTGTAAGCTGCACCAGTACTGTGAGAGCCGTTACCATGACGAGGAGGAGGAATGTTCCGGAGTTCATTGTAACTGAGGATTAGTTCTCAAGCCTGGTTAAAAACGGAATGACTCTTCACTCCATAGCACGCCTGTATTTATATGTCTCAAGACTAAGACTGTTATCATCATTAGTGATGCTGAACTTCATCATGGACTGATCTCTGAACCAGTATGAAACCAAACGTCAAATTTGCATAACAGAATAACTCCACCCACCTAAATTACATGGTGTTTGTGTGCCTCCGAAGAATAACAGGTCGCTTATGCCATGACATGACATTTGAGCGTCCTCACATCTGCTTCTTTGGTAATGCTTAACTTATTATGGACACATGACACAAGAATTCCTGTTTCCTGCTAAGAAATACCGCATTGAATTCTACTTATAGTACAAGAGGTTTAATGAGCTTGCAGTGTAGTAATCTCATCAATCAAAATGATGATCATTCTTATCTATCTGAAAGAGAATGATGTTATCTGATCTTATGCTTTGCTAAGTCAAGGTCAAAGAGGATTTGAGCTGTATATCAACGAATCCTGTTTAAAATCATTATCCCATTGTATGAAAGCAACGATTTCTGTATCCTTGAATCATTATCGTTGTTCGCACCCCATTAATGATGGCGTCTAACATTGATTAAGAGTCTTTGACTGCCTAAGAACAGGACGGGGCCAAATTTGGCTTGAGTCGAGTTTGGATGGGGCCAAGTTGACACAGAGTCGGACGACATTTCTTTGTATTTGTCATTGTATAATTCCAGATATTGTGACTGCTGAGGGGCGAAGATCAACAAAAAAGAATAATGCATGACTTTGACTGTGTGAAAAGATCGAATTGTGGTGGAATCCTAAATGTGGTGGAGCAATAATCGTATGATCAGATATTTCAATTTATAATATGTAGAAATTAGGTTAATATCTTGGGTCAATTTTATACGTTTGTTTCTTTGACGCTGAGCGGCTAACATGTGACCTAAAATTAGTAGTCGCTGTGGTGCAATGTGCAATGTGGGTATGTGTCTTTCAATCAGCAGGTTCTGTTCTGGACGCAATGCCCAGGATGAGCACATTGCCTCAATTGCTACTGTGTCACAACAGTATAGAATCAGAAGACACATACTGAAAAAAATCAAGTAAAACAAGGGTTCTCACAACATATCACAAAGTATACATGGTATAATGCAATAAGCGAACTTGTATTATTTTATATGTGGCCTAAAATTGAGGTTAAAAACTCTGATGGAGTATTTAAAATAATGAGGTGACCTTAGTAATCTTGCTCTGCCTAAGCTTCATCATATTTTCCACTCCAATATCTCTCAGAGGTATGACGATGACCACTTTATGAACAACTTTCTTGCTAAATTCCCCTCAGGCAGGTATCGAACAATTAAACACAGAAGTGCCCTTGGAAAAGACTGTTTTTTATGGCATGCTATCCATATTTTAAATGATATTCTCATTTAATCATCCATCATTGTTTAAACTTATTTTTCCTTGTCCTTATCTTGCAACATATTATTTCATGTTAGTGATAGAATACAATCAATCAATCAATCAAACCAAGATCTTAACAACCAATCAAGATCACCTATTGTGTTGTCGGCCTCCTTTCAATGGACTACGTTCCATAAAACAAAATTCTGATACCCTTATGTCAAGCTGCCCAGTTCCCGGTCATCGACCCCAGCCTCAACTCCTTCACAACTGGTTTCGTACTAGGTTCAAGCATAATGCGTTGCCTTCGATGGAAACTTCTGCTGCCTTAGGCAAATTTTTACTCATTTAATCTTGTATAGCGCCAAGATAATTAATTGAGACTTTAATCTCAGAATTGTCACTTAATGGGCCAAATCTTTGCCCAAACTGATCTTTAAAATCAGGGCATGGAATTTACGCACTAGCTTATGACGTGTACAATTTTCACTCGTAAGCCAGTCACTTACGTCACATGATACTGTGGATAATTGATTTCATTCCCTAATTTTGACGACAAGTTTGTGCAAAATATTTGCCCATTAGGTGAAAATGCTGAGATTGCAGGCTCATTTTAATGGTTTTGAGCTATACAGCATTCTATGAGCACACATTTCGCTGTGTGGCAGCAGTGGGTTAAGTAACCATTCCATGCCAGGTGCAAAAATGTGATGCATACAGGTGAGTCAGCTGAAGAGTTATAATTTTTCCATTCTTCTACCGCCCACTGTTAAATACAACACTTCACTAATTTACAGAGTATCGACCAGTGAATATAAATTTAATTTCACCATAGCTACTTTATTGTAGTCGCTGCCACCATCATTGGCAATCAATTCATTTCTTTTACTTGACACCAAGATCCGCAAATAGTCATATATCATCATTCCTCTATTCAAAGTTTCACTTCTCAAGGAAATATAATTCGTTTAGGCAGTCACCGTCCTACATTAGAACCCGTCCACTATTCAGTGCTGTACCTGGTACAGACTGGAGCTGTCACAGGACCGCAAATACCAACACTGCTAATCGCCGGGTACTAGGTAGAACTTGTCAACAACAGAGTCAAGTGAAACATCAAAGTGCTTCCTCTTATTCTAGAAAGTGTTAAGTAATAAAGCTTTTCCTTATAAGGTCTTTTCCTTATCAGGTGACTTGTCAGACCTTAATGTAAATGGTGTCAACACTTTCTAGGCCTCCTTCAGCTTATGCTGGAAATAAATGCCACGCTTTGTGTTCATGACACAGTATCTTTCTCTGTCTCTATCACCTACGAGGAAGGTTACCAACAACAATATGGAAGAATCTCAAAGGCGAACTTTGCAATACTGTTTACGTTTTATTTACTGTTTATTTCATCACCGTCCTACATTAGAACCTGTCTACTATTCAGTTCAGTACCTGGTACAATTAAGGCCAGTCACGCAACCGAAAATCATTGACTGGTAATCATGGTCTGTTACTGTGTAGCCAGTTTCAGTTTAAAACTTATGGGAACAAAATTCAGGAAAATGGTAGAGCCTGTATTTCATTGATAATTTTATGTGTATTTCCAAACTCTGATGGGAAGTTTGAAGATTACTCACAATCCTCTATTTTCAAAATCTGCATAAAGTATTTCTAATTGGTATATCAGTATTTGTCTTGATGGATGGATAGATTGATTACAAACACTGAAAAACAAGCCATGAAATTCAGTGTAGACGCTGGCACTGCTGGTAAAAGCCAAAAACATAAAAAAATCAGGTCTCTGTGGTAAAAGTTGATACAGTTGACAGATCGCTGGACATAGATGGTTGCAGACACCAGATCGGCGATCTTTAAGGCTTGCTGCAGGAGGGTGCAAACAACAGGCCCTAGCAAACAGTAAACTTAACTTTTTTTTAAATTTGACATCATGTCGGAACCTAAATACACATAGGTGTCCTAAAAATTTGACTACAATATCAGGAAAATTGGAAATTGACAAATAACGCACTTTACCAGAAATATTTAACTCATCCTAACAAACACTTTAGCGCGCTTTAACCCCTTTTCAGGTTTTTGAATTACTAGGATCAGACAGTTGGTTGAAAAGTTACTGTAAAAAATACCTGTCTTCGTGAGACGGAGTGAATTGTGCCCTTCAAAACTATGTTATCGTGATGTAATTGTGCTTTTGATCATTTTGCTTGTTTTGGCACATTTGGAAGAACATCATTTTAGAAATTACTCTGGAATCACCTAACTATAGGGTGAAGTATGCTCCTAATTGAACAGCACAATAAGTAATTTTTTAGCTTCTGTGTCAATGCAAAATCAACTATGAAATCAACCATGTCTTACCTTTAAAGTAACAGCCACTAACGATCCCAAAATAACTCTTGGAATCGGTAAAACATTGTCGCAATTTATACATTATTTATTTTTCTCTGTGTACATATTAAGTCCATGACAAGTATAATTCTATTCTTCTTCCCATTGTCAATCTGTGTCTCATGATGTCCATCAACGAGGCTGCAGGTCTAAATTCATTAATCTACAATTAATTGTCTTAATATTAATTTAAAATATTAGATATCTGTGAACATAACTCTGGGGAACGCAATCCCTGTAAGGCCTCATTCTTAGCTCAAAACCAGGTACAGTTGCCATGTGAATATTTCAACCCTTAATCCTTCCATAACCCTATGCCACAAAAACTCGGTCACTTTACAAGCCATTACTGCAACAACTTAACATTCTGATGCAGTTTCCAAGACACAGTTCAGTATTGAGGTTTCTCATGAAGTTTCGGGGTCAGCAGATTATCGGAGATCACTTGCTAAGTGCTGCTTTATTATTCAGTAACACAAAAAAAGTAGTTCAGCATTGGTTCGGAATGATCCAGGTCGACAAGCGTCTGGTTGTAGGGGCTGCAGATCGGAATGCTGAGATACCCAGACAAAACTGTGAGGTGTAATAATATTATGATGATGAGATGTTCGATAATAAGCTCATATCATCAGGTACAATTTAGTTAGCTGCTGATCTCATCATTAATCTCAATTATCTAGTATCAATTATATGTATAGGCCATCCTACATTGATCAATCTACGATTATTCTTTCTGCGCAAGAACAACAACAGGATGTGAAGATACTAAGTCAAACGGAATACTTCCTCTAGTCACACCAATGATGCTCTTCCTTGATGGTCTCATCATTGCATCAGGTGACAAGATGTGTCGCTGTGTTGCTGGGAGTTTCCCTGGCCCTAGCCCAAATAAGTACAGAATCCGGTACTGTTACAATTACTGTTTGGTGTATATCGGTAACATTCACACCCCTCCACCATTGAGTTTAGTACCAAGTACAAGCAGTCTAGTCACTTGATTTCATATACTGGTTCTATCTTCCCATCCGGTAGACATTCTGGGGGGCGGGGATCTTTATTCTTATACTGCCAAAATATTTGTCTGGTTGCTCCTGACTGAGTGAGCGAGACCCAAAGTCCTTCTTCCAAATTGATCACTCATTGGACATTGATGGGACTAAATATTTTGAGTGAACAGTTTGATAATACATTAGTTGAATTTAATGACCGATTGAGCAATGATTTTAACAAAGTGATAGTGATAATTTGCATCAAAAACCATCGCTCATCCTAATTGAGAGCTTCCAGGCTGTAAATTACTTCTAGAGCCAGGTAAAAATTAATATTCTTATGTACTGTATAAGGCACCGAAACACGAGGTATTACAGAAAGGCTACACTACACTATATAGAATCCTCCAGGGTTTATTTGTTTATCTTTATTTCTAAAGATCATTTGACTCATTATAACAAAGGATAATGGTTCAGCATCCTTACATTGTATAAACATCTTTCATCATTGTGTAACCTGAAATAATTTCTTTTTTGCAATCAAATCATTAATATTGATTATTTCCCTATTATTTCCCTAGTGGCTTACACAATTAAACAAGAAGCAGGATGTGTTAATTAAAGCTTCTCTCATGATTTTCCAACAACGAGTTTTCAACTGACAGTGACAGAGTGGAGAGATTTTTAATCTCCGGTTCTCCAAAATTAAAGTTTGTTTTTGCAACAGTGAATGGTAGATTGTTGTTTGAATTTGACTAGGCTTATCATTTAAATTGGTTCTTGAAAAATCTGGTTAGATCATATGTATCGTTAAATCATCTGGTAAAATGGTAACAATGTACAAAAATGGATTAGTTAAAGTTTAAGTATTGATATAAGATTGCTCTTGAGATTTGACTCCAGTAACGTTGAAAAAGGCTTGATAAGGAAATTGAATTTGTCTTTTGTGATGGTCGGCTATCTCCGACATACCATTCTTCAATGTTTCACGGTTGGTATTTGCTATAGTTCTATGCCCTGATTACATGATGTACTATTGCATGTATCTCTGATCAGGAGAGAGCAAATTAATGGACAGTAGGAGAATCATAAGAGTGAGTTCGGTGGGGCCACCCGGCATCAACTTCATTAAGTAGGGATGGGAACATGTTAGGTATCTCACACTAAATTGACTCTAGCAATAGGACATACACATGTTGTGTCGATGTCTGCGTGATACTTATATACCCATAAAATTGCCAACAGTACCAGGGGATGATTACTTACCAGGGGATGATATTTGTGCCCAAGTGACTGGATTAGTTATACTGGATACTCAACTGAAAAGTGGACATGTTCTAATGTGGGACGGTGATGAAATCAACTATTCGCAAAACATGTGTCCTTGAAAAGTGAAAGTTAATATAGAAGATGGGAAAGATTTCAGTGGCAAACGATCAAATAAATATTTGAAAAATTATCCACCAACGGTGGTGACAGCAAGAGCAATAAATCTGTTATGAAATTTATCCTTGACCTTATGTCATGAAGTAGTACAATGTTACAAAGAGTAAAAATGATGTATTGATTATTTATTACTGACCTCTGTTGAAATGAGAAAAATAACCTATAACTGGACATAGGCTGAACTAAGAAACCTGAATCTATTAAGACAAGCCTTACACTTTGATGAGCTAGTGGCAAAGTTTGACCCATCACTGATCATGAGGAATGCTATAAATATGAGGTCGATGAATAATATCCCTGCCAAGTGCTATCTACCATGTTACACAATCCAATCCTTGATATAAGGTACATATATAATATAATATTCCATAATATAATGTATATAAAATGATGACTGTCCTGGGATAGTGATAGTCAGTTTGTGGCTAGTAAGTTGATCAGCCAATCAGCGACTGTCAATGGGCTGCCGGTTTCATTAAAAATTTCAATATAAGGCGGTATTTATACAAAGACTAGCCCAGAACTCGAATTTAGCCCTAATTTTCTGGGTCTAATCTTTACGTTTGGTTTTTCATTTGACCTAAACCTTAGATATTGACTGTAAAATATATCTGTACTCGGACCAATCACCTGGATATTGCTAGCAACAGAACATTCTTTGTTGATAACTCTTTTATTTTTTGTATTTGTGCTAAATATTAGATCAATCCATTTTCTAAATTGAGACCGGTATAGTATATAAATAAGAAAAATGAACAAACCAGCGTCAGTGATAAATATAAGCAACAGGCTTACTGACGTGGTGACTTGTGTGTGGCTAGTGTTACAGATGTGGCTAGCTGTTCCACCTTTAGTGTAGTTGATATAGCTGATATGTTAAAGTGGTGAGTAACATTGTCGTAGTAGTAGTTACGGTGAAATATTGTCGGAGTGTATAAAATCTCCTTGTAAAGTAATTCAACAACTTGCCACACTGGCTTTCAAATCCCAAGTGAGGTTAATTGGCTTTAACTATCATGTGGAGACAATTCAGGGAAGTCAACTCCGAATACAATATCAAATGCCTTATTGATGAGTTAAAAATAAGAACTTTAAATTAGATGAATGGGCGATACCGTGTTTAATGTACCTCACCGTAGCAACTATCGTGGTACACTAAAGAAAAAAATTGAAAAATATTCTGGCAAGTGTGTTTTGTTGTATTGACTCATTTGATTTTGTGCAATATTCAAATAAAAATCAATAATATCAACTGCTGCAAATTATCGAAAACACGGAAACACGTCATCTATCGCTGCCAAGGTTACATCAGTATTATTTTATCATTGCCACAGTTTATCCTGCAGACAGGTATAAAATGTTATGGGTTGTTTTGTCATATAAATAACTGATGGGATAAGAGCTTAAAAATTTAGTAAGATGCACAGAGAGAAAGAAAAAGACATTTCCAATGAGTTGTCTACTTTGGCTTTGTGTGTAACTAAAAACAAACAAAATGTCGGACATCATAAGATATTTTGTTGTAAGTTTTTCAAGTCTATTTGGTCTTGATGACAAAAACTATGCTTAATTCAGTTTATGGACATCGTTAACATTAACTTCAGCAAGTTGAAATAAACTAATTTTGTTTACAATAAATCTATTTGCACAGAAAAGTTAATTGCTCTTGGTGATATATGGTAGTTGTCCTACCAATTAAGCGTATTCATAGCCCCAGTTCAAGATTATTGCGCCGATTCCTAAATCAAGCATCAGTTCTTTTATAGTGGAGGCAATAATTTCGTGCGTCAATCAAGTTTATGTTTTTCTCTTTAAAAAAATTTGAATTCTAAAGCTTCAGTAGTTTTTGTTTAGTTAGGTCTGTGGTTGTACAAAAATGTGGTTGGAGAGCCCAAGAACCTGATAGGAACTTATTTTGGTTCAAACCTGACTCTTTTCATCCTTAATAGTGAGCTAAATAGGTGAGTTGGATAAAATAAGCTGATTGAATGATTGATTGTACAACTTTTGTAAAACTAAAAGTTAAAAGAAGGTTAGTTAGTTATACTTATAGTAATTCTTCTTCATTCACACAATTGGACTAATTTATGATCAATCAATTAAGTAACAAGGGTCATAAAAGAGCTAGACCTAATTTTTATCATCTATTGATCAGCCAAAATAGTTGAAAACAAAATAAAAGATTGTAACAGTCGAGTCTATCTACTTTTGTCCTACTCTTCAAGTTCTTCTGTGAGTAATGATGATCAGGTCTAGGTTGAAAAGTTTAAAGTAAACAGAAAATCTGTCTTGTCATGTCAAGCTTGCATAGGCAACTTGGGCTGCAGTGTATGTTGTTAAGTTTGTACTGATCCATAATCAAAAGAAGCCCATGAACAACTTCCATAATTGACATTGACTTAAAGACCTAAATAATAAGCAAATTGTAATGCTTGTAACTCCATATCCTCTGGCCTGTCATGAATTCCTCTGAAATATGTTGTTGTTATGAACTGGATGTGACTAAGCTTGTAATGAGAGAAATTTCTTTGCTTATCAATGGGCCAACTTGGCGTTATTATTCGTGGCTGTTAAACTAGTAGTAGTAACACACAATCGGACGATAGACACCTTCATCACTTAACCAGCTTTGCCACATATTCTATCTCCTTATTGTAGGTAACGATAAAAGGGCTTTACAAATAAAACCCTGATAGTTCCCCCTTCCAACATATGATCAGCATCTAAGAGGCCTGCGTATAATAGACACAGAGAGTATGGATATATCAGGGCGGCGAACACGAGAGCCGACTGTACGAAGTCTGGCTATGGAAGAATTACTGAACAGTCCGAGAACTGTAAGTTTGCAGGCTAAATATGATTTCCATAAAGGAATACAATTTTTGCAGGAGGAAAAGTCTTCTCGCAGACTTGAAATAGCCAAATTTTTATCATGCCATTGTTTACCTCATACATCCAATGAGTCTATATTCCATCTAACTGCATAAAGTAACATGAAGCAAAAAACAGAAACAAGATTCAATCCTGTAATGATTTGATAAGAGGAATTTTGTTTACTGTTTTGCAGGAGGCTACAGTTGGCGCGAGACAATCATTAGCAGATAGAATGAGACTAGAGCAAATTCTCTCTGAGAGAAATCTACCTTCACCACCTCATGACATCACATCCTCCTATGCTCCGCCCTCCCGGACGAGATACACCACACCTCCTCACCATTATGAGTCAGCTGTTGCCGGAGGGTCAAGGGTCGGTAGAGGGTCAGCGACGGGAGGGAGAAGTAAGAAGATAAGATTAGATACAGAGGGGAGAGAGAGGGGCAGGAGGAAAGTTAGTAACAGAGGTGGGTAGAGCTCATATTGAATCTGATCTTGATATCGAAGTTTCATTGAAGATCCCCATCATATTGTAGTCGTCTCTGCCAATTTTGAATCTCCATAAGACAAGATAATGCTTATGATCAGAATGGAGCTGGCTAATACTAGAGTGTGAAGCTCTTAATTACATTTTGTGACAACTGGAAAGGTTTGATCACTTTAGACAGCAATAACACTAGTGTGATCAAGAACGGCTGTATTTCACTGTTTGTTCGCACTAGATTCATTTGTTCTGTGTTTTCACCGAGCCATTATATTTGTTCCATATGCCCATGTGCATGATGGTATAAACCAAAGTGCTAGTAGGCTAGTGAAATGAGGCTTTACTCTCTCTAAGGTTGTTAGAAATTGCTGACCACTGATATATCACTAGTATTGTAGGATGGGGAAATCGTCCGAAGTTTTAGGGCTGTAGTCCTGTTTTCTAAAATGTGATACTTGTCATCAGGATATAACCAAAATCATCATACTGGGGCTATTTATGTGGTGTATTCGGTAGCATAGTACTTACAAATAGAGATTTTATTAGTTAGTAGGCTATATTTGAGAACCAGCCTTAACCGTTTTCTGATAGAACTTTGATTGATTTTCTATATTTCCATGCATGAATTGGTGGATATCGTAAACAATATTGTGATATCTATTTGATACAGATTGATTTGCTAAGTTATGATTTCTATCACAATAACACTTTGCCACAGGCTGCGTAGGCACAGGCATAATATGACTTCCACTTCCATATTTTTGCCCAGTTTTGTTTGTTTGTGTCACACAGTAAATTATAAGGAGTGTCCAAAAGTGAGATTTGCCTCATATCATGGATGATTCAAATAGCCTGCATTAGAAGTAACTCTCGTCTAGCAGCTGGTGGCTTATCAGAAGAAAGGGAACAATCCTGCTCTGGTGTCACTGGAAAAGGGGGAATAACTCCAAATTACTGTCAAGTTGAATCATACTTGATGTTCTATAGAGTGATCTATGGTATTATTATCCTATCTGATCTTGATTTTTTTGTAGAGAATTTTGTTGATACAGGGTTGAGAGAGCCTGTCAGTCTGATGTCTATGGATGACGATGTCTATGACTATGAGAGCGCATCAGGTAAATAACTCAGAGAGTTATCATGTTGATATTTTCCACAAACATTTTTGAATGTATTCAATTGCCTCATTGCTAAAAATTCAAGCCATATGACAAACTTATACTAATGTCCGGAGACCAGCAGTGTCTTCAGTTTAAAATTCAATATCTTTTACGGTGGCAAGAAAAAACCATAGCTTATAACGCTTTGTCGGTTTCCTGTTCAGGGGCTGTTGATTGGATGACTAGTTACTGTCCGCGCATTTGCAGTTGGTCTGGAAATAAGAGACTAGTCGTAGTAGGTGCAGTAGATTGTACTATTACTAAATTTTACCTGAAATGTTAAATAGCCTCATCCCCCCCCCCCCCCCTCTTTCTTGTGACACTGACTGGTGGAACTCACTGGCTTTAGATCTAAGATACAAGCTGTATAATAATTTTGATGTCGTTGTTGAAACGACACAACGTAGGAAGTATCAGTATCAGAACTCTGTTCACTACCAAACAATCGTAGGCTACATGTTCCTTTGAGTATTAACTGCTTCCAGGAAATAAAATATTTGCCTTGCACTGCATTTTATATGATGGAATTATTTCATGCCATTTCTAGTTTAGAAGCCAAGCCTTTTGCCTCCACCGTTTATTATTGAACTACTATATTATGCTGCAAAATTAATCCTTGCATTTATTGTTTTCCACTCAAATTACCACACAGCTTACTGCAACAAGTTGAATGATTTCTTTCATCAAATTAAGCTTAGAGAATTTTAAGATTTGTATATATTTCATGTCTACATAATTGAAATTCCTCACTCAGCCAGCCATTCAAAGTAACAACATATCAACTTTTGAGTTGTTTATACTTTTATTGATCAGGTGCGATTTGGAGTTGTGAATGAAATGCCTTCTTTGAATGAAATGTGAACACTTTTACATGCAAACCGACTAATCTGTTGAAGGCAACTGCAATGTTTTACCGCGCTACAGTTTGATAAGCTTTCTGAGTAAAAACTTTATTTGTTAGATCCCCTAACAGGCCAGATAGTTTTGATTATCAACGAATCAAACTCATAGGTTAAAATCCAGTTTAAAAATATTTGTAAATTTTTTAAGTTAACATTATCTATCAGTAACTAAATTTAATTAACTAAGAGCATGTTACAAAGTGTCCAATAACTTTTGAGTTACTGACAGTTGTTCCAAGACATTTAGTGTCGATGACAATTCATCTGATATAGCGACATGCTGGGAATTCCCTGCTTATGTTCCAATATGATTTTGTTAGTTTGTATATTCTGAGGTACTCTTTTCAGATCAAACTTTGCCTGGTTTTCTATAATCCCATGTCTAATTTTAAGCAGCGAATATTGTGAGAACTTATTCACCGATTTCATTGTTACATTGTGGGGGTGTTATTAGAGTTATCCTCCTAATACACAATTATTGCCATCTCTCTATTTACCTATTTCAGAGAACAGTGTACATTACTTGAATGAAGGGGAGCCGGAGCCGCTGCATCGTAAGCCGTCAGCAGCGCACTCTGGTGGTGGTTATAATCAGCACAGATACGGGGCGTCATCACAGCGTACCGTACATGCAACCCTCCCAACAGTACCTCGACATGGTACTGAGGCTAACCTAGCTGTGCCGAGTCTAGGCTTACAGGTACGGCATACTACTCCCCTTACTGTACCTCGACATTGTACTGAGGGTAACCTCTCTGTGTAATACATGGTACTTGGATGAAGATGGCCCCTTAAAGGCATATTAGCTAAAATCAAAGTCAACTGCCAATGGCATTTTGGTACCTTGTTCAGTCTTTGTTAGCTTTTGCACACTCTAATGTTTGATGAAGTTGTTTTTTTGCCATCACCAGGTTTGAAAAGGCAATACACAAACTTTCTGATCAATTTGGTAGCTGGGAATCAATGAGAGTTCATGAAGTTTTATTTTGTGTCTATGTATTTTGTGTCTATGTACTTTGTGTCTATGTATTTTGTGTCTATGTATTTTGTGTCTATGTATTTTGTGTCTATGTATTTTGCTGTATACTATATACAATAATAATTCAAGCAACCCATTTTACTGATTTTAACCCATTTTCATCCACTTGAGGAACACACCAGACTCTCTCTATTTTATAGGATATAAGCTTCAATTCGAGAGATAGCAGAACACTAGGAAGTGAGGGAGATTCTTACAGTCCCCCACCAAGCAGTAGGAGCGAGAAAATGCAGAGAACACTGAAGAGCATTTGTCTAAATGGTAAGCTAATACAACTACACAATAGTTATTGTGATCGAAGCAGCCATATGTTCTATGAAATGTATGAGTTGATCAGATTTCATCTTTCAAGCTTGCCATTATCTAGCTGAATCTCCAACGGGTTTGTTTGCCAAAGCGAGAACTCACCTAGACACTTTGTTTCTACCATCAATTGCTGAGGAGGCCTATTTAAATTCCTCTGTAATTTTGAAATTAGCTGCACTACTTGCTTTATTAGCATATGTTTACAACAGGAGACATAGACTTGTTATACGACATCATCTTTATTTCTCAGAGCGAGAGCCTTTCCCGTCAGTAAGAGCTCGCATAGCTAAACAACAGGAGAAGGAGAAATGTATGAAGAGCAGGTCACATGACCGACAGGACAAGGTCAACTCAAGGTCAAGGTCTCCTCCACATCTCAGGAACAGTAATAATAATGCACTCAGTGATACAGATACAGAGCACACAGCATCACTGGTAGGTGTAGAGACATAGTTTCGAGAGATTTGAAATAAAGACTGTTTGGCTAACAGAGACATACAATCATTTTGTTCTTGGCCACTTGGTCAATCACCTAAGTATAACATGCCCATAAGAAAAAAATGGATAGATAGCTAAACGAATGAAACACTCTCACAACTATTATACAAGTCAAGCATAAATGTTCAAATGGAATCCATGAGGATGAGATTTAGGTTTGGACAGCGATATGTATCATGTGATGTCATTGCCTCACCACCTCATATACATGACATCACATTGGCAGCACCTGCATATTATATTCGTTGGTAATATCATGTATTAATATTTGCAAGTTGAACCGCCCTTATACTAATATACAGCTATGACATGTATTCATCGAATGTATGTGTGTTATCTCCCTCAGGCTAAGCAGTCACACACAGAAGAAGACAAAGTACACCTGAACTCCTCCCCGGAGAGTGTAGTGGTGAGACCGGTCAAGCGTAAAGTTGCTACAGCTCCTGAGATTCACAGTATCGCCGGCAGTAGCAGAGGTCACAGGAAGGTCACCAGTGGATCGGCCGCTGCTAAGAGAGATAATGGTGAGTAGTTAGGTGGCAATGGACATTAACACCATTGGGTCTAGACATGTCATGACTGAGAATAGCGACCATATGCTAAAATCATCACGGGTTGGTTTCTGTTATGCGTTAGCAATTATGTATTACGTCAGGTCAAGGAGTTAACTCCTTGGTCAGGTTCGGCTTGAGTTCTTAAATCACACAACTATGTTATTGATGAATATTAACTGCTTGGCTAAAGTGGGCTACAAACTCCCTCCTGTTAGGTGTCTGTGATCTGAAGAATATCTAGTACTCTCAGGGGTAGCAATGCTTAGAAGGACGACCTGCATTATCTCCTCAAGAAAATCATATGTTATGTTGCTCGATCAAGCTTGTTGATAGATTTACACAAGATACTTTGTGTCAAATTCCAGCATGTCTACAAACTTGTAGCTCAGAATGTTCACGTTTTTATATCAGTGCCTGCTATGGTCCCGCGCAGTAAATCAGCAGAGATAACAAAGCCTCGCTCCTCCTCAGCTGTTAAGTGGGTGGAGAAAACTCCAGCCGGTAAATCTAGGTCTGTATCTCTGTCTACTGAGAGAGCGGCGCAGGAGAAGAAGAAATGTGAGTAGGGTTCTTATTCACACTTTTAATTTGTGTAACTGAAGTTAAGTCTGCTCTTCTGCTGAAAAAACTACACGCCGGTGATATTGAATACTTCACTACTGTCTGTATGTGCGTGTTTTATTTTTACAAAAAAAAATATATCATGGTAATTATGATAAAATAGGACAAGAACACAAAACACAATAGGTTAGGATATCTCATGGAAAACTTTAAACCTGTGTAGCCTCTACTTTATACCTCTTCTTTATATCTTAATTCCTCTTGATCGGCTGTGACAAACAATGTTTTAAGACATAGTGTCTTTTTCATCACTGTGGTCACTAATTCCTAATTCTATGATAATACCACATTTTGTTTAAATATAAGAGTTGTCTTTTCATGGAACTTATGGTCATTTGAGGAGACAACTCCAATTTATAATCCACATTTATTGTGATTTAGCCTCTCAGTTAGCCTGTCTTGACAAGCTTTGTTCTGTTGGGGGGGGGGGGGGGCAACGCTTGTCAACCAATCGCAAGAGAAGACAATATTTAATATTAGCTGCTCGACATCGAGCAGTGCAAGAGTTGACAAGCTTTGTCCCCCCCCCCACCGAACAAAGCTTGTTAAGACAGGCTACCTCTCAGTAAACAATACTTCTTCTTTGTTCTATGTAATCAAGATATTGTAGAGCTCTTCTCCCACTCATAATGATCACCTCAATATATTATTATTTTTATCATACAGCTGAGCAGATCCGTCCGGACTCATGGCGTAAGGGTATGGCTGTAGTTAAGCGTGAGCTGAGACAGAAGAAGGGCGGAGTTAGTGTGACTAGGCCCACCTCTTCCTCCTCAGGTAGTAGACCAGGCTCAGGTAGATCTGATGGTAGCAGTCGTCACAGCGGTGGAGACACAGCCAGACAGAGACAGGCTCCACAAACAGACGCTGAGATAAGTGATAGAGGTAAGTAATCAGCTTGTTATCAATAACCTGTATCTTATGTTAATGTAGCAGATTTATATAGTGGTAGATGGTATCGAATAACAGTTACTATCTAGTTTATGGGAGGTCGCTGTTAGTGGCATTCCATTTCAAGCACTACCCCGATACTGATGTGGTCGTTACAAAACCTACCCATGTCTTTTGGCAATTGACTGTTTGTTATGTATATTTTCTAATTATATTCACTTGAGTCAACAATTTAGTTAATGTTCAACTGTTCAATTATAGAGTATGGGACAGACAACCTTATCAAATGGCCGTCAGAGTGATTATAGTATCATCTCTTCTGTGAATACTCTGGCCTTGCTGTCCTCTGTTATTCTTGTGTTATCCAGTTTTGTGATTTTGTTTTGCTGGAAAAGTCATTGAATGCAATCAAAAATGACTCATCCTGATGTTCGTTTCTTGTACTTGAAGATGAGATGGAGGCAGAGCCTGTTAGAGATAAGCCAATCAGAAGTAAGAAGAGGGTGAAGGTCAAGATAGCGGAGGCGGAGCCTGTAGAACCAGTATCTAAACAGAGAAATTATGACGCTCAGTCAGTACAGGAGTAAGTTTGTTGCTTAGTCAGGAGACTAACTTTTTATAGCTGTAGCTTATATTAATCAAGTTATGATGTATTTTTTTGTGATCTTGCCGTCTATAATAACTTCCCGAAGGCCTTGACGCTAACTGTAATTGGCAAAGTGCTTTTAGGACATGAGAAGTAAGGTACTGACATCCTAATCTATTTCTATAATGTCAGGATATGGAAGCTGCAAGTTTGTTAGGATGTAGGCTGTGCACATGTGCATTAGTGTTTGGTATTTGATGTCAACCAACTGGTGTATTGATACACCAGGGAGTTTGGGTCATTGTAAATGTAGCTGTGCCATGGATGGTCCCTGATACATTTGTCATTAGTACAGAAAACTTCGCTCTAGTATTGATATTTCCATGTTATGAAGTGCGGATGTCCATGCAGGTTACAAGCGTAAGTTGACAAAATATTGTGTAACACTTTCAGATTTATGGCTAAGAAGCGGAAGGAGAAAAGACTTCAGGATCTGGAGGTAAAAAAGAGGCAGCAGCAGGCGGAGAAGGAGAGGAAAGATAAACTCAAGGTTTGTGTCACTATGTACATACAGTGTAGGTCATGTGTAGCGTTGTGGCTCTGTGTCGGGAGTAGAGTTGTGAGCTATGAGTTTAGGCTCAAATTTAGTTTAAGCGCATAAACTGTGATGGGATAGCTGATAGTGAACATTTAATTATCAACTTTTTAGCCCAGTAGTTGATAATGAAATGGTACTTCCAGCTATCCCGGCACAGTTTGAGCTCTTAAACAAGCTGCAATACTACAGTGTAACAAACTGGAATTGTAATTACTGAGCAAAGGTAGGTAACATAGCTTAACAAATTTAACCTGACCTAACCTGACCTGATGCAGCAAATTTTGAAAATATAAAACAGTTAGGAGTAGGAGGTAGCTCAGTTGGTTAGAGCGCCGGACTTCAACATGCAAGTGTTGAAGGTCGTGGGTTCGAATCCCACTGCAGTCCATCTTCTACTGGGGATTGGTTGGCCCCCAGGTGTGCTCCGACCTGCCTGCAAACTGAGAGCAAATTGGCGCAGATATTGCGGCCTCGCCATTAAGGCAATAATATTTCGCGGCCCATGCCTCGGGATGGGCGAGTGATATGACATATGATTTTAATCAACCTTTAATCAACCTTTTTCCTGACCTAGATAACCCTCTATAATCAGTGTTGCTATGAATGTAGACTGAATGTGACCTGTTCACTTTTTTACTATCAGTTCAAACTATAATGAGTTTCTATCATCTCTTACTGCTCACAGGCCCTGCAGGAGAAGTCACGCTCTGCTGCATCCTCCAGGTCATATAAACAAGCTACAGTGAGACCCTCTCATGGTCATGCTACAGCGAAAGCCTCAAACACTACATACACTACAGCCTCAGTACCTGGTAGGCCACTAAACGGTACGGGCGTATGGGCACCACCCGCAGTCACTGGCAGTATGAGTTACACGGTGACACAACCCACTATGGTACCAGGTAGGCTATTACTTTTCTAATATTCACGGGTTGTTTACTTAAACCACTGCTGCCACATAGCCAAATGTGTGCTTATAGAATTCTGCAGCTCAAAACTAATAAAGTCAGGCTGCAATCTCGGCATTGTCACCTAATGAGCAAATAGTTTGCACAAACTGATCGTCAAAATTAGGGTATTAAATTAATTATCTACCGGCACGGGTGACGTATTTACCGTCTTACTCGTGCAAACTGTACACGTCATAAGCTGGTGCGTAGATTTCATGCCCTGATTTTGAAGATCAGTTTGTGCAAATTATTTGCCCATTAGGTGACAATTATGAGATTAAAGTCTCAATTAATTATCTTGGAGCTATGCAGAATTCAATGAGCACAAATTTGCCGAGTGGCAGCAGTAGTTTTTAGCTAGTTTTGGGATGACATGAGGTTAGCTAATATAACACATTTTCTGGCTATGGTTGGAGTCTATGTAAAGCAAAGTGAGTGAGTAAATGTTAGTTGATCTTAAATTTAGCTATCTCAAGAATGCGAAAAACTTCCCTCCTCTAGGGCGTTGATACTTCTAGGTAAAACCATGACTCTTCAAAAGCAGCAGATAATTAAATTTGTGTATGTTTTATTAGGGTTTTGTTTGTATTGAAGACTGCAAATGCTTGATTGACAATACAGACATATTCGTCATGATAACTTTACTACAAAGGCTTTAAGTTTTGCTCAATTGTGTTGCAGAAACTGCATCAGATGATGAAGAGGACGCTGATGTAAGCCAAGGCTCCAGACATAACCTGTCTATGGGTAGTGATGGGGAAGGCGATACCACCCTTACTGAAGCGGAGCTCAGACCTCAGTCTACAACCCCGAAAAAATCGTCCAATTCACGGTGTGTTGAGAGATTCATCCAGGCATTATCTTATCAATGAACAATTTCAATCGATTATACTTTAATGGGTAGATGTCTAAGGTGAATCAAAATTATCATGACTTTTCTGTTCTGTGTCCAACCAGAGAAAGTGTAAAAACTACAGGGCGATCTTATTTTCCGTAGTTATCTGCTCTTGGATTTTGGGAGACAACTCTGAAATCCATTGCGTAATACAATAAGTTTTTTTTATGGCCTTACTATTAATTAAATCCTCCCTAATGAATTGAGGATAGAAGGAAAATAATTCGATTTCATCCTGTGTAACTCTAGATATTAATGTTTCTCTATAATTTACAATAACTTTCTTAGGAAGGTTGCGTTGTTAACTTCTTGAGGATAGCTCTTATAATAATATAATAATCTGTGTTGTGACAGCTCATTTATCTAATATAATCTGAAATCATTTATCATGTTATCCTCTGTTGTGACAGCTCGGGTAGTAGAGGCAGCACACCCAGATCTAAATCAGACTCTCCTCTATCCGCTCGTAATAAAGCAGTAGAGGACGAGATACAGCAGCTTGTGCAAGAGGCACGACTCCGAAATCAGGCGGCCAGGCAAGCACAGGTAGGAGAGTATAATAAATCTCTGTAGGATATTTATAGTCTTTTTCAGAGAGTTTACCATTACGCTATATAAGTACATATAGACTAGGGCTTACTTTTGCTAGTTTAAGGTGACATTTTGTTACCTAGCACCTAAATTTCATTAGCTATACACAAAAATGAGATAGGGAAAATTTAGCTAGCCATTCGATTCATTATTTCAAGCTAGTGAGAAACGGTGATTTATTCATTATGTGAACTGTCTACATATCTCAGGTATATTAGTTCACTGCTGGTTTGTGGCATGGAAGCTGTTATACAACCCAAAGCAATCTTATAATGTTTGGTCTTCTATATTTCAGGCACAGCAGACGCCTATTAAATTGATTGGACAAGCTCTAGCTAGCAGTACCTCAGTTCCTGCTGAGAGCACAGACACCAGTGAGGGGAGGGTCCGATCCCCCGCATTCAATCAACAGCATGTGTAAGAATACAAGATCATAACTATTATGATTCATAAAGTGTGAAATTCAGTTTGTTTGGTTCTTGGCATAACTACAGCTGAGGGATTGACATCCTCCACCTTTTGGTAAAATTGACTTTTGCACAGAAGTGCATCGGTTGACAGCTCACATGATATTCAATCTATCAACTTTCTATAAATTTGAGACGTTTTTGACCTTTCCTTTCATATGATGCTGTCGAAATTTGTCCGAACAACTAACTACCGCCAAATTACTTTGATACGCTGTGAGTTGTCATTTCCTGGTAAATGATCAGAAAAGGCAGGCCAACCAAACCAGGACCAACATATTTTCACATAAGCTTTCTTCCCCTATCTTCAACCCATAGGGTGTTCTATCATACAAATATCAATTAACTATTTTTCTACTGTGTCACTTTCTTGTGTATTATAAAGTTGATGCTTGGTAACTGTTACTTGTATGAAATGTCACCATGACCAACATCGTTCTAAATTACAGTGTGAAGTCATCTAGGATAGCAAACTTAGCTCTCACTACAGCGCAGCTCATGTCTAAGATGGACATGATAAAAGCTGACCTAGAACACTCTGTATTATCTAGGTCAAACAGCCGCCCTGCATCTAGTACTCATTGGTAAGTCTTAATTTCCATCAGGTTTTCTTGTTTTATTCCTAAATTCTCATACAAAAAATCTCAGATTGTGCAAATTCAAGTTAACTAATTTTTTAAGTGATACATATTCTTATGGCTCTTTACTAATATCTGTGAGGTAAATACACAATATTTTTGTCACTAAACTTTAAGAAACAAAGCTAGATAATGGGGTAAAACTTAGCCTGGGATTCAGGCCAACAATGGGGCTTCGTCTGAATTATTGGTTGTGTTGGACATTGCTTCTGCGGTGTTATCTACTCATGTATCACTATTGTGTATTTCTGAGTGGACCCACCATGTGCTTGTATTTTGGTTTTGTCTTGATTGGCTGATAGGCTTTGCCTTGTTATTGTATTGAGAAGATAACTCCAAACTTTTGGACTGAATCCCAGTCTAGGTGTTATTTATGAACCATAACTTTACATCCCATACCGTCTGCTATAAGCTGTTTTATTTTGTTCTTTATCAGGTTGAACATGTCTCGATCCCCTCGTGCAGAGTCAGCTCCGGTACTGACCAGGAATCAGAGGCTTACTAACAGTCATCTATTCTCACATCAGCTACCTGCTGATCAGCTTCCAGGTGAGTTCAGTGTGATATATAGTACCTACCATCGCAACTTATTCACATTTACCGCATAAATAAAACTGAATATAAATCGAAAAAACCCAAAACAAAAATATCATAAATATCACAAACATGTAAATAACTTTTATAATGCACTTTATTTGTTATTATTTGTTATTTGTTATTATAAATCGCTAAGGAACTGCTCTGAGATTCTTGTAGTACTAGCACTGGTTCCTTTAATACTGAGATTCTTGTAGTACTAGCACTGGTTCCTTTAATACTGAGATTCTTGTAGTACTAGCACTGGTTCCTTTAATACTGAGATTCTTGTAGTACTAGCACTGGTTCCTTTAATACTGAGATTCTTGTAGTACTAGCACTGGTTCCTTTAATACTGAGATTCTTGTAGTACTAGCACTGGTTCCTTTAATACTGAGATTCTTGTAGTACTAGCACTGGTTCCTTTAATACTGAGATTCTTGTAGTACTGGCACTGGTTCCTTTAATACTGAGATTCTTGTAGTACTAGCACTGGTTCCTTTAATACTGAGATTCTTGTAGTACTAGCACTGGTTCCTTTAATACTGAGATTCTTGTAGTACTAGCACTGGTTCCTTTAATACTGAGATTCTTGTAGTACTAGCACTGGTTCCTTTAATACTTGAGTCAGAACAGGCTCTCAGAACAAGTTTGATATCAAAATTACCTGATTCAGTGGGTCTGCAGTTGCATCAAGAAACTTTATAACTCGCATCAATCGATTATGATTACTCTCTTACATCGACTTACTGGACACACTGACACATTTATTTTAATATTACTGATCATATCATGTATTTCAGGTAATAACAGAGCCTGGATGACAGAGAGTACAACCTCAGTATCTGATGATGATCAGGAGGATCACACACATAGTACTGTTACTGAGAGTGACACTCATAGCACAGGTCAGTGTTAGACCACTCACATAGATATTGTATACAGTGTGTGTCAGACCACACACTAGCATATTGTATATTATGTCTCAGACCACCCACCCACTTCTCACTGTCAACTCCATCTCAGACCACACACCTGGGGTTACACACTCAGTGCCAGTGTGAAAAGTATAGAATTGGCACTGAAAGTCAGCCAGTTGTACAGATTCAATCTGTAGACCCACAAAGTTACCATCTTCACATTGACCACCAAGCTACAAGCTAGTCTTGTTGTTTCCGAGATACAAAGTGTAACTAGTTGTTGAATATAAAACATGATTGGCTGCTAGGCTTGTTATGGTTGCTATCTCGGATTGTTAGACTTGCTATATGGGATATTTCTTTATACTATGGAATGTATTTTCTAGTTACAACAGATAGTGAGATATCAGAAAATGAGAGTGAGCTCAGCAGTTTGGATCTCAGGATAAGGGAGGCTCTGGCGCGCCCCAGTAACTTCACTGTGTCACACAGATCTCAGGCTAACAGACCAGAACAACAACATGATATAATCAAACCTGTAGCGAAGGTACATTCCAATGATTATTCTTCTCTGTAATTTAATTTTATTTGCCTGGAGTTGTCTGCCCAGCTGGTATTGTTGAAGATGACCAGATAACTCCAAACTCTTCGTGATATAAGCATGTATTTTTCCCCATTCGTCACCGTGGCGTAAACGAAACATATTTTCATGTTCTATTTACGCTATAAGACATTGACCTTCAGGATGGAAATCTGATAATTAGTGTAATATCCTTCCACTGAGGCTTGAAGGTCTACATGACAAGTTGCAAGACAGTATTTTAAATCAGTGACAATACTGGCAGGCTTGATATGACCTCCATTTCATCAAATACATGCCTTGATGCATTGACAGTGATCTGACGTTAAATTTTCTATTGTCCATGTGTCTAACTTCAGGTCGCTCGCTCACTGAATTACGACGGACCGAAGCAGGGCGACGGACATAGTGTAATAAACACATACCTCAGAAAACTAAAGGCTGAGCGTGAGGCTCTGACAGTTAGACAGCCACCTGTCACGACTACCTCCTACCTGTCAACTACGTCAGTGTCAACAGTGACCACCCAGACACTGTCTAATAGACTCAGCGCTGCAATACAAACTGACACTACTGAGACCACCCACCATGCACCTGCCACTCAGACCACCCATCATGTGCCTGTCGCTCAGACCACACACACAGCTTATATGTCTGCCACAGCTGCCAATGACTATAGGGCACCTGTTCCAGATGTCTCATTGAGACCACCAACAACATCAACACAAAGTCACGTGACCTCGCAATCAACTAGTCATGTGACATCTGTTCCTGTCACAGCCTCACAAAGTGCTGCTGCTTATGTGCCAGCATCGCATCAGGTGCCCTCAGCTGGTGGTCATGTGACTTTAACTAGCCAATCTGATCACAGGTTTACAAACGGCAGACCACCGGGAAGGACAATGCCTCCACCAACTTACAGCGCAAGAGCCCAAGCACCACTGCCTAGCCAAGCTCCCAGGTATGCGCAGGATGTCCAATTGATACAACATGATACATGTTGCAAGATTTGAAACTTACAGTTGATAATCGACTTTGTTTGGTCATTTAGCGTTGATTTCGAAAACTTGTTTGTTAAGCAATATGGCAAGCCATCACCAGAAACTAAAACTTCCACTGATATAGTTAGAGTACTGGCTAATGGTGTGATCATATCCTAAACTAACTTAAGTGTAACCTTATTCCATGATGAAAACCTTATACCTTTGGATACACATAGAGTGATTTTGCTCCCAAATGATCGATTGTTTTGTTGCAGGATATCACCCGCTGGACTCGACCTGGCCATGTCTGCTGGGCTCTCATTACTAGAAGGTATGAATCAGCAGCAGACTCAGCTCTCGGATGTTGAGAGGACACGATTCTCGACTCTCGCTCAGCAGGAGACCGTAGCTCTAGCTCAGATACTGAAAGGTAACAAAGAGAGGCAGGAGCAACAACTCATCAACCTCAGGTACGGTTTGATCCTCATCAGATTCATTTGATTCGAGCTAGTTTAATTCACTAAGTCAATTTTGAAGGGACTAGCAACATACAACAAAACTTTCAAGTTTCTCCCAGTCCCATGATTTTGCATCTGTCTTTCTGAAGGGTGCAACAATCGAAAAAATAAAGCTCAATTAACATGGATTAAGTTTATCAGCGTGTAAGACTCATCCGTCTGGTAACAGAAGTTTGTTTATATCTGCTTGAGCACTTGCCATCAACGTATCTAGGGTGCATTTTCTCTGCTTCCGTCCCTCTCAACACTTTCTGATGCAAAGTAAGTTAAATTTAACTACCCTAAACATCCCCTCGTTCGCAGACAAAAGATTAAGCAAGATGAGATGGAGTCTCATCAGAAACTAGCCGAACTCAGGAGAGATGCAGAAATAGCCAATCAGAGGAGAGAGGAAGCAGAGGCAGCCAATCAGAAACGAGAGAAGGCGGAGCTTCAGGATCAAAAGGAGGCTAATAAGATCAGCAAAGAGGCTACAAGGAAACTATTGGAAGCTCAGAATGAGAGCACTAAGGCTTTCACTGAAGTGAGTACACGAAATAAACTCCCCTCAATAAGCTGTGTTTAGGCTAGCAGTTTTTATGAAAAGCTAACCATCCTGTTTATAATTTTCCCTTGCCAATATCAACATGTCACTGTTCACTTTGATATTCCTTCAAAAGTCATTCTGTTCTAAATTTGAGAAATAATTTAGCACAACTAGCGCTGTGTCTAAAAAATGTATGTGACGTCTGGAAAGTCTTCAATGCACACTGTGTAGCCTATTGGTAGAATGAATTTTACACACCCCTTTTCTTAACACTGCGCAGCCTATGACTGGAATTATTTAGGCTTTGACATTACTGTTTTCTTTAATAGCTTGTAATGTGGCATCATAGACTATTATTGTTAAATAATTATTAATAAGTCTATGTGTGGCATGCATTTACCAATAATATCCATGAAAAATCAGTATCTCATCCTACATATTTTGTCTTGTTTACAGGCAGCGAGGATGTTAGCAGAGCGTCGTGAGCGTCTCTCTGCTGACCCGTCCTCTGACGCTCCGCCGGCAGCGACTCAGTCAGTAGTGGAGTCACTGAGAGCTCAGAGTGAGACTGTCACTCAGTCACTGACTGCTCTCGTCGATCAACAGAGACAACAGAACGCTGAGATACTCAGGATGGCTCGACTCAGTCCGGCAGGCAAACATAAACGTGCCATCGTAAGTAACGCATTGTTATAGAATTGTACTACTAGTGGGGAATTAAAGCATTCCACGGAGGAAAAGTTACCCCATAGTAAAACTTGTGGCTATTGTTTTATCAATTTATGTAATCTCTCAGCTTAGCCAATTGAAATAACTGCTGTCCATCATCAAGGTACCCCCAAACAAGCTAAATGAAACTTAGCTCAAATTTAGTACTTTAGTGTAAGTACTACACCGATCAGATAAATAGAGTGATATGATGGAAACAAGTTGCTTGGATGTAATTTATCTGCCATTTTACCGTAAGACATACATTACCGGCACCTGAGATGAAAACTCATCAGCTGATGCAATTGAATTTTTATCCCACTCACAAAACCTGACCGAGCTTTTGGAATTCAAATTCTACCTATCGCCATAAATAACTGAATACATCCATGGTAATCTTGCACATTTTATCACAAGATTCATAGGCAAATCTCACATTGTATTCTTATCCTTACAGGATACAGATTCTGACCAATCACCTGACCAGCACCTGAGGAAGCACACGCGATCTCCTCGACCTAAATCTAGAACTAGGTCACCTCGTACGACCTCCACTTCTAAATCCTCACCGAGATCCATCACACCAGATACAGAGATGGCTCGTACAAGCGAGGATAGAACTTCACCTAGACAGAGGAAACACGCGGCGGCGAGGAGCCCTAAAGATAGACAGTTCAAGGATATACTAGAAAAGTATGCAGTGACTTGTTTTCACATAACCTAGACAAAATGATTTTATAGTCTGGCAGCTAGTTTTGATGAAAGCATAAGCAAAATGTCAATTCCATACCACACTCTTGGCACTCATGTCACTCGAATTTGAAGACCCTTGGAGGAGTGTAACTTTTGTTTGACATTTATCTCAATGTCATCATTTGATCATGAATTTTTCAATGAGCCTCAACCTGGGATCTTAATTTATTAGTGGTCCGGCATTCGAACACCTGTTCAAATTTGCTTGCACTTTCATCGAGTGTAGCGCTGAAATCAACTCTTTCTCTGGTGTATAGAGAAGCATACGTAAGTTCTTCTTGTTGTTTGTTCCAGGTCAGACATGAGCACAACCTCATCCCGAGGACAGAGCGATGAGACGATTCAGACAGATTCCGTGGTCAGCTACTCAGATGACTTCGGATCTCCGTCCGAGAAATCTAAATCTCGAAGAGATCACAGTAAATCACCGCGACGCCGAGACCGCAGCAAATCACCGGCCACTCACTCAACCGTGACTGAGAGCATCGCGGAGTCAATCAAACACTCCGACTCTGATAGTTCTACTGTAAAAACTGCCTCTGGTAAGTTAATGAATAGTACCACAGTACTCAAATGTGATGGTATGACAGTGTGAAAGAATACTGGGTACATAAATGCTTAGATTTCACTGTAAACTATAGATATGATGTTCCTAATTGCCAATTGGGTACAAAAAAGCTCTCGATGTCCATTATGATCTATTATAAACAAATTCTTTTAAAATGAACAAAATGCACTGATGGGTTACGTATGCAATAGAAGCCTGCCATTTTGTACAGAAAGTGAAGTTGTGAAATTTACGGCTAGCTTACATTTACATTACTTAAAACTTTACGTATATAAACTCCCCTGTAATCTATTGAAAATTTAGCGAGCTTGCTTGAAATCCCCTCACTAGTTAAACTAAACCTTAGCCCCCAATTCCCCACTAGGGTGTTAAGGAAAAGTGCACAATATTATAAAGACTTCACCTTAATAAATGCTCACATCTCTGTTTTATTCAGATGTAGAGTCCACTCTGAGCCCAGTGAAGGATGAGAGTCTAATTCAGACTGATATCAGTGCGTCAGGATCTCCAGTAACTCGCTCATCTATACCAACTCGCGTCTCTGCTTCTATATCTACTAACATGTCCGCCACAGATAATAAATCTCATAGATCATCCACAGATATAAAGTCTCATAGATCATCCACAGCCACGGATATAAAGTCACATAGAACCAGCGGCTCAGTAAAGACTGCATCTGGTGTTACTGGCTCTGGAGATTATACCAGCTTCTCTACTCCTAAGACAAGGTTAGAGTAAAACATGTGATGTCTCTGTATACAACATGTGTGTGATATGTCTGTATGATGCATTCATGATACGGATGTGATACGCCTACAGCAATGTGTTCCATTGTCAATTGAAATTAGAAGCTGGTCCTTCATTTGTTAGAGTGGGAATCAGGTTGGGTAATTAACAGGTTGAAGGGAATTTAGCAAATTTGTGATTTATGAAATTCAACTGTGATCTTGTTTCACCAAATCATCTCAGCTAATGGATGAATGAAGGTATTAATGAGGCTCCGCTATTGGTTGCTTGGCTCATATAGTTTAAATCTCCCTGGCTCCCACCTAGTTGGGACGGTATTTCAGAAGACACTGTTGCCATAAATAGTGATTTGTTAGCCGACTTTTTCTTTTTGGGTGTTTTAATTCAAATAACAAAATGGTTTGAAAACACTTCAAGGGTCGCCAAGGTGCTTAGAATAAGCCTGAACGTCAAATCTTTGCTAATTCAGATTGTCTCAGTGATGTATTTTGGTAGCCGAAGTGCAGGCTGATAATACAGTAGTCACCTCAACCTATCTCTGTGTTTCAGACATTCCACAGCAGAGACAATCACCTCCGGCAGCTCTTCTAGTGGGGAGAGTCCTCTACATAAAGTAGTGCTAGGGGCAGTCAAGGAAGTATTCAAGGTAGGCTGATTTAGATTCAAATTCTGTAGGAAATATGAAGGAATTCTCATGGATTGGAGTTGTTTGCTCATATTCAACATTGATCTGACCATAGACTTTTTATCAATCCTATCTCCAAGTATAATTATGGTACTTGCCAAATACACTGCATTTAATTCAATTCAACTGTGTATTTCCTCATTTGAACGGACACTATTTATAATTGTTGAAGCTTGCACAGGGTGCTGATTGTGGAGTGGATCCCTTTTTGAGGTGTGGAATTGATATGTTTCTCCTGCAATTGATTCTGCAACTAGTTGAATATTAGGATAACAAGTTTCTGTGTCTACTCAAACATGGCAACTTTAATGTGTGGTTCGTTTTACAGGATGGACCACCAGCCTCTGATCCCACATTTTATGACAAACTGAAGTCAGTATTATACTCACTGAAGGATGGAGGAGCACCGCCTACTGCTCTTAGCACTCCAAGGTAAGCCCCGCCCACTGCCCTCAGTACTAGGTAAGCCCCGCCTACCGCTCTCAGTACTCCAAGGTAAGTGCCTAACTGATCAGCCTCATTTCTTCCCATGCTACCCTCACATTACTCGACTGTCGTTTATTTAAGTTGTCCGAATTTTAATACAATTAGAATAACAGATGGACATTTAATTGTTTATCATCAAATTTGTCTGCCATAATCTCGAAGATCGGATGTGAAAGTTGTCAAATCAATCAGATTTACAATGTTTTTTTACATTATCAAGTTCCCAACACAATATGGCTGGAATATGTATCAGGCCAAGACATTGTTTACTTAGACATATATGCCTTTGTTTTATCATACAGTAAGCAGGGTTCTTCACCCTCTAAGCCTCCAATGGTAGCTCCACTCTCACCGAGAATAGACAGAAAGCTGACTATGAGGCGACCTGGAGGTCAGAGGTCAAATAAGAGGTCGAGTTTCCCAGCTGATAGTGAGAGTGATGAATCACACAGTCTGTTAGGTAAGTTAGAAGTTATCACTGCCGGATTGTTAGTGGGATTCCGCAGAGGGCCATTCCTTTCAGCCACGCATGCAAATGTGTGCTTATTGAATCATTATTTATCCAGTTAAAGTAATATTGAGGTTGCAATCTCAGCAATGTCACCTAATGGTCAAATAATTTGCACAAACTGATTGTCAAAATCAGGGAATGAAATTAATTATCTAGCGTACATAGTTACTGTCTTACTAGTTGACACTTGTGACGTCATCACACTGTCCGTTAAATTCATACCCTGATTTTGAAGATCAGTTGGTGCATATTATTTTCCCTTTAGAAGGCAGCAGTAGTTTAAAAACATTTTTCATAGGGGATGTAGCTGATATCATTGCTGTCTTTTGCCTCAAATACATAACCACAGCTTTGACTGTTGATCACCGTAATTTCCAACAACATGTTTGTTTATGGATAAAAACAGCTAAATTTAAATCATTCTGCATTTATTCGAATTTTATGAGATGGATTTTTATCAAAAAGATTTCCCTAGACGTAGAAAGTTAGAACATTTGACTGACGACTGATAATGAATAAATATTTTTTGCTGAGATTTTGTCCTGACTTTTTGTAACATCAATATCTTCAACTTTTTAATTTTTAGTTTTTTCTACCTAGTCATGATTTTGTTTCAATTGAGTTGTTTTTGACCTCTCGGATCCCACTTTTCCAAATGAATCATCTCTCTCTCCTTTCCCTGGTTCTGTGTTGTCCCTTTCTGTTGTGATTTTGTTAATGCATCTTGTGTGTGGTATCAGGGGAGATAAAGCAATCTGCCTCCGCCCCTGTAGCTGCTGGTGAGCAGGAGCGTAAGAAGCTGAAGAAGGGTAAGGGGTGACCTGTTAAGTCACCAGAGAGTGATCTTAGACTTTGTATGTGTGAACTATTCCTCTCTATCTCTCTGATTAGATGAGTTGTTGTGAGCTAGTCTTTAATTAGTGATACTGTAATTTTGAGGTCAAGGCCACACTGCAACCTCATCAGATCTTTAACTTGGTTTTACGCAGTTTAAGTGTTTGAACTATGCCAGGTTACTGGTAATTGCAATCCTTCATCAACCGAATCCCAACCGAAATTGGACTGAGTTTTATAACGGAATGCCAGCAACTGTGGCAAAGTTTGAGCACTTTGAAAGGGTTTGCTACACTTCTCAGAAAGCTTATATCAAGTTAGCGTCTCTACATTAATAAGTGGATCAATCCACAGAAGATCTGCTGAGGTTGTTGTCAATCCCTATTTCAATGGCGGCACTGTTGAAGTCACCCAGTGTGGTGTGACCTGTAGAACTTCCACATTTTTGCCCAATGAAATTTCTCCTGAAAATCTCCCCTTTGACAGGAAATTGTAAATCAAATTCACTGTTTTTAGTTGCATAGACGTGCTGAGTCAATTTAGATGAGTGAGTGACTCTGGCACATATTGATGTCTAATAGAGTGGGTTTGTAGTATGGTGTATATTCTGACAGATTTGGAAGTGTGGCTGTCCTGCTTGCAATGTCTTCAAATACACATCTTCTGACTTTATTAGACTAGTTCGCTAGTTCAGAAATTCAGAGACTGGCAAATTTAATTCCCTCAACTTCTTTGCTTTCAGAATCATTCAAAACAAGCAGAACTTTGTTTGAATCGAACTAGATATGACAGGAAATGTATCTAGCCTGTCTTGGTTCTTATTGTTGTGTCAACACAACAAAGCTTGTGAAACAGGCAAAAACGTATCTTGCTAGTTGTGGAGTGTTACAAATGACCAGTCATATTTCTAGGGAATTTTAAGCCTCCTTCAAAATAGTTTAACCCAACAGTAGAACAAACTTATCAACTCATGAATAACAAGATAACTCTTTTCATCTTTGAGCTTTGTGACTGTACCTTCAATGACCTTAATATCTAACCTTGACCTTTGCTCTTACAGAGACAGCCTCAGATACCGACCAGGAATGCCAGCTGTCAGCCCTCCAGCATCAGCTGGACGAGGCTAAGAGACGTCATGCTATGATGAAGAAAACCAGACAGAAATATGAGTTCCATAAGAAACAGGATGCCTACAAGAAACAGATAGAGGTAAAACCTAGTTTAGACAATTTAGCTTGAGTTCCTAGACTTGTTAAAGTAACCAGGTGAAAAATTCTAGCAGTTTGGGCTGGCTTGGTGCACTTGTCGCCTTGTTAGCCAATTTAACTCAAGCTCACAGGCTTGAAGTCAGAGGGAAACGCTGACAGAGAAATTGCCGAGCCATTCAAATGATCTTGGCAAGTCAAAAGAAAGTCCAGGGTTGCATGATTGGTAAATTGGTCGATTTAAATCAGCTCACAACGACCATTAGCAGTGAGGTACTTTCTAGTATCAGGCAAGCAAATCTCAGCTAGAGCTTGCGTATTTTAAATCCCATCACCTACCATGTCTCTATTCATCATGGCAAAAAAAAAGCAAGTTGTTTTTAGGAGTGATTTACATCAGGTCACAGCGGTGGGCAACAGCTAGTAAATATAAGACTAGTAAATTTGAGCTAGAGCTAGTGGCTTTTGAATCCCGTCATCTACCATATCTCTGTACTGATTGGTTGTTGTAGTATTATGAGGAGGATATGCTGAGAATGAAGAAAGAGATGGATGATTTAGCTGCCATGCATTCGCATACAGCTAGTACTACATCTGCTACTAGTGCAGCTTTGTCTGTAGCTATGAGACCACAGGTGAGATATCATATTGTGATTGGATGAGAAATCTAAGAAAAATCTGATTGGTCAATCACGCATTTGATTGTTGAAAATTATCAATCATTGGTTTTTATTTGTCTTTATCAAAGCTCACACCTTGATTGGTGATAGTATTTTTCTCTGTATGTCCGTTTAAAGAGTGAACTCAGTTTGCAATCGTGCATGCATGCCTTCAAGTGAAAAGATTTCAGAATATAATTGTTATTAGCAAAGAGAGCATTTTGTTTGGTTTAGTCGTATAATTTTCTGCTCTTCTGGTAGGCATTGTTAACTGACATTATAATTGTCTTTCTGTAGATAAAACAGCCTCGAGCTCCTTCTAGTTCAGGATCAGATAATGGAGGCAGACAGAGGCACTCAAGCGGAACCAGTGATGCTGAGCAGCCGACTCCACAGCCCAGTGTTATACAGAAACCTCTCGTCGGCAAATCATTAACTTCTCAGGTATGCTTTCATTTTATTGTACTAAGATGGTTTTAGTTGGGATATCTTACCTACTAAGATTCACATGGACTTTGACATTTTTATGTCAGGGTGCTAAGAAGCATTTCATTGGGAAGCCACCGAGCAGGAACCAAGCTGTAAGGGTATACTGTTCTGTTCAACAATAAATTGGAACAGATTGCCTATGTTGTGTAATGCACAGTTTAGACTCTCAACATGAACACTTCATGTCGTTTCGTTTGAACATCATGGCAATATCTGTGGGTAAAATCTTCTCAAATTCTATCTGTCGTCATGATTGTGTTTTGAGTGACATCCATACTACATAATCAACAGTGCCTCAGGCACACAGTCTTGTGTCAGACTAATCTACATTGTCCTGGATCTGTGTTGTAAGATTGTTTATCTATATTATCTTGTCTTATTACACAGTTGAGTTCCGCTCGTCCAGCCAGCTATGAGAGACAAAGAAGTGACAGTGGAGGAGCTAAAAGTGTCGACTCTACCTTATCTGATAGTAGAGAGGTGAGATTATTTATCAGCTGTGAATAATGTACCCTCAGAAACTTGAGGAGGAAAGTCTGGAATTTTTGCACACGTATAAATAATAGTGAAGTTAGCTAGCATTCACTAAACCTCCTCAAACTATATTGGCATTATGTCATCCCCGAACTAGCAACACTATACTCAGCAATATTTACTCCTCTTTGGTTTGTCCGAAAAAGGAATAGATATACAGTCTGTCGGCATTGATGGATCTCCTAAATGCATATCTAACATAATGTTGTTACAGCCTGTCTACCAAACTAATTCAAACCATATGCCCAAAGCTTTAATGGCTGACATCACTTCCTAATGTTATATAAATGTTACAGAAAACACCAGATGCTTACGGTGATGACTTTGAATCTGAGATCTCCAAGGCCACACCCCGTCAGCTGCCCCAGGTCCGCTCACCTACAGACAAACACAAGCCTGCTCCTCTGTCTACCTCCAGCTCTCCGCTCGCTGGAGACTCGGAGAGGGTGGAGAGGAGGAGAAAATCCTCGTCTGCCAGCGACAGCATCGCTGAGAGTATCGCTGAGAGTATACAGGACGAGCTTGAGTCCATACAGGTAACTTTTTCATGACTTAGCATGATAACACACTGATAAACAAGGAAAAAGGTTTCAGTTGCTTTTTTTTAAATTTTTCGCCACACATGCCACACCATTGCATCGCATTCAATACCATCGTCTTTGATGATCACTGAATGAAATAAACCAAATCTTAATCTAAATCTTAGCGTACTACCGCTAGAAGTGAAGGGTGAAGGAATGGTGAAGGTTGAAAGATCTTGCCTAACTGGTATCGGAAATCGGTTGGTTGGTTTTTCTTTATGATTGGGAATTACATAAAAGAGAGATATGTACCAGTGGAGCGGACCACCATTGGAGCGGACCACCAGTGGTCCACCAGTGGAGCGGACTTGTTGTACAAAGTTTGAATGTGTATTTCTTTTATATCTACAGTCCTCTAAGCACAGCGAGTCATTGCTGAGTCAGGCTGAGGATGACCTATTGAACCTTGACAGTATGTCTCCTGCTAAGGTGGGGCTCAATATGCCTGTCACTGAGGCTACACCAAGTCTGATGGACCTAAAAGGTTGGTATGATTTAGATCGAAGCGATTATGGCGATTCTGTATGCGTATTGATATTGTCGATACATTTAAATGTTATTTCAGTCTTGAAATTCCTCAATGTATTATTTGCTACATTTCCACACTGACATCAATATGACACTAATAGCGTGTTCATCTCAGATGGTAAAAGTTAATCAAGTTTGAATACTTCCCACCGCTTATTATTGAAACCCACATGAGGTCATCACACCTAGGTCTTTCTGAATATGCTTAGACTGCATGAAATAATTCATGCTATTATATTCATGCAATAATAAATCTCCTGTTTTGTGTGTCATTCCCAGTGTATCCATCACAGTGAATCCCATCCACTTTATTTATCTTTGTCTTAGATGAGGTTCCAGTATTTGATGACAAACCTGAAGTTGAGGATGATCAAACAAAGCCCCGCTCCAGGACAGACTCTGAGGCTAGTTCCCGTACAATTACAGAGGCTAAATCAGACTCTAGAACTGCTACACCTACATGGTCCAGAACTCACAGCAGAAGTAGGTCAAGATCATCTAGCAGGTCAAGGTCTCCAACCTCGAGAACTATATCACGGACAAGCAGGTAATGAGAATCCCATGTATGGTACGCATTAGCCTTGGTTTGACTCTGGTACCTATGAGACGGTCCGATGGATGCTCAATCTATGTTGTTCAAATTCCTATGCGTTACCTTCTGATCAATAATGTTATCATCAAGGTTTGACTATTACACTCTTCGCTTTTACTGATCCTACAAACTTATAATTGATGTTACACATTCTATGTTTTTACCTAGTTTTCCAGCTTTGTGTGTAACACCCTTGAACAATAACACATTGTGACTAGTGTTGTATTTGTTTAACTCTTGCTCTTCAGGTCAAGGTCACGAAGCCGCTCCAGGACACAATCATACACAAGCAGAAGTAGGTCAAGATCACAATCACCCACAAGAGCCAGATCACGATCCCGATCTGTCACTAAATCTATCAGCGATGAGGCGAGTATCGTATCAGAAGTATTCAGTGAGAAGGTGGAGTCCACCACTTCTGACACCAATGTGAGGGCTGCTGAGCCGGAGGAGGAGTCTCTGTTACAGCTCGATCTCACCGACATCACTGCCGCTGCTGCTCCTCAACAGAAGCCTGCAGAGCCTGAGGTGCCCCTGATGACTCTAGTAGAAGAGGTGAGAGTTTGTGATTGCTATGCCGGGATTTTGAACAGAACACTGGGATGTGGAGAAATAATGAATTTATGAAATTGATCTTCTCAGAATTTGTATTAGTGATCATTAAAAGCATCCTTGTGGTGAAAAGGTAGTTGTAACATGTATTTGTAACAGTGTGTAATACTGTCAGCAGGGTCACAACTTGATATTTGTTTGATGGTATTGTGACTTATACTTGATAGTATTGTATAACTACTTGATTGAACCTATCGGTGCGATAATAGTAAATAATACATTTTGTCTTTAACAGAAACCTGAAGAAGATTTACTGAAGTTGGATGACAAGCCCAGACTTGTCTCCCCTGAGAGAAAGTCACCTCTGGATATCCTCGAGTCTGAGCGATCGATAGCCGACGAACCAGAACCGGAATACCTTGACTCGTACAGAAGTGATTTCAGCTCTGTACATTCAGAGTCAATAAAGAGCGAGAAAGATCTGAGTAAATCTGAGCATGACCAATCAGAGCAGGATCGCAGCAAATCAGAGCAGGATCGCAGCAAGTCTGAGCAGGATCTCAGTAAATCAGAGCAGGACCGCAGCAAATCACCTGATGGATCAGAGCGCTCATCTGCAACAATCAAATCAGAAGGTGAGTGTATAAACTTCTCTGCAATGGCTGACAATTTCTTATCTTCTGAGAAGAAACAAGTATGTTTTATTCTGCTGTCCAAATGGTCACTGCTTTTGAATTGTGTGCAACTTGATTCACCCCAGCATATATTCCAACTCTCATTGAATCATGCAATGTTGTTTTTTTGCAGTGATAGAGGAAAGTGTTGCATCCACTGAGAAAACGAAGACAGAAGAATCCGACTTTGAAAGTGATGGTTCCCTGATCAGTCTAGGAATCCAGTCACCCCGTCGAGAACCTGAGGCTACCAAAATTGACCAATCACCATCAATAGCAAAGTCAGCTGATATAACTCCTGTCCAATCACCAACAGTGAAGGATCAACCTATCCAATCAGAGATTAAGATTGATGAGAAGATTGACCAATCACCTGTCAAGGAGAGATCTTTTAGCCAATCAGAATCTGCAGAATCAGTAGCAGATGAGTCTATAGTTGATGATTTGCTAGAATCAGCCTATCAAGAAAATGTTACTCAACAGCAGGTAATTTCTCCCACTCCATTATTTCAAGAACCTTAGCAAATAATCCAAGTTTGGGAGGATTACTGACTCACTAGATACAAATAATTTTCTGGAAATGTTTCCTCCCTTTGCTCTCATATGATTATGTGCACTTGAGGAAATCCGAAAGGAGAGTGAGGGAGTGAAAGAGTCTCCAGTTGCCAATTCAATGTCACATATGTCTTTGCTCAGATGGGTATCTACTTTCTCTATAGCTGGCCTTACATGTTGGAGGATAGTGTCAAAGTTTTCTTTACTGATCCTGAGGCAGCTCTGATATTTTTTTCAGGAAACTCAGTCCTAAACCTTTCCATGAGAAGGGCCCAGGCACCCTCATTCTAACCCTTATCAAATGGTAGGGTCATACAGGTGATGCAAAGATGTAAAGAGGCAACTGGCTTGATAAGTAATTGATATTCCGTGATTGAGAGTAAAAGTAACTAATGCCTCGTTTTCATATGATTGATTGATTGATTGATTGATTATTCTCAGGAGCCTCTTCTCTCTCTACATGATGAGCTGGCTGCAGCCCTAGCTGACAATGATCTCTCACTGACCCAGGAGTCGGATGAGGAGCTCAATGAGACAGCACAAAGACAGAAGGATGAAAAACAGGAAGTGGGCGGAGAGATAGAAAAGGATGGACAGCTCGCTCAGTCCACACCCAGAATCAGTGAGGCAGGCAGTGATATGGAAACTGTAAGTTCGATTTTACTTCCGGGACTGTATAGTTAAAGCGGTTTTAAATTTAAATTAGATTTTTATTTATCCGAAAATTAAAGAAAGGTACTACGAAACTAATTCTGAGATCTAGTGAGATTCCCCGCCCCTTGATATCGATCGCCGATACTAATGAAATATCACTGACTAGTATAAGATTTAACATTAATTTGTTTCTAAAAGAAATTCTGAGCAGTGTTCTACCATTATATACTGAGATGTGATGATAACAGGAATTGAAATAATCCAAATATCATCAAATGCCTTTCAACTTGCTAATTTGACAGATGCCAATTAATCATAATTATTCTTAATAATTCTTATTTTTGGCTGAAATATGTTATATTACACTAACTGCAGTTTTTATACCTCTCTTGTATTAATCATTGATATACTTTGCTATTTATTATCTCCCCTGTAGAGTTTATGGATATAAAATATTATCTACTCTCATATTATTTCCATGCCCACTGGCGTCACCTGAAAAGCTGTGTTCCGATGAGTACCAGTAGGTTCCATTAGTCAGGGTTGGCTATGGGGTGCTTGGATACAGTAATAATGTAGTGTATAGCTGATTAGAATAGTACCAATTGTGGCTTACATCAAGCAGTATATAACTAAACTCATGATTAATATTATTATCTCCCCTGTAGTGTTTATGGATGTATTATATTATCTTATTATCTCCCCTGTAGAAATCACAGAAGGACTTTAATGAATTGGAGAGGATGATATCTGAGAACATCACAGGCTCCTCAGAAGGAGGCAACTCCAGCTCTAGCAGGTTATCTCTGGGTAGTAAATCTCCTCAGTTTGTACCTGAGGAGTTATCCTCTCGTGCTGCTCTTATTGAGGGAAAACCGTCAGCTGAAAAGGTGAGCAATGAGTCTCATTGCTAGACATGCACAATTGGCTAAATTTCTGGTACACTATCTTAATTCAAACCAGTAATTGTACTTTCAAAATTCTATTTCTGGCTGTATTGCAATAAATGGTCCCTTAACTTACGATGGATTACTCAGCTCACGGATTGTTCTTATGGATCGATTCATATCGAAATAATTAAATTCTTAACAGATTATGGGTTATACAGCTCATATGCTTAGACAATACAGGTCTGAAGGTGCTTCTGTTACATTGTTGAAAGTGAACCCATGAGTACCAAGCCTGTGTGATCCAAAATATGAGGTTGCAGTTAGCCACAATTTATTTATATCAAAAGTCCGAGTGTTAAGATCTTATTGTCTTATCAGGGAAGAGAAGATGACACCACCCCGCGGAGTACGACAAGCAGCGGATCCACAGTAGAGGAAGAATCAGAGCTAGATAAGGTTATAAGGTCAGCAGCGTCAGCAGTGGAATCATTCGCTGAGGATATCCATCTCGACGAGCTCAACCGTGAGTATATTACTTATATACATATATACACTAGTCACTGATGACGGATCAATTGGCACTTGTCACTTATCACCCGATCAGTGATCACTTGTCACTGGTCACTATGGTTATTCATTTTTAAAGCGCAACTGAAATTATATATACAATAATCAGCCGCAGTATCTGGTAGGAGCCAAGATCGAATGGATGATCATGTTTGGTAAATTGACTTAAATCCAGTATCAGTTGTTACGGAAAACAACCTAGTTTTCTTCAGTGTCTTGATATAAGATACCTTAATAATCTTTTCTCCTGTGGAGTAATTGTTTGGGTGTCTTCAAGTGACCAAATTTTGGCGTCCTAGTTTGTAAATTCTCTCAGACCAAATGCATATTGCTTGTTCGCTTATGTCCCTTGATAGATAGATGTGAATATGATATCTTAGTGTTGATAACAAACTGCCTTCTGTGGTTAAAACCTTCTATTGCCTGAAATTATTGAATTTGCATAATCCAAGTATAGTGTCATGTTTTGTCTCTTACCATTTTAGAATCCCAGGCCGATATAGGAGTTAGTATAGCTGAGGAGACGACTCCGAGAAGTCTCCTATCTCTGGAGTCGTCAGTGGGCGATGACTCAGGTAAGACTACTATTCGCATATATACCATATCTATTTGGAACTTGGTGTTAAACAATATAACCCAGCAATTTGGGTTGTTATCATAATTTTGTTACGCAATACTCGACCCGGTGATGAAGATGTGGTGGTTAAGGGTATGAATTTGTGATCTGGTAGGCCATGTACAAAACCTAGTGCGGACTGAATTAATTCTGGTGACCCCTGAACAAGGTCATCTTGAACAAGGACCAAATGTTCTGGAGATGAGCTGTGTTATTGCACTAGACGTATACAAAAACCACGATGACAAAACTACTCTTGATAGATTATTTCTCTGCAATAATATAATCTTGATATAATTTGGTCAAGTCGGAGAGCTCTGCTTGCTAAAATTCCTTTCAAACCATCTTTTTGACATGTTAGTTTTTCAGGCTACTTTCATTTCATGTTTGGATTCCCCTTTAATTTTCAATGAACTTATTTCGACAATTTAGATGCCGGGCTTGATGACAGTCTCCCACTCAAATCTCATTCTGAGGAGGACAAATCGTCTACTAGCAGTGAGGACACAAGGGAGCTAACTCCTACACCTAGAGATCTTCCTGCTGATGATGAATCAGTGAAGACTGAGATCTCAAAACAGGAGGAGGTGACCTCTAAACAGAAGGTTAGTTTGACTTTGATATTTTTGACTTGTTGAGTGAATCATGAAGCATGATAGCGATTTGATACTTGGTGGATTTTTCGCCATAAATAGTTGTTCATCAGTCTGCAATAATAGTGTATAATTACTCAAATATCATGCCTGTGATGATATAAGTCACCTCCTCATCCTGGCAACTAGATAAACTTCGTGACAGAAACAATTTCCTATTTATTGTGCCGCAAGTTTTCTTGTGTGACGCCTTTTTGTAACTATAAGAAACAAGAGAAGCTTCTAGCTTAAGCCTTTTTGTACCCGACACATTCTAGTTGTTTTAACATTGCTGAATCATTGAGTGTTTTGTTTCCCGTAGCCGGCAGCTCATGATGAGCAGGCTCTGGAGGCTGTCTGCTCTGACATCATCACTGGCTCACTCACTGCTGCTATGTCGTTATGGAAACAGAAGAGGGCGGAGCTAGCATCACAAGCCACACCCTCATCCACTCAACAGGATGTAACATCGAAGCAGAAACAAGAAGTGCCACTTGCTGGTGAAGTGAAGGAAAAAACTGAGATTGAGGACAAGGAAAATCAAGTGCCCTCAAAACCAAAACAAGATGGTTAGCATTTATGCAAGAAATCTTTGTATCAACTGGGACGTGGCAATGTTCAGGTGTTCATATTGCCAAACAACTTTTTGGGTTCCACGTGACTGACATTAGTTTTCACATCAAACAGTTTCAGTGCATAGGTGATGACGTCATTATATTCAAGGAGTGAGACAGTAACTATGTCAGTATTTCAGCTAGATAATTAATTTCATACCCTCATTTTGGCAATCGGTCTTTGCAAGTTATTTGCCCATCAGGTGACAATGCCGATATTCCAGCCTCATTTTGTTAGTTTTGAGCTGTTAAAATTCAAAAGGCAAAAATTTGTCTGTGTGGCAGCAGTGGTTCAGACAGGGACAACTTATGTCAGGATAATTCGTTTCTTTCCTCTGATGTCTCACATATTTTTCCTTATGTTTACAGAAGACACGCCTACCTCCCCTCCTAGCTCGAGTAGTAGCAGCTTACTGGGAGTGTTACCTCCTCTCTCTATCCCTACAGCTAAACCAGCATCAGCCTCCACTACTACTACCCTGTCACCTACTCCGGCTCAGACAGTGAAATCACCAGAATCCAGCAGCAGTGAGGAGGTAGGAGCTAATAAGTTCTCTTGTCATTTTCCATCTGAGTCAGATATCTTATGTTGTTGTGTTTGGCTTATAAGGGCGGACACAACACAACAGCCTTGGCATGTCATTTTCTTCTCTACTGTTGATGATTACAAATAATACAAATAGATTGTATCAGATAAAGAGAGTGAACTTAATCATCAACGCACTATCTACAGTGACCTGAATGCAAAAATATCAAATAAGGAATATGTTTTTTTAATTGGTCTTAGTACCATCATTTATTCAGTTTCCTGTTTTCCTCGCACACAGCTCAAATTCTATAAATATATGAATACCATTGTACAATCATTTCAAACACCACACAGTATCGTGTAGTTAGATTGTTGATAATATCTCCCCCTTGTTACAGTCTACGAGCCCTCAGAGATCGCCCACTAAGTCTCTGTTCCCCTCGTTTGTTGAGGAAGCTCGACACGAGCAGTGGGCTCAGCTAGATAAGGAGATAGACTCTGTGTTCGGAGCTAACGATGGTGATTGGTTCGATGAGGACTTTGGTAAGTTGTGATTGGTTTATGCAAACTGATTAGTAATAGTCTTAATCTACATTTTGCTGCTATCTTGTCTATCTCTGATAGATATAATCAATTAAACTTTGAGAAGGCCCAACCCCTACTTATGAATCTAAGCTTAGTTGCCACATTAAATTTCTTGTAACGATACTGAGATTCAGTAGTGATTTTAGACTTTCAGTTGATACCACCTAACAAGTATCTAGTGCAGATGTAGGGAGGTTGGATGGTCAGTATTCACACTATGGCCTTGCCTTTGTTTGAGCTCTGGTATTTACAGGTGAGCATGATGTTGATTAGGTCTTCAGCCTCGACTTGATTGATTGAGTTTGCGCTCTCTGTAATTAGTGATAACAATAATATGGTGGTTTTCTCATTCAGGCCTTGGAGCTGAGAGCAAACCTGGTACATCAGGAGCCATTCCAACAAAGGAAATACTAAGTCGGGTGGTCGTACCCGAGCCTGTATTTGTCGTCCCTCATCAGGAACCTGAGGTTAGTTTGATTTTGTACTGCTTATGACTGAGGACTGCATATCGGTGAAACATGCAAACTTAGCTAAAAAAATTTAATATTTTCTATGGTGAACCTAAAATACCTTCTTGACAGTAAGCTATTTTTGTAAGAACAAACTGGAACTTCCCTCAAATCGCCCATAGTCACTGGAAGTTGGCCTTTTGTATTTACAGGTTAAAGCCGTTGCAGACTCAGCTTTGGACGTATTCTGGCAGGCTCGACGTTACGGAGAGTCGTGGGACTCTCTCGAGCCGCCCGCAGACTATCTCGATACTGGCAGTATGTTAGAACTTGAGGCTACGAGTAATCTGGCCTTCAGACATTTTGTGTTTGACTTCATCAGAGATATGCTGATGGATATCTATCAGGTGAGTACCCGTCCCACCCACAAATTAGGGGCGGGGACATGTTAGGTACTCACTCTAAATTGACTCTAACAACCAATGAGTCTCTATGTCAGTGTGCCCCTCTCAAAATAACATGACTCAGCTGTAGTAGTTATCAGTGCTCTTATCCTTAGCTCACTTGTACCAGGGAACTGGAAGAGTGAACTGACATATGGTGCCTGAGTATCAAACTAATTACGTTCTTGCTGGTAAAGGTACAAAATAGCAAAATAGTTATACCCTGTCTTGCGTCGTCTTGCAAACCATCAACTTTTGGTTTGCCTCACAAGCGACAAAGGCTCATAGCCTGAGGGTTCTCTTTATAGTGGGCTCTATAAAAACAAAGCCCGATACATTCACAATAGCGTTATTTTTAAATGTATTTGTGTGTAGGAAATAGCTCACCTTAATTTACATGTTACTTCTCTCTGTAACAGCTCAGGATTCTGCCCCTTTCTAACCAAGTGTGACCATATCTCGTAATTTTATTATCTTGGTAAGTCGAATAGCTCTTGTTATGACTAATTATATTTTTGTAGAACGAGGAGGATGGTGAAGCTCCCCCTGGTGGTGCAGCATCAGCTCAGCTTGTCAGAGGACCACTGAACAGACATTATAAACATCGTCAGCCTCCCACTACACTGGACGAGTACGTACTACTCACTCTATACTTACTCTTAGTACTACTTACTACATACTCTGTGTAGGACCATTGTCTCATGTTGATAAAGATTAAATGACACCGCTAAGATATAACTGTTCGCTACACCTTTGATATTAATTCTAGTTTATTTGAGACTCTAGATCCAACGGAAGTGATGTGATGTGAAGCGATGTGAAGTGATGTGAAGTGATGTGAAGTGATGTGTCCACGATGTCATGTCGTCGATATAGTTTTTTTTGCTTTATCTTGTCTCTTGTTTTGCCCCCTTAGTTATACAAGAAACAAAAAACTGCTGTGGCAAGTCGAGTAAATTTACTCACATTGAATTCTGTATTTCGAATATACTTGACTCGCAGCAGCAGTTTAAGTAGAGATGCTTATTGGGTAGGTTGGTCGGGGGGTGTCAGAACACGTACCGGGTCTATCCATATGTAAAGATGTGTGCTGTTTGTAATTGAATGACCTTGACCTTTGTATTGTACTATTTTGTAGGGTGAGAGAGATAATTCACAGACATATATATCCTGCCGTAACAGGCAAACTTGTACATCCTATGAAGTCTGCGCGGGTAATGTCTGTGTCCAGGAACAAACGCAGAGACAAAGTGGACACAATCCTCACTCAGGTAAAGATTATTCAAATATTCTACACGAATTTTTTTTCTCGACAGGGAGGGGAATTGTACACTCAGGCAATGGTTAAGAGAAAGGCTGAAACAGGTATACATTTTCGGCTCAGATGGGAAAAGAGGTCGTAAATCACAATCTTTCAGCGGTTGTGATGTACTATTAAACAAGCCTTAGGGAGGCCCCACAAACTACATTACCATACTGCAAACCGGTCCGACTGTATGAGCTTGATCATCTCGGCAAATTTGGGCAGACCAATCTTGTTCGGTAATGGCAGTTACCCATACTCTTTTCAGTGTCTACGTTAGTCATGTGTTCTATAGCTGTGTAATGACTGGTCCACGCTGGTCACATGACCTAGTTAACCCTGTTCTGATTGGTTGTAGGAGTTGAAGGAGGAGGAGCTATCATGGCTAAATTACAATCAGGATGAGCAGTCGGTGAAGCATGCGTTAGTAGACGACGTATTCAAAGTCTTACTGGAGGACAGTGTCTCAGCCATTACTGGTGCTTACAACAAACGGCGAAAGCTCCTCAAAACACAACAGGTACTTATGTGACATATTTTTTCCCAGGAAATGGTTGAGATTTTTTGGACTGAAGGCATCTCAGCCTCGTATCGCTTTTTATTTTACTCTTAGGATGTGGTTGAAGTTTTTGCGTTGAAGAGGGCTCAACCTTGAATCGCTATATTCCTAAAAGTCTAGTATGCCTAGTTCATGCTCGATACATTTTGGTCCATTCAGAGTTATTCCCTGCCACTGATTAGCCACTTATAAGACATAAGACTTGGGGAGCGATTCCGAAAGCAGGAATAGCTGATCTTCATAGTGTAGTTAATATTGTCCTGAATATCTAGACATAGTTCAAAATAATACACAATGTTGGGTCTTGCATAATCTGATCAGTTATGCAAGTAGCCCCTCTCCCCTCTCCCAAAATAATATCATTGTGTGAGTGATAAACTGTCTGCCATTTCAAAGATGAAAAGGCAATGAGTCAAAACTATGTCCGTTGTTCTTGTAACTATTCTTATTCTTTCTTCAGCGACAAACCACAGAGTTGTAGCCTCACCCGACCAATCAGACCTGATGAATCACATAACATATCCGTCCGACCTTGACACCATTCTCAGTGCTTCCATTTTCTACATTTTTGTAAATTATCTGTAATTCTCCAATGCATGTGTTAGACTATCCATTGAACAAACATAATAATTTTGTGTCCCAGTATATCATTTGGGTATTTTTTTCTCATAAAGGATTTTGCAATTGATCCTAATGGCAATAAGTAAGCAGAAACAAAGTGAGGTATACATCAGTCTGTCATGCATGACAACGTAACAAGTTTTGGCACAAAGTCACGACGTTATGATCCAACAGTTTTCCTTGTATAAATTCCTTGCCCTGCCAACTATTTTTTTTCTAATATGTGTTTCAACTTGACTAAATTATGAAATCCACAGCAATATTAGTTTCACATGTAAGTTTCAAATAATTGCAGGGTGAACTAAAAATCCTGTCAATCGCTGTCTATAATCTCGTGTTTGCAGTTTGAGTCTTTTTTTATATCCAAGTAGCAGTATGGGTTGTGTATTGATGTGAAACTTTTATTTATTTGAATGCAGTTTTTTGTGAAATGTGTTAATCTCATGTATATTCACAACTTGAGAAGTGTAGTTTGTGTAGCTCTTTTTTATTCAATACGTAACAAACCAATAGGCCTATAAATATCCATTTAAATATAATGTGAAATGAGAAACACGTCCAAAGTTTAATAATTTGTCCAATGTAATTGACTGTATACAACGCTTTACAAAAATAATATTTGTGTTACTTCTGGGTAAGTCTGAGCCCACAGACTCTTGACCCCCAACCCGACGGCCTGTGTTGACAAGCTATGTCACCACAGCTTGTGCGGATACCTAACATGCATACTGTAAGAGAATAAGAATAGCAAATAGTTTGAGTCTGTACTGTGTTCGGTCAATGTACCTGCGCTGCTCCCATTTTACTGGTGAGTCCCCCGCCTTTTCCCAGCTGCTCAGTGGGGGAGGCAGCTTGTATCATACTTGATTTAAGACACACTTTAGAACATCTTTCCTGTTGAAATCGAATGTGAGAATGTTAAATTGGATCCTTACACAAAATATCAAAAGAATATAAATCCTTGTTTGTCATTCTATAAACATTTCATGAATCACGTAATCAAATACCTGAAACCGACACATTTCATTTTTGAGAAATATCTCCCTTTATGCACCCAACGATTCCAATGTCATGGGCTAGATTTCATCTGATCTGATTGAGCATTTACAATGGATTGTTTAAATCGTTCAGATTCATCAAACCAGAATGAGCAAGAAATTTGCGACGATATCTGAACTTGAAATTGAATAAAATGAGTTACATTGGCACCTGTAATATGAGGACAGTTGATAACTTCGTGGAATTTATGAGGGCAATTGGAGCAGTCTATAAGTATTATCGCCGATAATATAGTCATTGTTGTTCCGAAGAGACAGCCATGATTATGCTCTACATTCAATTTATTTCTCAAAGTTTATGATCCAGGCACTGACACTGTGAACTGATATCACATACTTTTATACAGATATGACTGCCAATATGACGTATCATATTTGCGATATGAGGTTGATGGATAGACTTGAAACTGAATATTTCAGCTGCCATGGGTTCCGATGAAGTGACAAAAATTCAAATCAGAAAATTTTGAAATCCGTAGCAATATTTATATAAGCTTCTACTCCCCATTTGGTAGATTACTCGGAATTATTATCGATTCCGCCATCCATACTCCTATTTAATTCTGAGCGTGTATTTGCACTCGTGTTCAGAGTAATCCTCTCTCCATTAAGTGAATTCTTAGCCCATACATGATGAAGAAAAGAGGTCAAGTTTGACTGATCTTGAGAACCGCTTGTAATCGGATAAAAGTTCTATTTGATCAAGAATCTGCACAATTTAATACTTATGGAACTTAGTTTGGAATTAATTTTGGTATTCGGTTTCCCTTTTGATTCAACTTCTGTCTGTTTTGTTGTCAAGTTCCGATGAATATTTCATGGTCTCTGTCACTAGTGTCGAGAGCAATCAGCTTTAAAACCCCCAAAGATTTGAAAATTTTTCTATTGGAAAAGGTGAACATCATTGGTATGATACAATAAATTATCGTTTAATCAAACAAAACACAACACTCTCACTCCCAACTGCTTTATATTCAATGGATCATGTATTATGGTAATGAGAAATGTGCTGTCATCAAAGTTACATCATGCTGTTGGACAAAGAACAGGCCATATTTCCTCTGTCTCTGTCGTTCACTCTGCATAATTTATTATCATTGTTGGCATCCAAATTAGTGAGCAGGATTTAATTTGATCAGATGTGTATGTCTCGTGTTCCACTGATGCTATCAAAGACAACACAGTAATTGCACCCAAAATTCAGTGAACATAAATCAATTCAAATTTTTCATTTCAATACAATATAGATCATGTTATTACCAAACAATCATCATTGTTGCTTCATTCTGTGATGAGTGACCAGGAAGTATGCACTCGGTAATAAATAGTGTTGTTGAGATTATATTCTAAAATCTGAAGTATCATGAAAAAACTTAAATTTCTGAGACTCACCTAGATGCGTAGGTTGATGACAGGTCCTAGATCACTCCAGTCTCATCTGTAGGGAGTAGAAAATCATAACATGACATGACATAACATATATTATTCAACACTCCGGGAGACCACTTACAATGCACTAGTAAGACCTGGAATGTGAGCTTATACAATTAGGTTTATAATATAGAGACAATCAAAGTTTTGCATCAACAAATTGAAATTTGTATTCAAAAGATTTGCTCCAGTGACTTCACAGTATTTTTGATATCCAAAGAAAACAATTTTCATACGATACACGATATGATATACAGGAATTTCAAATAAATGAGAGCATTTTTAGGAGTTGATGCAACCTTGATCTGAGTCCATCACTGCACAAAAATTTGTTTTCATCAACTGCAACCCACTCAAATCGGCAGAATTTATTGTTTTCATGAATGTCACCCCGTTGGCTGAGATCTGTCAACAAGCAAATAACCACACTTGATACATAAATTATACATATAATATCCTGCAAAGATTGCAAGATTGCAAGATATCTAATTTTAGAATTAGGGATCTGAAACGACATAGTGAAATTTTAGATGGTATGATTAAAAAGACCTTAGTTAGCTTAACTTAGCTTAGAAGCTTATTTGTCATGATGAATGACATAACCTATTTAGCAATTAAGCATTTGAGCGCTCTGCTGCCTATGTGATATTTGATCATTGTTTACACTGATACAAGATTATATCTTTACACCTCTGAACAAAAGGAGAATCACTCAATGTTCTAATTGCCATGTCAGAATAGAGTTAAAAGTTTACACACCAGGAATTTGTGTGAATATTTTTTAAAATGGTGGTGGATATACTTTGTGTTACAGGGGAACTGGGGCACATCGATTTATTTTTTAGATAAGAGGAGGCAGGCAAACATGTTACAAGCGTGGCACATAATGCTATCACCGCCCATAGCCAATAATCAAAATTAGTCACTGTGTAGGAAAGTCATTCTTGTGAAATAAAACCCTTCGGTATCGCATGAGGCTATAAATGTGCTAATGAGCACAAGAAATGTGCACCCATAAATATACAATAGGCAATGCGTCTATCACATGATTTGGAAGAAAGAGTTATCTTCAAAATTTGAAATCTGAGAACAGAGATTCAAAAGATCTATTTTAGTGATTGCAAAATCGTAGTTCAGCTAAGTGAAAGTAACTTTTCATGGTCTCAATCGATCGATGCAAGAATTCAACGAGCACTCCAATAACAATTTCTGCCTCCTCGTATGTCGCTAGAAATCCAAAATCATGTTTTTTTTATGATGGTTATTCCGATGCTGTACTTGATGAATGTACCTGGAACTAGCCTTGCCTGATCAGAGCTGATCTTTTTTTCTGAGCACTGATTTGGTAAATCATACAAATCCTCATGGTTATTTGTTATTACGCCAAGTTTTTTCACTGGAGAGAGGGTGGTGGTTAGTTGATGTGGCAGCATGATCTCTTGTGAGAGACTGTATTTTGTCACAGATACAAATTTAACAACAACAGTCATGACTCACATTGGTGTCTATGAGCCAATTTTACCGTTCAAAGCCTCTGTAATGTCATATTATGCTACAATCACTCAGGACAACAAGCCAAATCAGTCGATGCATAGGCAAATCATACTTATCCACGCATTTAAAAAACTAGCATTTGAATGGAGTATCAATGAATGCTTATGCACATGCACATTAAAAAAAGCACATGGAATGTGAACCTATACAAACGCAAAATGCAAGGATCCTATTCACGGATAAAAATATATTCTTATCAACATTCAGAATTGTGAATTCGATGGCACACATATTTGATTCACGTTGTTGGCTTGCCTTTCCCACCTGTTACATGACATGTGTTATCATCAGAAATTTCGTATACAAGATATCATCAGGTTTCATACTATTTGAGTAATGACTTTGGTCTAATGCTGATCACCGCACTCTAGTACCGTAGCAAGTACAAATCTTTGCTTTATAATGAGCACAACTACTGGTTTGCAATCAGGGGTCCACCATAAGGTAGCGTAGGGGTACAGAAACAAGTTTTTGAAGCAGAATGAGTGAAGTTTTCTTAAAAGGTAAAATTAAAAATCTGCAACAATTTTTCAAAACTTTTAGCTCAACAATGCATCTTATTTTTCAACCAAATGTTGCTGAGAAAACAAGATCTAGCAGGTATTTTTATGAAAAAGAGGCGCACCGCCCTCCCATGGTACAGCTTGAGCCATCATAGTGGCAGCCTGAACATCATTCTATGCTCATGTTAGATGATCTGACCCATTTAGAATGATCATAAATAGTTGAAATGGACAGTCTGCAATAGATGGGACACTTTACAATAGGGAGGTGCAGTTAACAATAGGACTGTCGCTATTGTGAAGTGTCTCGGGACAGTTTATAATTTTTTAAAGTGTCCGGGGTTGTTTTCGCTCGGGGGGGGGGGGGAGGACAGTTTACAATACTACACCAAGTCAAACCTATTAGCTGTAGATTGTGTCATGTTTTATGGGATTAAGTTTCGATTATTGATTGTAATATTTGTCTAAGCAACATTAACTAAATCCCCAGACATATTATTACATCATTGTATCGTAATGCTCCATATTTTTATCAATAGCAAAATATTCAATATTCACATCGAGATGTTGGTTTAGCTGCAATAGCCTATGGCTGTGCATTCTCAATTACAAAGAGGAAATTTCCATGCATTTATTTTTACAAAGTTTACTCAATAGCATGACTATGTTTTAACGATAGCTCTATACAAATAGAAAATGTAATGTCAGTACCATTTGGGTTCCGCCTCACAAAGTTTCATGAGGTTCAAATTGTTGATTGTTGAAGGCAATTGAGAGTAGTACTGTTTGGATTCATCACCTAGCAACATCCTCTTAAATTTACAAGGGCAATGTAAAACACACTGGCACATTTCATCAATCGCCATCTGAGTCTGTGTGTCTACAGCAGGGTAAGAACACTTATACATTCAAAATAACATTCTGTCAATGATCTTGTTTCAAACAAGGGGTAGATCCTTCTATGGAAACCAGTTCATTAGATAAGAGGGCATTAGTTCAGGGTACACAAAGCATATCTGTGTACTATGAGTATTGAATGTACCGTTTACTCTCCGGTTGCTCGGTGACTTAGATTGATCTTGCCCTGTATCTTGCCGCAGAAATTTTATCTTTGTGATTGTTATCATGACAGAGTTTTACATTTTACAATTTTACATTCCCACGGAAAAAATCCGCCTCCTTACTTTTGCCTATAAGGCAAAGGTGACACATACACGTTCACAGTGAAAATTGACAACTATATTGGGTGATTGTCATGAGCCAAGAGATAATCAAAAATGACCAATGACAATTTCTCAAAAGTTTTCCTCGCTCAAAAAACAATGTTACATGACAAGATACTCATTTGGAAGACAGTCGCTCTCAACTATGTATGAGAATTACCCATGGACTTAAAAATAAACCTAGACAGGCCACTGTATGGAGCATTAGCATTGAGGCAGTGAGGCACTTAATTATGGTGACGTGACGTCACTGGAGGGCGTAGAAACAATGATTTTTACTCATAGCTATCATTGATTTACCGGTCCCAGCTCGAGTTAAATGTCGATAACTCAACTGGCTTCAATCGGAGTTTAAATTTGAAAATTGCAATAGATTCAGCAGCTTCTGGCGATCACTTTGATAGTCTGTTTAGCTCCATAGCTCAAATATTATCAAAAGGGCAAGCTATTTAAAACGGTGCATAGACTTAAAGCTATAATTCTTTTTGCAATTTCAGTCCTGATTAAATGCTTATTTTCTCAAACAATTTTGTTGGAATTTTGAGTTTGAATATTACAATAGATTGAACAGTTTCTGGTGATCATTTGATAGTCTGTTCAGCTTTGTAGCTCAAATATGATCAAAAGAGCAAGCTATTGAAATCAGTACATAGACTCAATGGTATAACTTTTTCTGCAGTTTCAGCCCTGATTTAAAGTTTATTTCCTTATCAATTTTGATGGAATTTTGAGTTTGGAAGTTTCAATAGATTCAGTACCTTGTGAAGATGATTTTGAAGGTCTGTTTAGCTTTGTAGCTCAAGTATAAGCAGGGAGTTTAGAACTTTCTTCGTTGGTATAACCGAAAAAGCAAGCAATTGAAAACCATTATACAATGACACAATTGTTGGCTGACTAGAAAGGGGTAGCAAAGGAGAAAGTCCTGAAATCCGAGTTTATACTTGAGCTACAAGGCAGAAGAGACCATGAAAATGATCTCCATAAGCTACTGAACTTATTGAAATTTTCAAATTCAAAATCAGGGCTGAAACTGCAAAAAAAATCATAGCTTTGAGTCTATGCACCGTTTTCAATAGCTTGCTCGTTTGATAATATCTGAGCTACGAAGCTAAACAGACTATCAAAATGATCACCAGAAGCTGCTGAATCTATTGTATTTTTCAAACTTGAAATTCCAACAAAATTGTTTGAGATACAAGCATTTAATCAGGACTGAAATTGCAAAAAGAATTATAGCTTTAAGTCTATTCACCATTTTAAATAGCTTGCTCTTTTGATAATATTTGAGTTATGTAGCTAAACAGACTATCACCAGATGCTGTTGAATCTATTGCAATTTTCAAACTTAAATTCCGATTGAAGCCAGTTGAGTTATCATTATTTCACCCGACCTGGGAACGGTAAATCATTGATAGCTATGAGTAAAAATCACTGTTTCTACACCCTCCAGTGATGTCGCGTCACCATAATTAATTGCCTCACTTCAGCTATATTACAATGTTCTGTGTAGGTTTATTATTAAGACTATGGAATTAGCATGGTTTCCATGGATCATCAATAATCGTTGTCTGGTCTGAGCCCCACAGATTTTGCCAACTGTCCAACAGCCCCCAGGGGCAAAGTCTGAGCACAGTGCAGGTTTTTGCTGAAGTTGTCTGCTCCTTTAAATACCAGTACTAAAGATATCTTCTAAAATTGCAATGTCTTTTGAGTTTTGTTACATTATTTGTGTGTTATGTATTGATGGTTTATAGTTATGCATCAATTAGACCGATTTTGGTTTTAATTTCAGAGAGACATTACATTCTGCTAACATGATACAGCATAAAAAGGAATGTGTCAGGGTCACACTACCCTACAAAAAGGACTTGTAAATAAAACAAAGAGTTGTCCGATTACGACTATTGTTTAGATAACTCCAAATACAACATCCTTTTTCATGCCCGCCACCTACTATATTGCAAACATGCCTAGAATTATCAGTGTCATGTTTGTACAATACCCATGAGCAGAGATTTTCACTGCTACGTAGTGATGAATAGTGAGGAATTCCTTTCATCTTGAATAAGGGCAGTTATTCATGACATTGACGAAAGGTCAAGGTCATAATATATTGAGCCCTTAGGCTATATGAAGTAAATATTAGAGGCAAAACCCAGGCGAATCTTGCAAAGTGCATAGACAGGTGACACATCCTGCCCTTGCATATCACGTTCCAATCTGTTGATATTTTCCAATTTTATTTGAAAAGTGCGATTCAGATGACTTTCCCTTCAGAACATAAGGCAACCTTTTGTTTTATAAAATAAGAAATAAACGTCAGCTAACTAAAACCCAACCCGGTCCATTTCAAGAGAGACTTGAGGCGTAGGAAAGGGCAAAGAGCTTGTGAAATCTTTATTTAGAAAAGATAAAAGAGAATTGACATCCGATTTTAAAAAAAGCAACATTCAAGCTTTGATCCTCTCATCGACGAAGCTTGTGAAGGCTCCCTAAATTGTAACTTTAGTTACAGATAAAGCAACATCAAATGGATAGACAAAACTTAAAGCTATAGAGTTTTGTCCAATTTTGGACTCATATTTTCCATTTTTATCAGATTTGATATTGTTCTTGACTTATGGAAACGGCTCCTAATTTTATTATCTTATCCCGCTGTAACACCATCAAAGTAATGCCTTTTTATTTGAACAGGAAAACGAAACATAGTAAACATGTCAAAAAGATGTCTCGAGGATGTGATGACAAAGTATTGCAGCAGTTATTCAGCGGCAGTGCCCCCAGATATAGATGAGCTTACCACTATACTGGCCAGGACACCTGATGAGCAGAAGATTGAGATACTGAAGAAGGACTATAATTCATCAAAACCACTCAGATGTGCAGTAAGCAGAGATGATCAATCAGAATTTATCGAGACAATCCTAAGATCTGTACACCAAACAGAGAGACTGGAACTGCTGATAGGTGATGAATATACACCCCTACATGAGGCGGCCTTCTATGGCCACTCAGCCTCTGCAAGGGCAATACTGGATTGTCTCTCACTTGATCAGAAGCTAGTGCTTTTAACTGCAAAAGATAAGGATGGCAAGACAGCTGTTGAGACAGCTGAAACAGTATTTCTTACTCCAGATGAAAGTTCCCACCTAGCGAATCTAAATGATTTAAAGCAATTGGTACAGCAGAGAGATGAAACCAGTATAAACAATTTTCTGACCAGACGCAATATAGGACATCAGATAATGCATATTATTATATCCACTAAATTTGTGTCAGACTCGAATGTTCTACACTTGGCATCAAAACAAGGACAAACGGACATAGTAAAGGCTTTCTTGGACAAGCTGCAACCCCTTGCTCGGCTCAAAGTTATCACACTAAGGGATGATAATGGGATGTCTGCTGTTCAGCTAGCAGCAAGCTACGGCCACCATGATACTGTAACAGCTCTTCTTCTGAATCTTAGGCAGGTAGAAAAAGATCGCTTCATAACTGAAAAGCATAAAACTGGCAGTACAGCGCTTCATTTAGCATCTAGGAACGGACATGCCTTAGTGATTAATGCTCTTTTGTTTCACTTGCAACCCTCCAAAAGGCAGAAGTTTATCTCAGTCTGTGATGGTGATGGTGTGACTGTTATCCAGCATGCAGTAAAATCTGAATGCTGGGAAACTGTAACAGCTATTCTTCTATATCTAGAACCGAGAGAGATAAACCAACTCATCACACAACGAGAGTCTGTTTTCTTTACAGCACTCCACTGGGCAGCTCGAAATGAACACGCATCCAAGGTGAGGGCTCTGTTGGATAACCTGACCCCACAGAATAGGCTTCAAGCTATCACATTCAAAGATGGTGATTGCCAAACTACATTACAGTTGGCATTGGACCTTACAAGTGGAGATATTTTAAACAGTATATTGCATTACCTGACACCAGAGCAGCAGTTAACACTTCCTGTGTTCAGCGGTATTTGTGGAATAACATCTTTGAACAACGCGTTACAGGAAGGAGATGTCAATCTTTTAAAAAAATTTCTCAACCATTTGTCACCAAACCAACAGCTAGATGTGCTTTATCACATATCCCCCGAGCCGAAAATAAGGGCAAGTAAGCGTTTACTGAGCAGATACAAACAGAAAGCTGAACAAAGTGTCTACGGTGAGTCAACTTCAATTTGAATACAATTCTGTTTGTGAAATAGATAAATTTCTTTTACTGATCGTTATTGTATCCAACAGTGTTGAACTAGCAGTGCCACTGCAAAAATCACCCAAAAATTCATACATTCAACTGCTGGCAATGTTTCTGTGCTAGATTTTGGAATAGTCTATACAGTCCTGAATGGTGAACTCCACAAATTCTGTTACCATATCAGTTATTTGAATGGTTAAGATTCTTGCAGAGGATTGCTAATAAGAAAATCTTCATTTGTTACAACTAGCAAATATGAAGCAAAACTATTTTGCTGAAAAGTTTAAAAATCGAATGCTTTTGGGAATAAAAGTATTGCAATACCTTGTGGTTCTGCTTATGGAACTATCAAAATTAGGTCTTCCTCTCTTATAACAGTAATTCCAAACTTTGTCTGAATCTGAACTAACAACTCTGATATTGTTAAAATTCAATTGTATACAATAGCTTCAATATCATGTTTGAAATTGAAAAGGTTGTTAAACGGTGGATTCGGTGTGGTTTAAAAGTCATGTCATCTGAATACTTCAATATTTTGATATTTTGGTGCCTAGAAATGACTTCATTTGCCTATACAGAAAAAAAAAGGGGTAACAAAACAAATCATTTAGGGGTCCAGTAAAATTTCAGATATCTTTTTGTCTATTTTGACATGCTGGTTGCGACCGGATGAAAATGAGTTACATATTTTCATTGAATATTTAGGAAAACTTAGACACCAAAGGCAAAGTTTGTTTATCTTTTGAGTTTAAACTTATTTTTCCTGTCCTATGTCCTGTCAATCTAAACCAGGGCTAGAAAGTCTCTACAATTTATAGTGTAACTTTTATCAACTTGAAACATTCCAGTCACTAGGTCCTGGCAGTGGTGATAAATCAAACTTCAACGCAATCTGTCATGCAACAAAGAGGGAATTCAGTTTATCTATTACATCTATATATATTTGAAGATGAAGTTTTTATTTTTGGCAATTATTTCATGTACGTTGTTACAACTTATGTGAATTACAAGGTGCTGTTATTAGATTGTCATATTGACACTGTGTAAAACATTGTTACTTTCGGGGATGAACCTGAAACAATTTGTTCCTTTATAATCGACATATAATTATTTGAGGTATTGTAGCAGGAATTTAAAATATGGCATTCATCTGATTAATAAATTGTTTGCAGTATTTTTCATTCTTTGCTTGACATGTAAATTTAAGTCTAGGTTGAAGCCATTTGTCTTAAAGTATTCGAAAAGTGTGTCACTTGTAACAAGCAACAAGTAAATGAGTTGTGTTAGATGGATTTTTATGTTTGAATCCTGAATCTGAAGACAGCGACATGAAACAAAATATTTCAAATGAATATGAATCAGGAAAAACTCCTGGTGGTGCCCTCCCGCCAACTCCTCTAAGTTTCAGCTTTGCAACCATACTCTTGCGCCGTGGGACGTCTTCGGCCGGTCCTTGAATTTCAAAACTTGCAAAACTCTCAGTTACTCAATACAATATATATGGGACTATTTTGCAAATGTGAATAACAAGTCCTCAACATTAAGGTGATAAGGGCCAAGTGGCAATGGACTTGCCAGACTGTATTGTAAAGTCAATACCTCAGTCGGCTTTGATTATCTCAAATTTGTCTACTAGTCATGTTTTGTTGATGGGACCTTTCACATTCACTAAGATAAAACTCAATCAAATTGAAAAAAATTAAAAATGTGGCCTACATTCAGCTTTCTTGCTTCTTTCAAGGATTTTCACTTTCACCTGATATGGTCAAAGTGATTGTTGGACAAAGATCTGTCATCAAAGAGATGGAAGTAACAATCAAGGACCAAGCACACAAACTGACAAGCATTGAAGAAATGTTGAGACAGCAGCAGATGCAAGGAGAGACAGTTGTCCCTGTTGCAGCTGTTATGAAACTGATTCGTACAGGGTCGTCTACTAACAGAGCACCCGTGCAGCCTGAAAAATGCAAGTTACAATTTATATCAATTTGATACCAACAAACTGATGATCATATTTGTGGTAGAGCATTAGAGTAACCGCTTATTTCAAATACCACATTTTCGTAGCATAGCCATTGCTGGTCTGTTACGCCGATGGTTTATTTTGCTGCAACAATAATCAGTTGCAGCAGGTAAAGAAAGTTAAGTCAACTGTTGCAGTTGAATGTTATATCATTAGTCGGGTACTATTTGTTTCAATTGATATCATGTGTTGTTGCTTGTAGGTGATTCGAAGAATTCATACAGTGAACAACTATCCGGTAATTATTCAAACCAATCGCAATCTCTCTCTCTCTCTCTCTATCTTCGGCCCAAGCTCCCAAAAGGCCCTCATCATAAATCATGCCAAAATTAACTACAGTTTTGACAATGTTAGCTTAATAAGGAAGAAAATGGTGAACCGGTGTCTTGGCAGCTTTTGTGTTTCTCTCCCCCACCATTTAATGAAACCAAAACAAGCAGGACAATGCACTCAAGCACTTTATTCTTTATTTTATTACACTAGATGGGATAAGTGGCATTCTGAAGAATTCATTGACCGTAGATGATCCCTCTACTCGTTCTGACAAATCTCAGCACAGCGGTTCTTTCCTGGTGCCATATCCACTCGTTGAGAAACATAACTGCTTACCCCCTAGTTCCGACAAAGCTGAAACAGAGATAACTCATTATGTCAACAATCAAGATGCTATGCAGCCCTTCTATGTCAATATCGCAGCAATGATCCACCGTTATGACATCCCAAATGATTCACTCGATTCTGATACTGAAGAATTAGTCACCCCTCTATATGTAAACATTACCAAGATAACAGAACAAAATCAACAGAAAATGACAGATATGACATCAGACGGAACAACACATATATGTAAAAAATCCTTACCTTCATCAACGTTAACTCAACACTCAGTTACTCCAATACAACCTGGTGGTCAGTCACTGCAAGGAGTTGCTTCTGATGATGTGAGTCTGACATCAGAACACACTGATCTACAAGATAGTCTGCCTGGAAACTCCTTTCTCGACCTCAGTTTCTCCGAGCAACAACAATGGGTTCTCTCCGCACAATCAACTTCTGCTGAACCGCAAATCTCAATTCAACCGTCATCAACAGTGCCCCAACGCTCACTTGATGCTTTTCAGGCAGCAGATAACTCAGTCAGCCAATCACAGATAGGAAGCAGATCTGAGAATGAATCTCCCTCAAATTCAGGTTTTCAATATGCCATTCAAACAGCATCAATTGTACCCCAGAGATCAGTTAGTGAGATCATTCAATCACTGGAGGATAGAATCAGCCAAGAGGCCATGTCAACCAGTGACCAAACTCAAAACATTGAGGCACAACAGTTTATTGACACAATTGTGCCTCTGTCAGAACCAAACCCCCAATTTTCTGGCGATCCACTAAACAACTCCATAACCTCAATGCAAGGGGAAAATCAGCTATCGAGTAACAATCTTGAGGCTGCGGATGCCAGACATGAAACCCTGAGGCTCTCAAATGAATATCTTGCAAGATCTGATGACCAGCAACCTGCTCAACCATCATTTACAGTACCTAGCATGTCGCTTAAAGCCGCTCAACCGAACAGCTCCAGAACCTCAATGCAAGGGGTAAATCAGCTATTGAGTATTAATCTGGAGATCGAGGATGCCAGAAATGAAACCCTGAGGCTCTCAAATGAATATCTTGCAAGATCTGATGACCAGCAACCTGCTCAACCATCATCTACAGTACCTTGCATGTCGCTTGAAGCCGCTCAACCGAACAGCTCCAGAACCTCAATGCAAGGGGTAAATCAGCTATTGAGTATTAATCTGGAGACCGAGGATGCCAGAAATGAAACCCTGAGGCTCTCAAATGAATATCTTGCAAGATCTGATGACCAGCAACCTGCTCAACCATCATCTACAGTACCTTGCATGTCGCTTGAAGCCGCTCAACCGAACAGCTCCAGAACCTCAATGCAAGGGGAGAATCAGCTATTGAGTAACAATCTTGAGGCTGAGGATGCCAGACATGAAACCCTGAGGCTCTCAAATGAATATCTTGCAAGATCTGATGACCAGCAACCTGCTCAACCATCATCTACAGTACCTTGCATGTCGCTTGAAGCCTCTCAACCATGGGATGACAATAACAATCAATCCCAAACTTTTGATCAATAACAGACTATGTGAAATAAAAGGTAAATGTGTTTAGCTGCAAAATGCTGACATTTTGTGCCTGCCTTATTAAAAGCTACTCACATCCAAGCACAAAAATAAGGACAAAAAATGAATCAGTTGAGACACCATCCACTTTTGTGATTTCAAACTTAATTCTGGCTTCGTAAGTAATATTTATGGCAACATTGAGATATATTGTTTTAACAGAACAATCAAACCATACCTAGATTTGCTGCTTCAGCACTCAAGACTTCCAAAGGGCCCAATGAAATGTTCCCGCAAATTCATATTTTGGATTGTACATAATGACTTTACATGTAATTCTTTCCAGCATGTCTTCAACTGTGATTTCTAAACAAATAATTATATTTCAATTGCTCAACTTTTGGTTTGCTTTTTACAAGAACATCATTATTATTTTTTTTTATACTTTTATTGTCATTCTACATCATCTTTAGGAATGTTTTTCATGCAGTGACAGAACAAAAAAGAAAAAAACTTAAGCGGAGAGAAAAAGAAAAAAATACTCAGTTTGATAATGTAATAGGTGTTTGTCTCTAAAAAAGGTTTTAGAGCTAGCTGGAATAAATCCATCCAAAAGAAAGTCAGGTGCAATCAAAATGCAGGTGAAATGACCAGCAAGGAGAGAAAAAGGAATCAGACCAAGAGATGTATGTAAATCTCTTGTATGTATTAGATGATACGGTATGTGGTTGACATTTGCTATTAGGCGGATAGCCCTCTTTTGGAGCAAGTATATTCTTTCAAGAATATATTGTGGTGATAGGTTGCCATATATGCGGATGCCATATATCATTTATGACAAAAGACATACCGGAAATAAAAGTTGCGAGATGATTTACTATCTAGGAATGCCCTGCATTTCTGGAATAATGCCAAACTTTTGTTTATTTTGGTGCAAATCTGGTCTACATGATCGTCCCATGACAATGAGTCATTCAAAGTAAAACCAAAGAGTTTGGTATTGGCATTTCGGTTTAGTCTTTTATGGTTAATTTTTAGATCTAATTCGAGAGATGTGGCTCTATGAGAGGGTTGTACAAGCATATAGTGAGATTTTTTTATGTTCAAAGGGCACCTTCTGCATATAGGGAAATAGGGAAAAAGACCAAATCTAATTCGGATGATTATTCAGCCAGAGTTATTGGGAAACATTTCATCCATCAGGTTTCTCAAACTCAGCTAAAATAGAATACCACAGAGCAGTTTCCTGTTCCTGTTATTATTTAGCCTGTACTCTATCATCATAACAGCAATGTCTTGGAAGCTCCCCTAAACTGAAGTGTTATCCAGCTTAGAGTCAGCAACTACTTTGAGTTTTGCGTCGCGTAATGCACAAAGCTGATACTGCCTCGCACATAATTTGCTACCCATTAATGCATCGCTGCGAAACCTTGGTTGCCCTTTAACATCCTATTATTCCTACACCTACTTTCTATCAAGTGTACAGTATCACATAAAGCATCAAGTGTATAAAAGTTGTCAGATTTTGATACGAAAACTGTATCATCAGCGTAGGCAAATGCCTTGGAATGTAATGTGTAGGATTTTGGAGCTTCTTGCACCTTGTTGTATAGATACAAATTGTGTCCTATCTGTTGGGAAGATTTTATGAGAAAGTGTAGTTTGCCCGTTATACTGTGCATTGTCAATTTTTTCAGAAGAATTTCATTGTCGACGCAGTCAAAAGCATTTTTGAAATCCAAAAACATCATAGCAACAAAGTGACCATCTCATCTTGCTGACAAACGGTCAGAAATGAGTTGGTGTACGGAATCAACACAGAAATAACCTTTTCTAAATCCACATTGTAATTTGTGAAGAAATTTGGTTGCGGTGAGATATTTTTGAATTTGGGAATGCACATGTTTCTGAAAAATCTTAGATAGCGCAGGAAGTATTGATATAGGGCGATAATTAGATGGATCTTTGATATCTCCACCCTTATGAATAGGAATTACTCTTGCGGTTTTCCACTGTGAAGGAAATACACCCTCTATTAATGCGCTATTGAACATGTCAGTTACAATGTCGCATATGTAGGGGCATGTTTTCTTCAAAACCTTAACAGATATACCATCATGACCAGTTGCTTTATTGTCAGAAATGTTTTTTTAGATTTTGAAACAAATTTCTGGAGTAAAGCGAGTCAATTGAGAAAACGTTTGGGTTGTCACTGGTCTAATCATTTTATATTCATGGGAATCAGGGATGTCTTTGGTTATTAATTTTGCAATTTTTGTAAAGTGTCTGTTCAATTCATAAGGGGATAAACCCCCAATATTGACCATCGGTGAATTTTTAGTTTGATTGATTACTAAAGCTTCCCAAACAGGCTTGGCGTTATTTTTGTTATTTTTAATTATATCTGAAATATCCGATTTTTTCTTCTTCTTAATCAAATTTGTGACATAATTACATTGAATTTTATATTCTTCCCATTTGCCCTCTCTCTTCAATCTATCACGCAAATACATGGGTGATTTTACCTCATCATCTAACCATTTGGGCAGTTGAGCAGTTTTTACAAGTCTTTTCTTGGTGATGACAAGTGTTTTGATTAATGAACTATATGTGTCATTAAATCTTGCATACAAAGGTCTAAAGTATTCTCACACAATACGTCATTAAAGTGACGACCCGAAAAAAGGTCATGTATATTCTGGTTTGTCAATTTGGAATAGTCGTCGAATTCAAATGATGTTCTTTTTGCTTTTACCTTTAATGTGGAGAATAAATTTTTATGAAAACCAAGTAATGATCACTCATTCCATATTTTATAATTCCACTCTCTGACATATCTGAGGGCAAATTTGTGTATACGTAATCGATCAGGGTGTTGGATGTTTCTGTAACTCTTGTTGGCTCCGAGATCAATTGACGAAAGGAAAAAGATTTAACAATATTCAACCACTTTCAGTTGATTCTTTTTTCAAGGACGTTGATGTTAAAATCTCCAAGTATAATCATTTCATTATACAGTGAAAAAGCTTTTTCAAGGTATTCGTAAGCAAGATCTTGGAGTTAGGAGGCCTGTATATAAGCGAGACTAAACAACTTTTATTTGTACTTGGTTTTACTTTGATAGCACTGAATTAGATTCTTCTCTTAGAATGGAAATAGTATCATAGCGCTATACGGTGAGCACACTAAACACAGGGACCCATCTGACTGTTATCTGATTGGCTGTCCCTAGTAGCATGAATAATTAGCCTGAGAAATTGTCTTGTTTACAAAATTGCAAACAGTAATTATACCCCATACAGTGTCGATGATTAGGGCATTTCTAGATTGCTACTAGGGACTGGCTATTTTTGCAAGCCCTTTGTTTTGCAAAAGAAAGCTAATGATGCTATTCCAGATATGGAATTCAATGTTTGATAGTTATAGACTCAGGCATGATACTGTCAAAATCTGCAAGATGTTCGAATTGCACGGATTCATGTATGTAGAAAACGAGACCACCAACGTAACCATATCCCCGATCTCTCCTAATCACCTGATCACCTGGCACCGAATAAATACCAACACCGTCATGCTCATTCAAAAATGTTTCTGCTAATCCTAGAATTGCGAATCTACGTTGATGCAAAATTGATTTTATCTCCTCTATTTTCCTGGTAATTCCACAGATATTCCAAAATGCAAATTCAGAATACTTTATCTCATTTGCTCAAATTGACATTATTAACACTTTGCGATTGGAGACAAATGCCATTTTTAATAGAAAAAAGAAAATCATCACGAGTATGGAACTTAATTTTGAACATTCTCATTGGTTTGCCCTCCTTAAATATTCTTTCTGATGTAGCAAGAGGGTAGAGCACTTTTATATCATTTATTACAGTGCTGTCCTCAGCGTCTAGTGGCACACCTTTCAACATACCCATTTTCTGTCAGGGACTTTGGGTCGATTGTGGTTTGGCGTATAAATGATCCACCAAATAGATCAGTGTTCCATTTTTGTAGGATGTTGTTTCTTGTTTCTTGGTGGTTGAACTGTATCATAATTTTGGGTTTGTTTGTATTGAGTTATATCTGGTAATCTTTTCTATTATGATGGGCCCAAAGGTTTTGTTGAGGGTGCGTCTGATGGTATCCTGGTTAAAGTTGCTGTAGGTCGTGGAGTCCTTCTTAATATCTATGACACGATTGTCTATAGGGCGGAAACTGTAGTCTATTTTTTGTTCTTTTGGGGGTTGTGTTCTCATGCTGGGTCGATTGTTGTTGTTCGTTGAGGAAGTTTATGGCAGATTAAGTTGCTGATGATTATAGTTAACCCAGTGTTGTGCTGATGATGTTTGATTGTTAGGAGAAACTTTTTCATGTGGTGAGGAATTTGAATTGCATACTAATTTACTTGTTAGCTGTTTGTCGATGCTGGTTTCAAGTTGGTTGAATTGATGTTGTATTTGATCGGTTATCGGGTGTTGGTCAACAAGTTTCTGTATTAAAGTGTTTTGTTGTTTAACATTACTTTCTAGCTCCAAGATTTTGTGCATTATGTCGCTGATGAGGTTTTGGACTTTGCTGCATGATTCACATGTGTTTCCTGTTGTTGTTTGATGATTGCGAGAGCTATTGCTATCCATGGCAACTGATGTGCTGGAGCTTTGACTTGCAGTGCAGCCGCCTTCCAGACTTGGTAGTTGTACATCGGAAGCATTCATGCCTTGCTCGGATGTAATGAATTCTTTACATTTCCGTTGAATGGTGGCATTCAATGCATTTATAGTATGTTCAGGAATGCTGCATCTCTATGAATCTGCATATCTATATATGAATATATATATATATGAATATATATATATATGAATATATATATATAGATACAAATTTGTGCTTTTAAGTGTCATCTGTGTGTATTTGGCCCCAACTAAGTGTCACTCAAAAATAAGGAGTCATTTTATATGACCCACAAAAAAATCATGTCTTAAATCCTCTTAAATAATCATGTTGGGCATCCTAAACCCAATAGTAAATAATGGTAGATAAAATAGCCTGACATGGTCGCACAAATCCAATGCAAAGATCTGATAGCCACTATATATATATATATATATGTGTATACATGAAAGACTCATTGTCCAGGGTTTTTGTGGGTACAATAGTGGGATATATAATATATGACACTTTATTGCACAAATGTGTGTATATATATATATCTATATATGAATCTATAGGAATGCTGCATCTATATAGAATGCTGCATCTATAGGAATGCTGCATCAGGAATGCTGCATTTATAGTATGTTCAGGAATGCTGCTGATAAGTTTAGTGTAGTGCTCAGGGAAAATATCTTTGTCCTTAATTCCATTGACTAGTATGGTGGAGTATGAGTATAGTATGACTTTAACTTGCGATGCAGAAGGTCCCAGGTTCAACTCCCAGTTGGGTAATGGATTTTTGTAGTTGAGTTAAGAGCTTGAAATCTTCTCATCTTGGACAAACTTACCAGAAATTGCAATCCTGCAATCCGTGAATAATTAAGGCTAGTGAAAAAGGTTTAAGTTGTGCCCTCTGAATTAGGAGCCCGCGAAATATTAAGGTCAGTAGGGTATGTTGTATAATGAGCAATTATTTGAGTAATGAATTTAATTTTCGTTGATCGAAAAAAAACTCTCACTCTTGGTGCCCCTCTCATTTGAATTTAGCTGACAGTTGTCAGTACCAAAAATGGGCACTTGAGATATGTAGTTATATTCAGCCAGCCGCAGAAGTCAGAGGGTACAGATAGAGATGGAAACAAATGCACCCAGTAACCTCCATGGTATTTTGTAGTCACAAGCATACACAACGAGCAGAGAGACGCAGAAGTAATCCATCAAGGATGTAGCGAAGATAACCGCAGCATGCTAATCCGGTCAGAAAATAGGAATTCCAGTGACGCAGTAATTTGGTTTTCCAACACGTCATAGTACCAAGTACCAAGTAATCTCCAGGGTGACACAGAAGTAATTAACCAGGAAGTAACAACAACAACACTGTGCAAAATCAGTTCCTATTCAATGATTATACACTGGGCATAAGTTTGAATAATCATGTTTATACCTTCACTATTCCACTTTATACAATGATTATACCACATTCCTGTTAAAATTATGCAACTTTAATTATTCAATGTATGGTATAAGTAGACAACTTATTCAATTCAATTGTATTTATACAATGTAGGTATAACTTCATCTATTTATACAATCATTATCCCGCATGGAATAAGCTCTGAATAGGAACCGATTTTGCACAGTGCAAAGTCAGCCCAAAAATAGAACAACAAATTCCAGAGGGTAGACTGAGGAACAGCAGCAATATACCACGTGATGTGACCACAGAACGGTTTCATATAACAAAGCCACAAGAGACACTAATCCTAGTACCAAGTACCAATTAATCTTCAGGAATTTGGTTTTCCAAAACGTCATAGCACCAAGTACCAAGTAATCTTCAGGATGACACAGAAGTAATTAATCATGGAGTAACAACAACAAAGTCAGCCCAAAAATAGAACAATAAATTCCAGAAGGTAGACTGAGGAACAGCAGCCATATACCACGTGACGTGACCACAGAACAGTTTCATATAACAAAGCCACAAGAGACACTAATCCACTAATCCGCCGACAGCTAATCAAACGACAACAAGCAGAGTCAGCACAAAAATCGGCACCTATATAAAGGCCGAAATTTTGAACAGTAAATCAGTACAGTTTAATTCTTTGAGCAGCACAGTCAACTTTTTACATAGCTAGTAAAAGACATTATATTTTGATTTAATAAATACTAGTTTTAAAGCAAAGATCTTTGTTGGAACGCTAACACTAAAGTGGAGTCTAAGGACCAATATATACTGTGAGTATCATTTGAATTACATTATCACTTTTTTTATAAGTTTCAAGACAATAAACAATAACTTTTGTGAATATACTGTTGTAATTGATTTCTATGCATATAGTAATTGGCAAAGTAATTAGGGACAGTTCGTCAGGTACTCAGACGTTAGGTCATATTCACTAAGAGTTTATAAGGCAATTTTGCAATCAACTAAAGGAAGTCGTTGTTAATTGTTACTATAACAACACTCTGAAACAGGATTCAAAATTAACTTTAGGAGGTTTAATCATTGTGACCCACCATAAACGCATGTAATTCGCGTAGGTGCTCATATCAAAGTCGGAAATCATTGTGATCCACCATAAACGCATGTAATTCGCGTAGGTGCTCATATCAAAGTCGGAAATCATTGTGACCCACCATAAACGCAGGTATTTCGCGTAGGTGCTTAATCAAAGTCGGAAATCATTGTGACCCACCATAAACGCATGTAATTTGCGTAGGTGCTCATATCAAAGTTGGAAATCATTGTGACCCACCATAAACGCAGGTATTTCGCGTAGGTGCTCATATCAAGTCGGAAATCATTTTAGAAGTATCATCGGGAACTATTGTTAAAGCAGAACAGAATTAATTAGTATTCATATTTGCTTGGGGGTTAAATAGATTAAGTTTCGGAATAATAGTTTAGGATTAGATTCTTGTGTTTTAAAGAAGTAGGACGCTACCGATTTAAGATAAGATACCTCTAATCTGTGAAACATTAATTCAACATTGAATATAGAAATTGAACATTAATTTTAGAGTGACCACAGACTGATACCTCTTTCCTTCACTAGAAATTGGGTTGGAGTCTTTAGCTAATTTAACTTGGCTAAGAGGCCTGTGATACTGATACACCGCCTTGATTACCTGATTGGGCTTCCAGGCACTATACAGAGATCAAGTAGGTGCTCATAATTAAAATCAGTCACCTAAGTTGAATAACAAAAATATCAAACGTACCTGAACACATTCATAAATAGTGATTGTGTCATATTAACATCTAAGGACTATATTGACTTTGTGGTGTAAGAGCATTGTCTCGAAACTCATCAAGAGTTTTACTGTTAGAACAAGACAGGGGTCTTAGCAGGTTATCGGCAGGAACAAAACAACTTGAAGGCAACTTCTAGTGAAGCTAAGAAGAGGTCAGGCTCAATAACAACCCCGTAGTAAATTGCTTTGTGGAGTAGTGGGAACCAGCTGTTCGTCACTAGAAATTAATAAGTTAAATACCTCGTACTCACCAGAGTGCTAGCATTACCAATTGGAACCACGTTTTAATAGATTTGAGCGATCTTGTCTTTCTTCAGTGCATGAAAGAGGAGGTAACTCCAAATTAGAACTACAAATAAATTACACAACAATAAAGTGACATTTTGAAGTGTCCGGAGTGCAAGATTTAAAACCATAACTACAAACATAGTAAGAACCAAATTTATAGGTAGGACGGTTATAGAACAACTATACATACTAATAGTACACGGCATATATCAATTTCCGTTCCTCACAGCATATACTCTCTTAAAGTATATGCACAGTGAGTGAGTAAAAGCAGGACGAAAATTTACGTTCCTCACACAGTTGTTTTCAAACTCAAGGTCAAGGGCAAAACATAAATAGATATAAGTATGATGATTGAACTGGTCGGTAGTTATACAAGGGATGGAGAAAACATCAAGGTCGAGTATACATTCCTGTGTAGTCTCCCACTTTTGAATTTTGTGATTATATGGCTGTAAAGTTTGTTGTGTTTATCTTATCGATATCAAAAACTCATTGATGAAGACTGAATACCTTCAAAATTGAACTTATGATACAAAAGATATTATGCTTACGCTTTTCTTTTTGGTTTAGTTGAAACAAATGTGCTCCACAACTGTTATTTACTCTTAAGGAGCATAAGACTAAGAGGTTATCTTTCCCATGCTAGTACTTAGAAGTACCTAAGTTAAATAAAGCCATATCAGCAAGTTATTGTTTTATTAATAAAGAATCAATGAATTATCATCTAAGAATAATTGTTCTTTGCTCATTGCTGGAAGTCTGGAACAGTGGTCTGCGGTTGCCGATATATTGTAATGAGCTCTGCAAGATAGAAGGAAAGTTACATTACCAGATCTGTTGTTGTATATTGTGACATTCAAACTAGCTCAAATCATTCAATCCTTACAGACCTTCATCTCAATTTGTAACTGAAATATATTCTGTAAGCGTAATAATTAGCTAACAAGCAAATTATTGAGAACCCGATGAACAACTATAATAATGTACTTTATTGTTACCTTGCTCGATTAGCCAATCGCCTTCCAAGCAGACTTGGCGGCGTACTTGAGGAGTTTGGACTTGATTCCAGCCTCTGTATTTGTGACAGCTTGAAATGAAACAACTATTTATGAGCGGAAGCACTTTAAAGTTTAAGTTTATATATACATTATGAAGGATTTCAGTTTTGATGAACCATCCTTGTGAAGTCTTGTGGGCTCTAGGATAGTGATTTGAGCATCAAATCAGTACTTAGTTGTTGATGCTTTCATAAAAATATCAGGATACTTACAGTTAGCTTTGAGTTCAGTGAATTACTGTGACTGTAGAAGATTGATTGATGCTGTTGGATGAGAATGCTTTATATATGGAGCATTTTGCAAGTATTGCTAAAGGACTGCATATGATCATCATTTCGATATATGCGATCATTTTAAAGGCCCATTCCACATAATTATGTAGGCAAAAACCCCTTGTATTTATATATAAAATGAAGTGATTGTATATGTTGATTTACTTACTTGCACTAGCCACCACAAACTAGTGGGTTTTTACAAAGCAAAATAAGGAAATCATAAAATGAATGCTGTGTTATAATCTAATGCACCATAAAAGGCGAAAAAGTTAAAGGCGAAAAGGAAAACAGTGCATATAATGACAAATAAAGAGCGGAGGAAGTTTATTCCAACATAAATGATAAATTCCCTAGTATCACTGGTGAGTATCCATCATGTTTGAAGGAGTAGTTTCTGTATACCAGGTAATGAATCTCAATTCACTAACTTGCCCCAAATGTGAGGCAATTGAAATCCAATGTCAGGCAGTTTATGCTGCAAGTTTCAATGAGATTCAAGCTGAACTTTGGTAGTTACCTGGTTGATTGTCAAGCCCTTAGGTTGACTTAAGAGATTGGGTAATTGGGTCTAAGTGAGGATATGAAACCCAAAACTGCATGATGAAAAAATTGTTGTCTGACAGCTAAATTAAAGGACATTTGCCACTGCTTGATATACATCATGTTTGAATCGGTAAGTTTTGTATACCCAATTCACTAAAAGGCAATGAATTTGAGACGATTATCATTCACTGTCAGGCTTGCAGTGTCACAAGAGTTGTGGTTTCAAGTCCAACTTTGGTAGCTTCATGGTTGATTGTCCTGCCCCGCGGTTGACTCAAGAGCTTGGGTAATTGGATGGTGATATAGAAATGAGATATCAATATCAAAACATTATTGATCTTTTCATACCGTCCTAGCACCTATATTTGGAACAAGCCAGTGTGGGGTTTGAATTCAACTCTTTTTTATATTGTCATGTAATATTTGGGAGTTACATTGCTTAAGATCTTACTATGAAACAACTTTGGATACTTTACTAGTTGCCATTGAGATACAATCTAGATCGCCATATGCTGGTTACTCAAAAATATGGAAATGAAAGTAATCAATCCACCTGATAAAAGCGTTCAAGCGGCATGCAATCGTGCACAAGAACCTCACAACTTATCCGGTCTTCTTTCATGCTGGATATCCCTCCTGACAGGAATAGGAGACATTTTTGGTAATTGTTTGCATAAACTTCTTATCCTCAATCAAGATTGATAATAATTACACCAACTAAATTTTCTAGTTTATTTGTTATCACAAACTATGAGAAATATCTATCAAGAAAGGTTGTAAAAAAAAGTTTACAATTTTGAAGGAATGAATGTTGTGTGAGTCATCTATTTGCTGTTCTGCATCTACTCATACCATCCTAGCAATCTACTTGGAGCAGTGCTGGGATTGTATGCAACTCTCTTTGAAATCGGCATAGAATATTAGAGACACAATCTAGATCAGAAGATGCCGGTTACAGGTGTAGTATTGTAAACTGTCCCCCGCGCGAAAACAACCCCGGGACACTTTACAATATTGTAAACTGTCCCGGGGACACTTTACAATAAAACAGGCCTATTGTAAACTGTCCCCCCTATTGTAAACTGTCCCCCCTATTGTAAACTGTCCCCCCCTATTGTAAACTGTCCCCCCTATTTGTGACTGTCCATATCGAGGGCCCAGCTGTTTATCACCATTCTAAATGGGTAAGATCATCTAACTGGAGCATACCATGATGTTCTGTGTAACGAAATAGATCTTATGACAAGTTTTCAAATTTAAAAAAAGTTTAAATAATTCACCAGTTCTGGACTGATGTGTCTAATTATTAAAATACCTTATGTACTTGTGAATTGCTGTGATGGGCACCAGTTGTATACATGGCTGTCTGGGTTTTTCGTGGGAACTTCCGAGTGACAAAACCGTTTGTTTGTATGGGTGTGGGCACAGTTGGATCCAGCTGTTTTGTTTGTGTTTCCTCTCCATGGTGCCACATTTTGATAGTGGTCTTGCGATTGGTTGCATCTGATGCTTTGTTTGACAGATACAAATTCACACACATATGATTTTGTTACTAATTTTTCTATATCTTAATAATTGTTACCACAGCCTGGTAGTGAAGTATAAAATGATTTTTGCTGCAGCACCGACAACAGTGGTCACTGTGTGACCTGAGCTGGAGTACAGCTTCACTTCGTTCTTAATAATAATTCATAACATAATACTGTCAAAAGGCAACTCGAAACCGAAGATTTATTGCTTACGTTACAAGCCAAGAATTTTTTATAATCCAGAGGTGATGATAGTGGACAGAGGTATGTGTGCTATTTTTTATCATTATTTTACGCACCATAACATTGATGACAGCAGCAGCAGCTATTAATCATCTTGAACAGTACTCTGTGGTATTATTGTAATTAGTTGTAACTGCCATATTTTGGATTAATGATCCTTTTATCATATCATGCATATTTTTGACATGTCACTTTAGTTTTTACGGCTACAACAACAAATCAAATCGCTACAGGGCGGACGCTGAAATAAAAACAAGTCGTCTGAAAACACATCCATGAATCATGAATCAAACCTCTGCTTAGTCAGCTTGGAAAAGCTACATTCTGGCTGCCACTATGATGGCCAAAGTTGTACCATGGGGATGGTGGTGGTATCTCATTGAATGAGTGTATAAAGCCTCTTTTTCGTATGGTACTTTGTAGATCTATTTTCCGCAAACACTAGTTATTTGAAGCTCCTATGATTTAGAGATGTCTGGTTTGTGAAGAAAGGTGCACTAAGCCAACAGTGGATAGATGTGTAGTTGCCACATCACAGAACACACATACTTTCATTGCAGGTTCATGAGCCGCGCGAAAACAACCACCCCATTCATTCATCATAAAATCTACCTCCGTCAAGCATTTGCCTAGGAGTGATGGCAGTCAGTCACAAGTGTGAGCGGGAGAAATAATTACTTTTGAGCTTTTCATATTGTGAGGATGGGTATTGCACTGTAAAATATTGCTTAAGCCGCGCGAAGACAACCACCCCCCAAGCTGTCTTATAAAGATATCTGTTAAAAAGTCACAAACATAATGAACTGTGCTTTTGCATCCATAATGTGATTGTCATAAGGTGACTGTGTACCAAATTTCAGATTAGTAGGTCAGAACTTAATGACATAGTGGATGATATGTCGTTCTTTGCAAGCTCATGAGTCGTCAGTCACAAGTGTGAGAAATAATTACATTTGAGCTTTTCATATAGTGCATGATTTTTCAGTCAGTCACAAGTGTGACACCAAGAAATAATCAATTTTGAGCTCCTCATATTGAGAGCCATGCTTTTGCACTGTAAATGATTGCTGGAGCCAGGCAAAAACAACGACTCCCACTTTAGTTCATATAAACTGTATCTTAATAGATCATTAATGGAATCCTAATATATATTATTTTACTGCCATAGTGTAAGTGTCCTACTGATACCAGTTGTTCGTTTCTGGATGGTTTGCAATGTAATGTGCGGAACAGCTAATATTAGTTACACAGTAGCTCAATTAGCCGCACAAAGACAATCCCCAACAGCACATCTGCATAGAACTGCACAGTAATTCAGTGATTTTTGCGCGAGTCCTGCAATTGTTACTGCTACATTACTCTTTGCACTAAACACTGTTACCCTGCATATAAACCCATTGCTTAAGCTGTACAAACGCAACCCCCCCCCCCCCCCCAAACACAAGCAGTTAGATTCTAGCACTATGCACAAAAATCTGACACACATAACTTTGTTTGACAGTGCCTGACCGTTGCTCTGTGAGCAGTTTTTGATAAAACCTTTTGTTTGGTTGATTGAGTTATAGTGTGTGTATTGTATGTGTATGTTAAACATGGGTAACATGAATAATACAATGCCCATGACTAGAAACTAAAACTAGGGATACTGGATGTATATCAGGAATAGTTGTAGATATAAAGTTTATAGCTAGAAAATACAGTCACAATTCTGACAGTGACTTCCGGCCAAACTTAATACATAATTCACAGTGGAGCTCTTAGCCATCTGACCTAGACGATGAGTGAGTTAATGCGTATAACAGCTAGTTATCAAAATTATTGACACAAAATAAACGTTGCATGAGGTATCACCTAAACTTCAGCTAAAATATAATATAAATGATAATAAAATTAATGCATACAAATACAACTGTTTTATAAGCCTAAAACCAACTACACATGATGTCTGGTTCACCATACTTTTTACACTTGTATGGTCGGCTCATAATGGGAGCCGCTGTGGTCATCTCTGAAGGAAGCAACTATGTGCAGCAATAAAAGAGTAGCAAGGACTTATCAGCTATGGGAATTATTACAGGATAAACAATAAACAAAATTTTGTTCTATCCGCTGAGAGCTGAGAGCAAGTGCCCAAATCTGCTGCATATTTGTCACAAATTTATAAATATGAGCCAGTTTAAGTGGTTGAGAGAATTGATAAAGAATAAATCTGGCAGAGTCAAGTAAACAGTTTCAACTGTGTCTTATTTGAAATATTGCTAATTTGGGGTGATATTGGTCTGCAATTTTTAATATAATACAAAATATGAGGAGGCACTTTTTGTAGCTCCAACAACCAGTTCGAATCTGAATAACAAAACTGTAATATGGTCAAATGTCAAGTCATATGTTATCATACATTTTTAAATGTATTATTTTTATGGAAGTGAATGTAAGAGGAGAATAAACAACCCCATGCAGGTTTTTTTGCCGCCCATATGGAAACATAACTGAGTCCCGTTTGAGAAGTTTGTCTTGCCTTAGCAAAGCTTATGGAGGCCTAATGTAAGACTGATCTATACTTTATGTTGGATGGACGTTGATTGAGTGATAATTACACCCTTCTACATCTGTTGTCATACTTTATGTGTGATCTTGATTGTAATTCAATCAATACATAAAATGAGTCTTCCAATGTTTACTTTGACACAAAAAACACTGGGGGATTCTGGAAGCTTGTCTATTATAAGGATACAGTCATGTCGACATATTAATGAGGTTGCGATAACGGAAGTTTTTAAATAGCTGCAGCTTGTTCTATCATATAACCTTCACATCAACTTATTAAACTTTGGTTACCATGGAGAAGAAATAAATATTAATACCACCAATAGATGTGAAGGGACGCACTCAACCCAGGGGAAGGCTCTCCAAACAGAACAGCCCAAACTTGATGTTAACCCCGCTTTATATGGATGGATGGATTTTATTACTATCACTGACAGCATTATTAAAAGAAAAAATGAGCCGCGAAATACAATGTAATTGCTGGCACTTTGAATCAGCAATAAAAAGCGAAGACACTTGGAATAAAAAATCAAATCTCCGTCTAAAAACGTATTTCGTTTAAAATAAGAGTGATATGACGCAGAAAACAGTCTCTCACCAGTGAGCTTCTATGTTTTACTGTACGGTATCTGCCAGATGGATATTTACTCAACAAATCATTGATGAAATGATCCTCATCGTGAATATAGCGTAAGGCCAGTGTTCGTGTCTGATTGTCCATCATGGTATAAATGTCGGGATGTTCAATGCCTAACTTAATAGCGTCCTTGAAAATTTTACACAGGCGTTGCTTGTCAGCAGCGTACAAGCTTTTAAAAATAATGGGAAAGCAATAGGAGATTTGTGATACAATAAAACTTTTAAAAAGCATATTTGATATTGATTTAGGGCTTAAAAATCCTTTGAGAGGCGGCCCGAAACTATACCATGCACATGATCATTAAGACGCAGCTTATCGTCAACTAATACACCAAGATATTTAACTTTATCACTACAAGCAACAGCAGTATCATTTAAAACAAGTGTAGGGGTAGACGGTTTAACATATTGGGTGGATAACATCATTTCCTGGGTCTTAGTAGGGTTTAATAAAAGATTTAAATCAGCACATCATTAAGCAATTCTATAGATTTCATCAAAATAGGAGTTGAGATCTGATTGATTAGCTACGCAGCCTATGATGGAAGTGTCATCTGCGTACTTAATTATTGTAACATTACTCAGGTTTGAAGTAATTCGTTTTGTATATATGGAGAACAAAAGCGGAGACAGACAGCAGCCCTGGGGGTGCCAGTGTTCGTTATAATAGCATTTGAAGTTTTATCATCAACAACAGTTCTTTGCACTTTGTTAGATAAGAAGCAGTAGATCCACTCAGTGACATTGGAGTCAAGAAGAGACATCTAGCATAGTGTGAAGCCTTCTGGTCAATAAAGCTGGTGACGGTCGAAGTTAGACAGAGCAGGGCATCTTGTGTAGACCGATTAGCTTGATATGCAAACTGGTATCTATCCATAGGAGTATGAGCCATAATATAATGTTTTACAAGCCGCTACATCATCTTGAAGAGACAGCTAGTTAGCGCTATTGGTCGATATTGTTTAAGTTGATCAGGGTCTTTGACTTTTGGTAGAGGATTTATTATAGACTTGGCCATTGCCCTCGGGAGAATAACAAGCAAGCTAACTCCGAAAATTACGAATACCTAGCACTCAGAAATTCTACCAGCGATTAGAGTTCCATGTGAAGTGGTTGATGCGCTGTTGCAAATTTAAACCCAAAGCATGCTATAATTTTTATAAATCCAGGCAAGTAAGTTATATTGAAAGTGGTTGTGCATTACAAATTTGATAAGGTACTTTTGTTTTATACAGCTAAATTATTTGGCATTAGCATGTTGTTAAGATTTACTGCAGCAAAAATTTCAAAGTTTAAAACCCAGACAGGGCGAAGATCAGACTCAATTGCTTGTGCTATGAACATAGTTAATTAATACTAAACTTTTAGATCATGCGTTTGAAAATTAGCAAAGTTAGAACTCAATTTATTCATTTTAGACTTGCAAAAACTAGAGTTGACTCTCATTTTTAAAATAATGAAAAAGGAAAAATATAAGTCAAAAATATAGAACAAAGACTAAAAATAACTAACATACCTGTGCCGGTTTGTGGCTCAGGGTGAACTGGTTTAACATGTTTCACCACTGCAGCTTTTATACCAGAAAAATGTTGAGAAAAGCTATTAATTACTTCAAGAAAAATGGTTATAAAATATTCTTGAATAATCCAAAACCTGCTTTAAAACATGTGTTGTGCGGAGAAAAATTGCAAGCGGATTTTATTCGAGCTGAAAATGCAAGGTACCACTAGGTGCAGATGGTCAAGTAAATCCATAAAGTTATCTATTAGTATTGTGAAACATGATGATTCGAACACAAAGTTATACCATACAGGTGACCGCCCTGTTGACCAGAAAGGCGTATTAATTATAATTATGCAGCAGATTTATTTTTGTACCGGACAGAGAGAGGTAATCCTCTCGGAAAACCCACAAGTAAGGACATTTATGGGGTTTGGAAATGTAATTTTTTGACAAATGGGCATGACAACTGGTAAAAACAAGAACAAAAACAAGAGCTAGCGAGGAGCAAAGGGCGAAGCTTAGGTCACAGAAAAACTTGGTAAAATTAGCTTGGGGTGAAAATTGTTTCAAATGAATTCTGCTGTCCATGATGTTTACAGTTATGTTCACAGTATCATATAGTGTTGTTCAATAACTCCCTTTGACTTTTACTCTTGTGATGATAATTCTATACCTACTTTAACTTAGTAATATATTCATGGGCGAACAATCATGCTGAATGTCTTTCATGAACCATTGCAATATTTGATTGTTGGCCGAATTCAGGAATTTTGTAGATTGTAAAGCACAGTGCAGTACAGTAAGTCTCGCTTCAAATGTCGGTTTTAAAAGACTTGATAATGTGGCTGCAACTTAGTCTCTTTGTTCTTACAATAAGTGAATTCAGCCTAAGTTTCCATACTGATGACCTAGTGGACTTTACAGCAGACCCTGGTGAGGTGATCGGGGTAAACGTCGGCATACCCTCAGCTGCCAACTTCACTACAGATCTGACTACACAATGGGATATCATACAACTTAGGCAGCGCATGAACAATCTAAACACACTCAAAGAAGGTGGAAATGTCTACTTGAAGGTTGACAAGAACAGCACACTTAGGTTGGTCAAGTCATCAATTATGGCCATGTGTGTTTATCATGTTGAAGATGACCTAGTTGATGGTATCTTCGATCTCTGTAGTGGAGTCATAGGGTATCTACGATATGGAAAGTATATCACTTATGTAAAACCAATCAAAGATGATGTCTCAAAACATGTTCATCATGTTGCAACTACAAAAAATTCAGTGTTAAATAAGACAGAAGATACTGTGAGTGCCTTTCTAAATAGCTTCGATGGCTCTGAGAAATCAAAAAGACATAAGCGAGGATTACTAAAGCCGAGATATGTGGAGCTTTATGTGGTAGCTGACTATGACTACTTCAGGCGAGCATGTTCTTCTGTGAAAGCTGAATGTATCAGAATAATATATATCGCCATGCGAAGAGTTTCTAGTTTGTACAAGAGGATATTTAACATCATCATGGTTATTACCTATTTTGACATATGGTCAGACGATTCCAATAACATCCGGCACAATATCCCAATCAATAAAGATGATACAAAAGATGTGCATATCACCGATTGGATGGCAAATTTCACAACAGAAGAGAGAGTAGAAGTGATGAGAAAAGAAGCTAGTCTCGACTTGGTTGTGTTTCTCACCAAAGCGAAATCTGGGACAACATTGGGACAAACTTTTCTCAACTCGATGTGCTTAACAAAGAATATCTATGTTTTTGTTAATTGTGTAACTGTGTATACTCTGCCGCACATACTTGCTCACGAGTTGGCGCACACTTTTGGCGTGTTACATATTGAAGAGAATGGCATCTGCAATGACTGTGGGGACTCAACCTGCTTGATGATTCCATGTAAGTAGCCAACTATTTTTCAACTCTAGACTGTGGTAACAGGATTTTGTTTTTTTGAAATTATTATCCAAATACACAATCGCAACTTTGCTTGCTTGGTTGATTTCAGCTCCCTATGCTAATGAAAGAACAGGGGCTTTCTCAGAATGTTCTGTGAAAAGCCTGACTACTATTTTGCTGCAGTCTGGATTGGAATGCATGAACAATTTTCCTGAATACACAGCAGATTACCAAAAGTGTGGTAACCTAGTTTTAGACCCAGGTGAGCTTTTACTCTTTACTTTTTTTTACTCGTTCTTTTTAAACTTAGTTTCATCAAATGAAATAGTTTAGCATAATAGTTTATAAAGCCATTACACATGGTATGTCTCAGCATGATAGTCCGAAAACAAGAGTGACGGCCGTCCCGATTAACATGACAAGCACCCACATAAGGAAGTCATGACTTGTATTGCCATTTCTTTTCTCATAAAGGTGAAGAGTGCGAGTTCATTCCTGGAGAAAATAACTGCTGCTCCCTGGAATGCCACAAGCTACAATCTTCGGAATGTGCCTGGGGTAAAGTATTCTTAGCTTGCAGGTTGATACTTCATTTAGTGTTCATTTCTGTTTAGGGAAGAAATTCATGTTATAAGTAATCCTTTCACAGTTCGGTTTGTCAGGCAAATAATATGTCTATAATAAAGAAAAGGCTTCATATTATGATGATATTTTCATTCGCAAATACAATGTTTGGACTTCAGGGCACCTTGATCAATGTGAGTTATAGTATTATTGTGTTATTATTTTTATTCGATGAAATATGCAGAGTTTTTCTTGTACTGGTTTACCCAATAATCTTAGCAATTTCCGTGATTGACTTAGGTAATTTCTTCTTGATTGTAATGACAGCATGCCATTGTGTATAAACCAGCCAGGCAAGTTCAGTTGTTAGAGCACCAAATATGTGTGTCATCCTCTACCTCAGCAATTATGATTTCCCATCCAACTGTATTGTATTGCATAAGTTGTGTCCTATTAAACTTATCAGAGTGAATCGATCGGGACAGCCCATAGACTCAATAATAAACCTAGACAGGACTCTATATGGAGCATTAGGATTGAGCCACTGAGGCATTTAATTGAGGGCAACGTAACAAATTTGGAAGGTGTAGTAACATTTGTGTTATCTTTGACTTGCAGTTCATATGCCAGGTTTTTACTTGAAAGTTCAGTTTGAAGATTACAATAGAATGGGCAGCTTGACAACAAGACGCTGCTGATTGTAAATCAAGTTTGAAACTCAAAATCAGATCTAAATTATCGAGTTATGAACAAAATTCCTAGATTATGGACAGTGAATCAATGATAACACAAATGCTTTTACACCTTCCAATGACGTTATGTCGCCCACAATTAAGTGCCTCACTCCAGCTGTATATAGTTTCCTGTCTAGGTTTATCATTAAGCCATTAAGTCTATTCTTCATTTAAAATTTACCAAGAATGTTTTACATGTGCATAACTAAAACAAAGTCTTAGTGTCGACTATATTATGTTCCACTTTTGGTTCCGTAGTGCACCATCATAAATAACTTACAATAGCAGAAGATATCAGCTTTGATTCAATCCAGGGGACTGCTGTGATTTTGACCGCTGCGCATACAAATCAGCTGGAGAAGAATGTACAGAGGAAAATGAGGGAATCTGTGGAAATGTGGTCTGCACCGGTAAATCAGGGCTTTGTCTTGGTGGTGATATTTGTGGTATGTACAAATGATCGATGAGATTATACACATAAGTATAGATGTGAGCCAATTTGTAAAAGAATCAAATTACCACCGATTGTTATACATGTTAGCAATCAAGCTCAACTCCTACGACCAGTTTTTCGTAAAGTTGTCCTACTTCTCAAACCCAGCGACTTTTATCTGATAATTTCAACTCATTACATTCAAAGAGAAAGAATGGTGGACAGATTGGTTACAATGGGCTCCATGTGCTTGTGCTAATGCTTCTGATGTACAAATCCAAATCCGCTACTGTGAGTCACCCCAACCTGGTCGCACTTGTCCAGGAGAGCCAGCAAGACACCGGCCATGCAAGGATCTACCTTATTGTCTGGGTGGTCAATTTAGAAATTGGGGGACATGGCTCCCTTGTAATTGTTCTGGAACATTTCTGCAAAAGCGCCATAAATATTGCACTGATCCCTCTCCTACTAACATAGTTTGTCCTGAGTCTCAACCTACACAAACAAGACAATGCCAAGAAAACGATTGTTCCGGAGGGACACTCACCACTGCAGCAAGTATAAGAACTACAAAACAGACACCTACCACCAGACTGGTATCACCGACATCACAATATATGACAACCATGACTGTCAAATCCAGTCCGGAGTCTGTATTATTTCTGGTTTTAGGAGTAAGTGATATATACCCTGATTAAGGACTTACTTTGAGGCTGCTATTTTGTATCACATCTTTTCCTCCATATTTTGTTCTATCATGTGAGCGATTTCAAGCTTTAGAATCCAAATATTGAGGAAGTTATGGCCTCTCAAACTCTCAAGGTGATGACCTTCAATTGGGAATCAATCCTTGTGTCAGGTCACAATGCGTCATACCTATTATGACTATGATATACTAATCGATAATATGACAATCAAAATGGTCTAGGTATAAGTTGGTCAACATCTTATCAGTGGAATTATTAGTATAACATATTCATAATAATTATGATGCGTTGTGATGTCCCACTGGGATTGCCCCTTGATTCTTAACGCCGATTGACTGCCGTCATCTTGAAAGTTTTAGAGACCATAACTTCCTCAATATTAATAAGAGAATAAGATGTGATGATTTGTTCCTATAATATGCGGTTTTCATGATGAGCTAGTTACTGCTCTCGGATCCTATCCTTCGTTGGTTAAAAAATACCAAACTGGAGAGGGGACAACTCATCTCTTGACTACATGACAAAGACAAAAGGTATGCAGGCCCTATTTGCAGAATACTGGATTGAAAAGTTCACTAGTAACATAATATATATCAGTTTTTCATGGTTTTCTGTTTCAGTTAGCAACAGGCGGCGTATTACTTGCTATGATGTATGTTCTAAGCCCAATCATAAAGTCAATGCGATCAGTGAGTCACAGCAGTTTGCCTGCACGACCTGACTATGAAACTATGAGACCACCTTCAGGACAAATATTGCAACAACCAAGCTATAATACCGGGGAACCACTCCCTTGAAGAATGCAGATGGAGATATAGAATGTGACTGTATTGGGTTTTATTCAAACTCTGAAACATTTGAAGTTCGTCCTCAGAAACGTAGTCACGTGATACTGGTTCATGCAATTGCAATGCAAATTTTATGCATGATGCATGCCCGTACTGCAAAATGTGTTACTGGGTTTGTAAGATTGGAATGTGTCCATATTTCTTATACTAATCTGACTGAGCAAGTAACATATGATTATGTTTAATGAGTTATGCATCTGCAAGTTATATTTCAGTCTATGTTTTTGTTAAGAGTTGTATTCTCTGTTGACAACAGCCACTTAATCCATTTTTATTTTTCTTAGTACCCGAGGTTTAGTACTGCACACAAATTTTCTTAACAGTTAATTTTGTCATACATGACCATACTGACTCTCGTGATCTGACTGGGCATGTAGACAGTGGTACTTTTGTAAGGGATAATGAAGTGGAGCTCTTACTTATTTATATTTTTTAATTCACCAATCAATCCTCCCAGCCGGCAAGGTTTAGCCAGCAACCTTCTGTAGAGGTTGCCGATGGGCAGCTTTATTGTTAGCCAATATCCTCTGACATCACCTGTCTTTGATAGGTATACCAGAGGGAGCCAGATATCCCCAATTTCCCAGCAACAGATATAATTGGTTGTAGATGCTTCTGCTTTTATTTTCAGAAAACTTTTCTGGACTGACAACACATAGCCAACACTCAAATATTAATGTATTTACCATCTATAAATATGGCTCCAGCATGAGAACAGTTTACTCCCCATTGTTTTCGACAGGGCTCTCAACCGCTCAGGTTAAGCCCGAGTTACTCAGATTTTTGGGTTCAACTCAGGCTACTCAGGGGATTTTAGAATGTAAGCTAAAAACTCAGATTTTGCTCGTTGGCAGAGATGAATAATATATAAACAATGCTAAATGTTGCCTTACAATAATTTATGCCATACTATTAATGAATGATCAGGTATTAGATTCTAGTTGTGATAAGATATGTAAATAATACTGCACTGTCTATACTAATAATGCCTCTCACTGCACTCACTGTAATTATACTCTCACTGCACTGCCTAATCAAGTCATTTCTAAATTAATGATCAAACAATGATCCCAGAGATCCCAAGAGAGTTTTACACCTTTAAAATACCACTATGCGACAGGGGCGTATATTCTAAAAATTTTCACTCACTGACTTTTTAGAGATGAGCACAATGATCGGGCGCAGCCTGATCCACACGCCGTAGGCGTGGCGGGGAGGGTGTGGGAGGGGCGGTTAAGCGCCCTCCCACCACGGAAATTTTTGCATATCGGTAGCAAAATAGTGCAAGCAGAGAGGTATTTCAATAGCTCACTGAGCTGTTGGGTACTTTCAGAAAACAACTCAATAGCAGTAGAAGATTACGGTAAAAATGCTCCAGTTATAAAGCACCCAAAAAAACTGACCTTGATGGGATTTGAACCCACAACAATCTGATTAACAGCGATTATAAAGCAGCCGCTCTACACACTGAGCTATTCAGCCACTCACAGGTATCCGTGGGCCGTGAGTGCTAATATACGCCACTGCTATGCGACATGCTAATATCAAAACTCAGGTTTCGAATCCTCCCAGGCTGAGAGCCCTGCTTATCCAGGGAATAAACAAAATTGAGGTTGAGCTCAGCTCCACTTCAAGAAGGGTGTTTATAACCAAGTAGAGTTGAGCTCCACTTACTCACTGTACAAAAGTACCACTGGTAATAATGTGAAAACATGGCTAAGCTAAAGAAAATTTAAAACACCATGAGTATGACCATGATCAAGGTCAAGGTCATGGTCATACTAATACTAAATTTTTTTAAACTTAGCCATGTTTTCACATTATTACTTCAATATTTAGTGCAATCTGTCAATGGAACAGGGAAAAAGTCAAAGCTCAAAGTGCTGAAGATTAGAGCTAAAACAGCAGAAGACAACTACTGAAACTATACCGAGAAGTACATGGCCATCCAAAAAACCAAAAAAAACAAAATCCGTGGCCGTGTGAACAGGGCTAAGTGCCACCAAAGTATTTGATCAATATATATAACCAAGGTCCAATTTCAGTCATTTGAGAACTAAGAGCAAAGCTTTATTATTGACAAGTATGAAACTGCAATCCATTCAGTCGTTGTGAATCCAAAAAATGTTTACCTGAGGAATCGATAATTACTAAGCGATGCATTGTTTATGACTTTGTAATGCTGTGCTTCGTTTCACTGTACAACACGAGAAGTTTTGTCTCAAACGATCAGAACCGACTATGCTGTATCACTTGTTTTAAGAGCACACTCAGAGTCGATGGGCTCTGACCTTTCACCTAGTGACATCAGTGACATGTCCCTGTTGGTTTTGGCTGGTTGATTGATTTATTACATATCACAGACAAAAGTACATGTTGCATGTACATACTGGCCTTAAAATTAGACATGAGCAAAAGTTGGAAGAAATTCAGAGCTCTGTTGGATTGTTTAAAACAAATGATCATTTAAAGTATATGTACAAGGTGCCGAAAAAAACTATCTCTGCCCCATGCTCCTCTATATTTAATGGTTGGATATCTTCCGGAGGGGCATTGACTTCGTTTGATTGTTTGTTACTTTTCAATCAAAGTATCAAGATTGACCGAGAGTAACGTTATTGTGCTGTTTATGCTCAGGGCGTTTTACACCTTTAAAATACCACTATGCGACATGCTAATATCAAAACTCAGGTTTCGAATCCTCCCAGGCTGAGAGCCCTGCTTATCAAGGGAATAAAAAAAATTGAAGTGGAGCTGAGCTCCACTTCAAGAAGGGTGTTTTTAACCAAGTGGAGCTGAGCTCCACTTACTCACTGTACAAAAGTACCACTGCATGTAGATCACTGATAAACTAGGCTATCATTACCACAAAGAGAATGTCGTAAGGCTAAGTATGTATCATGCGTGACTTGAATTTGCGCATGTGCAAGAACAATGAGTTTAGTCTGGGTTCTAATTGCAATTTTGGTCTGGGGAGAGAGGACACCCCCTGCATAAATTGCCAGTCAAATTTAGCTAATAGTGATAATAGAATATAACTCTTTCTAACAATTCCGCACGCATTTGAGAGTGTGCCACCAGAGCAGGTAGCCAATCAGATGGCTTCGGAATTCCGAGACTCAATTTTGCAGAGATCAGCTCATGCCCAGAGCTGAGCATGCGCAGAATGATACATGACAATACATAAAATCTTCCTTCCCTTATCCTGGTGGAAAAATAAAAGCAGAAAGTCACCAGTGCAGATGTAAGCGGCTGGTTTTATATATAGTAAGAATATATTCTGAAAGCAAATGTTCAAATGCTAACACTACACCATTGGTATAGGGAATAACATTATGCATCAGTATGTAAATAAACACAGTTGTAATTTGTAATGGTCATTAAGAGGCTGTACTCAATAGTGTAATAACGCATTAAAAGGGTCCCCAAGTGGGGCTCACTATACAAGTCAAAACATTGACACCATGATGTGCACAAGAGTGTATTGCACACATGGTCACGGGGCCCATAATTTTCCAAATGCAATGATATGTTGAGCAGATATGTAGAAGACTCTAGCCCGCGACATGCGTTACCCTATTTATGCCCTCAGGTTTAGGGCCTCCAACATGGAATATATCATAACTAATAGTCGCAGCACATTGATCGCAATAATTATGCATGCCTGCATTGCAACAATACTATACACATACATCACCCAAACTGATGAGACCATGAAAAATCCTTGTGCTTCATAATATGGCATGCTGAACATTAACAGGAAAACAAAATCAACCAATGATATCAGGCATTACAAGCAATCTATTTTCAGAATGAGTGATTACTAGATTATTCATCGTCCATATTGTCCAAAAAGTGAGAAGTCAATACATTTTAGTACTCTTCGGTAAGCGGTGCATCATTTGGAATGACCCTCAACTCTATCACCAGTTCTAATGGCTGCCTGACGTAACACCGCTGTGTTCACTCAGTGTCATATCTACAGACTACAGTATATCGGATATTAACATCTGGTATATTATCAGGAGTTGTCTCCCCCGCCGCTGGCGGCAGCGTCCTGTCTCTGTCTCTTCTGCTGTTCTTCTAGTAGTTGAGCCAGAGCAGACTTACTACCCCATGAGCTCTGCACAAGATAGAGAAAGACATCCGATTCTCTATGTGTAATGATGATGTACTATCGGATCAAAATTCGATAGCTGGTTAGCCGCGTTCTCATGTGCTATCAGATATAAGGTATAAAATTTTGATGAAAAATAGTTGATACCTGTGGTTCACAGTATGCAACAAAAATCAAACATTTTTGACATTTTCTTCTGTTATTTGAGGCAGTTACTTATGGTAAAGTTGTGTCAGATCTGTATTTGTGCTCTACTTGGCATGAATTACTGATGGTGGAAAGAGTGTCTCCCATGAGGCGAAGTAACTCTCATTCTCTGCATTATGATGTCACAGTGAACAGGAAGTCCTTGTTTATTGTATTGCACATCCTGTTTACTGTGACATCATAATGCTGAGAATGAGAGTTATCTTCCCTTGTGGGAGGCACTTTCCCACATCAATAATTCATGACATACAGAGCATCGAATTTTTTTACCATGCAAATCTGACAAAACTTAAGCATAAGTTACTGCCTGACTATAACATGCATTGGTATTTGGGTAGTCTTTAATCTACTCACATCGAGGCCACTGGCTGCTGGAGGAGGCGGCGGGTTGGGCCATCCAGCAGAGGAGGACAGCATCTGATTTCCTGTCTGAGTGAGGAAAGATGAGGGCGGTGTTGGGTGACTCCCGATCGCTGATGATCCTGTCACGAAAAAAAAAACAAATGTAAAGGCGATGTTTGTGTGTCCAGTTTTAAGGGTCTAAAATTTCTGTTATCACGTTTCTATCGCAGCATATACTCCATTTTTAACTACGGTCCTTACACTTATTGTGATATGTTTTAGTTGGCAAACCATAGGGATGTCCTCATAAGGATGAAGGAATGGTAGTGTCCTCATTGACGACACTATGAGTCTAAAAAGTCTGTGTTGTTTCTAACGATGACCAAAAGCTTACCGACTTACAAATTGATTAAATTGAAATTTCCTAAAACTGCATGACAAATTGATTTTCAATGGACAGCCATGCTCTTCTCATATTACACCTCCTTACCTGCAGTATCTGTAGGAGTAGGAGCAGATGGAGGTGTGAGGCCAAATGAGGAACTAAACAGACTATAACTGTTAGCTGAGTGTGAGGCAAAGACAAGTGCTGAGTCACTAGCTGAGAAGTTCACCTGTAGAATGAATATAAACAAACAACAATAAGTTGAGTTTTGTGTGCAGCAGTTATTTTATCAGGTTACTAAGTGCAGCCCTGTTAAAAGGTGAGTAAAAGCTCTCTCCATGGAGAATCAGGTAGGTGAGCTTGTAAGATTGATAAAGCTGATAAAATGAGGGAGTTGTCCCTCTCATTTAATTCTCCTTTCTTAGCTTCATCCTTCAGGCCCTAGTTGGTATATATCTTGAGGGACCTATGAATTTTCAGTGTTGAAGTTTTAAAAGATTCAACCCTGAGGTCCAATATAGAGAGGATTTTGACAAGTACAGGGAGTCCCTTGACAAATCTTCCTTCTGTTTGTTGTACCTGCAGGTCACAGATGAGCCTATACAAAGTTGTTTCTGTACCCTATACCCAGACCTGGGTCCAAGTCATGGTAAGTCAAGTCATCTTCAAGTCAAGTCAAGTCAAGTCAAAGTCACGACTTGACTTAACAAAATTATGACTTGACGTCGAAAACAAATAGACAACACTTGACTTGACGAAAAATTGACTTTGACTTGACTTGGGAGTTGTCCTGACTTTGGTCAAGTCAACATAAGTCAATGTGTGAAATTTTATAACATAATGTAGAAATAATCATAACTGAGAACCCCAACTCTGAAACCCCAACTCTGAAACCCCAACTCTGAAACCCCAACCCCGAAACAGAAAACCCAACTTCTCAGCTATGGGTAAGTAGTCAGAGTTCCTGCCTTGCATATTAGTTGTCTTCTCTTGTTGTCTTGTAATCAGTAAAATGAAAAATGTATCCCATGATGCAATATTAATATAGTCTGATCATATAGTGATCAGCATGAAACATTTCATTTGTCATCATTGACACAATAAAGGTACATATATACAATGAAGTAACAATGCTGAATTGCGTACACACCCATACCTTCTTTCGCTTGTGGGGAGGGGAGTAAATCCCGATTAGTAGAGCAACTCCTGAGGACCTAACTAACTCCTCCTTGATTAGGAGTCATCCGGGATTGAAATAAATTCCGAGTTGATTTTCACGGTTAATGAGCGTGACTTTGCCATGACTTGTAAGTCACCCATCTTTGACTTGACTTACAAAAGTCATGACTTGACTTGACTTGGCCGCGAAAAAAATAGACACCAATTGACTTGACTTGGTGTAAATGTGACTTGACTTAGCATCGACAATGACTTGACTTGACTTGCGATGACTTGGACCCAGGTCTGCCTATACCCTATATCTCTATCACTTACAGGATGAGTAAGATGGTCTGCCCTGCTTGTAGACTCTATAATGTCTGCTGTTGTTTTAGGTTTACTACCTATAACTCCCTGCTGCTTCTGTCTAGGAGTTGTGTTACCTGGTAACATGGGATTCCCAGCTGGTATAATGGGATTCCCTGGAAGTGCACCCTTACTGCTGTGCCTTGGCAGAATCTCTACAAAAAGAAGCAAAGCCTAATAAGTAGGAGGCATCATAATATATAGTAACTTCTCTGGCTAAATATTATTTTATCTCAAATAAATTCAGAACAACTACTCTCTGCATTAGATAAGACGATGTATTCTCATAGAGTGTTGATAACGCAACGCAAAACTACCAAAACCAATCAGTCAATCAAAATAGAGAAAAATTTAAACCAGCACATGGTCATTCAGAAATAAACATTACTGTACATGAGTGGATAAAACCACACAAAGCTCCCATTGCTGACCTGATTCTTGGGCTAGGTGATGATATATTTGTTTCATGGCTTAGATTTAGATGTCAGCCATTTGGAGAAAGTCTCATAGTTTGCAAAAAGAACCAGCAGTGATATGATATTACATTACCTTTATTGTCATTACCTCCCATATCAAAGATCTGCTTTAGAGAAGAGGATGTGCTGATACCCCCTACTCTAGTTGGTGTTTGAGAGGCTGCTATGTCTGACTGGAATGACCCATAAGAGGATACAGTTTCTATAAAACAGTCAGGAATAGTTCGGTACTCACTAGTTACAGTGGTATACAAGAGTGACCAAGCATGGCTAGATCAGGTAAGATTAAAGGGCAACCAAGGTTTCGCAGCAATGCATTAATGGGTAGCAAATAATGTGCTGGGCAGCATCAGCTTTGTGCATTACGCGATGCAAAACTCAAAGTAGTTGCTGACTCTAAGCTGGGTAACACTTCAGTTTAGGGGAGGTTCCAAGACTTTGCTGTAATAATTATAGAGCACAGGCTGAATAATAACAGGAACAGGAAACTGATATGTGGTATTCTCTTTTAGCTGAGTTTGAGTACCTGATGGAAGAAATGTTTCACAAGAATTCTGGCTGAATAATCATCCGAATTATATTTTGTCTTTTTCCCCATGCAGAAGGTGCAATCTGCTATTAACCAATGGCCATCAATGAGAAGTTGTTTGAAACCTTGGTTGCCCTTTAAAAGGGGACATGTATTGAACTCCTTTAGGTGATAACCTTGTTAAATTATTTTCACAGATTTGTCTGCTCATGTTCTGTTTCTGATCAGATTTTAGGAAGTAAGAGGAACGTCATTATATAAAATTTATTTCGCACGGTCAGCCATGATTGTTTTAAAGTGGATACATATTCCATATAGTGCAAACAACTACAAACCTACCCTACCCATCATACCTGTTCTACCATTTCACCTTAAGGGTAGTTATATATTGCAACAATAAATTTATGTTGTGCAGTACAAAATCCCTGGTATGAAGGGTCATAAACACAGAAAACCATTAATGGTTTACCCAATCAATAAACCATCAGCTATGAACACTCACCAAGGGTAGAGTTAGACACAGGAGAATATGTCTGACTATCTTGTGCAGTTGGTATGTTGTAAGCTCCGCCCACATTCCCTCCCACTGATCCAGAAACAGGCCAATCAGAAGCCTGCATTGTTGACTGGGACAAGTTTGATGGTGCACTGAAGTCCTGGGATTTAAGGGCTTGCTAAAGCAATAAACAAAGACATTCCGGTAGAATCAAATCTAAATCTATTACCATGATATTCAAAATTGCGTATTCTATTTCATAAAAACAATTCATTCATTACATGATTTTTGGAATATGAGTGCTGAGTGTAGCAGTGAGTACTCAGTCTCACCAAACATAGGCAGTTACTTAGAACTTCAACAAGCAAAGTTAGTAAAATGAACCAACCTGAATAGCGACATTTTTGATAGACGTTTTTCTGCTGTTCGGTTCGACTTTGATGGTAGTAGCAGCAGAAAAGATAAGTTTGGTATTCTTGGCATTCACTTTGTAATCTATTAGATTCAAACTAAAAGCGAATATAACGCAATCAACTACAATCATGTCTTCAATACGTTGAATTGCCAGTAACAGTATAATGCATAGGAGCAGATATACGGAGGAATTTTGGAATATTTCTATGAGGCAGGTTTAGCCTTTAGCTTAAATTGCTCCAATCCTATGGCAAAAGTGTTGTGTGTAACCAAACGTAGATTGTGATTGATCGAGATTCTAGAACTCTGAATGTTCTCAATTCAATCGATGATGTGAGAGCAACTCAAAATGGAAACTTGATATAGTCTGTTGTATGTCTAAGTTTGTCAAATACTCACCTGGGATATTTCTCAGAGAATTGTTTACCGAGATCTACGAGTCTGTTACATCTAAGTCTGGTCATATCAGCAGCAGCTACGTTCATAGACTGAGATAAATCTGTAAAACACAACGATATCGCGTAACACACTCAAGCTGTAAGGCTGTAATATGTTATGTTATCGTAGACCGATATTGCAGCACAGTTTCGGTGATGCTGCCTTCCATCGAGGAAGACAACTCTCAGAGTTGAAGGCTATGAGTCATCTGTTTAGCTACGTACACACGTTTAAAAGTCATCATTTGGAAGGGTCTCCTCTGTTAAGGTCTGACTACACATGTCATATTTTTCCATAGGATTGGGAAACTTGTAGTTAGGCTACGGCTTGGTCAAGGTCAATTCATAGCTAGGCCTATTCCTTATGATAACAATAAGATTGGGGTCTGGTTTGCCTTCTTATTGTTCAACTTGGATGAATCAAACCAATCACTATTTAGTAATTTAATGAAGCCACGCCTCTTTCAAAAACAACAAAGGAATAGGCCAAGCTATGCTGGCCGTACTAAAAGTGCCCCAATCCTGTAGTAAATACGATGTGTTAACCACAGCTTCCTTAGAGCTTTTTAATCAACACCTAACATTGGGTGAAAGTGAACAAGGGGTTTCAGTAAAGCAAGATTAAAAATACAAATTTGATAAACTCTCATCCATCATTAATATATCTAGTGCCTTGGGAGTGAATGGGACAGATAAATTGAGTAACTTACTGAAGTCTAGTACATCGTGAGCCTCACTGAGAGGTAAGAAGCACTGCAGCTCCACATCTTCAGGGAGTGGATACGCTGATAGGTGAGACAAATCGAGTGTCTTATTATCCTTACAGTGAGACTGTATAGCATTGAGAGCTTTAGATAAACTCAACCAACATCTGTATGTGTATACAAAACAGGGTATAAGGGAAAAAAACGCATAAAAAAACTCTTATTATTAGCATGGGATTCAGGCCAACAATGGGGCCTTGTCTGTATTATGGGTTGTGTTGATACTGCTTCTGTGGTGTTGCCTACTCATGTATCACTATATTGTGCATTTCTGAATGGACCTATGTTTTTATTTTTGGGTTTTGTTTGGCTGCTGAGTAGTTAATCCCAAATTGTTGGCATGAATCCCAGTATTTCTAACTATGCAAAGTCCGAATTAGGTGCGTCTCAAATGCATTGGCATTGAGATGAAGGAAATGACAAGGGTCCTGAATTTAAAAAGTCTGAATTGCTTGGAGAATACTAACTGATGTTGGTTGAATTGATAAGTATAGCAAAACTGGCTGAGCAACTAACTACATTTGGGAGTTGTCGTATCATATATTGCAAATGTCTAAGAGAGGGCAACTTCAGAACCTTTACGTGAAATATTATATACAAATATTAAGGACTTTGGAACATGTCCCAAACTTCCTGCAGTAATGAAGTGTTATAACTTCTAAAGAATGTGGAGGTTACTTCAAAACAACACTGACTAATGCAACTATAAAATCAGATTATCCGCCTTATCAATTGTTGGCTAAGAAAAGAGAAACGAGTCATAAAAGGCCTCTACAATCAGAATTACCTGCAATTTCTGAGTCTCAGACTAACCTGTGAGTTTTGAGTCTCAGACTAACTTGTGAGTTTTGGGTCTTAGACTTACCTGTGAGTTTTGATGACAGGGTTAGATAGGTACCCTTGTCTATAAACCAGCCAGTCTAGTATTATCTTAATAGCTGGCAGACATACATGCTCCCTTACATTGTACTTTGGTGCCTGATTCAGTAAAACCTCCAGAAAACCAGCTGTAATAATAATATTATATAATAAACACAATCAAGCTGAGAAACGCAGACAAGAAAGACAATTCCAAGTTATTTAACTGTGAAGACGGGGAATTTGGGAGAGACTCCCTGGTGAAGATCAATGTGGGAACTGTGCAGAGTCATGTGATCATCTTGGCCCTTTCTTGGGGAATTAGACAGGCTCACAGACCCCACCTAGGCCAGCATGGGATTTAGTATTGTTGAAGCTATAGTTATGTCTAGTATAGTATGTTATAGGGTGATAAAGAGGGGACAACCTTAGTGGTTGAGAAAAGTTGGGAAAAAATTTACATTTTAGTAAAGCTAATAGTTTCAACTGTGTCCATAGGCTATTCAAAAGGTTACCATGGTGCTCTAAAATTAGGCCGAGACTTTCAATATGATACCAATTATGGGGGGGGGGGGGGCGGCGTAAGTATAGATTTCAAACTATAGACATCTTGGAAGAGACATAGACTAAAGCTGGTTTAAGCTCAAACATTGACAGCGCTCATGTACACTCTGTACATAATATATCAAAAGACGACCCTAGATCAGTAAGCTCACCCACAAATCCAGCGGTCACATCTCTGAAGTGTTGTTCCTCCTCAGTGATAGACTTATCCGCCCCTGACTCGTCGAGGTGGCCCAGTGTGAAGAGAGAGATGGAGACCATGTGTCTCATATTCTGTACTGAGAGTAAGGAGAAGATAGTCTGAGAGCTCAGACAGCGGTACAGCAGGTCTCCTAGTTTAGTGGCTTTGTCTTTGTCTACAAAAAGAGTGAACGTGTTTTGGGGTTAAAATGTGAATGACGTATTGGTTATATTAACGAGCATCAGCCCATAGTTTCAAGGGAGATGGAGACTAACTTCTTGCGAATGAATAGAAACATCTTCATGGCAGATCAAGGAACTAATATAAAGTGAAAGTCGAGTACGTAACGTACTGTTGTTAATCACAGTAAGTACAGAGGAGGTCTCACATCAGAATTGGAGGTCAAGTTGGATATGCTAGTTGGACGTAGGTGAAAAGGTCACTGGTTGTGGCTTTCAGTATCTAGCTTGGGGGGTGGACGGTTGATTATGGAATGCCTCAACCAGTCACTCAGGCCAATAGACAGTTTTCTGAGCTCTTATTGGAGCCTCAATTTTGAAGTTGTCCTTTCTCCAGTTTGGTGCTCTTTACCCGCAAAACCTCGGAATAATGAGCTGAAAAGGGGGTTGAAAGCCGCTCATCATAGGACAAAAATAATCTTCGATTCAGAATCTGCAATTTTGAAAAGTCTTTGGGGGAAGGTTTCCAAATCTTTCGGGGGTTGAAAGCTGATAAATCTCAATTAACTGACAAGATTCATGACAAAATCCCATAAAATTTGTTTGCAAAACAGACAGAAATTGATATAAGTGACCATCCGAATACCAAAATTATTTCCCAAACTATGTCCCTATGTATTTTCAATGGTGCGGATTCTTAATCATAAACCATTTTTGTCCTTTTATAAGCGTTTTTCAAGATAAACCCCGTTTCAGCTCCTTTTTCCTATTATGCGTGGGATAAAAGTATGAAAATGGGGAGAGTACAACTCAGAACAGAGGCGCAAATTAGAGCTAAAAAAACTGTTCATATATTCTGGTGGTTTCTGTAGACTGAGAGCATGAGCGTGTCAGATTTCGGTCATTCAGCATTCAAACTTTGTAGATATAAGGGGACAAATACTAACCAGCCTCCAGATGTATGAGAGCTTGGAAATAAAGGAACACCGTTATCACCTCAGCATGAGTCCATTTGTTCTTAGATATGAAACTATAAAATCAGAGTACGACATAGATTTATATTTACAAGTGGAGCCATGAATAAAATGAGCTCTTCATAAAAATTTCATGAAGAGGCCATAGCAGCTGGACCTGTCTCATAAAGCTTAGTTCATTGGCTAAGGTGAGCAGAGCAAGTTGCCTCTTGTGTTCAAGCCTTTGATAAAATTCATGAATGAATATCAGTGGAGTGAACTGTTAAGAAAAAAGCCGCCTCTTCATAACAACCAAAATCCTGTACATCCAATACCTGAGGGGAATCGCTCAAACGTCCACAATTGATTGAAAGTTATTTACGTAACAAAATATTATAGTTTCGCCTCATAATTATTACTATAACCATAGTCCATTTATGGCTGAAAAATGAGAGGACACCAGATAAAATTACTTTGTATTCTCGCAGTCTTTGATCTGTTTAGAGTAAAGTTTCTCCAGATTGGTCGGGGCGACAGGGAACGGAGACCTTACAGCGATACTCCTTATATAATAATATGTGACTGCCAACTTATTAGAGCGAGTAGAGCACAGAATGGCTAGCTGATTGTACGGCTGACCTTTGGTGGTTGAGAAAGAAACATGACAGTGAAAAATAATAGCAAGAGTACAGTATAGGTGGTTACCAAATGATAGGAAACAAATATTTTTGCTGGTTTGTTCAGAGTTTATGCTAAGTTACAGGGTTGAATGAATTTCAGCTAACAATAAATTTGCCTATTTCTAGCCCATGCAGCATAGCGATATTTTCCTACTATGAACAGTTTACTCCTTTAGTGTCTATAACCTGGTAAAGTACATAGTCCATAAGATCAACGCAGCCTTTATTATAAAACAGAATTATTGAGATCGTAAATAGGCTGAGACAAGCAGGTCAAATATATGTATATATAATACACCATTGTATGTTATAATTTTATATCAAGCGCAAACGGTAAAGTGCAGAGTGGACCAACATGTACCTGACATCTCAACTCACCATTGGAAGGTACATACTGTGACGCGAGGTTATAGAAATTCTCAGCGAACGATATCCTCTGAAGGTAACGGGCTAGAAAAGAAAGAAAATAAATTAAATCAACTAATTTGGAGTTGTCTGCTCAGTTAAAAGGAGTTGATTTTGTATCAGTCAAGTACAACCAGCTGTCGTAATGTTTGGATGTGTTAACAAAAGTTCACAAAGGTAATGTCAAAGTTTTTACCAGGAATGTTCGACTTAAACCTACCACTCAATACAAGACTGAGTCCTAGTCTGGGCAGGCGGTTGGGGCTGGTGGGAGGCTGCCTGGGGAAAGACCTATCTATCATTTTCATAAATTTGGATTTATGCCACCTATCAACACTAACACAAAATTAGTCTATGCACTTTGCAGGATTTGCTTGGATTTTTCCTCTCATTACTTCTAGATAAGTCTTACTTCGTATAGCCTAGGGTCCAATAATACACATTGTATGACCTTTTGTCAATGTCATGAATGACCGCCCTTATTCAAAATGACTACTAATTAGAAATTCTGGTTGAAATTTTCTTCACTACTTGGCAGTGAATATCTCTGCTCATGGGTATTTCCCAAACATGAGGCTACTTTTCCCAGAGTCTGACTGGAAAACTCTCATACCTGGAGCAATATAGTAGGTGGCATGAATAGAAATCAATAGATATTGCAGTTTTAGTGCTCACCTTGATTAACTTATAACACTCAAGGGCAGACAACTCCAGCAAGATCCTGTATTGTTCTCAGACTTTCCCTCACCGGGGTGGCCGTCGGGCGAGGGGCAAAAGTCTGGGGGGCTCAGACTAACACAAAATCTTTGTTACTTTGACCATGGAGTAGGACTTAGTTTGACTTTTTGTTCTTCCTCTGATTTGATGTGATTCTCTGTTCATTTGGCATGCCATACTGTTTGTAAAACTATTGCTTAATTAAGCTTAGCTAGTAGATAGAGGCTAGCTGGAGTGAATAAGATTTATTTAAACCCAGTATTGGGATACATGCCAACTAGACCAAGAATCAAATCAGAGCAGAGCCTTACCGATATCACCGAGATGAACGAGACAGTACTGACATATGTACATACTGGATCTCTTACTGGGAAACCTGAGCCTCTTGTTCACATCACATCTACCTTCAAAATATGAGATTATGTAATATTTGACAAAATATTATGTGATTTGTTTGCCAACGACCAGTACTGCAGCAGTAGTTCTCACCTATAGGATGGGATAATGTCCCTTGATTTAAAATTTTATTTCAGAAAACATTGATACAAGTTGAGCATGGGCAACCCTTTGGAAATAACATAAGTATGAATGATGAAACAGACAAGCCAGGAGGATGCAGATCATGGAAGTATTATCGAGGATGCAAACCTTATTAGCTTGGGTTGGGTTAGGCTTTCGAAGTGACTGACAAGTATTTTCTCTCAGTCCAGAACTCGAATACAGCTCAACAGAATTATATATTTTGACACAGTCATATTTTGTGGTCTAAATTAGGTCCCACAATCTCCATTACCAGGTTAGATACATGTGCCTCTCAATTCAACTAAAAACCTAATTAGACTATACACTCATACCTTGTATGATTCCAAATGATGAGTACTTCCTTCTAAAGTTTGGATGGAGGTGAAAAGCTTCACAGATATCCTCCAAAAGCTAAAATGATAGCAAGAACACAATGACTTTGGTGGCCTTGCTTACACAACTCACATGTATCATGGAAAAGAACAATCTGATATGACGGAATTCAGACAACCCCTTATGTTGTTACTAAAAAATAATACCGTTTTGGAGGAGCAGGGAGATATTGTTCTACATGGATGTCCAATATCACCTTACAAGCTTAACATCACTACTCATCTACATTTAGAATAAGGCAGAGTGAACAAAACCATTGTCTTGTTTTATAGGGTATATTTTAAGTTCCTATCTCTCTATTTTTTTCATAATTGCCAGCACTAACAAGGTATTCTGTGATTTTTTCTCTTTTACTGCCAGTGATAGTAATTACACTATGAATTTACCTGCATATAGAATCCTAGAGCCGCCTCTAAGAATAGATTGAGATCAGCCTGTACCTCAGCTTTCTTAGTACTACTAGACTTAGCTCTAGTGAGCTGCTGTAAAGCTGTGATCTGAGCTTTGAACGCAAAATTCCATCTGAGTGTAATAAAAAATAAAAATAGTGAACACATATATCAACGCATACAGTTTTGATGTGGAAACAAAATAAGTAGGGTCATGATGAACTACTATGAACTAAAAATGCAATTTGCCTACAATGTTGACCACAATTAATATCTAGATAGACAGACAGAGTCAGCCTGCTCGTACTGACTGATCTGAATTTATGTTCTGTCGATCATAACGGTGAGCATATTGAGTCATACATTAAATAAAACAAGACTCAATTTACCTGCATTCCTGCATATGTCCACTTATCAAGCCAAAAACTAGAGGGAGCGCAACTCTGAAGTTGAAATGAGTCTAACACATAGTCAGTGCACATGTACTCACAGATCAGTCTCTATTTTCTGGTCCAGAGCTGTCTCTAGATTATTGAGTAGAACAGATCTACACAAAGTCTGAAGCCTCTGTCTGAGTAAGAGTCCATCAGGCTTCAACAGCTGCTCTGTAATCATAAATAAAACAGAAAGGGATGATGAGCTGTCACAATAAAATAGTACTTGCTAGTCAAAACAGGTCACTGGAGTTGTGGTCTTGTGTCCCATCGAGGAATCATTCTAGGTTAATTGATCAAGGCCCGCACTTGTAACTGCATCAAATACAATAAAAACACTGATATGATTATTCAGACAAGAGATCTTCCCATGACAGTAGAGCATATTGAGGTGTATGCATTACTGCAAAACACATGACATCAGCTATAAGCCATGAACCTGTCAATTGATCAATAAATTTGTAGATCAAGTTTAATCCAATTACTTGCTCTCCGGTTGCTCCCTCCCACTGGGAGCAACTCGGAATGCAGGCAAATGGACCAAACTTGGTCTAATACATTTGATAAAATGATGAAGATGCCATGGGCAATAATTATGTGAGTTGCTTCATAGGAAGATGGATGTCAATTACAAAGATATTAAAGGAGGCTCAAAATTGAATGAATGCGTCAAGTAAATGAATGGGTCAAGTAAACAATGTGAAACTTACCGTGGTCGGAACTAGATAAATGTGTCCGGATCTCATTGATATGCCTGTTGAAAAGAATAAAAGATGTAAGTAGAATATGAAATGCTTAACCCAGGAATGGTAATAGGACTGCTGCTACTGAAGCATTAGCAATCATCATACCCATTATTGTTGTACATGAATCAGGTAATAATGAATGACTGAGCCTTCAAGATTTATATATTATATTGAATGTGTCAGCAATGTACATTGGAGAGGGAATTCATTGGTGTCAGTGAACACCATTGATCAACTTAAACCAAAGTAGTGGTATAGGTAGTATAGTTTCAGTACTGTTAGTAAAGCCTACAGCTCCCAGTCAATTTTGAATAATGGGCTTATCCAGTTTCCATTCAAAATTGCTATGAGAAAGTCAAAACAACTACCAAGCTGCTCAAGCTGCTCTGAATACCAACCAGTCAAGTCACAAATTTGACGTTTAGTAGGCCTTACTAATCACCATTGAAAACTTAATTCACCGTCTACTCACATGAAGCTCTCAGATGTTGAACCCATCATGCCAACACTTGACCTGTGGTTAGAAACAGTAATATTTTGAGTTAGAAACAGGGTGTATGTTTAATTTCAGTTTTTTTTATGTTTACACTTTTACATAAACTATTAAACTCGACTCACTAAAGTAGTCTCAAATGAAAACTATTCATTTGAACATTTGAATTTATTAGAGACTGTAAGCAAACTCTATGCCAAAACGAGGCGTTGCCACTGTCATCAATGATGGAGAACTATGAGGTTGGTTTTTTTTCTCTTTGTAGTTTTTCTCAACACATGCTTCAGCCTCTATTTACATAGGGTTGTTTGCCACCTTATTGATATATTCCCTCTTATCTTGAAACTCTCATAATATGGCTTAGTTAGGGCAACAAAGAAAGCCATGAATGATTTTTAATAGCAGCTGAGTTAGATTATTGACCAATAACTTTCAATCCAAACTGTGTAGAACTAGAGAGCGGTACAGTCCATAGGACTGCCGCATTTCCTGACTCTGGGCTACCCACACCAAGCCCAAAGTCAGGAAATGTGGCAGTCCTATGGTACAGTCATTGTTCACTTCAGCCTCACAGTCATTATAACTCTATTTGCTAGTTCAGCCAATCGGCATTATATTCAAATCACCTTCATTACCCCTCATAAGATGTTCCTGGGTATCTGTGTAACCACTAGCAATCACTGAATAATGATATACATTTGCAGGCTGATTTATTGCAATAACCTAGTGTTGGTATTGCCAAGGAGTAACAGGGTTGCTGGTCTTTGTACTGTGATAAGGTTTATGGCACTAATGTTAATATTCTAATAGGAAGTGTTAGTCCGTATGTCCGTATTGTTTTGATGTCAACCCATAAATGACTTAGTCCCGTTTCGATACAAACATGTGAAGACTCTCCCTCCCCACTTGGACGGCTTGTAGCCATCTTACACTGGTTATTTTACATACTGCACTCTCAACTCGTGCTTCCAAACGCGTTCTCTGGTGTATTGCTAAAATTTGCAAGATGTGTTGTTTGGGTATATCGGCAAACCACGGCACAAGTTGCAAGAGTTTAACCCTATACAATCATTAGATTTCTTAAACCTGTCGAAGGTACCTCGATTATTGCGTACTCATAAAGCGGATCTACAAAATTAATCATTTCTCATTCAGCCATTGATCTTCTCTTCAGATATCGATACTATTGACCACACCTAACAAACATACTGAGATATTTTAGGCCTTCTCGCTTGCTTTTCCGCATTGGAAATTCAAAAGTCTGATGTTCATCAATTTTTTCTTGCAGGTTGTGAAGCGGCTGGGAAGGGGAGCTCAAGGCTCTGTTTTTCTTGTCAAGAAAAAAGACAACGGAAAACAATATGTTCTTAAAAAGGTAAGATTGGGTTCTATACGGTAGTCGCCCTTAAGTTTGCTGCCCTTGCCCTGCAATGTTGTATTGATGCCTTTCTTGAACCATAGTTTTCGCAGAGGCCTTTACACATATTAAAATTGAATGATTGATAATAAAAATAAAACGATCCCTTTGCAAAAATTATCTGAGACTTTGGCGGGCTAGAATACTATATACTTACATCTATAAAACTAGAAAAGACTGAAAAGATCATTTAAATGAATCGTTATAATAGAAATTAAACTGTTACAATATTATTTGAATTAGGCCCTATATTGATACCACTGGGTGAAATTCCCTTGGGCCTGTCATATTTTGATCAACAGTACATGATTCTCACTCAAATTGTATAAAAATATTTTGCTGATGATGCTGGAATAAGACACCTGACACCAGCTATGGCTCAGCATCATCTGTGTTCTAATTATCAGTTCAACTCAATATAGCTGCTGCCTGATGTTGTGTGCTGACATAGCGAATTAAATTTTATCAGGAAATTTGTAGCAACTTTGAAATTGTGTAACGCTAATATTGTAATCTCTTACTTATGCCAAATTGAAGTATTGACTTTAATGTCAGGATAACATTGATTTTAGTTTTATAATTGGATACTCGGCACTGAATGTACTTTAATAATTGAAAACTCAGCCTCAACAAAGCAAGCCCAAGTGATAAAAGTAGCATGGTTAAATCAAATTTAGTTTGATGAAGCTGTCCAGTGTTTTTTAATCGTGTGGTGTCGACACTAGGCCTATGCATATTGTGGGTTGAAATGTTCACTCTATTCAAACAAGCGATGTTGTTATTTACTGTCATTGGAGAAAGTGTGCTATTATATTGGGCAGAATGAATTTTTTCAAACCAATTTCTTGCAGTGGTCTGTGTTTATATCGGTTTAGACATTTTCCAAACCATTGTGATTATCTGCAAAGAAAAGAGTTTGTGTAAACTCAAACCATTTAAAATCGAGTGAATTTAAGTTTGGCTCTGTTTCTAGCCTAGTACCTATTTTACCACCGATTTGCATCTTAACCGTCCAGTTCTCTTGACGACCTAATCTTAGTATTACAACACTAAATACACTGACATTTTACTCTGTAATAAAATACTAGTGATAACAAGTTTTATGAGTCACTAAGGGTTAAATTACACACACTGTGACGATAGAGAATATAGAAGCTTTAGTATCGTTGACAAAATTAAATCAGCATATCAGAATGTCTTCATAAGTTTCAGACCAAAGTTGGCTTAAGCCCCAAGACTAGTTTTAGCGCTCAAATTGCAGCGTGATAGCTGGGATAGCTGGCAGAGGCATTTCATTATCAACCACTAGGTGAGGAAAGTGGTTGATAATGAAATGCCTCTACCAGCTATCATGCCACATCTTTACCGTAATACCTCACCTAAAAGGTGCGTGTCTAATAAGTGAAGGCGGCTATAAGAGAGGAGCATATAGCCGCGGGCTATCATTTATGGTTTTTATATTTATTTTGGACCAAAACCACACCTTGCAAGTGAAGCTGAATAGCTCAGTGTGCAAAGCGTCTGACAACACGTTTGTTACTTAAAAGTTGTGAGTTCGAATCCCAATGAGGTTAGCTTTTTTTTCGAAGTGGTGCCTTATAGCTGTGGGGTGCATTATAACTGGAGAATTTTTATTTTTTCGAGGGAGGTGCTTCACTTATAAGGCCGGTGCCTTATAGGTGAGGTATTACGGTAGCTCTCAAACTTCCCCAAGACCAAACCTTCATTGAATTTAATGCAATTGTAATGTGTCTGATGATGTAAACATATATTCACAGGTGAAGATATAAATAATGTTGTACACCTTTCAACCTGAAATTCAAATCTGTTGAGGTGGTATTTCCATTACCTTTTCCATGTTGTTGTGTCAGGCTTTTCATGTCTATATCAGGTTAAGAAAGCATTGTGAGTGAATTGTGTTAATCTGATTAAAATTTCGATATACTCAAACAAAAGCTAGCAATCAAGAATAACTAGAATTGACAATAACAGCTATTTTGAGTTTGATTGAAGTCATGTAATAGAAATCCCTTAGACAGTAGTTTGTTTTGATAACTATTTCTGTACTATTACATACCTGTAGTTCTAGGGGAGACAGGGACGCACTGTCTCCCCTAGAGTGCTGGATATAATGGGCTCAAATGCTAAAATTGAATGACAGAATCAGCTCCTCTTAGATTTCCATTTGCTTATTATATCCCTTAAATTGCTCAGGGAGGAGGTTACTGGTGATGCTTCGGACTCGTCTCGGTCTTTGCCTCCCCTCCCATTTTTTATACTACGCCCCTTCTACAGACAATAGTTTGTTTTGATAACTATTTCTGTACTATCATATTTCTGTTTTAGGTTGAGTGCAATGACGAAGGTGAAGCGAACAAGGCTTTCCAGGAGGTGAGTAAGCGGTACAGAAAGTTGTCACCTCGACATTCTGTCAGCTAAAACAGGTCTCAGAACTCTAATGGGTTAATTTCTTAGACTGAATTAAACATTGTATCGATTCCCTAAAAACCTGCGCTAAAGCTCAGGCGTGTCTTGTATTGTCATACTCAAAATATCACGTATCGGATATGTCAAAATGCTCTGTTCTCCGGTTGTCTTGGTTCTGTCTCATCACAACCTAGAGATGTGGTTGCTCCTTTTGTCACGCTGTCATCCCAATCTGCTGATTTCTCATCTGAAAACTTCAAGTTCTGTTATGGTGAGGGGGTTTGGAGACAGCAACCCCTCCATATAGTCACCATATTTCGTCAATCACCCGAAATATTTGTACAAAATTTCAATATATTAATAAAAAGCAGGATTTCAGCTGTTTTTGTCAACAACTCACCAAAAAAACGTTATTTGCTAACCCATGACTGCGACTTAAATACTATCCCCACCAACCATCCATCTTATGGCATATTTATTCTAATCAAGCTAAGTATTGTATGGAATCAACCTTCACCATTTACCTACTCATCCTCTGACTGATGTGTTTTCTGCGATATTATCCTCACACTATGCTCATGTTATTTCTCAGGCTATGGCCCTACAGGAGTTACAGCACCGTTATGTGTGCGGATATAAGGAATTCTTTGTCACATGGGATAAAGAAGAGGCCGCCATGTTTGTGTGTATAGTGATGGAGTTTTATAAGAATGGAGATTTAGAGAGAGTTCTCAAACAACGAAGACAAACACAACAACCCATCGAAGAACTGGTGAGTTCTAAGGCTAACAGCCCTTCAAATCGCATTGTAATGATCATCCTGGCAGGACTGGGCCAGTGCAGTGGGTTGAAAGAATACATTTATTGGTTATCTGTAATTATGGATGGATATTTGGGGAAAATCTTGTTAACTCTCTAGTTTCTAGCATTTTGTCGCAGCTGCGAATCATGATCATATTTCTTTAATTTCAAGATTGTCATAAGCTACAGGTTTTCACTTGTTACACAAACTCCTCCACTGGAGTTTCCTTGTAATTTCATTTGTTACTATTATGAGTGTGCAATAAGCGCTGTTAACAACATTAACTTTTCCAATCTAACGCATTAGGAGTTACATTCCCTTGTATTTCACTATTATTTATGATGCCATATATAACATATTCAGATACTAAAGAAATGGTTAGGGCAGATGGTAGAAGCTCTGGTGTTTGTCCACAAGAAACAAGTCATACACAGGTTGGTTCTCATCAAGTTAACTATTACATACAGACTCTGATTATATACCCACCCTAACACCGAGATTACACTATTAACATGTGTATCTCTGATTGTTAGAGTCAATTTAGTAGCAGTACCTTAAATGTACCCACCCCTACTTAATAAAATTGAACACGGATTGCCACGCCAAATTCCATGTGATGGTACTCTTACTAAGTGAATTAACTCACTCTCTATTGATCAGAGATATACATGCAATAGTAAATGTGATCAGTGTGTGATAAACCTAAATAAGAGAGCACACTCCACCTTCTGTTATCAGCGCATATTAATATGTTACTGCCAGGTGGGTATTTTGCGTTTGTCCGGGTTTGCTGCATACCTAAAAAGTTCATACATGCCCTCACAGGTCAATGACTCTAGTTTATGGTGGCATCACAACCTTTAAATAAGGATTTATGGCACCTCTGAATATTTTTGGGCCCACCTGATTATTCTGTATAAATCAGTAAGGTCGGTTTTGTATGTTGATCTCCACAGTGATTTATCAGGTTTGACGCCAAAACTAAAGCGCTAATATCACTTCATTTGCAGTTTGAATCTATCGGGTGTAAAGAAACCCGTGGATTAATTATTATGTACAGTGTTAGAAGTGGAAATATAAAGTAGGGGGATGCCAACCAGGCTGGGGGTCATAGGGGTGGCGCCTCGGCTGATGGAGCCCTGTGGTGATTACAAATAAAAATGCATCAATTTTAGCCATATTTTTTGAAAACTAATGGTAATGATATATAGGGGGGGGGTGCATACCTGGATGGATGGGGACACCACCCCCTTGCATCAACCCTTAATTCTAAAACTGATCTATGTAAGTACTTAACTATTCTTGCTATTGACAAATTGCTGATATATCTTGCTGTAGAGATCTAAAGCCGAGTAACATATTTATGAAGGAGGACCTGAGTATCTCTTTGGGAGATTTCGGAGTAGCGACGATTATGGGAGACGCCAGAACAAGGACCAGGACTACTGTCGGTAAGTTAAGATGATTGAATACCACATAGTCCTCCATGCATACATATGAGCCCTCAAACTACCAGCATAAGAAGGCTACAAAGCTCATTTTCTTAAAAAATGTTGAGGGTGTCTTAGGTCTTGATGATCTATTCCGAATGCAGTATAATACTCCCAAGGTATGCAGGATGAAGTGTTTACTGTTGCGAAGAGACAAGTATAAAACAATCAAGGAATTTTTATGCTGTTGTTTATCTTCGGGTGAGACAAATTCTGGATCAATCGCAATGCATTCATTATTGTGAGGTTCCCTAGAGCTTTCCAAGCTGCACCCAACCATGGTTCTTTTGATCCAGTAATTTAACTTGCCAAAATTTATCCAGAGTATCCCTTTCATTCTCTTAAAATAAACCACCAGATACAATCACAAAGTCTCAGCCAGGACTTGAAATTCCTATTCTAACTCAACTCAACAAGCATAAACTTCGATCCCTTCACATGCAGCTTGTTTAATTTGCTAATTTGGTCGTCATTTCTGTTCTACAGAGAAAGTTGGTAGGTCTGAAACTGATTACCATATTTGTGATAGTGACTCATCGTTTTCCTAACACAAACCGCTAAATCTATTTCATTAGCACACCAAAATTAGATCCTACATCGAGTTTGCATCCAATTCACCTGGATTTGGAGTTGCTCCTCTTCTTTGGTAAGCTGGCGACCTTACCTTCAGAATTATGCAGCTCCAAATAGGACAAATTTGATCGAATTTTGCTGCCTCCTCAGGGTTTCAGGTGACAATACTGAATCAAAGAAAATTGGCAGCAACAGCATACCCGCAAAATATAGCTCTATAAGTTGCTTTTCAATGTAAAAAGCCTTATTTTCAAACACCTGTTGTATTATAGGGCTAACCCTCATGTTTCCCAGTATTGTTCTGGGAATAAGGGCATTGCAAACCTCAATATTTTTTGACAATTTCGCAGCTTTAGAATCCACGAGTGAGAAAACCTCTTTCATTTCCTTTTTATGTTTGTTTTGTTAACCTGTTTTTATTCCGCATTCATCAACGAGTTGCTGACTTTTAACTGTTATTGGTTTATTGTGTTTTGCTCCCTTAAAACAACAAAGGTTCGATGTTTAGCTTTTATTTTTGCTGTTTGTGGGCCATACATAATTAATGATATGAAATATTTGAATCTGATCTTTTCAAAGCATTCATTATTATAAAACATGTTGGCTCCTAGTCTGAGCCCCCCCCCAGACTTTTGCCCCTCGCCCGACGGCCCCAGTCTCAGCAAACCTATTTTTAGCTTAGACTTTATCAAGTTATGAGAACAGCTCGGTCATTGACAGTCACTGATGTCGTTTGCTTTATTGATGTACTGTTATTCCGTCCGCGTACAGAGAAAATTTCTCAACCGCTAACCCTTTGTAACGTGAAATGGGGACTTATCTTAAACCACTGCTGCCAAATAATATGCTCATTGAATTTTGTATAGCTCAAAACTAATGATATGAGGCTGCAATCGCAGCATGGTCACTTGTTTTTGTCAAAAACAGGGTATAAAATAATATTATCTAGCGTAGTTACGTAGTTACCGTCATGTCATCACCTAGTGAGTAATTTCATAACCTGATTTTGAAGATCAGATTACCATTTTATCTGTCCATTAGTTGACAAGTTCGAGATTTAAGTCTCAATTATTTATTGTTGAGCTTTACAGACTTCACTAAGCACACGCTTGCCTGAGTGTATGATGTTAGTAAATGAAATCAACATGTTTCTGTATGTGTAGGTTCGATGAACTGGATGGCCCCTGAGGTGTTAGAACGTCCGTACGATGAGCGCTCAGATGTCTGGTCAGCCGGCTGTATCGCTCTAGAGATGGCCACATGTGGGTTCTATGATGTCGCGCAGATGTCAAGCAGACTGTTTGAGATCAAAAAGAGCCCACCAGCTCTAGAGGAGACTCTGGAAGAAGTGAAAAAGGTTTGCTTAAACTGCTAAATTAAAAAATTAATAAAAATAATCAGGTTTCTGGTATCACTCTAATAGTTTGTGTAATATATAATATTCCTCTTGGTTCATGAACAGCCTGTGGCCCAGTTTCAGCTGATGCCCAACCAGTTGAGATGAGAAGGTACTAGGCTGTTTATGGACTTCAGCAGTATTCTAACTTAGACTGAGAGCTCTAGTATTATACCAGAAACCAGATTTATTTACAATCACTTTAAGCTACGTTCTGCCAGACTTAGTCATGGCAGCATAATTTGCGCTACTTTTAGTTACTGTGACTCCCCTGATTTTTTCTCAAGTATGAGTCTTCTAATGTTCAGAAATAATCTGTGGCTGTTAAGTTTTTGTTGAAATGTAATTCGATTGCATTTTCTCTGGTGAACCAATTTTTTATTCCTAAGAGGCTTCACTCTGTCAAGTTGCTTTGCCCCAAAAATCCTTTTTAACCAACTTATCTCAAGTTTTGCATCAGCAAACCTTTATATTTAAACAGCAATCTATTTTATATGTTACCCTTTGACAGACATACTCTGCAGACTTAGCTTCTGTGATCCGTACAATGCTCAGGCTTAACTTCAAACAGAGACCGACAGCAGTGGAGCTAGTTGAGCTTCCTTATATCAAGGATTGTCTGTCTCTGAGTAGCTCTCCTCTGGTAGATAGCAAGAAGAAAGACCTCACAGACGTTAACAAACGTAAGTAAGGGCAACTCCACTCACTGACGTGAACAAACGTAAGTAAGGGCAACCCCAACTCGTTGAACTGTGAAGAGCAGCCACCAGAGAATCTGGCTGCTGTTCCATGTACGTTCAGCAGAGGTATTGTTATGGAGAAATAAATCTACCACTGGGTCTACTAGATCGTTAATACACATTGTCCTTTTAGCGCGAGAGCATAGTTGACTTCAGTCAGAAAACAAAATATTTCAAAAACCATCATTTAAGGCTGCAATTGAAGTCCTATTCACCTTCTGGCATATCATTATGTCAGGCATATCATATGTCAGGGCTTTGTCTTGCTAATAAATGTTTGATTTGATGTTTTCAAGGGGAAGGCTTTTTTGCAGTTCCAAACAAGCATGTAGAGTTTATAATATAAAATAATGACCCGTGTATATATCAAGTATGAACCTATGAACCTATGATTTCTGCTCAGTATTGAACCTTTGACTAATCTGAAAGTCTGTTCCAGCTTTTTACCTAATTATATCCATTCAACCTTGACCTTTGCTGGCTTACTTGTATTATAGTCCCTGTACCTAAGGACAAAGGTTACACAGCGGTGTTTGAGTATATAAAGGGTAATGTACAGAGTGAGAACTGCGTGAGGGAAGCGTTCAAATACATCGAGGAGTTGTCTCAGTCCTCAAACAAAAACTCGGTGAGTTCTATTTGTCGGAAATCATATATTTTGTAAGTGGACAGTTTACCACCTCCTGCAGGCCGCAAGTGAGAGTTTTGGCATTACATTATACTCATATCTGATAATGTAATGCCACAAACTTGCACATGCAGCTGTCTGAGCACTTAGACGAGAAGATAGGAATAGCTCTAAGACAGAACCTCCAACACGTCATAACCTGAATGCTATCCGAGCATGTGTCGATCGGCAAACAGACATATTTAGCAAATCTAATGCTATTGCATAAACCATCAATAAAGTAGATGTTATTGTTTGACAAAGCTGGCTTGACATGATACCAATGTAGTTTATTGTCAGTTTGCAAAGGAGGACTGTTCACTGTACGCCATACTAGGCAATACTAAGGCTGAGTATTTGTTATATTTGTTTCCTACTTGTAAAAAAATAGACAACCACAGTTACTCCACCCCCCTGTAATTCCACCCCCTGTGATATATGATAAATCACATTGTATTTTATCCTACACAGGTTGAGGACAGCGGTAAGAGGATGATTGTGAAAGCTATGAAGGATCATCTCAAATCAGAGGATGTACAGATCCTTGGATGTAAAATACTCAACAATCTTATCACCGGTGGTAAGTATAATATGCACTTTTTTTAATACTTTAATATTTAGAATTTTTATTTATTTTTGATCTTTTTTAATTTTTAATTTTATTTATTTAATCTAATTTATTCTATTTAATCTAGTTACAGGTTTTAAAATCCTAAAACATAGTCAGTGGACATCTAGAACATAAGATGATTTGATAATAGTTGTCCTCGTATTTATTGATCCATTTTACAGGTTTGAGTTTGTCAAATTACACTCACCTCATAGTGAGCCTAATTCAGCTTCTCCTAGATTCTGAGATGTGTCGCTCCCATAATGCGATAGGAAATTGTTGGCATGCCAACCAGATAAATAAGGAAAAAAGAGCCAAAATATTCACATTTTACTCAATCACAGTAACCTTCTCAAATTGTAGATGTTCATAGGAGATTTCAGACCAAAAATAAAGGTTTCAGTTCTTTATCAATCAATGTTCAAATGTTTATAAATTCCAAGTTATTTTATTTTTAGAACTTTTGACAGCGTAACCATGTTCTTTACATTCAATACCATATTTCAGGTCTGCACAAGTCTCTGATTATAGGTAAACCATCGCTAACTCCATCAACAAAACACACATTGCATTCTCTAACACTTGAGAGTTATGGCACAAACATGACAAAGAGTGGTTTGTTTGTGTGATGCCCTTATATATGTTGTGCTTTGCTATTAAAACTAATTTAAGTTTGCAGAGTAATGTTTTAATACAGATTCATGAATATCATATTGAATTGATACATATACAATCAGCACTGACAGGGATCATCGGAGAGCCCAATCAGTTTTACAACATTGTAGCCTTAGCCAATCACCCCAGCCTCTGTGTCATATATAGTTTTCCTAAACCCACTATATGGTTAAGGATCACTGTTCCGCAAAGGCACCTGAGAAAAGAGCCTCTTCAAATAGGGTGGATACAAACCATATGCACCAAACAAAAACAAAGAATATAACAGGGAGAACATTTCAATATCCGAAAGAGATTCGGTTTAAAATGGTTTTAACCAATCATTTATGAGTTTTGCTGCTCCACAGCTGATAACACTGCTCGATCCATGTATATTTATTTCTCTGACTTACTTATATTCTAGCTGCAGACACAGATATATTATACAGTAGAGATGTTATATCGGCCGTACCTCTGGCTATGAAAGCTCACAGCAGCTCTCCAGATTTACTCAAAGCTGCTGTTAATCTCCTCACGGCTCTCTCCTCTGATGGTGAGTCATGGGGGAGATAACCATGTACCTAACAATCAAACTGTCACCGACTGACTTAAATTAGACGCATATAAGTTTCTTCAAACATTGCTGTGTGTGAGCCCCAACAAGAGTTTATAAATTGCAAAGTGCAATACTTTCTTTTGGTCCCAATCACTGACCTTGTGACCTAAACGCACGTCGAAAGACTTAAGCGCAGCTACCTGCCGGCTGTCTGCCTGTTATAACACCTCATATTAGGATTCAGTCACAAAGTTAGATAGTCAGAAAGTCTCTTTATGTGCAATACTGTCTTTATGCTAGAATCTCACGATTCTAGGCAGTAAACAAGCAGAGCCGAGCAAGCCTTCTGCACAAACATATATATGTTCCCTGTTTCGCTGGGTTGTTTTCAAAATAGGGCATGCCATTACTTCTAATTTCAACTTGATCAAAAAAAAAAAATAATATGCTCTTTCATGATGGACTAAAAAATAGACCAAGTTTCCTTAAATAAACTCTTTGTCAAAGTTGTCTTCTCTCATATCATGCCATGACAACTCCTACTTTTCAAGTTGTCTGTTGTTGTTTTTATCTACAGTTTCTGTATTATGGTAATCAATAAAAGCGTCAGCTATCTCCGGTTCAAACTCATACCTTTCTAATCTGTGACATCTGTATATTTTGTAATGATACTCTCATTACAACAAATGAGAATTTCTTGCTATCAATCGTTTGTTTTGTTGATTCACCAAACTGTTTTTGATACAGAGATAGCAGCTGAGACTATCGGCTCATGTGGTGGTATTCAGGATATATTAGCTGCTATGAGAGCGTACCCTGGTAATGCTGAACTTATGTCAGCATGCTGTAACGCACTCTGGAGTCTAACTGTAAACGGTGAGTGATGTGGTATTATGTGTGGCATAGAGAAAAACTTTTTTGAGGCTATGAACGGTATTCAGTAAAATATGATCTATGAATTTAATCTTTCAGAAGGAATTCATGGCAAACCATCAGGCAATCTGACAACCTTTTAAAACTTGAAAATTTTCTGAAGTCTGCTTTTACATACATGCCCCCTTTGTAACCAGTAATCAAGATACACTGCATCAGTAACCAGAAATCAAGATACACAGCACCAAAAGGTTCCATGACTCGGTTTTATAAATTGAGTTCGGAATGGCAATAAGAAACCATGATTAAAATTTTATAGATTTTTCAGAAAATTTATGTTGATACTACCCTAGGTGTTTGATTGAATGTTCTCTGAGAGACTTGTAGATAGAATGCCCTTTGTGGGATTGCTAAAACCGTTTCCTATTGGCCCTTTCATGCACTTCCTGTAACTCGATTGGTTGTTTGTACTTGTAGAGGCTAATTTGATTGGTTGTTTGTACTTGTAGAGGCTGATGCTAATTTGATTGGTTGCTTGTACTTGAAGAGGCTAATTTGATTGGTTGCTTGTACTTGAAGAGGCTAATTTGATTGGTTGTTTGTTCTTATAGAGGCTAATGCTAATTTGATTGGTTGCTTGTACTTGAAGAGGCTAATTTGATTGGTTGCTTGTACTTGAAGAGGCTAATTTGATTGGTTGTTTGTACTTGTAGAGGCTAATGCTAAGATAGTGACAGAGGAGAAGGGATTACCAGATGTAGTTAATGCCATGTCTGCTCATCCACAGAATGCTGACCTTATAGAGACTGCTGCCGCTGCCCTGCTCAGCCTCTCAATGGAAGGTCAGTTAATGTATGATTATTTGTGTTATTAAAGACATCATAAGCACCAAAGCATTATATAACCTGGAAGCTAGTACTGCAGTAGTTATGAGGTTTGACACTGAATAAATTCATAGCACCTTTTGGTTAAAATGATATACAGTGCTAGAAATTTCCGCTGTTTTTCATCAATTGGTAGCATATTACGCCGGTACAGCACTAGGTTTTGAAACCTCATAGACGTAATTGATGAAAAAGGGTGGCAAAGCTAAAGCTACATATAATATTTACGCCGAAGAGCTATGAATTTTTCCAATGTAAAAATATTGCACAACTACTGCAATCCTAGCCGCCAGACCATTCATTGCTTTTGTCATTCTGTAGTCTTTGAAATGCGTGAGGAGAGACAGAAACGTGAAAGAAGGGTCTGCTGAGATTTGTGCAAACTTGTCTACATTATTAATATAGATGTTTTATGTTGTAACTAGATTTTACCAATAATCTTATGACAATCACCCCTTCATATGAACTTTTCCAAACTATTTCCTGTTGGTCTCTAGGAGAATGGGAGGAAGACACGCATTAGTACCAAGACATATGGGAGGGTTAAGGTTGCCGCCAGATTTTACATAAATAATGCAATTGAAACCCATTCACACAAAGTTTTCTAAAGCATTATGTGCTGTCCGTACAGTAATTTCTCTGGTACTTGGACACTGATGTACGGTAGATATGGAACTTTGAAATTAAAGATATTTGACTTGAAGTCAGTCCTTGATGTGATTAATTTATTTGATCGATAAATCTCGTCGTTGGTTATGAAAACTCAAGAATTCTATGATCTGAGAATTATTTGGGATACTCATTATAGAAAAACACTTTCAAAGCTGGCACATCAGTGCAGTCATTGTCAACCCTCACGGACAACAATATTATTATTCATTATAGAAAATAATGTTAAAAATGAGTCTCAGCTATTTGAACATCAAGAGTTGGTAAATAAATCACGTTTTATTAGCAGCTCTCATGCTCTCTTTATAGGACATGGAATATATTACTTAGTACATATTATGAAATTCAACTTAACGTACCCTTGAAGGTAGGAGTGGGCAAGCTACGCTAATGTATCGCCTCCATTAGCAGCATAGGCATAAACATGGGATTCGAACCTGCGTTCCTCAGATTGTCTAGATTGCATCCCAACCACTAGGTCATCCTGCCTGCCTAACGAAGTTCCACCTCCATCAACAGCCTTCCTTCCTTCGCCAGATAGGGTGTATCCATACGTTATTTCGCTATTTACAGATGATAACCTGGAGATGGTATCAGACCTGGACTGTGTAGGATATCTAATACAGGCGCTCAAAGATCACACAAAACAAGCTAAAGTAGTGAAGAATGCTTGTATGGCTCTTGCTAGCCTCGTGGAACCCGACGGTTAGAATAAGTTAAATATTCCTACATTCTGTTTACCTGAATTAAAGTGATGGTGAAAGAATCAGACTTTTGGTATCATTCTCGAGCTATCAGTCCTATAAGGCTTACTCACAGTGATCCAGTTTCAACTGATTTTGAAAGTTGAGATTGGAAGGTACTAAAAAGGTAATATTTTGTATATACTACCATTGAAATAGAAACTTTTTAGTACCTTCTTATGTCAACTTTGAGTGAAAATGAGTTGAAACTGGGTCACATGTTGTTAATGAGCCTAGTAGCAGTTTTCTAAGTTAGACTGAGAACTCCAAAATGATACTAAAAACCTGATTCCTTCACGATCACTTTAACAACCAATTTTCATTAGTATCTATGCTAAACTTTTAAGCATTACTTCCCAAAAAAATTGTGGTCTACCGATGAAGCTCCATAGTTTCTGATGAATTATCTTATCTTGTCAGCAGCTTGTTCACATCATAGCAAATGTGAAAGATTTTACACTTTATTGACAATTAGTTAAATCATTTCGCCTGCAAAACATATAAGTTGTCAACATTCACCTTGACTTTATTGCTGCAGTTCCTACTCTGCTATAAGTAACAACGGAAACCTTCTATTAAGCACATTATCAAAGTACTGGAAACTTTGGAATATTTATTTTTTCAGAGGAGAGCGCATACAAAGTGTTGAACAACCCTCTCCCAAACGGGGATTCCGTAGCGGGAATACCAATAATCATTGATGCATTTAATCAACACAAGGATAACGCGGAGGTAGTGGAGAATGTCTGTACTCTATTTATGGAACTAACTGAATATGGTGAGTAGCATTGTCTTTTAAACCATTGAACAACCACAGATGATCAACTATTAAAGTAGAGTTTAGTTTGACTAGTTTTTGGGTAATTATTTTAGCTAGCTGAGTTGGGAATTGCACCATAAATTTTGTGGATGAGCTGTCACTTTGAGAATGTAGATTCAAATTCCATCGGGTGGGATTTAAATCTCTTGTTCAAATCCAAACTATATTCCTGTCCAGTAATCTAATTATTATTGACTGATTTTCAGTCGTTAAAAACAACAATGACCTTGCGTCAATGACAGACAGCGCATTGGCTTATTTTTCGGCCAATGAACAAACAGTCTTTCATTCATGGCTCATATTGTCTCTCTTTGTTCAGATGAACTTCGTAGAAACATGTTAGTCTTGTCCGTGCCGAGTGCACTACAGGAAATGAAAACTTGGTACCACGGTAACCAGGTGAAGAAATCAAGCAATTATTTTATCCTGCTTTATTCAAATTTGACTGTTCGATTATCATTCAAGTAAATCTTTTTCCAATCATGAATCAGTACCTCAGGTTTGATCCAATTTTTATGCATTATGTCTCTCGGGTGCCAGCGGCTCACAGGTAGCCTGGGAATAATGCAACCAAATTGAATACAAATTGCTTGCGTGTCATGAAAGTACTGGTCCAGACTGAGGAGCTAATGTATGGGCCCTCTTAATCATTCCCTACCACAGTGGAATTTTCGAACCTGTCTGAGCCAGTTTATAATGTTTATGTTTATTTTGTTCTTTTGACTCTCATTTTGTTATTTGTTCGCTTGTTTAGAGGATATTTTATCAGAAATGGAAGCTTTGAAATGTGAGAAAGTTCTCGCTGATGTGACGAGAAGGTTCAAGGAGAACCATGTAAGTATAGTCTTCTCTCATTGGATGATTCATCGAATGATATCATTGGACGATTGCATCGAATAATCTGATCGAATGATCTCATTGGATGATATCATTGAATAATCTAATTGGAGGATTCCAAAAATCCTGCCCTGTCAATCTGTCCCAGTAATTTGTTACTTTCACAATGAAATAACAATATTTGGGAAGATGATAACAATCGAAACATTGACCTGTATGAATCAAACCACAATGTAAATTTCAAGATCATTATCTAACTAGGAATTTAACGCACACTTCTCTGGGCCACTGGCACAATACCTGATGCCTGTTGATAAATCATCCCATTATTTCAAATGCTCAAGGTAGACAATCCTCACCTCACTATGATCCCATGCCCAGTGTTCTGAGTGAGTGGGAACTGGTGGGAACTGAGTTCCCACAAAAAAATATAGAGGGGGAACCTTAAGAACACAGTTCCCACTGGAATCTGTTCATTTCCATATTTCTGCATAATTTGATCTAGAAATCGCAAAAAAACTCTCAAAACGAGTTACAACCCAGAGAGAAGGGTACCGACAAAGTAAAAAGTCCACTCAGACCACTGCCCATGCCTCTAGTGAGTTGTCTGCTCCCGATTCGAAAGAAGAATGCTTACAATTTCCACGATGATGTCAGCCGCATTGAGGTCTTTGTTGCTATCCATTCATCTATCGATATTGTTCCCAAAAGAATCATGCAATCAGAAGATAATCTAAAGTCTATTCCCATATGTCGAATACCCCTGAAATCGACTTGGAGACATAGTGAATGAGAGCTTATATCGCTGATATCAACCATTTCATTGATTACACTTCTTTGTCCTTTCATTATACAGGACATAATGGGACCATGTGAGGCTGCTCTGGCTAAGTTCAATGGAGGAGGGAAAGCTGCTAACCGCCCTGTATCTGCGAGAAAAAGGAAATAAGGCTACACTGTTGAAAGGCTCACCATTGACTTTATTAACCTATGTTATCTCTCAAACATCGAAATAACCATCATTTATTTCAATATGTAAAATGATTTTATTGTGATTCAGTTGTGACCAAGGTTATGTTTATCTATCGACAATTATTAGCAACGACAATTTTCTATTTTCCATCAATGTTAATTTATGAAAATTTCCTATGTTCTCGCAGTGGTAAAGACAGCCTGGTTAACAAACTTGGTTTTGTCCAATCACATTTTTCTGTTCCCAGTGCTAAGACATACAGACATGGGCATCAATCTAATCGATGATTCCTGTTGTTGTTTATTCATTTTTCCTCTGACTCCTTCCAGAAACCAGAAGATATTATTCCGTCACATTTTCCGTCCTTGTTTCAATACTTCACAATCAAAACTCATAATTATGTGATTTTAAAATCTGATTCAACACCATTCAAAATAAGATGTTTCTTGCCTTTTTTTGAGATTATTTTATCTAGTATTGATGGTGGTATATTTATGTTGCATTCCAAAAAAATAAATTTATGTTTTATTTCCATGACTCAAGACTTTTCTCCCAATCAGTAATAGAGAAGTACCTAGCTCTATCATACAGAATGGGTGAAAGTACGACTAAGTTCGAGTGAAAGAAAATTGATTAGTGAGCTAATGTGAATGAGATTTTATATTGATTATTAATAATCAATTTTCTTACTGTGGAACAAGTCCACTTGAAAATACCTATTTTGTTAAAGATAATATGTTGAGTAAAAGATAAGTTAATAAATCAAACTGAGCAAACGGAATTTCAATCAGTTGAGCTTTCTCTGCACATATTATTTGTTTTTATGACTCGTAATTCTCAACCCACAATGTTCGTTATAATGTGTTTGGCTTGTGACCTTTTGTCCAAAATTCTGAACTACTAATCAGGTGCGGGTAATCCCCTGTCAGCAATAGGGTAATAATGAGATATTGTTATGGACTTACCCACCATGGATGGGCTGCTTGAGTGCTATCACCGTATGTTTCCTGTGACTAGTAACCAGTCCGAGGGAAGTGGATAATAGAATGACACTACCAGAAACTGGGGCAGAGACTCAGCACTTAAACCAGTAAACTTCATAGTGTTGCGTATAATTGTGATTGACTTTCAAAGCCATAAACTGGATTTCAAATGTGCAACAATCATCATCATGACACACAATATATTAAGGTATACTACTGTTGTGCAATATGTAGTAATTTATACTGTCATTGCTTGACACAGCGTCCTCCTGTCATACACAACACTAACCTTTCTGCTGTCGAATACTTTTCTTTTGCCACGCTCAATGAATTGTTTGTAGTAAGCAGGTTTGATTTGATTGTCCGAGAGAGATTATTACCTCTGTCCGAGGGTTTTATAGGGGTAATGGGTCTTTACGAATACCTTGATAAGGTATTGCTAAGTGGTTAGCTTACAAAAGAATAGGACAGAGTGTCTGTTTTTTTACCAATAACTGGTTATTTGGTAAGTCTATTTACTAGTACTAGATGGAATTTATCACTTGGATAACTCCTGCATTGTGTGTGACGACACAGCAATCCATTTGGAAGCCGACAGCGGATCAGATGCAACACATTGGTTAAGCTTGCTTGCATACTTCCCCAGACAGTATGTACAGATATGAAGGAGTTTGACGAATTCTTGTCTAGGACTAGATGTAACCCTTGTGATGTCGCAAACTTGGAATGGGAGGAGCTTCTATAGGCACTTTTCTAGGTCAGTATACTGTGAGATACTTTACAATGAAGATTGTCTCATAAAGTGACCTCTGGAACCTTTGTAATTTGATTTGGCACAGTCAAGCCATTCATCCTAGCCAGGTCTGTTCGAACAGTACCATAAATACAGGAGGTCTACTGTGTGCCCACACGCAGTATAAAGATCCCCCTCTGCCTCTTTATAAAAAGTGGAACCAGCAACGGCAAGCAGGGGTATAGGACTTATCTACCCCACACAAGCCACCTGAGCTCAAGGTTGCCTGTTAAATTGTGCGGTCAAATATGACCTAGTGTGTAAAGAGATTAAAAAATGGTATGTGATATTTTCATGGTACAATTCTAACACCCTGCTATGAGAAAAGAAATTATGTCAAAGTCATTCCTTCGTGATTGGCTGGAATTTATTCATGCACTTTATGTGTGTGTTCGTGAGTTAAGGCTGGTCCACATTGTTCCAGATGACATTGGGATGCCATCCAAGATACTGATACCAGATTGTCCCAGTCTTATGTTCCCATTGTAAAACTATCCCAGATTTGTGTCTGGGATAGTGCTGAGATTATTATGATATGGGTGCATACTGTCTCAGATTGACCCCGATAGTTCCGTCTAGTTTGAGGATAAACAAAGGTTTTCGATCAAGTTTCGATATGTTTTTAATCTTGGAGCATCTAAGTGAAGACAATTTTGTTCCATTTCAGAAAGCCTTAAAATTCATAAAAACCAATTCCACCATTTTTTAGTTCATTCCCAAAACCTATTGCTGTACACGCAATCTAGCTAAATAAAAACTTGTTATACAGACAATTTTTGACCACTTTTTGATTATCAATTTAGCTGTGTTACTCTCCCCAATGCTGTGTCGAGGGTTTCGCAGCATTGCATAAATGGGTAGTAAAGAATGTGCTTTTTAGCATCAGCTTTGTTCATGGCGCCGTGCAAAACTCAGAGTAGTTGCTGACTCTCAGCTGAGTAAAACTCATAGATTTAAAAACAGTATAGATAGGTCATTGTGTGCTCCTGTCTATCCAATAATAGGATAGCTACTTTAGCCTCAGATCTAGGAATTTTAGCAATCTAGATTCTAGACCATAAGGCTGGGTGTCACATGACTGTTAGTAAAACGACCTTCAAGCCAATCATGTTCTTACAACATTGTGATTGGCTCAGAAGTCGATTTACTCAGTATAGCCTACTCTCATTGGACACTTTCTGATAAGGTTAACATCATGAAAGACAAAAGGTGCTGACTATAAACCAACTGGCAGTTACGCTATGCATAACGCGACACTGCGGGTGGCACAATGACGACACGGGTGGGGACTTAATGCAAAGTTACTAAAGCCCAATGTCCTATCTATACTGTTTTTAAATCTATGGTAAAACTTCAGTTTAGGGGCGTTCAAAGACATTGCTGTAACAATGATTGAGCACCGGCTAAATATAACAGGAACTGGTTCCATTTTAGTTGAGTTTGAGCCGCATTTTAGCACTTGATGGATGAAATGTCTCACAAAAATGCTCACTGGATAATCAGATGATTTAGATTTGCTCTTTTTCCCTATGTTTAAGGTGCAATCAAATAGAATAGAATATCTTCATCAATTCAGACACAATAGTGAGATATTGTTTGACACCGTTCAGTCGAAAATATGACAGGACATCTGTTAAAAAACAATCAAGTGTCTGTTTTAATACAATTATTTTCATATCCAGGATGTTGCAACATGTAGTCATGTTATTCAGGATCTAAGATCATGTCCTTCCTACTGCAAGAATGACAAAATCTAAAATTATTGTGGTTTTGATCAATTTATATTCAGGAACTTTCATTTTATCTGTTAGCATGTATTTATATAAAATGACAATCTAGCATATAAGAAAGCAAAGAGTTGCCAGCACTAAATTGACCACTTTTGATAATCAACTACATACTCTAAGTATATTGTCTTCTGATAACTGGTTCGTGTTATCTAACTTAATCGAGTTAATTTGTGTTACCTCTAATCTAAGCTCATGGAGCCTGAGGTTTAAAGGAGCACAAACAGTCTCATTATTAATGAACTTGGTTGATTTCTGTCGAGGAGGCAGTTTTTCCCTTTTCAAAAAAAAGCTCGTAATCTGCTAACATATTCAACTTCAATATTCACTGCAACCTATTCACTGCAACCCTTAATTTCTATATTTGATGATCTCTGTTCCATCTTTCACATCTCATCTATCAATTACTCCAAACAAGCCTCTCCATTCACTCAGCTAATTTTCAAGATTCTGATGTCTTGCCCTACACTGGTCTCCGTATCCTGTTTCTTCTGGTTGAACATATTGCTTTTTGTTAAGTCATTTGCACTTCCAGAATTATTTCTAATTAAAGCATATAAAGATACACAATCATAATGTGGCATTACATCTGAAAATAGGCAGCAAACTTTCCGTTATTGCAGAGATGCCGAAATCGTTCCATATATAAATCTGTTCCAACAAACTTCAAGAAAATATCATTCTCCATTCATTCATTCACTGCCCACTAGTTAAGCCGTGAGTATTTTGTAATGTTTCATAATTTAGGTCATTTCCTCACATTCTGATATTTTCATTACATAGATTTACACATGCATCACTGACCCGCTAGCTGTTTTGTGTTCGCTCCGTGATGAGATCACCAGTAATAGCAAGTTATTGTTGACACATTCATGTTGATTTCATAAACTTGACAATTTGAGTCATCACCAAGTATTTTCTGTCAAATATATGCGACACTGCTGTTCAGAATCATATGACTTTGCAGAATAGGTGTGATCGATACTGCATCATTTTCAAATCAGATTTGCCATTCGATATAGACTCTAGTGTTTCAGACGGTGTATCATTTCTCTCTCCAGAATCGAATATGAAGGCGTCAATCCTGATATTACTTTTAGTTGCTGTGTTTGGTGAGTCAAACCTGTGGATTAAACTCCTACGCTGTGTTTCTCAGCCTTTCTTTTCTTTTCAACACATTCACAAACTTGAATGTTGTCATTTGATGGTGTCCCTGAACATGGTATTGATTTAATTTCATGATGGATCGACAGGTGTTATCTATCTATAATTGAGGAAAAACTTTGAAGCTTTGATTTTTTAAGTATACATTGCCAGATTTCCTTTTCACAAGCAAATTTATCACATACCCACAACTGATACTATAGCTTTTTTGATAGTTTTGGAAAGTGGCTGGGTAATAATCACAAAAAAAGATATATGTGCTTTCAGTGCGGCAGCATAATTTGTCACTCTGTTGTTCCCAGTCAACAAGCAGATGACTGATACAACAATCTCCGGCTTTTCTAAGAAGGATAGATTTAGGGAGACGGTCATGGATGACATGGCTTACATTATGAGCTTACCGGTTTTAAGTCCGCTACTAAAACGTATTTATTTAGGTTGTACTTTAAGTAATTAGATTTTATTTTATAGATTTATATAGCAGTATCAGGATAATGTTTTAATTTTATCCTCATGCACATATTTTATCCATTTTATTTCACCTTTATTTTATTGGTTTTATTTTATTATTTTTTTGCTCTGCAATTTTATTAAGCGTTTCACAAATAAACTTTATTATTATTATTATTATGACTAACAATCACCATCAATAGTTCCTGGAAGGGAATTTTTTTCATAATCATCTTTGAATAATTGTTGAACAGATAACCACCGGCAGGCTTGTCTACAAACTTTTGTGCTGGCTGAGTTTTTCAACACTCTACGGATGGATGGATTTTATTACTATGACTGATGACAGCATTATTAAAAGAGAAAACTAGTCGCGAAATACAGTGTAATTGCTATCTGTGACCTGGTATTGGCTCTTCTTCTCCCACCCACCGACCAGAGCCAAACATTGGCTAGAGAATTGGCCATCAATCAATGTCGCATAAAAAAACTACCATATCAAAACCAATCAAGCCAGATTGATCACTCTCTGCTATGTTGGCTTGCTGGCTGGCTATTAGATATACAATCTATTACAATTGATGTCATATCTGCAATCACGATACCATGGTTTAATATATTATATCAAACCTGGTATCGTGATTGTATTTTATGGCATAATGCAAGCAGGCCGCAGCACTAAATCAGATCGACTTGGCTCGTAACGAGAAAAGGAAACAACCGTTGACCAGGGTTGAGTAGTAGTACAACTGATACCCTACTGACCTTGTTATCCTCTCAAATTCGTAGGCCTGAAATCAGTGAATAATTAAGACTAGTGAAAAAAGTTGGAGTTGTGCCCTCCGCGAATTAGGAGCCCGTGAATTATTAAGGTCAGTAGGGTATATGGTGTCCTGTAAGGTGCTTTATTATTGTAAGATAAGATTACATCACCGAGGTTCTATTTATGAGTTTGTAGGAGAAGAATAACTACAGTGTGTTAAACTTATATACATTTTCACAATTCTTCATTCATCGAACCAACCTTGTGTTCGACCAATAGAGATGTTACAAAAACACACGCTTCTCAAAATAGTATAGCGCAGCTGGATTTTAAGTATAACTTCCGAAATGCCGACGTACCTAGGACCCCCAGTGCTTTCATACCAGCTGTGGATCGCTAAAGACTCAACGGATCAATCCTATTCAAAAATTGACGCAAAACCCTGGCTCAAAACAATATCAATAAACCATGCTTTAGACAAAACTCAAAATATGTGGCAGTGATGCGACTGCCCTTAAAAGTTTGACTGCAGGTTCTTAGGCTTCTCCACATAGAGCTAAGGTATATAATTGTCATAATGCTCCAAGGAGTTGATTGATGTTTTCTATCCGTTTGTTCGTCTATGCGTTTAGTCCAATTTAGATCAAGTCTTTTCCATTTGCCTGCATTCTGAGTTGCTCCCCAATCGCTGATCATGCGGCGTGCCCAGTGGAGGGGGAGCAAAACCGAATGCAGACGTTTGGGTCAAGCTTGATCCTAGTCCAATTAACTTATGGCTAATGAAAAACACAGCTCATGTTATACTTGATATACTGCTGCTTTGAAACTGTCTTAGTTTTGGCATTTGGGACAGAAAACAATCTCCAAATAATAAAGCAAAACAGACACTTCAGGGACTGTCCTTGAACAGTCCTCGCCTCCCAGTCTGCAGATCGTACATATGATTGACTACTGGGCTCAATTGACGCCACAGGTGTGCTCCGACCTGCCTGAAAACTGAGAGCAACATAGCACCGAATATGGCAGCAGCGCCCTTATGGCACTATATTTCTCAGTCTTCGGACAGAGACAAAAACCTGCGCTTTTAACCAACACATGAGACAAAGCTCATCGATGTCAGACGTAGGGAAACAATACCCTACGACACAAATAAAGTTTGTCTAATGGTATCAAAATTGGATGGTGTATATTGGGTAATTATCTCATAGCTATATTTTAATTAGCACTTAACAGTAAATATAACTTATATATAACACCCAACAACAAAGACAAGGAACATTCAGTTAAAGGCTGAAAACATTGCATGACAAGATAAATAGCTAAATTTGAATGGCCAATTAGAAAATTAAACTTAATTATAATACATAGTACAAGAGCAGTGTAAGTACAATACTATGGGGTAGAATGTGGAAAGATTGGTGTCTGGTTTACGCCTGTCTTTCCTGACTAATCAATCATCAAAGCTGGGTATCTGATTATAACTATACCCAACATAATGTCTATAAGAAGCCCAGGCTATATATGTATGATAAGAGCCCGGTATAAAGGCAATACAACCTAATATTAATACAGGTATAGTCCTATCAGCATACTCTGCAGGTATCCAATAACCAGAAACTAACAAACTACCTACTACTAGTAAGGTAATGCCGATCGTGAACAGAGCTACGGCTAGTAGAATTGATTTATAAGGGACTTTAGCAGCCCTCGAGTCCTCTCTCAAAGCCGAGCTGGTATACTGGTTTATAAGTATCTCTTCTCTGTTATGTGCTGTCGGATTATCTCCACTTGATGTCACGTTACGTCGTCTATATTCCATGATACTGAGTGTGTTTGATGTGTACTATAAGTTTGTATGTATGTTATATCATAATCATCATATAAGGAGTTGTCTTCTCAGGAATGGAGTTGTCTTCTCAAAGTAAGGGTTGGCGTTGCAAGATTGATGAAAGTACGCGGCAGTAGTAGCTTGATGGCGACGGCTTTGAGATTTTTCTCTGCTGATTATTCTGTCTTAATACCAAGTCTAGATGGCGATCATCTAGATAAAAAAAAAGTTATAAAATAGACGGTATCAAAAAACTACATCAATATACTGACAAGGGTTGTGGTGAAGTGATGGTTTGGTGACCAGACCTTAGAGCAGTCAGGTTCATTGGCAGGCATGGTTAAACGAGTATAATATACTCAACATCCTATTACAAATCAGGAAATAACAGCTTTGTGATTCCTCAGACGTTTTTCTATTCAGGTGAGAAGAGAACACCTAAGAGAAAAGCAAAACTTGACAAGATCAACTCATCCTAAAAATAGGGAATGTTGTGACCAAAATTTAATTAGTATAAAAATAATGAAGCCTCAGCATTTTTGGAGGGATGAGCTCTATAGTCCTAAATGTTTTTGTGTGAGTTTGTACAAAGATAGGTGCTTTCATTGATAGATGCTCATAGAGTAGCTAGAGGAAGAATGAGATCAGAATAAAACATGATTGCTGTGTGACCATTACATATCTTCATTAGTTGGATAATGACAATTTTAAATTTGGGCCGTTAAATTGGCTATTTGAAAAGGGAATGGGCCCACGGGACAACACAATGCAATTAAAATAAAATGTAAACAATCAATTGGCTGAATGAAAGGGCATACTCTCTTCAAAGTATCATAACAAAAGAACATGAAAGGGACCCACAACTCGGATTGCTAACCCTAATCCTATTGTCTTATTTAACTAATAATGCTATGAATGTAATGACTGCCGCAATAAGACTCTGTACGCTAGCCTGAAGGGTTGTAAGGATATCTCATGGTGTTTTTTGAAGTGTCTTGGGCTGTGAGGCTGACAGCTACAGCGCTGCTGTGAGGCTGACAGCTACAGTGCTGCTGTGAGGCTGACAGCTACAGTGCTGCTGTGATGTCTCATGCGCCATCTCAGATCATCCCGGCACACAAATAGATCAACCCTTGTAATGTTGTCGAAGTGGTTGATGTTTATGGCTCTCTGTATATGTTCCTTACTTACAAGCAACCGGGTCATTATATATATCACTGAATCCATTTTACTAATGGGTACTATTTTTGGTGATTTTAGTCCTAGATAGACAGTTACATGACCTTTTGCAATGAACACATTACAAAATAGAGTACAGTTATGCTGTAGTATGTTGGATAGGCTCTGGGGGCCGGTGTCTGGAAGACATGTCCCAAGACACCTATGAGAGTTGTATAACAAAAGGCCTTTTGTTTGGTGAACAAAGGAGTACAATGGCAGGCAAAGTTTGCCTGTCTGAATGCATGCTGGGTGTGTGTGATGAAAGGCTGGGGAGGGTGTATGCTAGCCTCAGTTCTCCGCTTTTGCTACACTCATTTGTGGGTATACACAATCCACCCGCTGCTACAATAAATGTAGGAACCACTAGTAAAGGGTATTTTACAACTGTACTTTATTTTGTAATGAATTCATCTGCATTTAATTCATGTAGCCCAACTTACATCAAAGACGACATCACGCTAGACCGCCTAGGGGGGCGTAAGGGGCGTGCCTCAGTTTTTGGACATAACTACATAAGGTTTGGACATTGTTCCAGAATACCATCCCATGGGTAGGGCATTTGGGTTCAGAGTGGGTACATGTACCCATCCAGTAGGGCATCAGTAGTATTGTCCTCTGATTTTCCTTAGATTTTCATATCCCGTATTGTCCGGGGCAGAAAACTGTTATGAAAACAGTTCCCTGTGGCAGCGATAGAGCGTTGCTCGTTCCGTTTTTGTGATCTTGTCGAGACTGTAGTATGGGGCTGGTTTATTATTTCATCGTAGGATGTGCAGAGTGCAGGGTGGGCCTCCTCTCTTGACAGTACCTTATTTAGGAGCTTTACCCAGGATTTCTTCCACCGAATAACTAGCTGTTACAGCTGCAATTTCTCCTTTGCTTCCGTAACACCCCTCCTCCCCTTTAATCCACAGATCATTCTCACACCTTGGTTTTGCACAATCTCGAGTGGCTCGATCTCCCTCTTTGTGGAAGGATCCCAGGCACAGGAAGCATATTCTAGATGAGGAAGGCAGAGAGACTTGTATGCAATCAGTCTGGCTCTCTCCGGTGCCCAGTAGAGAGCTCGTCTGATCATCCCTATCTGCTTTCTGGCGCTGCAGATTTTGTCGGCTATGTGGTCATTGAACTTTAGGTCTGACTGCAGTATCACTCCCAAGTATTTGCAGTGATCTGTGTGCTCCAGCACTATATTGTGATTGTACATAGTGTACTCTGGGACTGTTCTCTGGGGATGGAAGGCCCAATATATGATCTGTGTCTAAAGTCAAAAATTATTATATATGGGTCGTAGGTGGGGTAGCAGTAAGTTAGTAGAAGGTTAGCTCAGTAGTCACTCACCACTAACATTGATCTTGGCAAGGCCTTACAGAGAGAGGGTTTTTAATCGTTGATTACACAAATATCAGAAACAAACAACATAAATAAATAACAACTTACATCAACTTACATCAAAGACGACATCACGCTAGACCGCCTAGGGGGGCGTAAGGGGCGTGCCTCAGGTTTTGGACATAAATACATAAGGTTTGGACATTGTTCCAGAATACCATCCCATGGGTAGGGCATTTGGGTTCAGAGTGGGTACATGTACCCATCCAGTAGGGCATCAGTAGTATTGTCCTCTGATTGTCCTTAGATTTTCATATCCCGTATTGTCCGGGGCAGAAAACTGTTATGGTAACAGTTTCCTGTGGCAGCGATAGAGCGTGGCTCGTTCCTTGTTTGTGATCTTGTCGAGACTGTAGTATGGGGCTGATTCATTATTTCATCGTAGGATGTGCAGAGTGCAGGGTGGGCCTCCTCTCTTGACAGTACCTTATGTAGAAGCTTTACCCTGGAGTTCTTCCGCCGAATATCTAGCTGTTCCAGCTGCAATTTCTCCTTTGCTTCCGTAACACCCCTCCTCCCCTTAAATCCACAGATCATTCTCACACCTTGGTTTTGCACAATCTCGAGTGCCTCGATCTCCCTCTTTGTTGAAGGATCCCAGGCACAGGAAGCATATTCCAGATGAGGAAGGCAGAGAGACTTGTATGCAATCAGTCTGGCTCTCTCCGGTGCCCAGTAGAGAGCTCGTCTGATCATCCCAATCTGCTTTCTGGCGCTGCAGATCTTGTCGGCTATGTGGTCAGTGAACTTTAGATCTGACTGCAGTATCACTCCCAAGTATTTGCAGTGATCTGTGTGCTCCAGCACTATATTGTCCATAGTGTACTCTGGGACTGTTCTCTGGGGATGGAAGGCAATAATCTTACACTTCTTAGCATTAAAACTCATCCCCCAGGTTTTAGCCCAGGTGTTCAGTGACTCCAAGTTGGCTTGAAATCTCTCCTCATCATTTCTGTTGTCTACATTTTGGTACATCAGTGTATCATCAGCAAATAGGCCAGCAGAACAATCAACATGACTGGGTTGATCGTTGATATACACCAAAAACAACACTGGACCCAACACCGAGCCCTGTGGGACTCCCGATGTCACTGGAAGGGATTCAGATTTGGCTCCATCCAGCACCACTGTGACTGTCTGCAATCGGTTACACAGGAAGTCATGGAAGGAAGCAATGTTCTGAAGTTGAGTTGTTCATCACTACTATCAAGAGATATTCCCCTTCTAAAAGAGAAGGAGAGAAAAAACAAAGTCCATTATGAGCACAATATTGTGAAACCCACCATAATTCAGCTATGAGAATGGGAAAATTATGTGAATTCAGTGATCTTAAAATTAAATTCCACTTCTTGTGATATTTTTTTGTTACTGTTTCTTGTTAAAAGGGAGGAAGGAATGCACATGATATATCAATTGACATAGATATTCCTATTATTTGATCATAAACACAGATATGTATTATGTCTTGTGGGATTAACCTAGGATCCTACAAAGTACTGTAAGACAAGAGCCCATATTGAGGGAATATTTCTACGACCCGATCATTTGTAAAATAGCCTTGTAAACGTGGACTTGCATCAGTAAGTTTTTTCTTCCCCACTACACTACAAGTCTAGTGTAGTGCCACATTTTCTCACACACAACTAACTCCACAAGATAACAGTCAGTGATACTATAGAGGGCAGTTATTGAAGATATCTGGTGAGTAGCAGGTGATTTGAGTGGATAAATATCATCAACTAAAGGCTATAAGTAAGCCTAGCTGTAGTAGGTAATAGCCTGTCTTTACAAGCCCCCACACCACAGAACAACGAATGAAGCTTGTCAAGACAGTCTAGTGTAGTAGATGAGTGAAGTTTTTAGTTCTAACTGTAGGCCTACTATCGGTAACACAACAGTAAGTAACTTGACTTTTAACTTCTAACAATGAATGAACTTGTTGTTGGTAAAACACACTCCACTGACTAACACTACTAACACTAACAGTGTGAGTTAGAAGAAAGGTATAGTAATACTAATAATAGTAAGTACTTAGTAACAGGTACTGGTAGGTAACACACTGCATTGTACTGAGTGAATGAATGTGTACTCCTTGATAGTAGGCTATTATCAAGGAGTAACTTGGTAAGGTAGTACTAGTAGTCTGTCTGTTAACACATTGTGAGTGTTTCTAGATAGCTGCAATGCATACAGGAAGGCTAACTAACAGTAGCCCTGTTATGTTGAAAAAGGGGTAGTATATGTTCAATTATACATACCAGTCCCATTTTGAGTTACTTATTCTTCAGAGTCGGAAAAAAGCGGAGAGTATCAGTCATGTCTGAAGTAGAGGCGCAGAAGACTGAGTCGGCTCCTCCTGTCGAGGGTGCAGAGGGTGAGGTCAAGGTGAAGACAGAGAAGGAGTTAAAGAAAGAAGCAGCCAAAGCAGCTAAACTAAAGAAGTTCCAGGAGAAGCAGGCAGCTAAAGAGGAGGCAGCAGCTAAGAAGAGTGCTGCCGCAGCTGATGGCGGAGCTGAGGTGAGCTTATGGGATTAAACTTATTTATGAACCTTTCTGATCATCATAACAAAGGAAATTAGGACAGATAGCTGAATTGTTAAATAGTTGAATCTCAAGTTTTGAGCAAGATGAAGTCAATGTGTTGGCTCTGATTGGTTTGGTTTCACTCCACACAACAAATCGGAGCCAACATATTAGCAAAGTCAATCATCAATGCCTCCTAAATGCCTATGTATTATGAAATTGACAATTTGATGCCTAGACATTATGATCAGTTATTTGGTGACAGAGTAGGGGCCTAAGTCTTATGGGCATGTTGATGGTTTGACTCCCTTCCTGTCAGCCTTGCTGGTTTAATAACCACAGTTAGAGCCAATGAGGATATTGTCTGGTTCATTATGGGAATTCATATAGCGATATGACAACTTCTACTTAAAAATACTGCTGTTGTTTTTCTAACTGACTAAACATTTTGAACAGAAAAAACCAAAAAAAGAGAAAAAGGAGAGGACTGCTGCTGTGTACGAATCTGATACTAAACCTGGAGAAAAGAAAGGTGAGTATCTCATATCTGTAGAACATAAACTGAGAGTTAGGTAAAGTGCAGGTAACCAAATCAGCAATTTGAGTGTATATAAGCTAGTGTTGCCTGTTTGGAGGTGACTTAATGTTAGCTAGTAGAGTAGCCTGTATGGGGCGATTTAATGTTAGCTAGTGAAGCTACCTGCTTGGGGTGACTAGCTGTTAGCTAGCTCTAGTTTTCTCTATGTAAGGTCGATGCGATTATGATTTAGGTTTTTTAACACACTCTTCATGCAAGACTCGACCGATTTAAAGAGATATATGAATGACAAGGGACTAGGCTTGTAAACCTATGCGGATCACCCTTCCAAAGTAGAATCCAGAACAAAGCACTTGTATAACATTGGATAACATTGTATAAGAAGTATCCCATAATGCTCATTGTTTAATAATGCGATCCCCGTTGAGACATCGATATGGCAAATCCTTCTGAGAATATCAGATTGAAGTTGTGGACAGCTGCCACCTCGCCCTATGTCAGCCTCTGTTTATATAAATATCTCACATATACAACCATTTGCTAGTTTACCATTACCTCCTACACCAGACAGTCACAATAGACAGTTTTCTGAGCTCTGATTTAGGCCTCAATTTGGAGTTGTCCTCTCTCCAGTTTGGTACTTTTAACCCACGCCCCATAGGAAAAACGTGCTGAAAAGAGGATTATCTTGAAAACCGCTTATAATAGGATAAAAATTATTTTTGATTCAGAATCTGCAACATTGAAAACTCATACGGACATAGTTTAGGAAATAATTTTAGTAATTGGATAGTCAATTATAGCATTTTCTGCCTGTTTTGCGGACCATTTGGCAGAATTTTTCATGAGTTTCGTCACTAAAATTAAGATTTATCAACATTCAAGCCTCCATTGATTTGGAAATCCTGTCTCACAGGGTTTTCAATGGTGCGGACTCCTAATAAAAAATCAATTTTATCCTACCATAAGCGGTTTTCAAGATAACCCTGTTTCAGCAGGTTTTTCCTATGCGGCGTGGGTTAAAAGTACCAAACTGGAGAGAGGACAATTCCGAATTGAGGCATAAATAAGAGCTCAGAAAACTGTCTATGTACAATGCTGCTGTCATTTAGGGTTTCATATTCTAGAGTCTCCATTTATTTTTCTTACAGATGTGAAATGTACGATGCCTGATGCCTACTCACCAGCTTTTGTGGAGGCTGCCTGGTACTCATGGTGGGAGAAGGAAGGATTCTTCAAGCCGGAATATAATCTCAAAGGTAAATAAATAACCACATAATTGTCATCTGTTTGAGAGCCATCTGTTTTTTTCGCAGCCGTTGATAATAATAAGACAAAAAGCTCGGAAACATCATGGATTCTTAGTAACTATAAGTTAACAATGTACAGCCAACAATTATATAAAAGGTTAAACATTCTCTACTTATAAAGTCTAAATCATCCGACCTATATCATGGTAGGCTTGATTAATGAAACTGTATGGCCTTAATGCAACTAGGCTACCTGAATAAAAGTTTGAGTACAGCTCTCACACCTCCCAAAAACATAAACAAGATTGGAACAGATCATGGTGTCAGTAATCTGTAAAGATTGAGTACAGTTCACGATCCCTCTGACATTACCACTCTGTAATTCACCGTCAGCCTTGATTTTAGTACTTTTGATAGTGTGCTGTGACCTGGACATGAGTATGAAATATGATTCCTGAAATGCATTATTTTTTATAGCTATCCACTTCAGGTAGATGATAATATCCAAGGGGATAACAGCTTGAATTTGCATTGTGGGAATTCGGTTGTCGTGTGCGTATATGAGCTGTTAATGTTATATTTCAGGTCGGGACGCTGCCAGCCTGCCCGCTAGTGAGAAATTCATCATGATGATCCCTCCACCTAATGTAACAGGTACTCTACATTTAGGCCACGCCCTCACCACAGCAGTAGAGGACGCTATCACTAGATGGTAAGGTCCCCAGGCTATGATTATCATACCTACATGTGACTGTTTAAATTTACTTTTAACGGGTTTATCCTATAATTCCCCGCTTTTTGTCTTTGACTGTTAGTCTTAGGTCTTTAGGCTATGATAATGATACCTAATGTTTGTAGTTTTACTGTGCGTAAAATTGACTCCGGGGCTGCAATTCTCGAGCCGTCCTTTCTTTATTGATCGTTTTACACGAGCCTGAGAACCTGAGCCACCTAGCCTGTCTTGACAAGCTTGGTTTTGATAGGGGGGACGGGAGAACACCTACTGAACAAAGCATATCAAGACCGGCTTCTGAGCCACTCCTCTGCTACAATGTGATCCTCTCGTCTGCTTTTTGTTCGCTGTTTTCTACCCTTTATCTCGCTGTGGAAGGTCATATAATTAAATACAGCCAAAATTACAATCTGATCGCTCACTCAGTGAGTTAGTGGTAGCTGCTAGTGTCTCGCTCAGAAATTTCTCACTCATTGATGGAACTATATACATTCTGACTGAGTTATTTGGGAACGAATATGTCTAATTGAAAGACCAAGTGATTGATAATTTCGAGCGATGTGACAGTGATAACTTGCTATAGTAGTCCAGCGCTCATTTTAATGAAAGACTCCCCTGTTTGTGTCAGACAGGGCCCGTATGAATAGTGAGGTGATATTAGCCTTTATCTCCCCCGGTTTGTCTCCTACAGGAATCGTATGTCCGGTAAGGTGACCCTGTGGGTACCTGGCTGTGATCACGCCGGGATAGCTACTCAGGTAGTCGTAGAGAAGATGCTGAAGAGAGACGAGGGGATAACTCGACACGACCTTGGCAGGGAGAAGTTCATACAGAGGGTGTGGAACTGGAAGGAACAGTAAGTCTTATTGGATGGTATCATTAAATTAACCTGGGGATATCATGAGTTACCTTTTCCAGTTCAAGGGTGGTATGAGATAAACCTGGGCAAAGGTTGATTTCTCTTAGTTTGTCTTTAGACTTTTGACAATAACTTTTTTAGATACAAAGTCAATTTTGTATGAGTTGCTCTTACTTTGTGTTGGGCTGACTTGAGAAACTACTTTTCATCTCATGCAAGCTACAAAAATTTGACAAGGTCAGGTTTAACGTTAAGCAACGATAGCGAGGAGGAAAAATTTGCCATTTTTGCAAAGGATCCGAGTAGTGAGAATTATAGCTACATTACACTCATGATCAACAAATGATATTTACTCAAGTATCAGCTAGCAAGATTTTGTGCTAGCTAATGTTAGGTCAGCCCAGGTTATTCCTGGATAAAACCACCTTTGAACTAAAGGAGCCCCTTAGTATGTCTCATCTTATATATTAACCAAACTTTAACTGACATGTACCTGTCTTAGTTAGATCACGAACTTACGTCATTTTTTATCCTTTCTTTAGAAAAGGAGGTAGGATTTACTCACAGCTGAAGAAGATCGGAGGATCTTATGACTGGGACAGAGAGACGTTCACTATGGAGGAGGTTAGTTGATTAAAATCAGGTTTCTTACTACACTCCACATCCCAAAGCATGGGTGGCGAGATATCAGTTCCCATAAGGGTGAGGCTGCCAGTTTTGCTCGCAGTTTGTAGGCAGTGGTCCCAGTAGTAAATGGACTGCAGTGAGAGTCGAGACCACAACCTTTAACATTTGCGTGCTGAGGGACAAACTGACAGCACCCCACCGCACTCCTGTCGTATGAACCAGGTGCTGACCCAGCAACAGGATTGTCCAACTTGTTGAAAGTGAGGAGAGGGGTATTATGATAGCAATACCTACAATTTTAAAAACCAAGGTTGACCATAGTTAGGATCAGTTTGTATACAATTGATTGCGTTCAAATCTTCAGTTTTTTGTCTAGTCATTAAATTCACTAAAAACAGCAATTCTAAAGTTGTGATATACGATGTGTTTCTAGCTAAGCTTAGGGAGGTCCTTGCCTTAAAGTGGCTCGACCGGTATATAAGGGCCAGTCAATGTAAAGCGATCACCCAGCCATATCAAATTCAAATGGGGTTAGCAGCATTCAAATTCCTCCTGATTTTTCGGAATTAAGAGGAGAAGCAGTGAATTATTTTTAATGGGAATCAGACAAGCTGATGCGGAATTGTGTGATACACATGCCCAATAAATTTTCATACCAGTAATGGCATTGGAAAGTGGTGAAAATATGACTGATGTCATACGAAATCGCCCAGTTCTGATGATTTCAAATCATCCGCTTCAAAATATACGAGCTCTTATTGGTCAATTTTGACGTTATGATTTATGGTTTTAGAGGTTGCCTAGATACCGTTGTCAAGATTGAAATTGACCGTTGTAATTAAACCCTATAATCCCAAGAGTGATGAGCCAACACAACAATAGCTATATCGTACGCTTCTATTCAATTTTATTTATGGGTGTCTGCAAATCACAATTTCTTATATACCACACTTGACCACTTGAGAACGCAACGTGGACTGGCTGTTCGAGGCGGAGACCAAGGCCATTCTCCGCCTCTAATTATATTGATCAGCCAATGGTCTTGCCTGTCACTTCACATGATTAATCCCCGTGCACCCCCTTGATTCCTTCCTCTTTAAATGTGATAAGGATTAGCTTGATCTGATGTTAATGATTACATTATTTTTCATCATGGCAGATTCTGTCACAAAGCTGATGTAATACTGTGTAATGTCACACACAAGGACTGTCTTCTCTTCATTAAAATAATACTGTCACCTTGTCCTGTGAATGATTGTGCACAGACTTCCTAGTTCATATAGTGCACTATTTATGGCAGCTTGCCAATGTCTATTATTCCTCATAAGACACTAATATGTCTGTGTATTTCATCATAATTATTGTGTACATACACACATCACCTGCACTTTTACCACTGGACAGCGCCTTTGTGTGAAGTATAGTGAAGTATAGCAAGTTAGGAGTATTAGTTATAGATTCCGCCCAACTATTTTTGTTCCACTGCAGTCAGTGTATTATTAATAATGGAAAGGTCCTGGGCAATATTTCCCAGGGCACGATGTGTTAGGCAAGAAAAAGTGGCCGGAGTTCTTGAATCTTTTCAATAACTGGGTTATTGATCAAAACTTGATTCACACCCAAAATTCAACACAAGATCTTTGTAATTTTATATTCACCTCATATTGCCATAAAATGCAACAAAGTTAATCTTTTCTTTGATGGTGACCATCTGCAGTTCTAAGGGGAGCTGACAACAGCCGTAAAAGATCCAGTGGTCGGTCATCAACCCCCCTGCCTTGGATTAGAATTTTCTCCTTTTCATAAGGTCACCTTTCTCATATACGCAATTGAAAGAGAATAGATTCAGTATATTTACTTATCTTAACCGTGAAGTTGTTTTTCTCTGTTATAGAAATGTGTGAAGGCTGTAAATGAAGCGTTTATCAGAATGCATGATCAGGGTATAATATACAGGAGTAACAGACTAGTCAACTGGTCCTGTTCCCTCAACTCGGCTATATCTGATATCGAGGTAGGCAGCTTAGCTTCAAGTATTACAAACAACAAATCTACCAATCTCCGAGTAGTGAATAGCCGGCATGCTAATTAGCGCCATCAACCCTTTCTTTTTTTGTGGATAACGAGATTGCGCAATCAGTTCGCAGGTTTGCTATTCACTGCCTGGCGATTGGTGCTGCAGGAGTTGTGAGATTGAGTCCCACTGGGAGAGCTTTCGAGGTGAATTGTTCTAGCCTCCAGCACCCTAGATGTATCTTTCTCCTATCCCATCATGTGTAGGGCATATTGTGTGATTTATACATATCTTTCTAGGCTAACTGACACTGTACCAAGTTAATCTTGAGTAAATTCATAAATTTTCTTGTACCTAACATAGAGAGCTCATGTGGAAGCTTAGGGTCAGGGTATGGACTGTGTGATCACACCGTATTATAGGTCAGTGCATCAGTGAGCTCTACCTTACGATCACACTGTATTATACCGTGACAGGTAGATAAGCAGGAGTTAGCCGGACGTACTATGCTAACAGTACCAGGATATAAGGAGAAAGTAGAGTTTGGAGTTATTGTCTCCTTCGCTTATAAAGTAGTGGATAGTGATGAGGAGATCATAGTGGCTACTACCAGGATAGAGACTATGCTCGGTGGGTTATCAGTGTGTTTTATATATTATTAAGGTTAGCTTACTATGGGAAGATTACTTCTATATATGCACAGTAATGATGGATGTGAGTTAGTACTGATACATGTCTCACTGCATGGTGCTAAAGGTACTTCATAGCCGGGTATAATTAACTCTGTGCATGATGGTGTTGTAAGTTTATAGAATAATTATTTATAATATTTTAAAACTAACACATTATTAATCCAATGGTTAAAAATTTAGTGAATATTAACACAGTCATGTTGATAGCATAATAAAGTGTATAAAAGGTTGTTATTCAGAGGCCTTGCAAATTAACGGCATCTACCCAATTTGTGGGGTACCTGAGATGGCCTACTTGCTATTCAGTGCCAGGCAATTTATGCCGCAGGAGTTGTGAGTTCAAGTCCCACTTTCAAAGGTTGGTTTTGCCAGCCCCGGGCACCCTCGAGTGTAAACCTCTCCTTGTTCTTTGGAAACATGCCAAGTTGACATGTTTTCTTTTGTTTAATTTCGCAAGATTGACATCCTTCTCTTTTTTGATATATTATATTTTTATTTTATATTATATATAATATTATATCATTATTATAATGTATGTTCTTTATGTTACATTTTTCTCCCTCTCTCCTCTCACAGGTGACACCGCTGTGGCCGTACACCCAGAGGAGGATAAATACAAACACTTACACGGTAAGATGGTACAGCATCCATTCTCTGACAGGAAGATACCGATTATCGTCGATGACTTTGTGGAGAGAGGCTTTGGCACAGGTGAGAGTCATGGCTAGTGAATATAGGGCCAACATGTTCACCCTATAGGAGTAAATAATTATAAGCTAGAGTTATGTTAAGCTAGTGTGTGGTGAAGTAATGTTAGTTACTGATTTTTGCTAACTACAGATGGAGTTCATGGAATCCTATCGAGTTGGAGTGAATTTTAGCAAGCCATGATTTTCACCACTCCAAACATACCTGGATTTTCACCACTCAAAATCTACCTGGAGTTTCATCACTTTCGAACCAGGTGGACTGATTTTTTCTCCTTCGAAACCTAACTCTTCTAGGACACATGGTTTTTTTATGGGAATTGCTATTAGATGCAATGTGTGTGATTACTGTTTTTATTGATATTTGCAACAAAATTGAACTGAAGACCAGTGGCTTGTAGGTAGCTGTACAGGGTACCTCTTTATGATGTTTTGTTGAGTGTTTATATCTGAATATACTTATGCCAGCTGCAGCATACATGTTATGAGTAACTGTCCCCCCTGTGTGTAAAGAGATATTAGAGTGCTGCTGTTCAGCTCGAGGATTCCCTACTGGGGATTCAAACAGCTGGGTGATTCCCACTGCTGGAGAACGTGCTTGTTTGGCTTGCCTCATTATCATATACACTTGAAATCCCTTTCACATTATTAATTAAAGTAATCATGAGAATAAAGTTGAAAGAATGATTTGGCGCAGTACTACGTATTGACATATAGTTTTGCTCCATAAACATTTAGTGATCATCTCGACTGATGTCACTAATATCTGACCTTCTTATGACAGGTGCTGTGAAGATAACCCCATCACATGACCCCACAGATTACGAGGTGGGCATGAGACACAAGTTACCATTTATTACTATAATAGACGATAGTGGTAATATCTGTGGAGATGCTGGAGAGTTTGTCGGCATGAGAAGGTCAGTACAGATCGGTTAGGTGTGTTTTCCATCACTATGAACCTTAAAATAATCTGTTGAAAAGTAGCGAGGTGATGAGACTCTTTGTGCACGGTAGCAGCTGAGACGCTAGTTGAGGAGCGAGGCGCATGAATAAGTGGGAAATGTAGTATACTGAAATCTTAGCGTAATGACCTTTGTTTTGACAAACAAAGGGCTGCAACAATAGCCAGTCCCTGGTATCATTCTAGGAATGCCTGAACCATCAACGCTGAAGGCATTTTTTTACTGTTTGCTGTTTTGTAAACAAGACCATTTCCAAGCAGGCATTATCCAGGCAAGTAGGAGCAGCCAATCAGATTAATGTCAGATCATCCCTTGTATAAGGTTATGTTAATATTTTCTGTTCCATAAGAAGAATGTATTTCAATGACTAGGATACAAAGGAGACAAGGGAACTGTTCTACCGTAGTAACTATACTAACGAGTGCAACATTTGTACTCAGCCGTGTACGGTGGTTTATGAGTCATTGTCTGCAGGCCCTTCCTCCTCATAGTTTTACCATATTGAGTTGATTTTTATAGGATTTCATTTTTGTCTTATGGCATATGTAATAACACAGGGCTGCTTCTCTAGATTTTAATCATCTAAATTGCCCAATGAATACACAAAACCTAAATCTATGGTCTTGTAAGCATAATTTTAATGAGTATCCCTATTGTTCAGGTTCGATGCCCGTAAAGCCGTGCAGAAAAGACTAGAAGAACTCGGACTATACAGAGAGACAAAAGATAACCCTATGGTTGTACCAATATGCAGGTAAGTTTGGAGAAGTCGCCAGTAATCAGCACCCTAGACGTGTTTATATGTCGGCTAGAGCTAAGTTTAACTTGTGTGGGCAGCTCGATTTTAGAACATTGGTATCAAAATCTTGTTGCAGCCATTGGAGTCTTCAAACATGATGACACATTGATCGGTAAATTCACACATTACCAAAACATTTAGTGTTGGCGGGCTTCGGCAGTGTGATATGGATCAGCTGATCTATTTAACAATCGTATCAACATAATTGTAATGCATTATTAGCTCATCTTATCATTATCATCATTTCATCAACACAGGGGTGGCATCATGCTGCTGGGGCGGCCATGAGGAGGTTGTACTGGAGAAGGCCTCGGAACAATGCTTGACTTATGGTTTCTAGCTGAAGACCTGTGTGTTGTGCAGTGAGATGCGCACTGCTGTATGTTGTACATGTCTGTTATATTCTCCTTGTAGTCGCTCTAAAGATGTTATAGAGCCGATTCCCAAACCACAGTGGTACGTGGCCTGTGATGATATGGCAGCTAAAGCCGTCGAGGTAAATATGTTTGACAATAAGTAACAGGACCGTTTGATGTAAATATATTCATCAATATAGATCAAGTTTGATGTATTTGCCTGCATTCTGAGTTGCTCCCCCTCTACTGCGCCGTGACCAGTAAAGGGAGCAACTCTGCATCTATGCAAACTTCATCTACCAACAAGGGGATGTATTGGAAGCCCAGTTTGACTAGTTCACTTGTAAACATGCAACTGGCCCGAGTTGAGTTGTATTAAAGGTGTGTATTAGTGACATCCCATAGGATAACTGATAGAACCTCTGCGATCTTTAATGCGTGATCTTTTCCATGGTCATCGGTATTGGCAGTATTTGGTTGCATGAGCCTGGCAGTTAACTCACATAAGAAATAGCACCAACTTATCCTAAGTCTACTCATTCATACAAATATGGTTGGAGAATCTCGGCAAAACATTAACAGTCATTATTTTACGAACAAACTAGTCAAACGACTAAATGTAGATAAAGGATTGTTGCTGTAGGGGGATCATCCCCCTTCAAATCAGCCTTCGCTTTTTAATGAATTATATTAAAAGAATCTGTGTGTTATTTTAGGCTGTACGAAGTGGTGAACTGAAGATCATTCCAGAGTCACATAAGCACACATGGTACAGATTCTTAGAGAACTCTAGGGACTGGTGTATCAGTAGACAACTGTGGTGGGGTCACCGTATACCCGCATACTTTGTGGAGATCAAAGGAAGACCTAAGGCTGAAGTAAGTTACATACTCCATAGAGTATATGATTTATGGACTAATGTCTGTGTAGTATTTTGCTCAGCAACACTGATTTCCCTGGCAGAAGAAGTGTTGGTTTGCACCAATTTTAATATTGAAGTTTCATGGAAGCATTTGATAGATAAGGCATTTTGTTGTCTTGGAAAGCATTGTGTTTTTGTAGCTTTGACTTTGATCGGATGATACTAAGTTTCATGTATAATCTACATCTCCGAACCACTGTTAAAGTGATAGTGACAGGCTCAGGTCATTGGTATCGTTCTAGAGTTCTCGTCTAATTTAGAATACTGCTCTAATTTCATGGAAAACCTGTAGCCCAGTTTCGACTGACTACCCCTCATAGTTGAGAAGAGAAGGTAATATTTTGTATACACTACCATGAATATAGTACCATTTTAGTACCTTCTCATCCCATATATGAGTGAAAGTCAGATGTAACTTGGCTACAGGCTGTTCATGAAACAGGAGCAGTATTCTGAATCACACTAAGAACTCAAGAATGATACCGAAAACCTGATCATGTCACGGTCACTTCTACTGGTAGTCACAGTCTTCCCTCTTGTAAAACTCATGATTATTGTCTCATTATGATAATTCTTACATTGTAGTCCAGTGACAATGAACACTGGGTATCAGGTAGAGATTTAACAGAGGCCATGAAGAGAGCAGTAGAGAAGTTTGGTGTACCAGCTGAGGATATCACTCTCACACAAGGTCGGTAACACCAGTAGTTTAGAGGGGTGTATGTTAGCTGCTCATTAGTTAGAAGTGACTGGGAGTAGGGAGTAGCTCAGTTGGTTTGAGTGCCTGTGCTTCAGGTCGTGAGCTAGAATCTCACTACCATTTATGACTACTGGTGTTCGGTTGGCCCCTGGTATGCTCCGATCTGCCTATAAACAGAAAGCAATCTGGTGCAGCAATTGCAGCCACACCCTTAATCCATCAATTGTTTGCCGCCCATGTTTTGGGATGTGATGTAAGATAAGACCATTTGTTTTTAATCAACCATTTGAAATCAACCAAACGTATGCTAGCACCAATTTTCACTTCTATATGCCACGAGTCAGCGTTTGAAGCATGCAAATAGTTTTCTCCTACAGGGTCATATGAAGATTAATGTGGATCAACCCAGAGGCCCAGATCCCCAACATTGTGGTCATCTTTACCCATAGGGTCATAGTTTATCCTAGATAAATCTTTAGATAGCTCGACTTTGCTTTATGCTTTTGTTACCGTCATTAAGCAAATGCTCTATATAATCTCTGCTCCAAAGAGTCGCTCTCCTGGTCTTATAATTTGACAATTTTGTTCTCAAATTGCTGTTTCAGAATGCATAAATGAGTGTTATTCTTTGAGAACAAAGCACCTACAAGTCTTATTCTGGCTGTATTTAAATGTAAACGTAAATTTATGAAACATTTCTCAATATATTAGGAGTTGTCTCATTAATATCAATGAGCACACAATTCCTCTAATATACTTACAACGCTCTATTCTTAAACAGATGAAGACGTGCTGGACACATGGTTTAGCTCAGGTATCTTCCCCTTCTCCACTCTGGGGTGGCCTGATAACACCCCCGACCTTCAGGCGTACTATCCAGGTACTCTACTAGAGACAGGTTGGGATATCTTATTCTTCTGGGTAGCCCGTATGGTTATGATGGGACTGACTCTTATGGATAAACTTCCCTTTAAAGAGGTGAGTGTACTTCAAAATCGACATATATTATTGAAATTGACGTGACATGACATGACACAACGTAACCTCACGTGACATGACATTGTGCCTTATGTGCGGGATATAATGCCATGTGTAACCTTAATCACAATCCTTTTTCAGTTATATTTGTTCATATTGACCTTTGTTCGTGTATATCTCCATAGCGACTTGCACTGAGTCTGGTGTCTTTATCAGGCATTCAGGAGCCTAACCCTTATGTACAATGAATGTAAAAAAGCAAAAGCACAGTTAAAACGTGAGGTCTTCATGACTAATTGTATTGATGATAGATGCATTGCTGTCAATTACAAGAAATGCCCTCTCCCCTACCTCTCCCCTCCCTATCACAACACAAAGGATTTTTGCTATTGATCTAAGTTTCAGTAGATACAGTTGCCTTAAACTCCGCCTTAATTTTGGAAGGTACACTTGACTAATTGCCTTGAGGAGTAAACATTAGCTAGAGTTTAGATAGTTTTGGGTTTACGTAATAATCTATGCCAGGGTCAGTTTCCATTGATTAAGTTTATATATATTATTGAGTTAAGTAAATGTTGGCTAGCGATACATTTTACTATTTGAAGCAAAATATCTCCATCTGAGAAAATTTGCCTCTCTAGGGAATTAGGTAGATGCAGTGGGCTCCTAAATATCGCAGGTTCGGTTTATTGATGTCCACCGAGTCTTTTGTTCATGGTGTGAGATGGATTGAGTCTATGCATTAGACCTCCAGGCAGTTGTATAACAGCTCCAGACTGCCTCACAACGTTTCAAGATTCTCTTCCAACGCCCTGAGATTGTATTATGTTCTATGAGCTCTTATTCATCCGTCTCTAGCAACTAGTCAAGGTATCATTTCAGAACTGTTAAATAAATTGTAATACCTTCACTATTTCAGGTGTTCCTACACTCTATGATAAGAGATGCTCACGGCAGGAAGATGTCTAAATCGCTGGGTAATGTAATCGACCCTGTGGATGTGATACACGGTATAACTCTGGAGAATCTACATAAAACACTGGAGGGAGGTAATCTAGATAAGAAAGAGATGTCTAAAGCTAAGGAGGGACAGGTATGTTATCCTATTACATAACACAATTAGATTACTGATTACAGCCTCAAATAACACACAGATATGTTACCATATTTATCATGCTGGGGGTGACTGATATGAACAAAGAGAGAATGTGTAGTCTTTTAGAAGTATCTGATTACTGATTACTGGTTGTAAGCCTATTACTGATTGGGGCACTCCATTGCAAAGTCCGTTATGATTGGTCAGGTAAATAAAGTGTTAATTGGTCAAGTGGATTCAGAACGTTATCTCAATGCCCACAATGCAACCTGTATTTAACTACCAGGAATATCAATTTAATATACAAAGTGTAGTTTCTGCCAATATTTTGCCCATAAGTCAACAATTTTAAGATCGATCCTCATTTTCAATGATAAAAAATTTGTCTGTGTTTACAGCAGTAGCACTGTCACCTGGCTACTTCATTGTAGCCATGTAACAAGTCTCGACATATAGCAGTTGTTTGAGTAATAAAACTCGGCAAGGTTGTTGTTAGCGCCATCCCATAATCAACAAACGCTAAACCCTGATGAACTTTTAGTGCATGAACTGTGATTATAATGAATCACTTTGGGAGATACTCATCATAATGCCCTGCTGTCAGTCACAGCTTGTTTTATTTCTCACACAAGATAAGTTTTCTCTTTCTATCTCTGTCACCATACAGAAAGCAGATTATCCTCAGGGAATACCCGAGTGTGGTACGGATGCACTAAGGTTTGCTCTGTGTGCTTATACTGCAGCGGGGAAGGACATCAACTTAGGTAAACATTTTACTTGTACTGATTCTGTAATGTAAACATCATTTTGTTCAATCGATGTATCACTAATGAATACATCATTCATCAATATATCTCATGTGAAAGGATTCAAGAAGAATATAATTCCCGTAAAATTATGTAAAATACTGACAGCACACTTGGAGTCGATTTCTCTCCAAGAATTGTCCAACCCTTCCTTAATCGAAAGAGATGAGATTCAAATACGTTTATTCCAACTCATGGCATTGATATGAGTATATCATCATACAAATAAGCTTGTGATGAAAAAAATGTATATACATATGTAAATGTAAATATGTAACTAAAAAATATATGTATTTTGGACTGCATGCGGAGTCGCTCCCCTTCTACTGCGCAACCAGTGAATGGAGAACAACTCCAAAATGTAATCAAAAGGTTCAAATATTTCATGAGTCATACAGATGTTTTCATGTCTCACCACTGTTTTGTTTACAGACGTACTGAGGGTACAGGGCTACAGATTCTTCTGTAATAAACTCTGGAATGCTACAAAGTTTGCTCAGGGAGCGTTAGGGGACGACTATAAACCAACAGCAACACAAAAGGTGGGTGAGGTCACTGACATCGAGATTTCACTACGACATTACACTACGAGATAACACTACGACATTACACTACGAGATTACACTACGACATTACACTACGAGATTACACTACGACATTACACTACGAGATTACACTACGACATTACACTACGAGATTTCACTACGACATTACACTACGAGATTACACTACGACATTACACTACAAGATTACACTACGACATTACACTACGAGATTTCACTACGACATTACACTATGACATTACACTACGACATTACACTACGACATTACACTACGACATTACACTACGACATTACACTACGACATTACACTACGACATTACACTACGACATTACACTACGAGATTACACTACGACATTACACTACGACATTACACTACGAGATTACACTACGAGATTACACTACGACATTACACTACGACATTACACTACGACATTACACTACGAGATTACACTACGACATTACACTACGAGATTACACTACGACATTACACTACGAGATTACACTACGACATTACACTACGAGATTTCACTACGACATTACACTACGAGATTACACTACGACATTACACTTTGAGATTACACTACGACATTACACTACGAGATTTCACTACGACATTACACTATGACATTACACTACGACATTACACTACGACATTACACTACGACATTACACTACGACATTACACTACGACATTACACTACGACATTACACTACGACATTACACTACGACATTACACTACGACATTACACTACGACATTACACTACGAGATTACACTACGACATTACACTACGAGATTACACTACGACATTACACTACGACATTACACTATGACATTACACTATGACATTACACTACGAGATTACACTATTATCATTTGTATCTCTGATCGTTGAGTCAATTTAGTATGAGTACCTAACATGTACCCGCCCCTAATTAATAAAATTGAACACGGGTCGTCACACCAAATTCCTTCTGATGGTACTCATGCTGGGTGAATAAGTTCACTCTCTATCGATCAATATATATACATGAGTTTTATTATGCTGTCTCTGTTATTCGTTTACAGATAAGCGGCTCGGAGTCTCACATGGATAGATGGATACTAAGTAAGCTTAGTGAGACGGTCTCAGCCTGTCAGAGAGGATTTCAGAGTTACGACTTCCCCACAATCACTACAGCCTGTTATAACTTCTGGTTATATGAGCTCTGTGATATATATCTGGTATGTACCTTAGATATAACAAACACTTGGACTAGCCTGAGTTTGTTATTATATAGTTTAAGCAGGGCAGGTTGGATATACCCTCCCACCCTCCCTGTTTTAAGAATCATCTCAGTTTTTAAAAAATCAGAAGTTGTCTTCTCATCACTACCAGTGTATAAGTAAAAAGTATCAGACAACTCTTAATTTTATAAAGCTGAACATGAGAAGTCATCTTTGCTAAACCGTACAACTGATGTCAACATCCCGAGTTTGTCGTGGTATGAACTTACAGTGAGAGGTGAAATTGTTATGAGCATGTTAGCTGTACTTTGAACTACTGAATCTGAATTGAAGATACTTTTGATGCGAGATTCCTATCCTATACTCAATCCAGTCAGGAGGGTCTTTCAATTAGCTCAGTCAGCGAGCGATTCCTGCTAGGCTCTTGCTTTCAAATCACTCAGTCACTAATGGGACTATATACATTCTGAGTGAGCGATTTTAGAACGAATTTGTCTAACTGCTAACATAGTAGTCATTTCAATTATTCATGTTCGCTATCTGGATTTTCCTGTTGCAAAACTCTGTTATATTACATCGTTTCCAAATTATTTAATTATCTAAATATCAGGAGAGTATAAAGCCTGTGATCTGGGGCACAGATGAGGCAGCTAAAGCAGTGACCCGTTCCACACTGTACACATGTCTGGATGTGGGACTAAGGCTCTTACATCCCCTGATGCCGTTTGTTAGTGAGGAGTTATATCAGCGTCTACCCAGGAGGAACGATGACTCAGCTCCCAGTCTATGTGTGACGGCTTATCCTCTACCTGAACAGGTGAGATACTCTATTAATTATTTATAAAACCATAGATCATTTTAACTTTGAGTTGTTCCACTCTATTCATAATCATGTATCCAAAATGAGGGGGAGCAACTCCAAATTTTAGCAAACAATGAGACCAGATCTATCGTATATCTGGACAGTTTGAATTACCAAAGCAAAGATCAATGTCAATGCTAAGATCATTGTCTTATGTTGATTTTCTCTGCACAGTGTAAATATCACATCAAATAATATGGTCTCTAAACACCACAGCACAGTTTCCTTGTGATATGGCATATGTTGCTTCTTGAAAAAGTTTGTAACCACATGCCCCTTGTAATACGTCACAGTTCCGGAATTTAGGGTTTTTCGCAAGCCTCCTTCACTTCTTTTTGGCCTGTAATATTGGTGTCTTGTGGTTACTTGCTGTCAATGTTCAGAGAGATGCCACTGACTGAATGTCAAATGCAAGTAACCGCCGTTCACAATGTGGAAGTAAATATTACTTTTCAATAAACTCAAGTCGTTCACCTGCTGCTGCAGTTTCCTTCTCCCCACTCGTAGAGAAGCATCATGCAGGTCGTTGTGTTGAAACTTACTCAAATCTCTTTTGATAACAGTTTGAAGGTTTACGAGATGAGCAGTTAGAATCCAATGTAACCTTCACATACGAATGCATTAAATCCGTGAGATCTATGAAAGCCACCTACCAGCTACCCAACAAGACACAGGTCGATGGTAAGTCGACATTTATATTCAAATCTGACATCTTATATAAAATGTCCAAAACTGCCTGCTGGGATTTCAACCGTCCACTGGGAGTTGTCAACTCTCATAAACAGAGAAGATAACTCCTGGTACATCAATATGTACAAATTTAATTATCAGTATCGGAGCTTGTTGAACAAAACACAATTTGATGGTAAGTCTATCAGATAATCCCATTGGTCAATGTGTCTTGTTGAGAAAGAATGAAGTTACCAGTTAATTTATCTCATAAATTGTTAGTTTTCAACTGACAGTTAGTGTTTGTCCGCATATTTGCAATATGTGAAGCTCACTCATTGATGGTCAGCATTGATTTGCATACGCGTGTTTTGCAAGAAAACTGTCATGAGTTGTCAATTTAAAGGCACAAAGCAGACAACTTCCATAACGTCAAGGTTGTACAAATTTAATCATAGTGATGGCTAATTGAACTTTTTATTGAAATGGCATATTCATCTCATGTATGAGCCAAAATTCACATTGATAGTGAACATGCCTCACAAATTGGCCCAGTGCCAAATACTAATTTAGAAGTAAGTTACGTTATTGAGCAAAAAATACTCGGTGTTATTCAGCAAGTTGTCCTCTGCTTCTGTGTCTGTTTTCATTCAGAACATTTAACAACTCGGAAGTTGTCAACCTTCAACCAACGATCAGATAACTCCCATCTCATAATTGATAAATAAATATCTCGATTATCATCGCAACTTGAAATGGTTGATTGTAGGTATGTTTCTTGTTTATTTTTGTACAATTAACGTATATTTATGTGCCTACCATATTACAGTATGGCTGAAATGTAGTGACGCCTCGGTGCAGACTAAACTGAGCGGATTTAGTGAGTTTATTACGAAGATGATAAACGCTAATAAACTGGAGATAACTACTAGTGATGATGTCATACCGAGAGACTGCGCTATATCTACTGTGGGTAGTGAGGCTGAAGTACATCTACTACTCAAGGTACGTATGTACTTCGAGTATATACTGTTGGGTTTGAATTATTCTCATCAATATTAGGCATTGAGTGGGCTGTAATCAAATTGAGATGACTTCTATGTCACATGGAATCATTACTGAAATGTTATGAATGAGTTAGCCTAGGGGGTCTTTCAATTAGAATAAGCGATGCTGTACTAAAGCAAGATATCACTAACACATCGCTCAAAATTATCACTCACATGGTCTTTCCATTAGACAAAATCGCACATACAGAGGGTATATAGTTCCATCATTGAGTGAGCCATCTAAGAGCGAGAGCCAAGCAGGTATCTCTCGCTCACTGAGTGAGCAATCAGATTGCAATTTTTGCTGTTTCTAATTTGAAGACCCCCCTGTATTGACACGCTCTGTTGATTCTTTGACTTTTGCATTCCAGCTTCCGTGGATAGAGAAGCAAAAGTTTTTTCACTATCATGAAAATACATTAAATTTTAATATTGAAATCCCAAAATGATAGAATGTCCTTCCGATTTTAAAAGGGGACAACCCTGTCTTCATAAAATTCTGAAAGCAAAAGTAGACAAACTGGCTCCCCAAACCACACATGAGGCTTTTCAAGACAAGCCAAATGAATTCTCCAATCAAAAATTAGTCTTTGCTTATAGCAGGAGATGTGTATCCGTTTTAACCTTTTCCATTATCTTAATTTGCTTGGTTTATTCTATAATGATGCGATGTCCGAAGTCATCAACTTATTTTTAATGAATGTTTTCAGGGTATTATAAATGTTGAGAAGGAGCTGGCGTCTCTGAAGACTAAAAAATCTCAGTTATCTGAGAAAAAGACTAAACTAGAGGAATCTATAAATAAACCAGACTATATGAAAAAAGTCCCTGAGAGTGTGAGAGAGGATAACTCTACTAAGGTAAGGCTTAGGGATGGAAAATGAAGATTCTCTTCGGTTTGACCGCAGTTTATGTTAAAATAAGGGGTTTCCCATCAGAAACAAAGCTTGTCACGACAGACTATCCCCAACCTAGCCTGTCTGGACAAGTTTGTTTGAAGACGGGGAACAAGGCTGGGAAACTCTTGAGAATGAGCTAACGATAAGCCAGGTTGTCCCCTCTTGGAATCGGTTAGAAAAATATAATAAATCCTGGGATAAATTTGAATAGATACAAGAAATCCTAGTATTTTAGGAGGTATGAGAGTTGTCCCCTCAGTAAAATGGGGAGAAAACTCTCTAAAATGCTGTGATTTTCATTTTCCTTTGTAAATTGAATAATTTTTTCATCTCAGCGTTTTGACAGCTCGTTTGCAATAGTTGCAATAGGTTTATTCTTCTTCCTCTATCGAACAAAGCTAGTCAAAACAGGCCATCACCAACCAAGACATCCAAGTCAGTCAGTAACTGATATCTTTTATCTATGATGGAAGATCCACAGTTGAGTAGAGAATAATGATATTATAGCCATTTAATAATTTTCATCCTGTTACTTACTTCGGTCCTAGGCGAAGGAAAGTAATCTATTTGAGTTGACTGCTAGTAATACAGGATAACGACTATGTTTGTTTTTTTTTCTATAGTTGACTGATATTACTAAAGAACAGACCAGGTTGGAGTCAGCTATAGAGAAGTTAGAAGCTATGCAGCTGGAAGAACAGTCGGCCTAAATACTGACTGGTAGAACATGAAATTAGGTAATGAGCTCAAGATCTCCGGCATAAGAAGCCTTATCGTTTTACGCTTGTAATACAAAAACTGGTTTACGGGAAGGGTGCTGATGGCGCTGAGAACATAGGCTAATGTTTCTGAGCTCGCAGTGGTGGCTCAACTGCTCTGAACAGCACATGACAATATTAGGCTAAGAACATGCCCTTGCTCTATTAATATTTGAGATTTTTTTATGCTCAACTTATTTCCAAATCCGGCAAACATTTTTTTCAGGTTTATTCTAAGTACCGTAGCATATCAATTCCGCGAAAAGGTTTTGATCTTTGCTTTTTATGGATGTGTACTCAGATATGTTCAGGCAGTGTTGATAATTGCTATGTTTCTCATGTGGCTCGATTCTCTCTTGGTTGGTGGCCATTTCAGCGTTTTGCATCGCTGGGCTCCTGCCTTTGGTGTTTTGTTATTTTGTCAATTTTTTTTATGCTTAGCTGAATATCGATACTAAATTATCTGTTGCTTTTTTTGCCGTCAAATGAGTTAATAAAATGTTGATACCAACCTAATAAAAACGGTTTTCCTTGCAGAAAAAAGTTGCAGAATCGCGCAGTAATCGTGAATACTCGGGAAGCTAAAACTAACCCAAATTTACATATTTTGTCCTCTATGATCAACCGGAACGGTTGTGGTAATATTACAGTATGTATTAGGATAGTTCTCGATTGCAACAAGGCAAATATATGATATTGTAGCCAGCCGCCCTAGACTAGTAGTGATCTAGTTCAAACCTATGATCATGAAAACTGGATTCACGGTACAGCAATATTTACTTTGGACAAGTTACAACCTTAATATAGCCAGTACAGGAACCAGTTCCTTGGGCCATGTTCCTGCCACAGGTGTTTATCACTGAAGTTCAAACAGTCAAATACAATGTTTCCAGAGAAATGAGAATAATATAAGCAAACTGACCACATACATTGATACATATTAATAAATTGATTTATAGAAATATCAAAAATTCCATTTCCACAACTATTGACTATTACAGTGGCCCTAGACTAGTAACATTTGATTCAAAGTCATGATTAGGACGACAATGATTTGATTTCAAATCCAGATTTGCAAGGAGTTACTAAGCCTCTGGCTGTCAGCATCAACGAGAGCAATGTATATCAAACAAAAAGGAGAAAAGATTTCAGAGTCGAAAGAATTATCTTGAATATTTATTTATATAAATTACAAAGAAATTAACAGCAGGCAAAATTTCGGAGCTTTAGGAAAAGTCACATAAAGTTGGTTGTTTGTACCAGCTTTTGGCCTTCTTTCAGCCTTCAATCACGCTTAATGCTAAAAATACAACAAGGGAAGCTTTACACTTTCAAAATCTGCAATATAGTTTTCAATGATCTCTGCATTTGTTTCAAAAATACAAGAAAAGTAATACAAATGTTTTCACATTGGGAATTTTACTGGTATATAACAAAGAACAACTATTATTAACTTCATAGCAGATTTGTCATCTACATAAAGCTATCCTGCAAAAACCTTATCAGCATTAGTTTGATATCATAGGCCATCAGGCATTAAACAAAGCTAGTACTAACAAACCATCTGTCTCCAGTATTACCTCACTTATTCCAATTAACATAATGCAAGCAGCAAATATGCATGGCTCTGATTGGCTAGTGGGTTGGGGAGAGCCTATGCAAGGTAAGATGTAGCCCGTCTTGACAAGCTTTGTACTGTGGGGGGGGGGGGAGATCTGGATCCAGTTTGTCCCAGAATTACTAGAATTTTCTACAATTTCAAGAGGGGACAACTCTCTCCCCAACCGAACAAAGCATGTCCAATCAGGCTAATTAAGATGGTACTTTCCCGAAAGCTATGCAGTTTCACTTCCATAATATCCCAACGGGTGCTCTGTGTGGCCTGCCATTGTCTCTCTTTGCCACCCACCAGCCAATCATATCATAGCCAAGCACTTCGGCTAGATCTAAGGGGGTAATTGGTGATGATTACACATCATATACACCTTTTATATAATACAGGAAGAAGGATAGTTATTTGGACAAATGTTCACCTTAGATAAGGCTAGTGGCTTCTGAGTACCAAGAGAATTATAAACTCTCTCACTGCTTATTACATTTTGTATTTGGTAGCAGTAAAGTAGTCACCTCCCTCTGCAGTAGTAGTACCAGTACTAGTGAGGGAAGTACTCACAGACTGATCTGGTGATACTCTGACAGGAGGAGGAGGTGGAGGAAGGTCAGGAGAAGCTCTAGGTAGAGTAGTGATAGAACCTCGGGGTACGGCTGTAGGGTTAGCTCCTGATCTCGCTGACCGGCCGGAGAGGGTACTCTCCAGAGAAGCCTTCCGAGCTTCTATCTGTAATTATTATAGAGGATAAATAATTAATAACAAAAGTCAACATATCACACAGTCCAATTGTTCAATCTGTAATCATGAGAAGTGCAATCATACATAACACAGGTCCACACTGACATCGAGACTACTACAGTCATTTTACTACTAGTACCTAACATGAACCCGCCCCTTATTGGTAAATCTGATTTCGGGTCCTCACACCGAATTATTTATGATGGTATTCATGCTAAGTGAACTAGTTCACTCTCGATTGATCATAGATATACGTGCAATGGTATATCACGTGTTCAGCGTAACATAGATCAACAGGCCATTCTGTTCGATTGTTCAGTAGTTCATAGATGCAGATCTCCATCACTTCAATCAGTGGCAGGAGGGGTAATAAGAACATGAATATTATTGACTTGAAATATGCCTTGTTAAATTGATCTGTTTGTTTAAATGAAATACTTTTTAGGCTCAAGGATTGTCATGGGGAAAGAAAAATGGCCAACATTTTGTCTGAACCAAGTGCATGTAGTTTCTCTCAAACTCACTCAAGTGCCATTCAAAATATTTCACAACTCTTACATAAATACCTTTGAATTAAACTCATATACGCTCAGCTTCAGAAAATTTGAGTTGTCTTCTCTCATGAAGTTGAATAATTTGACTATTTCGCCTGTAAATCATTTTCTTTGGCCCATGCAGCTATGTTTTGATAAAATGGTGGGATTAATTTTACCGATGCTTCCTAGCAGCAGGGAGATACTGCCTCTATTTTTTATTCAATCTAACAAAAGTGAACACCAGACAAATAGAATAGGTGTCTATTTTCAGTGATGTGTAGCTGTTAAAATTAATCGTCATGATGACAACGTATTTAACTGGTGTAAGACAAGATGATAAAAAATCCGGTTTGACTGTTGTGAAATAAAAGATTGCACTATAATACTGTATAATGAGCCCATTTAGTACTACCCGATAGCTTCTAATTGATCATTACCAAGATGCTGCGTTATTTGTAAAGACCCCCTTCAAGATCAGTTACACCAATTAAAGCTATCAGATTAATGTGCAATAATTCGCTTAGCCTTAGGCTATAACTCGCTACTTGGGTACACTTTAATCGCATGATGACAAATGGTATTTTTGTCCGCGATGAAACAATTGTAAAATTCACATTATTGGCAATTTTTGATGGGGTTTTATCAGTAGGCCTAAATGAAGCTGTGTCAGTAGTTGAATCTGGCAAAAAAATCAAGCAGCTTTTATGTTGCCCATTAAGACCATCAACAACTTTTTACTCAAGCAAGCTCTTCTATACAAGTTTTACATGTGGACGACTGTAGCATTACTGGGTTTTCTGACCATTTCAACAGAAATAATGAATACGTTTAACCACATATAGATCGCCATGTGATTTAGGGGGCCAAATATTTTCCCTCATCTATATTTTGGTGAGCGTTGTTTTTTAGTTTATAGCTTTGCTTTATAAATCCCGGTAAACTAATAATGTGTATACTGTCAAGCACCACATCTACACCCTACTTAGTTATCCCCTCCCTCAATGCTTATTCACGGATGAACTTTAGTATTCAACATGACCCTATGATATTTGATTGAGGAAAAACTGCCTTCGAATCTAAAGATTTGATGAGAGACCAATGAATGAGAAAATCAAACCTGAAGAGCTCTCTTCTTGTTTCTGACCACGATCATGCAGATGCCGACAGTGAAGACTGATGCTAGTACAAAGAGAGTGGCAGAAACCGCCGCTGCAATGATCACTGTAGATGAGGGAACATCTGAGGATTGTCTTGCCGGGCCCCCATCTTTATCTGAAAATGAGTGTATCACAATTAATATTTTGGGGAATCAGAAATGTATGCAATGTCTAAGATGATGTATATGCCATTTTGAATCGTCGATCTGGTGGTATGTTTGTAAATCAAATGGGAAATAAATGATTAATCTATGAGCCTAGTGATATACAGGAAGGAACAGAACTGTAACTTACTTCCATCAGTTGTTGATTTGGGAAGTGTTCCTCTGATTGTGCTTTGTGTAATGTTGTCCTTACTTGCTGTGGATGTGGATTCTGATACTGATGAATGTGTGCTTGTTGGATGGACTGTTGAGACCATGAGTGCAGCTGTTGTGTTTGGTTCTGTTATTGTTGTTGATGATGGTGTTGATTGAGAATGTGTCGTTGTAGTTGGTGTGGTCGATTGTGTTATTCTAGATGTTGGCGTTGTTTTAGTTGCGGTTGGGTCTGTGGTAGTTTGTATTGTTGAGGTTAGTTCTATGTCCGATGTTGTTATAGAAGTTGGTGTTGACGTTGGTATTGTTGAAGTGGTGGTAGCAGCTGTTGTTGCAGTGGTTTGCATTGAGGTTGTTGTTGGTGTCCTCGTTGTTGATGTTGTTGCTGATGTTGGTGATGTAGGAGTTGTAGGAGTTTCCGTCGGTAGTGTTGGGGAAGTTGTCATGGTTGTTGTCGGTGTTGTTGTTTGGGACGCTGTTATTTGCGTAGTCATTGGTGTTGTTAATGGTGTTGTCGTTGGTATTGTGGTTGGGGTTGTTATTGGTGTTGTCGTTGTTGGTTTTGTTGTTGGTGTTGTTGTTTTTGGTGTTGTTTTTGGTGTGGTTGTTGCAGTTTCGGTACACAAGGACTTTCTTGCATCATCTGCAATTATGAATTGATTCATAGTAAAGAAGCTTGTATGCCTTAGGCTATTTATCTGAGGTATTAAAAAACCAAACAAAATAAGAAATAGTATGCAACCTTTCAGAAAACCAGGCAAATCAGCTTCATCAAACCTTTTGAAACATCGGAGAACGGGTTTAAATAACGAGATATTCTTCGTTATTTGTTTTACTTGATAACCAGTACAGACCCGGGCAACTAGTGGGGTAGGATAGGTAATTATAACTTGAATGGGGTTTCACAAGAAATTATTTATACTTTATAACAAATGTTGACATTGATTTACTTTCAGCCGAATTTAAAAAAATGCCTAACTGTCAGTAACTGTTAGGACTTCCTCACCTTTGGTACATTCCTTGATGCTACACATGACATGGAACGGTTGTGGTGGTGACCTCTGAAGGTCAAACGGTGTTCGGATAGTCCACTTGAGTCCGATGTCTGTCCTCTCGTCATTAATGTTGTTCAATCTTATCACAACATCATGATAATCATAGCTATTAAAGTTCGGCCATTGTGTCACCTGCCAACCTGTTGGACACATAAAACAAATTTGTATCCAAACTAGTGTTAGTCATTACAGAGGTTCAATTCAATAAGTGTGCTCACTGACTCCCATAGACTGGCTGATAGCATACCTCCATGATATCAGCATAATCGTTTAAGGGTTCATTAGGCGTTAATTGACATGTTATATTTTTCCGTTTTCCGTAAACTCAATGTGTTAGAGAATGAAACTATTCCATCAGTTAAAAATTTAAAGCCAGAGGTCAAGAGCTTATGATTGAAGACGAATTGAAAATTCAGGTCATTGCTTACTGGATTTCAGATATTCAGGTCTCATTCCTAATACACCTGGTCTCAGCTAGTACTATTTAAGAGGATCAGTTTACTCGGCAAACGTGTTGGCTCTGATTAGCTGGGAGGAGGGAGAGGCCGATGCTGGGTCAGATTGTACTTGACTGAAGGTACCAACTGCATTATGTAGAATTAATTCAGTTTCACTTTTGCTATATCTAAGTAACTCTTTAGTCACTTGGGATTGGCTCACACCCAACAGCTAGGCAGTCCAGAGGCAAAACATTAGCTAAGTTCACTGAGTGCAGCTTTGTTAAACAAGTACTTTCAGCAGAGATTCAAAAATTTACCTTCGTAACCTTGGATACATGTGGTATAGAACAGAGGGCTGAGGTTAGTACAGAGATTCTCAGGAGTGAGGGAGGTCCAGTTTCCCGCTTTCAGACGTATACCCAGCAGAATCAGAGCGCCAGCAGAGCCAGCTGAAATATGAGAAAGAATGTCAAGGTCATAGATTTTTATTGAGTGAGGTAAAGTATTACATTGTTGCAACTTGAGTAATATTATTAGTCCTTTTACTGTCTTTGTTAAGCCGCGAGAGCCCATATTAGGAATGAGTGGATCAATCTATTCATTACAGACCAGAACAGCAATATTAGTATTCAGAATCTGCATGAACTTTCCATAATAGAATAACACATATACCATACATATTTCTTGCTGTTGGCTGTATCAATCTTTTGCTACCTGCTATGTGATCTAATCACTTGGACAACAGGGTGCTAAGACATCTTTTTTAGCTTTACTTTTTTCTATCCTCTTAAGAGCATATTATCATAGCCTGAATAGTAACAAAATTTGACAGACAATAATCCACCAAATATCACATCGTCTTCCCCATATGTTTAGGTGACCTGATTAATAACAAAATTTGTCAAATAACAATTTACTGCCTTTCATATTGATCAACAAACAGACCCACCTCCACGTTGTATATAGCTGGTCCTGATAGCGCTGTATGATTCTGACATAGATACTTTAAGTGGAGCCACGATAATACCATCAGAGTCGTCCTCCTTACACAGGGATAATCCCTGCGGCCATGTTATATTCTCAAATGTGATAAATAATTACATCCATTATAATCACTTTGTTTTAACAATCCATTTTTGACACTTTCTATGTTTTTGACTGATGGTGGGAGAAGAAAGTTTTAATTGTTGAGACAAACAAAATAAATGAGGCTATATCATGTTCGCGCATAGCTGTATATATGTATAACATATCTTTATTTTTACCAGTGTTCATAATGTCAAATCAAGTTTACTCTGTTTCCGTCAAGTAGTTTTAAGCTCTATTAAACTGATGTAATATAAACTTATTTTTTATATCTTCCATGAAATCCAGACAATCTAATCATTCTTCAGTTTCAGTTTAAACCAAGGTTAATTTAATGTTCAATGGAAGGATATTACTGTGTTTTAAACGCTTTCATTACTCTTCAAGACATAAACCCTTCTATCATCATCATCATGATCATCATAATCATCATCATAATCATCATCATAATCATCATCATAATCATCATCATAATCATCATCATAATCATCATCATAATCATCATCATAATCATCATCATAATCATCATCATAAAAAGAGGCGGCCATAAATCATTATTACTCTTTGACTATAAGATTATCATTGAATTTTAAGTACACTCACTCTACTGATTGTCTCCCCTGGAGGGTAGTGATATTTCCAGCACTTGTTACCAAACAGAGCTGGAGCTTCAAAGTAACCTCTCTCTTCAGGGCAGTACCCATGCACAGAGATTAAGCTGGATATACATATCATCAATCCTAAAGAAGCAAAGATATGATTGTATAAACTCAAGGTACTCTGAAAGGCAGTAAGACAGAATCTACCATTTCACATTCAAGCCTCATTCAACACTTTCCAATGTCACCTCTTCAATATACACCTGTATTATTCTATACATCTGAATGAGAATGAAATATCTGCCAATGAAATTGTCAAACAATTTTTTTTAGAGATGTGCACCTGTTTACAAGATAGTTCAGATGTAAGGGGTCTGTTAGCTCTGCCTCAAAACTGAACCCACATTTGGCAATATTAAAAGCTGGCTGCAAGACAAAGGAGAGCCGTCAAAAGCCAGGGCGAAATGTGGCACTCAAAAGCAGTATAAGAAACCCAATATAATTTCTAACGATGATTAGTCGAAAAGAAATCATTGGACAATCTTCTCTATTCAAATACTCGATTTGGGATTAAGCTTACCTAAATAAGCAAGCTGATTCAGATCTCTCAAACCCATCTGGTGATAAGTGTAGAACACTTGAGTATTATCACACCTTGTTTTCCATTGCTGGTCCGACACAAGGACACAGTTGGGTTGAAATAAGGTGGCCCACTCTGATTTATATCAAAAACTTATCCAAGTTGAATCAGGTGGTATTTGTAGAAGATCAGTTACATGTAATTGCCCTATTGGAAACAGCCTCTGCATGATTCATGAGTTTAATTGGAGTAATCTGATAGGTTGGTAATTGGTGCCTCTGTGGCTGATGAAATCATTTATCAAAGATTTAAAGTCACATTTTTTTGACTTTGACTAACAATAGAGCTTTTATAGCAGTGATGCCAATTGCACCAGGTATTAAGGATCAGATAATAAGCTTGATATCTTTGGTGATGTAATATTGTAATTCAAACGTTTAATTGGCCTCCTGTATGTTATGTATTTATTCCTACCATTGATATATATTCATATCATATCATATCATATCATATCATATCAATGACTCCTACATGCTTCTCTCCTAGCTATCAATGCACAGTTGGCAGATAACTTGATGTTTTTCTTGATGTTGTTTGGGCTTTTATAGAGAGTAATGCTAATTCATAGTCTTGTTTCCATTATCAAAATAAGGCCGTTCCAAGGTCATATCAGCTGGTTTTTTGTAGGGTAAATATCAGTGTCACATTACTGTGAACTACTTTGAATATGTTTTGCAAATAGAACCGGACATTTTAACACCTTTGACAGCTTTCAAAGGAAAGCAATGCTCTTATTTTCATGCACAGGGCATGGCCGCAAAATAAATGGAACATGTTATGTAAGAACATTAAATTTCTAACAGAGTAAAATCACCCCACATTAATCTCAACAAAATGCCATAATTTAACATAACATATTTATAGACCGATGCCTCAATGTCCTAGTTGTTTTCTTTATTGGAAACAGCAATAAACAAAACATCGACAATCAATGACAAAGATATAAATAATTTCTATAGCTTTTGGATCAATTGGTGTAGACTTTATTTCATACAGGATACCACTTAAACAAAATATCACATGTCAATAAATAATTCAGAAGGTTTCTAAAGAGAGGATATTGTTATTTAGAGTACCTTTAACTGCACTTCCTGCAGAGGCTAATATTATTCAGTGCAGGCAAACATCAGCATTATTTAAAGAGCTGAACATAAGGAGTAGCCAATGTGTCGGCCCTGATTGGCTGGTGAGTGGGAAAGTGTGTGTCTAATAATTCAGTTGTACTCTCATCATATCCCAACGTGTGCTATCAGTGACCTGGCATTGGCTGTATCTCCAACCTGACAGCCAAATCATATCAGAGACAACACATCAGCTAATTAGAAGTAGCTGGTGAGACAAGATGACAGGTACTGACTGCTGTCGTAAAGTTACGATGTATAATACTCTCATCATATCTACTCTTATCATCTTCTCTTCCTTTGGATTGTGTAATGCTGACAGCAGCAGTCTTCGTAAGTTATGCCTTCACCTATATAATGTTACAATAAGTAGATTTTTTTAAACATGGTTCGAAGGACAACTTGTTCTAGATTTGATAATATAATAGCAGTGTTTTGTGTCTGGTAACCTCTGGCAAGGACATGTAGACATGTAATGACTTAGTTACTTTCATAGCATAACCTATAGTTCGATCATTATGCAGTTTTATGGTAATCTTAGTCATCCATTGATCCCAAACACCTGAGTTATTTTACAGATTGTAATTATGTTGATGTTAAGGAAGACAAAGTAATGCGATACCTTGCTTCCTAAAAATGATAGCCAGAAATGGTGCTGTTTTAATTTGAGAGGTATTTTGATTGGTATTTCAGACTAATTTCCTGTATATTTAGAACAAAAGACAGTCCTGATTTAAGCACTACATGTATAGACAGGTTTAAAGAGTTGTGCAATTTATAAATCAAGCATCGGATAATATTTGCACTGTAAGTTACTTATTATCTGTGAGTTGAATCATTGCATATCTAGTAGCTGGTTAAAAGTTATGAAAAGTTATGTATGTTAATACGTCTGAGTTTTCTACTCTTTGTATATTTTAGAGTTAGTCAACAGCACATGTGGTAATAAGATACAGATATATGACGGTGTGAGGATCTCACCATCTAAAGCTATAAGTACTGTATATACCCGGACATCTATCGAGTGCCTGACTCAATGTGTGAACAATTTCCCTGCCTGTGTCTCCGTCTATCGCAATGATCAAGGTAATGAAGTGGAAATATCTCTCAAATATTTTCATGTGATTGATTCAGGTTGTTTTATTATTCAAATTAGAGTTACATCCAGATAATTTCAGTACATTCAATGGTAAACTAAGCTGTCTATGGATGTGCTCCTCTCTCAACTAGCGATTTAAATTCTCCATCGCTTGGACAGAAGATTATTATTTACTTATGAACAAATAAAAGGTACAGACATTCCCCTGCTGACCCATACAATCACTCTCAGTAATGCTACTTTGAAAACTCAACGATCAATAATTGTAAGCAGACAGGGATGGGAATAAAAATGTCTTTAGGACCCCATATTATGACACCATGGTGAGTATTCCGGTTTGACAGGCTACAAGTTTGTTTATTAGTTTCATATCACTATTATGATCATTGAGTACCCTTCTCACATTTCTACAATGATAATACTGTCAATGTTTATTTAACATATTTTGACATAAACATCATTATTGATTTGGCAGGACTGAATATCCGAGTTGTGCAAATGTCTATTGTGAAATCTGTGTGCTGCTTGCAAATGTCAGCCTAGATGCATTTTTCAGACTTCAGACAAAAGATCAGAAAGAAGGGTATTGATTATTTTGTGCCAAATCTCTAGCACGATTAGAGCTTTATTCAGCAATGCAAATCAAATTCAATAATAGTTTTTTCTTTTTGACTATAATTTTTCATTTTGACATGTGTAACTTAATTAATATTGCATGCATATTGATGGATCTTTAACCTAGTACTAGCATTGCGAACTTGTCAAAATAACGCTACTTCTTCCAGGGTGTGAGTAAGGACTGCTTGGGTATATGATCTTGATCAGAAATCAAGAATTTTGTACTACGCCACCCGAGAATCAATGCTGGCAGAGAAAATACCAATTTCAGTACTCATTTCTTTCTTCAGGGTCAGGGAAAGTTTTGGTGTGTGTTAAATATATGTGAAGACAACTCTTCATGTTATAAACGTATCAAAATTAATTCCAGTGCTTATATTTGGTAGTCACGACCGGAACAAATGATGACTCTTCAAGGAACTGAGGTTCTTCCTGTGTTCTTTGTCGAATATGAAACGAGTTTACCAGAATTCAGCAAAAAGTGGATTCAGTGGTGCTGTTTCACTAATACCAGATCCTGAAATGAAGGAAAAAAATGAAAACCTAACCGGGTTTATTGTGCCTGTGCCCACTCTAACCAACATACCTGTTTTACAGGCCAATGTATGCAGCTCAATGGCCTCAATATCACAACCCTTGAAGAAAACACTGCGTCTCCATCAGGAGTGTATATGAAGCTAGGCGCAACACTAGAAGTAAGTTTACTTTTCCTACAATTATTTTCACTCAAGAGACGATAACAACTCTTAAAGTCTTTGGTTCATAATGTTGATAATCTATCTTCTCATGTTCAAATCATCCTAAGTGACAATTATGACAACAAATATAGTACATCTTTGAATGCTTCTAATAATGAAATAACATTCAATCTTTGCGGTATTCCTTTAGGCTGACAAGGAATGTAGCCCACGGCGGTCAATGGACTACTGGGGTTTGGTTGGCACTCAGGTGTGCTCCGACCTGTCTGCAAACAGAGCCATGTAGCCTGTGTTGCAGCCTTGCCACTAAGGCAAACATTTTCTCCACCCATACTTTAGGAATGGCATGCAATAAGGGCTGATTTTTTTCATTTTCAATTTTTTTTCTAAACATAATAATAACTAGAAATGCCGCGATCATAAAGGCCACAAAACTTCAAGGGCGTGGATGATAGACACTCAGGTTGTCGATTGAGTTTACGATAGATGGCCAATTGGTGATGTCATTACAAGCGCAAACAAAGATGGCTGTCCTTTCCATGCAACCGATGAGGAAGGCAACCTGAGTATCGTTGCCCTATTAGGTTGCAGAACTCCCCCCTCAATTATTTTCAGTGAGTACAGCCATAGAGTATAGCGCAACAAACATGTTTTAATTGTGGTATAAACCACCAAGTAGTGAAAGAGTAATATGTAAAAAAAAATCTGTCTTCACCGGGACTTGAACTAGGGCCTCTCGCGCAACAAACATGTTATAATTGTGGTATATAAACCACCAAGTAGTGAAAGGGATGATAATTAAGGCAATAAATTTTTTATTAATTAATGTAAAAAAAGAATCAGTTTTCACCGGGATTTGAACTCGGGCCTCTCGCGCAACAAACATGTTACAATTGTGGTATAAACCACCAAGTAGTGAAAAGATGATAATTATGTAAAAATACTGTTCTCACCGGGACTCGAACTTGGGCCTCCCACGGAACAAACTTGTTTTTATTGTGGTATAGACCACCAAGTAGTGAAGGAAGATATTATGTAAAAAAAACTGTCTTCACCGGGATTTGAACTCGGGCCTCCCGCACAACAAACATGTTATAATTGTGGTATAATCCAACAAGTAATGAAAGATATTATAAATGTAAAAAAAAATGTCTTCACCGGGACTTGAGCTTGGGCCTCCCGCGCAACAATTATTTTTATTATTGTGGTGTAAACCACCAAGAAGTGAAAGAGATGATAATGTTAAAAACAAAATTATCTTTATCGGGGTTTAAACTCGTAATATAATGTAATGTAACTATAATTGTGGTATATGTAAAAATAGATTTTTTTCCACATTCACCCCTTTGCGCTTTTTTGGTCTCAACTGGGAATTGAACCTATGCCACTTGCGCTGTGATCGAGCACACTAGCAACTCGGCCACCCAAGCCGCTGAAGCCGCTGAAGCTTACTGATTTTCATTGATGTATGATGGAGATATATGGGTAAAGTAGGCTGTTTTTTAATTTTTAATTAAATTCAAGCTTTCATGACATAAATCAGACAAAAAAATATAACTAGCACACCTTCATCTGGTTTTACTACACATACGTGGTAGGACACAGGACTGTGATTCAGCCGCTTTTTCTATTTTTTTCAAAAACACTTTTTGAAAAAGTGATATGAGGCACTGGTTATGGGTTTTTGGATACACATGCGTTTATCATAAACACAAAACTTTGTGGATCAAAAGTTAACAATGAAAAATTACATTAATTTACTTTAATAGAATGATGATTGTGGAGAAGATTTGTGTGCAGCTGATGAAGTTTGCCTCGAGGGATGTGGAGACAACTCATTGCCAGCGCCTGCATGCGTCAGTAAGTTCAGGGGTGGGTGGAGGTAGTCTTATTGGTAAGGAAGTGGTAGCCTTATTGGTATGGTAGAGGTAGCCTTATTAGTAAGTTAGAGGTCGCCTTTTTGGCAAGGTGGAGGTAGTCTTATTGGTAAGGTAGAGGTATTCTTATTGGTAAGGTAGAGGTATTCTTGTTGGTAAAATAGAGGTAGCATTTGTGATAAGGTAGAGGTAGCTTTATTGTTATGTAGAGGAAGCCTTATTGGTGAGGTAGAGGTAGCCTTTGTTTTAATGTTGAGGTACCCTTATTGGTAAGGTAGAGGTTACCTTATTGGCAAGGAAGAGGTAGCCTTTGTTGTAATATAGAGGTAGCCTTTTTGGTAAGGTTGAAGTAGCCTTATTGTTAAGGTAGAATGTAGAATTTATGGCAAGGTAGAGGTTGCCTTATTGGAACTAAAGAGGTAGCCTTTGTTGTATTGTAGAGGAAGCCTTATTGGTGAGGTAGAGGTAGCTTTTGTTATAAGGTAGAGGTAGCCTTTGTTTTAATATTGAGAAAGCCTTATTGGTAAAGTAGAGGTAGCCTTATTGGTAAGGTAGAAGATAGCCTTTTTGGCAAGGTAGAGGTTGCCTTACTGGCAAGGAAGAGGTAGCCTTTGTTGTATTGTAGAGGAAGCCTTATTGGTGAGGTAGATGTAGCTTTTGTTATAAGGTAGAGGTAGCCTTTGTCTTAATTTAGAGGTAGAATTTTGGGTAAGGTTGAGGTAGCCTTATTGGTAAGGTAGAAGGTAGCATTTTTTGCAAGGTAGAGGTTGCCTTATTGGCAAGGAAGAGGTATCCTTTGTTGTATTGTAGAGGAAGCCTTATTGGTGAGGTAGAGGTAGCTTTTGTTATAAGGTAGAGGTAGCCTTTGTTTTAATATTGAGGTAGCCTTATTGGTAATGTAGAGGTAGCCTTATTTGTAAAGTGAAGGTAGCCTTTTTGGCAAGGGGAGATAGCCTTATTGGTAAGGTAGAAGTAGCGTTATTGGCAAGGTAGTGGTAAGCTCATAGGTAAGGTAGAGGTAGTCTTATTGGTAAGATGGAGGGAGCCTTGTTGGCAAGGTTGAGGTAGCCTTATTGGTAAGGTAGAGGTAGCTTTATTGGTAAGGTGGAGGTAGCCTTGTTGGCAAGGTTGAGGTAGCCTTATTGGTAAGTTAGAGGTAGCCTTATTGGTAAGGTTGAGGTAGCCTTATTGGTAAGGTAGCGGTAGCCTTATTGGTAATGTTGAGGTAGCCTTATTGGTAAGGTAGAGGTAGCCTTATTGGTAAGGTTGAGGTCGCCTTTTTCGCAAGGTAGGGGTAGCCTTATTAGTAAGGTAGAGGTGGCCTTATTGGTAAGGTAGAGGTAGCCTTATTGGTAAGGTTGAGGTAGCCTTTTTCGCAAGGTAGGGGTAGCCTTATTAGTAAGGTAGAGGTGGCCTTATTGGTAAGGTAGAGGTAGCCTTATTGGTAAGGTTGAGGTAGCCTTTTTCGCAAGGTAGGGGTAGCCTTATTAGTAAGGTAGAGGTGGCCTTATTGGTAAGGTAGAGGTAGCCTTATTGGTAAGGTAGAGGTAGCCTTATTGGTAAGGTTGAGGTAGCCTTTTTCGCAAGGTAGGGGTAGCCTTATTAGTAAGGTAGAGGTGGCCTTATTGGTAAGAGAGAGGTAGCCTTATTAGTAAGGTAGAGGTGGCCTTATTAGTAAGGTAGAGGTAGCCTTATTAGTAAGGTAGAGGTAGCCTTATTAGTAAGGTAGAGGTAGCCTTATTGGTAATGTTGAGGTAGCCTTATTGGTAAGAGAGAGGTAGCAACATTGGTAAGGTAGAGGTAGCCTTATTGGTACGGTTGAGGTAGCCTTATTGGTAAGGTAGAGGTAGCTTTATTGGTAAGGTGGAGGTAGCCTTGTTGACAAGGTTGAGGTAGCCTTATTGGTAAGGTATAGGTAGCCTTATTGGTAATGTTGAGGTAGTTTTAGCAAGAAGAGGTAGCAGCAGCAATACTGGTAGCGGTTGAGTTGAGGTGTTAGTGCCCTGGGAAGCTGGGTGCGCCAGAAGGCATATGTAACACCAAGCATTGATTATAATTTATATATACATATATTTAAATATATATATATATATATATCATATCATATGTTACATATATGCAATGTTTTACAGAGAAAGTCAAAGAGGCGTGTGACTCCAGACCAGAGTTTGATAATATTAGACATTACTGGGGAGATATTATTGCTGATGACAGAGATTCCGGTTCTGTGCTTGTGAGTTTGGCCTCTAAGTTACATAATTCTGATCTTGTTTGATATAGCCAATGATTTTTTGGGGCATGTTCCACCACAACCAAATAACCAGTGACAAGCCGAAACATGGTCCAGGCCATATTCAACCAAGACCAATTTTGACCAAGGCCAAGTTTGACATAGACCGAGTTTGACTTAGGCCAAGTTAAACCTGGGCCAATTTTGTGCAGGATATGTTCGAACCAGTGCCATCTGGTTATCGTTTATTTTGAGATCTGCTAGCATGATATGTCACTAAGGTTCAGGACTGCAGAGGTCTGGTTCCTTTGGTCTGGGGAATGGCGACCTTAAGTTGGTCCGCATACAAGGTGATCAGCACAACGTCAAACATTCACCTTGTTGCAGTATATTCTTTATTACAGTTCCTCACCTACCCTAAGCTGAGTGATACAAGTGGGTTGAGAGTGATAGCTTATATGACAGTCCGGACCTATGGAGCCAACACATGTACTAAGTGGTATTTTACCTTCAATGACAACCCATGTGATAATCCTCAGCCAATAGAAATGCAGAATCATCTCCTCCGACATGTCAACATATTGGCTAGGTCAAACCAAGTAATCTTAAGGGTGTAAACTGGTGTAGGGTAAACCAAATCAATAATCCCAAGCCTAACACCAACACCAAAGCTGATGTAATTCCTCACCTTGGCTGGTGGCATGGGTGTATATTACCACCCACGACTCACGACAAGTCATGGGTTTAATTAGAATTAAAAAAAATTAATTAAATTTCTTTTTTTTTGAAAAAAATTATTTTTTTAATTTTTTTTTGACTTTCATTCTTAAAACATCTTCTAAGGGTAGTTTTTCATGCTCTTTCCATACCCCCATTTCTGGGTATAAATTGGATTTAATGGGTGAAAACCATAAAAATGGCTGGTGGGAATGGTCAAATTGTAATTCCCTGAAAATACCTATTGACATTCGGTGACTGTGTAAGTAATTCAGTTTTACTAACACAATGAATAACAACAAGTACTTTCAGTGACTTTTTGTGATGGTTTAAGTAATTCAGTTTTACTAACACAATGAATAACAACAGCTACTTTCAGTGACCTGGCGTTGTCTTCCTTTCCTACTCAACAGCCAATCAAAAAAAAGCCTGACACATCAGCTACCCAAAGAGTTCTTGATTTTTACTCACTACACAGCTTTGTTGATTACTGTGGATACTTTACTGAACTTTGCCTCTCTTCCAGTGGATGGTACATGTTATGGTCTGTCAGCAGGAGATGTGAGGATTGATATACAGCTTGGTACATGTGAGGGTAGGGGTAACGCTAACTCATATACTGGATATCAAGCTCCTAAGTCTGTGCTTGTCATGGAAGTAACCAAAAGATCAGGTAGGTCCCACAAATAAATAAATGTAACATAAGAACTGAACAAAATTTGTGACACAATGTGTGACACAAATTGTGTCACAGTGTGTGACACAACGCGCGACACATGGTCTGACACAATGTTTGAAAAGATGTGTGACGTGGTGTATGACAGAATGTGTAACGCAATGTGTAAGACAACGTGTGACATTTCCACTCTGAAAAAAACATAGTCAGTCTCTCACTTTACCAAATAACACGCTGACTTTCGTAGTTTTATGTCTGATGATCCAGAGTAGAAAAAAGCCTCACCTGTAGCTCTGTTTTGGAATTAATGGCATTAACATTTGCCGCACATAACATACCTAATTAAATGGCTAGATGTGGGCTATTAGGTTTGAGAGAACAGCCTATCAAAGCCAACACAGTATTTTCCTTTCGTTTGGTTTTAGGAAAAGTGCTCAACAATTTACGCATTTACACATAAGTGCATTTCTAGAGCATGGTATATAATTTGAAAGCTAAGAATTTATCTTGTTTTATCAGATCCTCAGAAAGTCTGTACATCAGCAGTGAGCTCCAACTACAAGTATGAATCATGGGTGGATGACCTTGACATTACACAGAACTTTACTGAGTCCAGCTATCTTATCAAGGTATGAATAGGGTCCTGTAGTTATACCTGGTGATAGCTAATCATCTGGATTTGAGATGCCAATTTCTTTAAAATTCTGTGATATATTGTATAATCTAGTTTCAACTTCATCCAAACAGCAAAAAGTGTGAGATCTCATTAAGGTGCACTAAGCATGCAAGGAATGAAGCTCGGTACTCGGAGGTTTTTATCTAGAACCACCAAATCAAGTTATCAGGGCTGAAGTTTAGCAGAGTCCTTGCTGACGGCTGCCGGCGGGACTTCGGAGACTACAATTTTAAACTTAGGACTAAAATTACCATTACATTGTAATTCTTTTCAGTCATTAGAGTACAGGAAGATATCAGATGAGTCAAAATTAAGAGTCAAGTACTCTGCATATACAGGAATACATCTTCTATCAGATGATACTTACTGTGCTAGATGGTAGGTTGGAATCAGTATTTACATCATTTCTGTAAACCCAAGAACCATTTCTGAAAAAGGTTGATGCCTACAAATAAAAAACAGATCGCATTAGATGGCAGGTGCTTGCTTATGAAAACTTATGAATGAACCTTTTATTTTCTATATGCTCTACTAGCAAACGAGCCTCTCTTTACAATATTTGTTCAGTTTGGGGGAGGACAAAGCTTGTCAATTCTTGCACTGCTCGATGTCGAGCAGCCTAGATTAAATAAACTGTCTTCTCTTGCGAACGGGTAGATAACTTCTTTATCACACTAATCAATTTGTATAAGCAAACGATGTTGTGTTCCCGAAAAGACAAATTCGTTTTCTTATACAAATTGATTAGCATGAGCATTGATTAGCAGATTGAGTTGACAAGCTTTGTTCCACTACCCCCCCCCCCCCTCCCCCCCCCCCACCGAACAAAGCTTGTTAAGAGCGGCCACTAACAAACATACTTTGATGTTTGGTTAGTGGAAATAAAGCTTTCTTTGTTGCTTTGTAGGTTTGTGGCTATTAACGGTACAGAGTGTGACCCTGTATTAGATATTATTATTGATATAGGAGCTCCTTCTCAGATGGCCTACTGGGAGAAGAAACTCAGAACTGGCACATGTAAGTATTGATTACTTTCTGTGTGTGAGGTTTCACCTATCACCCCTTTGGCCTATCACCCCTTTGCGCTTTTAGTTTTTCATAGGTCAGGTTGGCTGTCAGTATCCAGAAGTTATTGATAATTCATAATCAGAAGCTGAAGCACAAAGAAGTTAAAAAACTATTGTGATCATTGTTTTCCTTTCAGTGGAGGGGATATGTAACAGTACGTTGCCAGCAGGAGTTTACTCTATAGATATATATCTGGGGACCTGTAATAGTACAGAGGACACAGTACAGCCAACACGAATTATCATCGGTGATCAGACTCCATCAAGGCTTAGTGTAGAGGAAATCAAACCTGAGACAAGTATAGATACAAGTGAGTGAATTACTCTTACTAGTCATATAGAATCAGCTTATAAAGACAGATTTCCCTGTTCTGAGTCTTTTAATCTGTTCATTGGGAGTCTGGTCAAAATTACCAAATTCCATGAGTGTAGACAAACTTTTCCCTACATCCAGGTTTAGAAGTATACCTACAATGGTACTTCCTGGATCCTTTCTTGCAGCAAACTATTTCTTACAACACGGAGTATCAGCAAGGCAAAGAGGGCTTATTTCCCAACAATTTCTCTCTTGCACAAATGGGAATTTTGTCGGTGTCTATACTAATAAGTTTGTGCACATAATTAACTTATCGTTATGTTACAGTTTACGGTGACTCGAGTGGATTATTCAGAAGTCACACAGGTAATCTTCAGCACTGGAGCTGGACTTCACTGAACATTGATGTAGATACAGGGGAGATACTCAGCGTGACGTATACTAAGAGGTACACAGACACTGCTCTGAGGCTAACAGCTAATGGGGCTCATCTCTCTGCATATAAATCTGGATTTGGATATTGCTCAAAATAGTAATTTGTGTTTATTTTATATTTTTGAGTCTACTACATTTTTTGTAACCCTAGGTACAACCTTTAATTTGCACAATCATTTTAGCGGTAGATTAAAAAACGTTGTAATGGTCTGGTACTACAGAAAATAGCAGAGCCAAGAAGCACAGCCATGGGCAGTGGTAGGCGGCGGTTGGGGGAAGCTAGAGAACTTAATTTTATCTTGATCGCCATGTAATTTTGCCGTATATTAAAACATTCTAACCCTATTCATTCATTTTGAACCAACTGGCAGTCTCCACAAAATGCTTTTTAACCTTTAAATTACCGTTGATGTATATGTAGCTATAACGGATCAATAATAAATGAACACCATCTATGGAATTCATATTAATCTGAACATATTTCTAAAGGGTTTCTGGCGCCAACACAGAGCATATTTACTTACTCAGAATTGATGGATCCTGGACAACTCTTAGTAACATATGTCGAGTCCTTATTCATTCTTTATAACTTGCAGTATACGGAAAGTGCCATTATAGCTAAAAATATCTCGCAGCTGTTGGATGTGTAGCTATAATATATTAATAAATAGTAAGCACAAGCTATCAAATTCATTTAATTAAATCTAAGGTTTCTACCTCCAAAACAGAGCAAGTTTACCCATCGAGGATCAGTCAATCTCTCAACCCTGAGAGGGAGGGGAGAAATTAAATCTGAACTCTGAATATTATTTGTTCGGGCTTTAGGTATTTTACGATTGACAGCGTGGAGTGTAGTGAGCCTGGGGTGATAGAAGGACTGTATTTTTTTCATGCCGTGGCTAGTGGAACTCTTCCCCTGCAAGGTGAGTAAATTCTTTGTCCCTGTTATGCCATGTGAGCCAAGGAAACGTCACTTTTTAAATGTTAAATGATCTCCCAAGGCGAGAAATTACTCTCTGAACAGATTTTATAATATCATTAAAGCCATCAGTGACCGTCGAAATTTATCTGCTCTTTGTCAGCTTATATTGCAATTATTGTACCTGTTCGATCCATCATTCGCAGTATGTGAACTGACCTTAAGTTTTTTTTGCTGAAGATTAATTACGGCACATCGCTAAGAAGTTTTCTTGACCAATTATTAGCTGAGCAAAGTGCAAGGAGGGTAATTTTTTGATTGGTTGTAAGTCATAGATAAAATAGCATTACATGTAATTGTTTTTATGTTCAGATTACTGACTTGAGCATAAAATTCGCCCAAATGATGATATCTAGTATCATTAGAATGTATGAAAATGTAAGATATGTCAAATCGGACTGAAACGGGTACAAGAATCGCACCCTAGTCCTTGTCCTAGATCTAGACCCATTTGTGAGGGTGGGGGTATTAACAGAGCAAGTACCAGGCCTGGTCCCAAGGAGGAGATACCAGCATGCAGGACAAGGCCAAAGACCCAGTTGACCAGCTTTGTTCTGATCACACCAAATTAAACTTTGTTCCTCATTACAGACAATGAGTACTGTGTATTGATGTACTGTAGTGTTTTGCAGCTTTAGTGGGTTTCTGGTTTTAGTCAGTGGAGTGTGTAATGGATTTACCAAAGGATCACATGATATTGGTTACTCAGTCGATAAATGCAGGAGCAACCTTGCAGTATCAGATGTAGGTACAGGCTGGGACTCGTCATTTACAATAATAGCTGAGGAGCTGCGACTGGACATGAGTCATACATGTACAGGGAAACCTGCTGACTGTGACCCCTAATCTATCTCTGATTCGATAACTGTGGTCCCTTATCTATCTCTGATTGGCTGACTGTAACTCCTAATCTGTGATTGGCTGACTGTAACCCCTCATTTGACCCCTAAAATTTGGTCCCTCATCTTGCAGTGTTTCATAATGATATGTGAGACTGACGATTAGATGTCTTTTTTTTGTGTCGTGCCATTCACACCATCAGTTTGATATTTGCAAATATGGAGGCGAGGCACAGCAGACATTTTTGGGTCTCTTTTATAAACTTGTTGTGTATGTTAAATAGAGTGTTTCTTTTTCTTTCAGCTAACTGATTGTGTGATTGGAGATACAATTTGTGTTGTGTTGCTTTGCGGTTCTGTTCAATTTTTCAAATTGCCAGATTTTAGTCTTAAAACTAAAAATCTCTCAATCTTACAGAATGTACTGAAGAAAGACTGTTGAGTAGATTTTAGGTTTATGGTGTCAGGGAAACTTACGCGTATTTATGACAATGGATAGGTCAGTGTTACGAACACTTCAAATTACCTCTCCAATACCAAAATCTTTTCTGTTACTTATTCCCCTTTCTAATAGTGGATGAAAACATTTTGTAAGTTATTACCTAAATAATATTAAACATTTTTGTGTGATACTCTGCATTAGGATCAGTTTTCATTATGTAACAAAATCATAAACAAATACGATTGGATACATTTGAGCTGCAATACTGAAACGTAATAGCTTGAGGAGAATATGTTGTGGTTTATCTAGTCCAGGAATAGGTAGTGAAGTATAAGTATAACAATCTATAACCATCTCCCACCAGCACTGGTACGATCAAATATTATCCCCGTTCCATTGTGTTTTCCCCCAGCAGTAGTCTCATATAGAATTTTCCCCCTTATGTTGTATTGTGCCCCCCCCCCTCACATTATTATTACAGAAATTTAGTTAGCAGGTAGCACATACTGTTCAGTTAAAGCTCAGGAAGCCCTTTTCTCCCAAATTGGAAATATCTCCTAGTGCCCCATACTCTCGGGAAATCTTTAGCACAATCTCATGCTCACATTCACCAATATAATGGTTGAGATAACATAGGAGTCTATTGGTAAATCCGTCAAAGACAGTTTACAATTGTTTACAATCGCTTCTCGGCCTATTGGCTAAGATCAAAGTGTCATGGCTAATGGCTGATTAGTGCCTGTTTCAGTTTCTGGCAGCTTGCTGCACACTCACGATTAGGAGGTCTACCATGGCCTCACCTCTAGGATGCATTCTAGCTTGCTAGGATGTATCACACTCTCAGTATGAGGACACCGGGCAACTTGCGTCCCTATTTAGGGTCAGCTCACCCTCTGTTTTGTCATAAACAGGGACAATTGTTTAAAAGGGCTCTGTGATCGCTACTCGGCCTATCGGCTAAGATCAAAGTGTCACTGCCAATGGCCGATTAGTGCCAGTTCAGTTTTGGCAGCTCGCTGCACACCCACGTTCAGGAGGTCTTCTATGGCCTCACCTCTAGGATGCATTCTACTTTTTAGGTTGTATCACATTCTCAGTATGAGGATTTTTGGCACCTGGCGTCCCTCTTTAGGTGCAGCCCAATCTTCTGTTTCTTACTAAACAACTGTTTAAAAAGGCTCTGTGATTGTAATGGCATATAATTTGAAACATTGATACGGGTAGGTATGAAACTTCCCAAAAATCTTTCAGTCTTAATTTTTGGCATCATGTATGGTTTCCTGCAAAAAGAGTAGCACTGATTAAGAATATGTCTATCAAAATTAATAAAATTGTAAGCAGTATTTTCAATCCTACTAGACCTATTACGCCCAGCATCTTGAAAGAGTTTTGGTAAAATCTGAGGTACAGAGAAATATGCCTTATTACCCAAAAGGATGGCTAAATATCAGCAATGGTGGTACATGACGTTGTCGGATCAAGAAAGATCACGACATTTCACTGCTGGCAGAGTTCATATCAGATTACTTTATAATACTGAATGTAGTTTTTTGGCAGGTTGATGATTTTATTACTGAACTACATCCTTAGGCTAATGTCCCAGGCAACTGATAAATTGTAACGTCAAGTTGTAAATGTAACACTAAGTCCTATTCGTAGCTGATCTTTCAAAGCAAAGATAACTGTCCTTTATACAGAACAGTATAAATAGGTCTTAAAAATAGACATAGGATAAAATGATGCGTCATTTGATTGCCAACCACTGCAATTAGATGGTAATTAAATTGGCAAAAAAATGGAAGTTTAAGCGGAAGAGTAAAACAATTAATCAGATTAGGACCATGGCAACCATGACAGTACAAAATACACACAAAAGTCATGACCTTTGATTGTGACGCATACAGTATGTATGCGACAACTTAACAGAATAATCAATGCTACTGTATGGGGTTGCCATTTATCATTATTGTTGCCTTGTTAAATATCATGGGACAGTGGTTCAAATGTTTTATCCAGTAAGATATGTGCCCCAAAACACTATTTGAAGTTAAAAGTCGAGACTTTTCAAATTCACTATAAATAGTTTTTACTCAAACCAGTTCATACCCTATCATGCCATCAAATTAACACTTAACTCATTAACTGTATTATATAGGTATTATATTGGTATTATATGTGATATAAAGGTATTATATGTATTATATAGGTATTATAGGTATTTTTTAGGTATTATAGGTATTATATAGATATTTTTGGTATTATATAGGTAGTCTGAATTTCCCCCAGTACCTGATTTCTCATTAAAAGTGAATACAGTTATATTATAATAATGGTTTGGGTCTATTCTCCTGCGGGCTCTAACTTGGTTATATGTAACAAAGAGCTAAAGAGAATTTACATGTTCAATCATTCATCCTCTTAAACGCTTGTAAGTTTGTACATTGTATTCTTGAATTCTGTCTAAGCTTGATGAGACTGTGCCTTGTCCTTGAGGAGAGACATCTCGGTTACAAACAACTACAACAGCCGACGAAGTGCTAGAAAGATTCCTGATAAAGTAGTGTAGATAGTATTAGTCTGCCGAAGTTTATTTATTTGTTTTTTATACACTTTATTAGCTGTTCTGTGGTTTTGGCCGATGAGAAAATGCGTACATCGAGATTAAAAGTTTACTAATCATCGTGATTGCAAGAAAAGGTTTGAAGAAGTCTGAAAAAGTCTGTTCAGGTTTTCTAAAAATAAAATTAAAAGTCATCACATTTACATGTAGTTATAAAATATTGATTTGCTTAGAGGACTACTCAGTTGTCTACTTAGAGAAGCTGTTACTGACATAGTAGCTAGAACAGCAGTAGATGTAGCATTCTCTGGTTGTTGCAATATAAACATTGTGTAGTTTGGAGTTGTTTATCATGCTGCGATCGTTCTGTACCGATTTAATGAGGTGACCGCTGAGACTGAATGTGAGTGTGAACATTGGAGAGGTATACACCCGAGGGTGCTGGGGGCTAAAACAATCAACAATGAAAACCCCCCAGTGGGACTCGAACCCACAACTCCTGCGGCACTAATCGCCTGGCAGTGAATAGCAAGCGTGCTAACCACTTGCGCCATCTCACCATCCCCAAAAAAGAAAGGGTCGATGGCACTAATAAGATAGCCCGCTATTCACTACTCGGAGTTGTGTTCTCTCATCTCACAGCACAATCCAATCCACCATTGCCATACTATGAAACACAGCGTACGTGTTAGGGTTATTGGCCTTACATGGCCCATTGCTGGGACCCCTTGTAGTAGATTTAGCTGTCTTTCCAGCTTGTCAGCATGTCTTTCCATGCTGTCACATGTCTTTCCATGAGTCACTCAGTAGAGACTGAATGTGAGTGTGATCAATGCAGGTTATCAGGAGAACAGGCCAGGTTGACAATAGTAATCTAAGTCTATTATTATTATTCCTATAAATTGAGTAATAATAGCAATGAAATTGGTATCCTTTTGATATAGTTGCAAAGCTAAACCCTATATTTAATCGATCAACACTCTGTCTTACTAATAACAGCTAGGAAGAAAATTGAGACCTCACTCAATGCTGACTCCACAAAGCTGATCACTGTGAGTACAGAGTCTGATAGAATTTAGCCATTAACTTGTCGAAAGATTGATTGATTGATTTGACCAGAGGATTTGATTTGAGACATCCTTCGTCTTATCGAAATCATCACTTCTATGTTGCTATATGACTTGATAGTAAATTTTAATGTGTGGCTGAGGCTCCAACTGCGTCAAATAAGTTCTTTGTTCAGAGGGTTATGAAAAAGTTTACCGTTTTGTACATTATGTTCTCAGCATCTGGACAGACTAAATCACGAGATAAGTACGCTGGTATACAACATGTAAATATGTGTTTTTGGTAATGTGCTGTAGGGGCGAGAATTAGATTAAATATCTAAATCTGCATATACAGAGACAATTTGAATTTCAGCACTGCGTGGCGCGGCATAATTTCAATATCATATCAATTTATGCTCAGGTGACCATTTTGCATACCAATTGTAGAATAGTTATTACTCAAAACATATTTGGTCACTTCAGTCAAGATTTGTCAAGAGGTACATTGCTTTATGTCTTCATCTGTTAACGGCTGGAAATAAAATTCAATCATCTTAATAATAAAAAAGTAACAACTATTTTTTAAAAATCTTATAAATTCTTCAGCGTAAATTTTCCAAATGACCTGTCCCTTAACATACATAAAAAATATTGAAGTTTTTCGCTGTGCAAAGCTTTTTAATCAAGCTACTCGAAATGTTCCCATTGTACCACAGATATGTAAAGTATTTATAAAGCAAGCCTACTTCAGGGAGACAATATAAGATTCGGTGACTGGTAAAATAGAGAGTGACATATTTGAAAGTTTTCTGCCCTAATCCTGGTGTTGAGAGCTCTCCATGATAATTATAAAAAATGTTTTATTTGTTAATGCCTTTAATATACCCAATGGTCTGAGTGAATTTTTTTCTGTGTGGGAAATATATTCTCTGGGTTGAAAATTGTTTCCAGAATTTTTTGTAATTTCTAGATCAAATTATGCAGAAATATGCATCTATAATTGTATGATTGATATCATCCCCTGAGGTCTAGAATGAGAATCAAACAAGCTAGTAGACCAAAGCGTTCATCCAGCTCCCAGTCTGACTTTTGTTTTACCATAACAAGAACGGTAAAACGCAGTGACTTTATTTTAGCAAAATCCTAAATATAGCGAGTAGTATTCCATGTCTTTTAAAGCTTTTACTTTTTGAATATTTTTTTAATCTACCAAGGGACATTTTTAGTTTTCCATTAATATTTTTTCAAACAAAGATTTTTATCTATTGTAAGCATTTTCGGTTGAAAAGCTCCAATTTAAACAAACAAACAAACAAACAAAAAAGTTAGCTTCACACAGTGTTTTGAACAGAATCCAGTGGGAACTGAGCGCTAAAGGTTCCACCTCTATATTTCTTTGTGAGAGCTCAGTTCCCTCCAGTTCCCACTCGCTCACTCACAACACTGAATTTACCTTAACAGTACATTGTTCTAGTCTCAGTTTAAACCATGGAGTCAAAAATTGAATTAATTTGTTGTTGAAAGAGACCAAATGTTGGTTAAAAACTTTGATCAAAATCAACTATTTTTGTTACAAGCAAAATGTGTGTGCTGCAGTGTTTCAGTAAAATTACCAATCCAATACAGATTCACTTTTTGTATTGGAGAACACATACTTTGTTTCAATTATCAAAAAGAGGAAACCTGTTCAAAATAGGAGTTGTGTCACCTTATTGACCGAATAGACAACATCGATGCTAGTGTGCTTTGAATTAAGCAAATACAAACACTGCAGCCTCTGCAAAAAATGTGAAGCACTTTTCTCATATTGCAGTAAGGTCATCGATTACTTTTTTTTATTGACTGTGGTATTAGGAAATTTGATCTAATTATATCCATTATATCCATAGCCATCAATAAACTCAAGAAAAACTTAGAAAGCTCACTCAGGCAACTGCAAATCGATTCAAGACAAAATAAGTGACATCACATCAAGCAACTATCAATCATGAAACCTCTATCAAATCCTGGGATAAATTAGATCACGAAATGGAATTGCTGAGAGATACAACATGGTGGTGCGCGTACAGGTCTTCAGCTAGAAACCATGAGTCAAACGCTGTTTCGAGGCCTTCTCTAGTACAACCTCCTCATTGCCGGCCCCAGCAGCATGAAGCCACCCCTGTGTGTTGCTGAGCATCTCAATCAATCTCATCGATCCCTCAGTGCATTTTGTAAGTTTCGGTGGTTTGACATAATTGGTGTGTTTACGCTGTTGCGCAACCAGGGAGGCTGCCAACTCTTCATTGTTTCAGTGCAACAATGTTCGCCCCATCACTCTCATGCTTATACTCTAAGCCAAACCAGTGCAGGGAGGTTTGCTTTCCATCAACTCATCGGCGCAAAGTCGCTATCGTCAAGGCACCCGCCCCTCGTGCCACTCTTTCACTACTCAAATTCACCACATTGGGCATAGTACAACTCATACACAAGTCAGAGAGATGACTTGTTTGCGCTACAGCCAGTGGGCTGACTGTGATTTCCTGTCTCGCTCTGCCTGCCTTTTATGCGAGGGCCAAGCTTTTAATCCTATGTTTATAAAACCTTAGATCTAACTTAGACTCACTTTGATTTTCACTCTGCAGAGACTTCCCAAGGCACCGTCAATTCCATCAGTATTAGTGCTTTTTCTTTGTCAGACCAAACAATTAAGTCTGGTCTTTGGTTCGTGATCACAATATGCTGTGGCATGCTGAGCTGCTCTGTGAGGTCGCATTTCACCTGCCATTCTCCGCTGTTCATCAATCCCTTTTTGCGCAAAATCTTTTCACGCGCTTCACCACCAGCATTAGCATATTCACACTTCTCCGTGACATATTTACACAACACTTTCAGGACTTGATTATGCCTATACGTGTATCTTCCCAGGCTCTGTTGGCAATTTGACAGTATATGTCGAAGTGTGCCCTTAGCCGAGCACTCGGCGCATTTCGAGTTCTCGGTCAAATTCCAGCGTTCCAGGTTTGCCGGGGTCGGTAGTTGATCATAAGCTGCACCAACAAGAAAGCTGATCCTTAGTGGCTCCATCGACCACAATTCTGTCCATTTGGGCTGACGCTGCTCAACAGACTCCCAACAAGTCCACCTGCCTTGTTGGGCTTGGCCTACAGCTTGTGTCTGGCGGCGCTCCTCTTCCATCTTGCGCACCTCATCAACTACCATCTCCCGTCTAACCTTTGGGCTTTCCTTTGAGAACCACCGGTTTGCTTCCCAGCCGATGCCATGACGTGCAGTTGTCACAGCACCCACAATCTCACTTATCTCCAGTCGAGATTTGGCATCTCTGACAATCTCTGTGACAGACCATTTTTTACCAGTGTCAAGTGTTGGAGCACATTCCCTTATCACCTGGTCTGGTGACTCGTTCAACATCATATCCAGTCTCGCCTTTGATGTTTTGTACTCTTCCACAAGCGATTTCATAGGTAGTGAAAGAGTAAACGAACTGGCATACAGTGCATTAGTGTTGAAGCTCCTTGGAACTCCAAGCCACTTACGCATGTGCTTGTTAATCATTTGCTCCATTCTCTCAACTGGTGTTAGCGGAATATCATAAACTGTCAGAGGCCATAGAATTCGAGGCATGAGTGCAAAGTTGAGAATCCAGGCTTTGTATTTGCCAGACAGACCACATTTTTCAATCGCGTCCAGCCCTGTAATGAGTTGCTTTTTCACCTCGTTTCCGCGAAACCTGTCTGTGATCGGTAAACTATACCATCTTCCTAAGCTCTTCACAGGCTGCTCTGCAAGCGTGGGAATACGCTCTGTTCCTATGAAGTAGGTATTTGGTACAGGTTTGCCTTTACACAAAGACAGGGACCGGCTCTTGCTAGGTTTGAATCCCATCGCACATCTCTCTATCAACTCATGCATTCTATCGATTTGTATCTGTCCTATCAAATCCTGGGATAAATTAGATCAGGAAATGGAATTGCTGATATATAAGGGTTGTCCCCGGGAAGACAACTCAGCTTTAACATACAAATTGTTAGTATTATCAGGGAGCAAATTATTCAATTGCAAGAGCAGAACAAAGCTTGTCAAGACAGGCTCATTTATCATACGTTTTGCAATGTGATTTTCCCTGATGAAAACTAACCATTAATGTATCTAGACAAAAATGTGATGTGGTTGGTTATATTCTATGACTTGTTAGCACTGCCAAAACTACACCTTCACCCTAACTGTTCTTATTTGCCTGCCTGTTGATGATAACAACTGCATCGAGCATGAAATTGATGTTTGGTAGTGGATGGCTCATAACTGCATCCTTAACCAACCCTTTTACTTAGGGAACAAAGCTTTAGAATTTATGAGTAGAATTTTGTTTAAATGAATGGGACCAAATTAAATCTTCAGCCAGATCTAGTGCTATCTGGTGGTCAATCAATTGCATCTGAATTGAAGGGAATCCTGAGTACATAAATGGTGAATCCTAACACCAAAGGCGCTTTGACAAAGTGGAAAGGCAGAAATAGCTTAAGAACGACACCTGGATATTTTTGCAGTTTCTATAAACAAGTAAATTGGATCAGTAATTTTTTATTGAAAGCATTCGGTGAAAATCAAAACTTGAGGCCCAGCCTGCGATATTTAAGAAGAATATAGAAGGTTTATAAAAAGAAATAATCTAACAACAATTCAATGAAATTGTGATTGAGGAAGAATTCTGTTTAATCAATGAAGCAATGGGCTATGGGGGAGAGGGAGGGGAGGGTGAGTAAGCAAGCACCTGGAGCACCTGCCCTATTCCCTCAGAAACCACACTTACAATCAATATAATCAAAAGGAATATTAATGAGTTGCCCTAAATATGAACTTCAACTTAAACATGAGAGAACATTTGTGAACAGTCTCACTCAAACTGCAGCAGCACTTATTATCCTTTCTCATATTTCTTGACTGCCTTTATCATAATTTAATCGATGAGTTTATAGTGATTTTATTAGACACAGGAATCTGTCTGCTCGTCGTAGTTCTTATTTTGAAGACATGAAGATGTCAGCACGGCGTCAGCAAAAGCGCCAATTCTAGTCTTTGTCGGGTAAACCAGTCTGAAAGATCAGATAAGAAAATAAGTGAAATTAGTGCTGAGTACGGTTACACCTAAACCCAGCTTAACAAGAAGACAGAATTATTAGTCACTCTTTCCATGGAACAGGTGAAACATATTTTTTTATTAATTTTCATGTGGTGATAAATAAGAATCACTTACGGAGGCATCCTACTGATGACTACAATGCTCAAAGTGGGATATCTGCTTCGTTCAATGAGTCTGTCTGTTAGTTTCATCATCAATCCTTCTGGTATTTCTGTTACTGTACCATCAAATGTGATATCAGTAGACCAGGTCAATGTCAGAGTATCATTGTGACAGCTCAGCTTAGTCTGAGAACCAACCTTAGGACTGCAGTCTACAAAACACAACTTACTTTATAGATGGCATTTCATCTATATAATATAATAAATTTCCTGTTTAGGAATTGATAGGATATTTGGGCTCCCTGCACACAAAGCTGTCTTTAATTTCTTCAGAGAAAATAAGCCTACTGACTCTCGTGATCTGACTGGGCATGTAGATCACTGATAGGCTAGGCTATCATTACCACAAAGCAGGTGTCGTAAGGCTAAGTATGCATCATGCGTGACTTGAATTTGCGCATGTGCAAGAACAATGAGTTTAGTTTGGTTCTGATTGCAACTTTGGAAAGGGGAAATGGGATATCCCCTGCATAAACTGTCAATCAAAATCAGCTAATAATGACAAGAGAGGATAACTATTAATAACAAATCCGCACGCTTTGGGGAGTGTGTCACCAGAGCAGGTAGCCAATCAGATGGCCTCGGAATTCCGAGACTCAATTTTGCAGAGATCAGCTCATGCCCAGAGCCGAGCATGCGCAGAATGGAAAATGAGAGCAATCTTGAGGTAGTTTCGAGGCTATGCTCAATATAGCGAACCCAGTAATACTCATTAATGACGGGACAACTCTTGCAAAATCAATCCAAAGCTGTCTGCTAACATAATGGATGTACCATGCCTACTAATCTGGAATATTCTAAATATAGAATATTCAAACAGACTATTTCTGATCTGTAAAGGGTTATCTACCCTGTTTAAATTTGAACCTATTATACCAATATTCTGTGGATGGTTTAAACTTATATATATTTATCGCAGAAACAATCTCACGGACATCATAAATATATATTCTATACACATTTAATCCTGGCAACTATCGACATGGAATTCCATACTAAGACGGCAGCACCGTCTTATAGTATTATCACAGACAGTGTAGAGAATTTTCGATATTATTCTCACTAAGTGCGTTACAGTGTCGAATCTGATTATAATTATCAATACAACTCATATAGCTTAGGCTACCCAGTAAAGGTTCCGGGAGCGTCCCGCTTAATCTGCTCAGAGGGCAAGGTCAGGGTACGTCCCCCATTGGCAAAGTATTCTATAAGATGTAAATGCACCCGCTACAAGCTTCCGCTTGTAAGCTACTCTCTAGACACCAGCTCTGCTAGGATTGCCTTTGCCACCAGTACGACACTCAGTGTAACAGCTCTGCTCGGTTTGGCTTTGCCACCAGTACGACACTCAGTTTAACAGCTCTGCTAGGTTTGGCTTTGCCATCAGTACGACACTTAGTATAACAGCTCTGCTAGGTTGGCTTTGCCACCAGTACGACCCTCAGTGTAACAGCTCTGATCGGTTTGGATTGCCACCAGTACGACACTCAGGATAACAGCTCTGCTAGCCTGAAACCCAAACCCTAGATAGGCAACGGCCAGGTGCTCCACCCTTTTGATATTTCCCGTTCCACAACTCTTCAATTGTAAGATCTCATCTTCAGAATAAATTCTTGAAGCCAACAGTACTGGACAAAAATTGCTGTTCACAAATACCTATAAGAACTGAGCCATCAAGTTTAGTTTTAAATGAAGGCGATCATTTTTTTCTAGGCCAAACAAATCTCCCGGTGAGGCTTGAACCCGGAACTTGTGATCCCAAATCAGACACCTGTAACACTTTGTTGTTTGTTCTGTGGAGTTATCTACACGCTCAACCTGAGTAGATAACTTCAAATTGTTGGACTTAATCCCAGTCTACAAGAAATAAGGGAATCTTCTATTGATTTTTCAATTAAACTGACTTAATCTTTTCTTCAATTTTAAACACTCAATCTTTCATTTTCAGTAAAATACGGGGAGCCCCAATATTATGTAGCCAGTGATATCACTACCTCTTTACACAAACTCCATAAGTGTAGGCACAAAGGTTACTGGCCAATCAGCATTCAAATCGGCTTTAGATTTGCTCTGTGGCTATCGGGGTATGGAGACTACATTACATGTAAATAGAGGTTTCAAATGCTTCTTGACATTGAAAAGGTATACACCCGAGGGTGCTGGAGATGAAACACACAACTCTTGCGGCACAATTCGCCTGGCAGTGAAAAGCAAGCGCTAACTGATTGTGCAATTTCACCATCCCCACAAAAGAATGGCCTGATGGCGTTAATTAGCATGCCCGTTTTTCACTACTGAGAGTTGTGTTCTCTTGTCCCATAGCTCATTCCACTCCACCATTGCCACCCTATGCAACACAGCATACGTGTAAAAGTTGTTTGCCTTACATGGCCCATTCCTGGGACCCCTTGTACTGAGTTTTAAGCTGTCTTTTCAGCTTGTCCGCATGCTTTCCCATGCTGTCACATGTCTTTCCACGGGTCAGCCAGAAAACAATTACACAGAAGAGGAATACACCCGATGGTGCTGGGGCTGGAACAATCAACATTAATAGGTCCCCTTAATGGATTCGAACCCACAACTCTTGCGGCACTAATCGCCTTGCAGTGAATAGCAATTGCGCCGTGTCACCATCCCCAAAAGTTAATGGGTTGATGCCCGCTATTTACTACTATTACATATATCACTACATTATGTAATTCGATAAAATTCTGGATTCTGATAAATCAATGCCTCAAAATCTATGTTAACCTACTTTCAATTCAATCCTTGTACTGTATCATGACCACAAAAACAGCTTGAAATAGAAGGAATATGCCACAATTTCAGTCAGAACATTATCCGAGTCCTGAGTATATACCCTTTGAGCAGGTGCAGTCATACAGGAAAAGTTTTAGGTTTTGAAGGTTGTCTTTCAGTGTGAGATTCAATCATCATGTATAACACAAGGTTACACGCTCGCAAGTAATACACTGCTCAGACCTAAATATGTCTTTGGCATTTTGTGACATAATATAGCTATTCAAGGAATATATTTTCATGAATGTAATTAGAAAATGGGTTTTACATGTTTTGGTTGCCCGTTTCAAAACCTTTGATTACCTTTATAGGTATTTCTTTGGCACTATTACGCCCCACAGTTGCAGCACTCTATTTCAGCAATAATTCTACTTAGCCTCAAACCTAGGACGACCTAAGATAGTTCTCAGCCTACATAATATCGCTTTGAGCTAATTTATCTAAGAAACATTAAATTGTGTACTCATAGCCTGGAAAGATAGGAATGAACTAATGTTATGCCCTGTCTCAGATTATTCTGTCTAAAATTGAGATTTCCATCGAATATTGGGTAAGCATATCGAGGAATATTATATTATCTTAATATTAGATAGCGAAACTTTGTGAAGTAAACCACTTGCCGTGTTGACATATTTCTCTTATCTGGTTGACATAACCATTAGCGAGGTTTGTGATAGTGGTCAGAGCAACCTTTTCAGTCAGTACTGAACATTTTATATTATCATACCTAGCAACCAGATCGACTTCTCTCACCAACAAATAATCTACAATATTCATGACTCATGGTTAATGCAGTGAAGAGTATAGATATCGGTAATATAAAGAGGCATTTGAAGTTTATATTTGTAATTGTTAACAATAAATAGCACTACCTTGGAATATGGTGTATGCAAATTAAAGACTACCATAAATTGAAATGACCTTTAATTTCCACTTTGAGAGAACAGTTGGTAGTTTTCCCATTTATGCGATAGTTGTAGACCCCTACAGGTAGTTCTAGTGTATGAGTAGTGCCCTGTAGTCTTAAATCCAGTGCTGATAACCCGGTGGAAGCTGAGATAACACCTCTGATTACTTCTGGACACACTTCCATCACAGAGGATGCACCTGACAAAGCAGTCATAGTTGTTAATGTATTACAGTGAAACAAATAGCAGGTATGTGATATAAGCAGATAGCTGGTGAAGTCAAACGATCAATATTATCAAATTAGACAGAAAAGTCACGAAAGGTGGTGGCTACACGCAATAAGAGACTTTTAAGCTGAGCTGATATCACGATATTGATATTAATCAAGCAAAAATTATTTACCATTTAGAGATGAAGTGGGATCCTGGTGCTTGTGTACCAAGTGTAACGGTACTAGATGACAGGGTCAAAGGTTTAAATTACTACAAAGTATGACAAAGAGTAGCTTTGAAACTATATTTAAAGGATATTCATAATGCTGATAATATTTTCGTACTAAATCTCACCGTTATTTATGACTGTTATACTGATGGTACAGTTGTCCCTGTAAATCTCATGACTGCCGACTGCCAATCTTATCTGCTGGTTGTGAGTTGTATCCACCAATGCTCTCCCCTCATTAGATTTTACATAGAAACTCATGTTCTTGTCCCGACAAGGCGGTCTAGTGGCGGTTGTCGATGCAGGAGTTGTTGTTGTTACAGTTTTTGGGGTGGTGGTTCTGGCTACAAATAAAGAAAATTTTTATCGTCCATCCGACAATAATCTGATGAAATTTAATGCTGCCAGGCAGGCATAAGGCAAGCGGGGAACTATGGGGTTGAATATAATGTCAAAAGCAGAAATTAACAGAATGAACAGAACTATATATATGAACAGAAAAGATGATGTAGGATGACAATAAAAGTATATATATGTAACTAAATCCTTTAACTTTTGACCCATTTATCATTATCTTGCCAGCATCCCGTTACTGTTTGATAAACCCTAGCTGTAAAAAAATTAAATACACTATTGTTTTACTATAGTACATGCTTTCACAGTGCTAGACAATATTATATTGTTGGCTTGAAGTTGTATGTGGTGAGTTTTAATGTGAATGACCAGGCAAGATAAATGCTTTAATTAAGTTTGGAGTTTGAGCTCTGGTGGATGTGTCGCAGCTATGACATTGATGGTCATATCAAGTCTGTGCCTAGAGTATGGATATCAAAATAAGTTAGTCTAACCTTTTGTATTTTTACTCACCTTTGTTTAGGACTATAATATTCACAGTACAGTTGTCTTTATAAATCACATGACTGCCAACAGCAAAACCAGTCTGTACATTTTTAGTTATATTGACCAATGCTCTCTCTTTGTCAGATGTCACATAGAATGTCTTGTTTCTGTCCTGACAAAGTGCTCTGGTGGTAATTCTCTTTGAAGTTGTGGTCGGTGCAGTAGTGGTTGGTGCGGTAGTGGTCGGTGCGGTAGTGGTCGGTGCAGTAGTGGTCGGTGCGGTAGTGGTCGGTGTGGTAGTGGTCGGTGCGGTAGTGGTCGGTGCGGTAGTGGTCGGTGCGGTAGTGGTTGGTGCGGTAGTGGTCGGTGCAGTAGTGGTCGGTGCGGTAGTGGTCGGTGCGGTAGTGGTCGGTGTGGTAGTGGTCGGTGCGGTAGTGGTCGGTGCGGTAGTGGTCGGTGCGGTAGTGGTCGGTGCGGTTGTAAGTTTGGGATCTAAAATATTAATATCGTTGATGTAATTTGAAACACTTAAAAGACACACCCACGCTCACATATGCGTGCACACAAGCATGCACACATGCACGCACAAATATATATATATTCATAGGAATAATCTGATTAATTAATCTACTAGAGACTGCACCTTTAATTTTTCCAAGGTCAGTCACATGAAGAGGTATCAAGGATCCCCAACGGTGCGGCTCTGACTCACAAATATATCATTTGGTGTTGTCTTATTTCAGATCTATCCTTTTATTGAGCAAAAATGTGTTAGAAGTCCCAAGCATACACCTACTTATATATTCAACTTAACAATTCAAACATATTTTTGATGTATACTCACATCTGAACTGCTTGATTTCCTGATCTTGTCCAACATAGAGTGAGTTAGAAGTGGTAAGGAGACAATAGGGACCTTTCATACATCCTGAGCAGAGATCCAGTGTAGATACCGTGTCTGTGTTCATGTCTACAAGTCGGATCTTATTATTGTCGTCGTCAGCCACAAGTAAGGTATTATGTCCAATAAATACAAGGCCAGCTGGGTAGTAGAAAAGAGAGTCTAGCAGAGAGCTGTCTCTAATGCCTCTGTATCTCGTTGAGCCTGATACAAGTTTGATGTTCTTCTCTTTGTATGTGATACGGTACAGAGCACTATAATCCACTATCACATACAAATCTCCATTCTCATCTTGTGTCAGGAGTCTGAGATGCTGGAGAGCAGCAGACTTGACAAAAGTACCAACAGCCCCTGTATTTATATCTACAGACCTTACAGCTTGGTTATTGTAATCAGTTACGAGAAGCCTACTCTCATCTTGTTTGTCTCTTATTACAAACCAGGGAGTATAGAACTGTCCAGGAAAACCATCTAAATATCCAGGAGACAGACACTGTCCGCTTAGCACTGAAGTGCTCCCTGTTTGACGGTCAATCACTCTTAAACATCGATTATTTTCGTCAGCTACAACGACACGCTTATGTGTGATCTGTGTGAATCCAGTGATTTGCCCGAAAAGAGCCTCGGTCCCACTCTCCTCTCTGTAACCATTCTCAGTAACATTTCCGGCGATGATGTTGGAGTTTGTACCATCACTAGTTTTTAGTGAGAATCTGTAGGTATAGATGACCGAGCCTGGTGTGAGCAGATCCATTTCCATGTGAAAAACATGGTGGGGAGTGGTGGTAAAGTCTGTAGCCGTAGATCTCTCCAATCTGTTAATATGACAATTGTAAACATAGTGGGTTTATAGTAAACTTGACAACTCATCAAACTAGTATATGTTTGTACTGCATAAGCAATCCATCTTGAAATGAGTCATTTCATGTCAAGTTGTACCATATAATACCAATATGAAAATGCCTTCAACTTGAAATCAGAAGCTACTCTACCAGACTACCTAAACAAATAATTGACTAAACAAATTTTATATAAAATTATATTAAATTCAGGCAGTTTAAACCAGTAGTATGTTTAGTATCACATAACCCAAGGATTAACATGATGTCGAAAAAACAGTATGATTTTCGAGCCAAAACAGTGGCTCCTACTTATTGTCGCCACAGCTGATGGATATATTTTTTTTAAATGGCAACCAAAGTTTTGCAGCGATTTATAAACGGGCAGTAAAGAATGTGCTAGACACCATCAGCTTTGCGCATGACACAGTGCAAAACTCAATGTAGTTGCTGACTCTAAGTTGGGTAACACTTCAGCTTAGGGGAGATTCCAAGACATCACTGTAATAATGATAGAGCACAGGCTAAATAATAACAGGAGCAGGAAACTGCTCTGTGGAATTCTATTTTAGCTGAGTTTGAGTACCTAGTGGATGAAATGTTTCACAATGATTCTGGCTGAATAATCATCGAATTAGATTTTGTCTTTTTACCTATGCAAAAGGTGCAATATGCTATTAATCAATGAGAAGTTCTTTGAAACCCTTGTTGCCTTTTAAGCTAAGATGAACACACATTTACTCACCGATCAACTAACAACTGAGTATCCTGATCCATACACCAGCCATACTTCAGATTCACACACCATACAACCTGTAATCACGATAGCGTTGATATTTACTTCAATAGACAATTTTCTGAGCTCCAATTTAAGCCTCTGTTTGTAGTTGTCCTCATGCAATATAGGTTCTCTTCAGCCCACACTGGTCCCGGCATAGGACAAAGCATCTGAAATTGGCTTATTTTGTAAACCACATTTAAACTATGTTAATTCAGCGGCACAGATTCTGAATCCAAAATCATTTTTCTCCTATTTTGGGCAGTTTCAAGGTACACCCATTTCAGATCCTTTTTCCTATGCTGCGTAGGTTCAAGAGTACCCATATCAACGTCGCCTAACTTTATACAAGTTTACGATACTAATACGATTATTCTCTTGGTATCATCACCGTATCGATGGTTAGAAAGTGATTTTCAACATATATTTGCCCTGATTGTCCTGATTGTGGTACTATTTCCAAAGAAGGAGCAGGAGCACAAACCGTAGCATTTTTTTTAGTATACTTACAAATGAAACTGCTAGTCTCAGGTACATAGTTATGAAGCCTACTGAATTTCGCTCTAGAAGTACATGAAAATGTTAGCCCCAGTGTTATCAAGTCACCGCACAGCAAGCGAGTAAAGTAATGCAGCTTTGTTCAATTTTATATGATCTGGTAACTTTCGTTTACGTCAATCCTCCGATAAGAGAGCCGTATAAACCACTCAATGCTTGGTACTGAATACTGTTGACATAAGGATATCTTATCAATGATATTAATTTTAAGTCGGCGAATCGGACAATGATACATAACATGTGTTATCAAATTCTGAATATTAATGACTCTAAACAGGCTGTGTGCTCTAAACATCTGATATGAGCCGTAAGTAAACATGTCACTGCTATCATCCGAATACTGTTTGATAATTGTGAGAAGTGTGTCATTCACAAACTTAGCCTGTCTTGACAAGCTTTTTTTGGGAAGGGGCGGCCAAAGCTTGTCACCTCTTGCAAGCAAGCTTCTAATAAGCTGAGTTGTCCCCTCTTGGAATCAGGTAGAAATCTCCATTAAATACTGAGATAAGAATTCCTGAGATTTCAGGATATATCAGAGTTGGCCTCTCAGTAAATTGGGGAGAGAGCTCATCCAAATCGCGCCGAACTGAATTATGTTTTCTACCCAATCTAAAGAGGGGACAACTCAGCTTTTCGACAGCTCGTCCATAAGAGGCCGAATACCCAAGCAGGAACAGGCACCCCTCTTCTACTCGTTATTGCTCATTTTCATATCGTATGGAGTTACCCCTTCTTGTTAAGTAAGAGGACAACTACATACAACGTGTATCGTTTATTTACTCATATTTTCGAATACTTTGTTTTTGACATGAAGTTTGATACATTAGGTGTAAACTCATTCAATCATTGACTCATATTTGTGATGCCTTGTTGACATCATAATCGGACTTCTTTTTTGTGAATAGTCCTGTGCACAGCAGTGTCGAAAAAGAATAGATTTTTTCCAGTCCAAAAAATACGTGATCAATTTCAACTGACTGGCTGATGTGCTCCTGGGGGTCCGTTAAAAAACTGCCCCCTTTTGCTTTCCCCCTTTCTCATGTCGCCGGGCGAGACATATTATGGATCAAAGATGTAACTTTTTGTAGATCACAGAGTAATTTAATTGGTTAAAACATTTTCCCAATTACAACAATTCAATGAGTGGTTTTAATTATTTAAAAAATGTCGAACATATCTTCAAAACTCAAATTATTTTTCAATAGTTAGAATATTATTCAATAGGTCGAAGCATTTAGAGTGTTTTTCAATTCGGTTCAAACGACGCACTCTGCTGGCTGTTAGCTCCAAGAGCTTGTAATCTCACAGCATAAACTCTCCTCTAACAAAATTCTGGTCAACTATAGGTATACACATATTATGGCCTGTATGCATTGGAATAAACAATAAAATAATTTGTCCATAAGAGTTGTGTGTCCTGTGTGTTATGTTTGTGTAAAATCTTAGGAATCCCAAGTAAGTTGGCCCAATCAAAAATGTAAACAATGACCTGACACTGTACATAAAAATGATAACAAATGCATGGTCGATCAAGATAGTGTCTTGCTAATCACCCTATCAATCATTATGTGTCAAACATCAATCATCCGAACCAACAAATTATGCATTGTCAGGTATTGACAATTATGTTAACACTAACTAGGCACCACTTTTGGGTTACATAACCCAACTACACTGAATAATACAGTGAGAGTGGGCATATGCGTTTTATAGTAGTATTATCCTTGGACATGTTACGATGTGATCATAGCCAGCATCTCGGTCCATGTAATTGCCACAGCAGCTGCACAGGAGTTCAACCAGCATCAATCAGAGTTGAGAGAATTATCTTGAATATTTATTCATATATATTACAAGGAAATAAACAGCGGGCAGCTCCAATTTTGGAGCTTTAGGAAAAGTCACATAAAGTTGGTTGTTTGTACCCTTGTGTCAGCCTTCAATCATGCTTAATGCTAAAGATACAACAAAGGAAGCTTTACACTTTCAAAATCTGCAATATAGTTTTAAATGATCCGTGCATTTGTTTCAAAATTACAAGAAAAGTAGAGCAGAAGTTTTTACATTGTATTCTGTACTGGTATATAGCAAAGAACAATTATTATTAACTTCATAGCAGATTTGTCTTCTACATAAAGCTATCCTGCAAAAACCTCATCAGCATTAGTTTGATATCATAGGCCATCAGGCGTTAAACAAAGCTAGTACTAACAAACCATCTGTCTCCAGTATTACCTCACTTATTCCAATAAACATGGTGCAAGCAGCAAATATGCATGGCTCTGATTGGCTAGTGGGTTGGGGGGAGCCTATGCAAGGTCAGATGTAGCCTGTCTTGAGGGGGGAAGGAACCTGGATCCAGTTTATCCCAGGATTACTAGAATTTTCTACAATTTCAAGAGGGGACAACTCTCTTTACAAAAGCTCGCTTGCAAGAGTTGACAAGCGTTGCCCTTCCCCCAACCGAACAAAGCATGTCCAATCAGGCTAGTTAAGATGGTTCTTTCCTGAAAGTTATGCAGTTTCACTTCCATAATATCTCAACGGGTGCTCTGTGTGGCCTGCCATTGTCTCTCTTTGCCACCCACCAGCCAATCGTATCATAGCCAAGCACTTCGGCTAGATCTAAGGGGGTAATTGGTGATGATTACACATGATATACACCTTGTATATAATACAGGAAGAAGTTATTTGGACAAATGTTCATCTTAGATAGGGCTAGTGGCTTCAGAGTACCAAGAGAATTATAAACTATCTCACTGCTTATTACATTTTGTATTTGGTAGCAGTAAAGTAGTCACCTCCCTATGCAGTAGTAGTACCAGTACTAGTGACTGAAGTACTCACAGACTGATCTGGTGATACTCTGACAGGAGGAGGAGGTGGAGGAAGGTCTGGAGAAGCTCTAGGTAGAGTAGTGATAGAACCTCGGGGTACGGCTGTAGGGTTAGCTCCTGATCTCGCTGACCGGCCGGAGAGGGTACTCTCCAGAGAGGCCTTCCGAGCTTCTATCTGTAATTATTATAAAGGTTAAATAATTAATAACAAAAGTCAACATATCACACAGTCCAACATATCACACAGTCCAACATATCACACAGTCCAACATATCACACAGTCCAATTGTTGTCTGCTCCCATTAAGTTGAATAATTTGACTATTTCGCCTGTAAATCATTTTCTTGGGCCCATGCAGCTATGTTTTGAGAAAATTGTGGGATAAATTTTACCGATGCTTCCTCGCAGCAGGGAGATACTACCTCTACTTTTTATTCAATCTAACAAAAGTGAACACCAGACAAATAGAATAGGTGTCTATTTTCAGTGATGTGTAGCTGTTAAAATTAATCGTCATGATGACAACGTATCTAACTGGTGTAAGACAAAATGATAAAAAATCCGGTTTGACTGTTGTGAAATAAAAGATTGCACTATAATACTGTATAATGAGCCCATTTAGTATTACCTGATAGCTTCTAATTGATCATTACCAAGATTCTGCTTTATTTGTAAAGACCCCCTTCAAGATCAGTTACACCAATTAAAGCTATCAGATTAATGTGCAATAATTCGCTTAGCCTTAGGCTATAACTCGCTACTTGGGTACACTTTAATCGCATGATGACATATGGTAGTTTTGTCCGCGATGAAACAATTGTAAAATTCACATTATTGGCAATTTTGTATGGGGTTTTATCAGTAGGCCTAAATGAAGCTGTGTCAGTAGTTGAATCTGGCAAAAAAATCAAGCAGCTTTTATGTTGCCCATTAAGACCATCAACAACTTTTTACTCAAGCAAGCTCTTCTATACAAGTTTTACATGTGGACGACTGTAGCATTACTGGGTTTTCTGACCATTTCAATAGAAATAATGAATACGTTTAACCACATATAGATCGCCATGTGATTTTAGGGGGTCAAATATTTTCCTTCATCCATATTTTGGTGAGCGTTGTTTTTTAGTTTATAGCTTTGCTTTATAAATCCCGGTAAACTAATAATGTGTATACTGTCAAGCACCACATCTACACCCTACTTAGTAACTCTCCCTCAATGCTTATTCACGGATGAACTTTTAGTATTCATCATGACCCTATGATATTTGATTGAGGAAAAACTGCCTTCGAATCTAAAGATTTGATGAGAGACCAATGAATGAGAAAATCAAACCTGAAGAGCTCTCTTCCTGTTTCTGACCACGATCATGCAGATGCCGACAGTGAAGACTGATGCTAGTACATAGAGAGTGGCAGAAACAGACGCTGCAATGATCACTGTAGATGAGGGAACATCTGAGGATTGTCTTGCCGGGCCGCCATCTTTATCTGAAAATGAGTGTATCACAATTAATATTTTGGGGAATCAGAAATGTATGCAATGTCTAAGATGATGTATATGCCATTTTGAATCGTCGATCTGGTGGTATGTTTGTAAATAAAATGGGAAATAAATTGATTAATCTATGAGCCTAGTGATATACAGGAAGGAACAGAACTGTAAAATATGATGTAACTCACTTCCATCAGTTGTTGATTTGGGAAGTGTTCCTCTGATTGTGCTTTGTATAATGTTGTCCTTACTCGCTGTGGATGTGGATTCTGATACTGATGAATGTGTGGTTGTTGGATGGACTGTTGAGACCATGAGTGCAGCTGTTGTTTTTGGTTCTGTTATTGTTGTTGATGATGGTGTTGATTGAGAATGTGTCGTTATAGTTGGTGTGGTCGATTGTGTTATTCTAGATGTTGGCGTTGTTTTAGTTGCGGTTGGGTCTGTGGTAGTTTGTATTGTTGAGGTTAGTTCGATGTCCGATGTTGTTATAGAAGTTGGTGTTGACGTTGGTATTGATGAAGTGGTGGTAGCAGCTGTTGTTGCAGTGGATTGCATTGAGGTTGTTGTTGGTGTCCTCGTTGTTGATGTTGCTGCTGATGTAGGAGTTGTAGGAGTTGCCGTCGGTAGTGTTGGGGAAGTTGTCATGGTTGTTGTCGGTGTTGTTGTTGGGGACGCTGTTATTTGTGTAGTCATTGGTGTTGTTAATGGTGTTGTCGATGGTGTTGTTGTTGGTATTGTGGTTGGGGTTGTTATTGGTGTTGTCGTTGTTGGTGTTGTTTTTGGTGTGGTTGTTGCAGTTTGGGTACACAAGGACTTTCTTGCATCATCTGCAATTATGAATTGATTCATAGTAAAGAAGCTTGTATGCCTTAGATTATTTATCTGAGGTATTAAAAAAACAAACAAAATAAGAAATAGTATACAACCTTTCAGAAAACCAGGCAATTCAGCTTCATCAAACCTTTTGAAACATCGGAGAACGGGTTTAAACAACAAGATATTCTTCGTATTTTGTTTTACTTGATAACCAGTACAGACCCGGGCAACTAGTGGGGTAGGCTTTTTAATTATAACTTGCATGAAATTATTTTTGTCATCACCAAATATGAATGGGGTTTCACAAGAAATTATTTATAATTTATAACAAATGTTGACATTGATTTACTTTCAGCCGAATTTAAAAAAAATGCCTAACTGTCAGTAACTGTTAGGACTTCCTCACCTTTGGTACATTCCTTGATGCTACACATGACATGGAACGGTTGTGGTGGTGACCTCTGAAGGTCAAATGGTGTTCGGATAGTCCACTTCAGTCCGATGTCTGTCCTCTCGTCATTAATGTTGTTCAATCTTATCACAACATCATGATAATCAAAGCTATTAAAGTTCGGCCATTGTGTCACCTGCCAACCTGTTGGACACATAAAACAAATTTGAATCCACACTAGTGTTAGTCATTACAGAGGTTCAATTCAATAAGTGTGCTCACTGACTCCCATAGACTGGCTGATAGCATACCTCCATGATATCAGCATAATCGTTTAAGGGTTCATTAGGCGTTAATTGACATGTTATATTTTTCCGTTTTCCGTAAACTCAATGTGTTAGAGAATGAAAATATTCCATCAGTTAAACGTTTAAAGCCAGAGGTCAAGAGCTTATGATTGAAGACGAATTGAAAATTCAGGTCATTGCTTACTGGATTCCAGATATTCAGGTCTCATTCCTAATACACCTGGTCTCAGCTAGTACTATTTAAGAGGATCAGTTTACTCGGCAAACGTGTTGGCTCTGATTAGCTGAGAGGAGGGAGAGGCCGATGCTGGGTCAGATTGTACCTGACTGAAGGTACCAATTGCATTATGTAGATTAATTCAGTTTCACTTTTGCTATATCTCAGTAACTCTTTAGTCACTTGGGATTGGCTCACACCCAACAGCTAGGCAGTCCAGAGGCAAAACATTAGCTAAGTTCACTGAGTGCAGCTTTGTTCAACAAGTACTTTCAGCAGAGATTCAAAGATTTACCTTCGTAACCTTGGATACATGTGGTATAGAACAGAGGGCTGAGGTTAGTACAGAGATTCTCAGGAGTGAGGGAGGTCCAGTTTCCCACTTTCAGACGTATACCCAGCAGAATCAGAGCCCCAGCAGAGTCAGCTGAAATATGAGAAAGAATGTCAAGGTCATAGATTTTTATTGAGTGAGGTGAAGTATTACATTGTTGCAACTTGAGTAATATTATTAGTCCTTATACTGTCTTTGTTAAGCTGCGATAGCCCATATTAGGAATGAGTGGATCAATCTATTCATTATAGACCAGACCAGCAATATTAATCTGAAATTAATCGGAATCTGCATGAACTTTCCATAATAGAATAACACATATACCATACATATTCCTTGCTGTTGGCTGTATAAATCTATTGCTACCTGCTATGTGATCTAATCACTTGGACAACAGGGTGCTAAGACATCTTTTTTAGCTTTACTTTTTTCTATCCTCTTAAGAGCATGTTATCATAGCCTGAATAGTAACAAAATTTGACAGACAATAATCCACCGAATATCACATCGTCTTCACCATATGTTTAGGTGACCTGAATAATAACAAAATTTGTCAAATAACAATTTACTGCCTTTCATATTGATCAACAAACAGACCCACCTCCACGTTGTATATAGCTGGTCCTGATAGCGCTGTATGATTCTGACATAGATACTTTAAGTGGAGCCACGATAATACCATCAGAGTCGTCCTCCTTACACAGGGATAATCCCTGCGGCCATGTTATATTCTCAAATGTGATAAATAATTACATCCATTATAACTTCGTTTTAACAATCCATTTTTGACACTTTCTCTGTTTTTGACTGATGGTGGGAGAAGAAAGTTTTAATTGTTGAGAAAAACAAAACAAATGAGGCTATATCATGTTCGCGCATAGCTGTATATATGTATAACCTATCTTTATTTTTACCAGTGTTCATAATATCAAATCAAGTTTACTATGTTTCCTTCAAGTAGCTCTATTAAACTGATGTAATATAAACTTATTTTTTATATCTTCCATTAAATCCGGACAATCTAATTATTCTTCAGTTTCAGTTTAAACCAAGGTTAATTTAATGTTCAATGGAAGGATATTACTGTTTTTTAAACGCTTTCATTACTCTTCAAGACATAAACCATAATAATCATCATAATCATCAACATAATCATCATCATAATCATCATCATAATCATCATCATAATCATCATCATAATCATCATCATAATCATCATCATCATCAACATAATCATCATCATAATCATCATCATAATCATCATCATAATCATCGTCATAATCATCATCACAATCATCATCACAATCATCATCATAATCATCATCATAATCATCATCATAATCATCATCATCATCAACATAATCATCATCATAATCATCATCATAATCATCATCATAATCATCATCATAAAAAGAGGCGGCCATAAATCATTATTACTCTTTGACTATAAGATTATCATTGATTTTTAAGTGCACTCACTCTACTGATTGTCTCCCCTGGAGGGTAGTGATATTTCCAGCACTTATTACCAAACAGAGCTGGAGCTTCAAAGTAACCTCTCTCTTCAGGGCAGTACCCATGTACAGAGATTAAGCTGGATATACGTATCATCAATCCTAAAGAAGCAAAGATAATATGATTGTATAAACTCAAGGTACTCTGAAAGGCAGTAAGACAGAATCTACCATTTCACATTCAAGCCTCATTCAACACTTTCCAATGTTACCTCTTCAATATACACCTGTATTATTCTATACATCTGGATGAGAATGAAATATCTGCCAATGAAATTGTCGAACAATTTCTTTTAGAGATGTGCACCTGTTTACAAGATAGTTCAGATGTAAGGGGTCTGTTAGCGCTGCCTCAAAACTGAACCCACATTTGGCAATATCAAAAGCTGGCTGCAAGACAAAGGAGAGCCGTCAAAAGCCAGGGCGAAATTTGGCACTCAAAAGCAGTAAAAGGAACCCAATATAATTTCTAACGATGATTAGTCGAAAAGAAATCATTAGACAATCTTCTCAATTCAAATACTCGAATTGTGATTAAACTTACCTAAATAAGCAAGCTGATTCAGATCTCGTAAACCCATCTGGTGATTAGCGTAGAACACTTGAGTTTTATCACACCTTGTTTTCCATTGCTGGTCCGACACAAGGACACAGTTGGGTTGAAATAAGGTGGCCCACTCTGATTTATATCCAAAACTTATCCATGTTGAATCAGGTGGTAATTGCAGAAGATCGGTTATATGTAATTGCCCTATTGGAAACAGCTTCTGCATGATTCATGAGTTTAATTGGAGTAATCTGATAGGTTGGTAATTGGGGCCTCTGTGGCTGATGAAATCATTTATCAAAGATTTAAAGTCACATTTTTTTGACTTTGACTAGCAATAGAGCTTTTATAGCAGTGATGCCAAATGCACCAGGTATTAAGGATCAGATAACAAGCTAGATATCTTTGGTGATGTAATATTGTAATTCATCCGTTTAATTGGCCTCCTGTATGTTATGTATTTATTCCTACCACTGATATATATTCATATCATCTCATATCATATCATATCAATGACTCCTACATGCTTCTCTCCTAGCTATCAATGCACAGTTGGCAGATAAATTGCTGTGTTTCTTGATGTTGTTTGGGCCACAATATTGGAAATGGTTAGATTTTTCCAGGCAGATTGATGTTTGTTCTGCAGAGCCCTGCAGTTGTATATTATATGCGTGAGAATATGCAATCACACATAAGAAAGTGTGCAACGTTTAACTGCATAGGATCATAGTCCTGCTATATCAAATACTTAATATTTATAGCTGGTCCTTGCAGTTCAGGTTTCAGAGCTCTCAGTGGCAAAGTGAATGTATATGAGTGTATTATGGCTGCAACAAATTATAGCTATGATAACAAATGATTAATTTATATCTCTGGAAGAAACTTTTTGGAGCAATTTTCTTTTGGTTTGGGTTGCTGTTTTTCGGAAATGAAAGTGAGACTTAGTCAACTCGGCTCAATATTAGAAGCAGTTCATGAAGCCTACTGCAATGTCCCATCCTGCAATTACAAATCTTGCTTGCGTTCATGCAAACCGACAGCCTTTTGAATGTTCTGAATTTAGGAATTGCCTGTTCTGTAACAAATCACCTGTTGAATGTAGAAAGTTCTACCACTTTCGATGACTTTCGGATGATTTTTGAAGCATTTCCTCGGAAATGGTTTTGTAATTGAATTGATGAGATCATGTGAACCTTCTGTGCATACTTTTCTCTTAAACACCTTGTAATAACCTTTGTCTGGTATTCAGAATTTTTGTGTTGTTTGATTGAATTTGACAACAGGTGCTTTTTTCGGTTGGTAAACAAAGGCTCAAACATTCATGTCTATATTGATACATTGACCAATATCAATTACATATAAAACTATTCACAAGGATTATATCATTATTATTGAATTTTTGAGCTACTTAAATCTATTGGGAACAAAATACAGTAAAATCTCCTGTTCCAGATTAATAATGGGCTCTTAAAGAACCAATTGTTACTAAAGCAATGGGACAAGGCTTAGTCGTTTGATAATGCAGTACTGTGTTATACTTTTAAAATTTACTAACTTTACACCTGGCTTTTGAATCTCTCAAAATTCTCAAAGAAGCTTTACACTATTAGCCTTCAAAAGAAGAATGCATTAGCAAGTTCTACTACAACGGCCTTTATAGAGAGTGATGCTAATTCATAGTCTTGTTCCCATTATCAAAATAAGGCCGTTCCAAGGTCATATCAGCTGGTTTTGGTAGGGTAAATATCAGTGTCACATTACTGTGAACTACTTTGAATATGTTTTGCAAATAGAACCGGACATTTTAACACCTTTGACAGCTTTCAAAGGAAAGCAATGCTCCTATTTTCATGCACAGGTCATGGCCGCAAAATAAATGGAACATATGTAAGAACATTAAATTTCTAACAGAGTAAAATCACTACATTAATCTCAACAAAATGCCATAATTTAACATAACATATTTATAGACCGATGCCTCAATGTCCTAGTTGTTTTCTTTATTGGAAACAGCAATAAACAAAACATCGACAATCAAAGACAAAGATATATAATTTCTATAGCTTTTGGATCAATTGGTGTAGACTTTATTTCATACAGGATACCACTTAAACAAAATATCATTAGTCAATAAATAATTCAGAAGGTTTCTAAAGAGAGGATATTGTTATTTAGAGTACCTTTAACTGCACTTCCTGCAGAGGCTAATATTATTCAGTGGAGGCAAACATCAGCATTATTTAAAGAGCTGAACATAAGGAGTAGCCAATGTGTTGGCCCTGATTGGCTGGTGAGTGGGAATGTGTGTGTCTAATAATTCAGTTGTACTCTCATTATATCCCAACGTGTGCTATCAGTGACCTGGCATTGGCTGTATCTCCAACCTGACAGCCAAATCATATCAGAGACAACTCATCAGCTAATTAGAAGTAGCTGGTGAGACAAGATGACAGGTACTGACTGCTGTCGTAAAGTTACGATGTATGATACTCTCACCATATCTACTCTTATCGTCTTCTCTTCCTTTGGTTTGTGTAATGCTGACAGCAGCAGTCTTCGTAAGTTATGCCTTCACTTATATAATGTTACAATAAGGAGATTTTTCTTAACATGGTTCGAAGGACAACTTATTCTAGATTTGATAATATAATAGCAGTGTTAGACATGTAATGACTTAGTTACTTTCATAGCATAACCTATAGTTCGATCATTTGGTAGTTTTATGTTAATATTAGTCATCCATTGATCCCAAACACCTGAGTTATTTTACAGATTGTAAATATGTTGATGTTAAGGAAGACAAAGTAATGCGATACCTTGCTTCCTAAAAATGATAGCCAGAAATGGTGCTGTTTTAATTTGAGAGGTATTTTGATTGGTATTTCAGACTAATTTCCTGTATATTTAGAACAAAAGACAGTCCTGATTTAAGCACTACATGTATAGACAGGTTTATAGAGTTGTGCAATTTATAAATCAAGCATCGGATAATATTTGCACTGTAAGTTACTTATTATCTGTGAGTTGATTCATTGCATATCTAGTAGCTGGTTATAAGTTGTGAAAAGTTATGTATGTTAATACCTCTGAGTTTTCTACTCTTTGTATATTTTAGAGTTAGTCAACAGCACATAATAAGATACAGATATATGATGGTGTGAGGATCTCACCATCTAAAGCTATAAGTACTGTATATTCCCGGACATCTATCGAGTGCCTGACTCAATGTGTGAAAGATTTCCCTGCCTGTGTCTCCGTCTATCGCAATGATCAAGGTAATGAAGTGGAAACATCTCTCCAATATTTTCATGTGATTGATTTAGGTTGTTTTATTATTCAGATTAGAGTTACATCCAGATAATTTCAGTACATTCAATGGTAAACTAAGCTATGTCTATGGATGTGCTCCTCTCTCAACTAGCGATTTCAATTCTCCATCGCTTGGACAGAAGATTATTATTTACTTATTAACAAATAAAAGGTACAAACATTCCCTGCTGACCCATACACTCAATCTCAGTAATGCTACTTTGAAAATTCAATGATCAATAATTGTAAGCAGACAGGGATGTGAATAAAAATGTCTTTAGGACCCCATATTATGACACCATGGTGAGTATTCTGGTTTGACAGGCTACAAGTTTGTTTATCGGTTTCATATCACTATTATGATCATTGAGTCCCCTTCTCACATTTCTACAATGATCATACTATCAATGTTTATTTAACATATTTTGACACAAACATCATTATTGATTTGGCAGGACTGAATATCTGAGTTGTGCAAATGTCTATTGTGAAATCTGTGTGCTGCTTGCAAATGTCAGCCTAGTTAAATTTTTCAGACAAAAGCTCAGAAAGAAGTGCCGAATCTCTTGCAAGATTAGAGCTTTATTCAGCAATGCAAATCAAATCCAATAATAGTTTCTCTTTTTGAATATTATTTTTCATTTTGACGTGTGTAACTTAATTAATATTGCACATAACCAAAACTAAGACTTAGATGGATATTTAACCTAGTACTAGTACTGCAAATTTGTCAAAATAACGCTACTTCCTCCAGGGTGTAAGTAAGGACTGCTTTGGTATCTGATCTTGATCAGAAATCGAATATTGTACTACGCCACCTGGGAATCAATGCTGGCAGAGAAAATACCAATTTAAGTACTCATTTTTTTCTTCAGAGTCAGGGAAAGCTTTGGTGTGTGTTAAATATATGTGAAGACAACACTTCATGTTATAAACATATCGTAACTACTTTGGTATTGTCAAACCTTCTCACGCTTCTTGCATCGGATGCTCATATTTGGTAGTCATGACTGGAACAGATGATGGCTTTTCGCTGAACTGAGGTTCTTTCGATGTTCTTTGTCGGATAAAAATAGTTTTACCAGAACGCAGCAAAAAGTGGATTCAGTGGTGCTGTTTTACTAAAACCCATGCCAAGCCAGATCCTGAAATGAAGCAAAAAATGAAAAACCTAACTGGGTTTATGGTACCTGCGCCCACCCTAACCAACATTCCTGTTTACAGGCCAATGTATGCAGCTTAATGGCATTAATATCTCAACCCTTGAAGATAACTCTGCGTCTTCATCAGGAGTGTATATGAAGCTAGGCGCTACGCTAGAAGTAAGTACTTTTTCCACCATTATTTTCACTTAAGAGTGGATATCAACTCCTAAAATAATTGGCTCAAAAATGTTGATAATCTATCTTCTCAAGTTCGAATTACCTCAAGAGACAGTTATGGCAACAAAGTTAGACATCTTTGCATGCTTCCAATAACGAAAGAAAACTAGTTTTTTCATAACACTCAAACTCTGAGATGTTCCTTTAGGCTGACAAGGAAAGTAGTCCATGGCGGTCAATCGACTACTTTGGTTTGGTTGGCCCTCAGGTGTGCTCCGACCTGTCTGCAAACAGAGAAACATGTAGCCACCGGTGTTGCAGCCTTGCCACTAAGGCAAACATTTTCTCCACCCATGCTTTAGGATATGGCATGCGATAAGAGCTGATTTTTTCATTTTCAAATTTTGTTCTAAACATAATAATAACAATCAAAAGTTATCAGTGAACAATTGCATTAATTTACTTTAATAGAATGATGAATGCGGAGAGGATTTGAGTGCAGCTGACGAAGTTTGCCTCGAGGGATGTGGAGACAACTCATTACCAGCACCTGCATGCGTCAGTAAGTTTAGGGGTGGGTGGAGGTAGCCTTATTGGTATGATGGAGGTAGCCTTATTAGTAAGGTAGAGGTGGCCTATTTGGCAAGGTGGAGGTAGTCTTATTGGTAAGGAGAGGTAGTCCTATTGGTAAGGTAGAGGTAGTCTTATTGGTAAAGTAGAGGTGGCCTTATTGGTAAGGTAGAGGTAGTCCTATTGGTAATGTAGAGGTAGCCTTACTGGTAAGGTAGAAGTAGCCTTATTGGTAAAGTAGAGATGACCTTTGTGATAAGGTAGAGGTAGCCTTTGTTGTAATGAAGAGGTAGCCTTATTGGTAATATAGAGGTAGCCTTTGTGATAAGGTAGAGGTAGCTTTATTGTAATGTAGAGGAAGCCTTATTGGTAAGGTAGAAGTAGCGTTATTGGCAAAGTAATGGTAACCTTATAGGTAAGGTAGAGGTAGCCTTATTGGTAAGGTGGAGGTTGCCCTAGTGGTAAGGTGGAGGTAGCCTTATTCGAAAGTTGGAGATCAGTGGCGTATATTAGCAATCACGGCCCACGGAAATCCGTGAATGGCTGAATAGCTCAGTGTGTAGAGCGTCTGCCTATTAATCACTGGTCATCAGATTGTTGTGGGTTCGAATCCCATCAAGGTCAGTTTTTTTTCAAATCGGTGCTTTATAACCGGAGAATTTTTACCGTAATCTTCTACTGCTATTGAGTTGTTTTCTGACAGTACCCAACAGCTCAGTGAGCTATTGAAATACCTCTCTGCTTGCACTATTTTGCTACCGATATGCACAAATTTCCGTGGTAATGTAGAGGTAGCCAAATTGGAAAGGTAGAGGTAGTTTTAGCAAGAAGAGGTAGCAGTAGCAATACTGGTAGCAGTTGAGTTGAGGTGTTAGTGCCCTGGGAAGCTGGGTGCGCCAGAAGGGTCCCAGCCTTTCGGGACGTGCCCTTGTTTCTGCACACATTCTATAGCATTTCTTTCCGCAGAGAACCGGTTCGGATAATTGTTTTCTTCTCTCTCTGCATTTGTCAGTGATATTATCTAAACGATTGTCTTAATGGGTTTCAAACAACTTCTCATTGATGGCCATTGATTAATAGCAGATTGCACCTTCTGCATGGGGAAAAAGACAAAATATAATTCGGATGATTATTCAGCCAGAATTCTTGTGAAACATTTCTTCCATCAGGTACTCAAACTCAGCTAAAAGAGAATACCACATAGCAGTTTCCTGTTCCTGTTATTATTTAGCCTGTGCTCTATAATTATTACAGCAAAGTCTTGGAACCTCCCCTAAACTGATGTGTTACCCAGCTTAGAGTCAGCAACTACTTTGAGTTTTGCATCGCGTAATGCACAAAGCTGATGCTGCCCAGCACATTATTTGCTACCCATTAATGCATTGCTGCGAAACCGTGGTTGCCCTTTAAGTTATCATCCTATTCTCAACCATAACACACGATGTATGGTGCTCACGATGCTCATGTATAGTGCATATGTAACACCAAGCATTGATTATAATTTATATATATATTTAAATATATATATATATACATATATCATATGTTACATATATGCAATCTTTTACAGAGAAAGTCAGAGAGGCGTGTGACTCCAGACCAGAGTTTGATAATATTCGACATTACTGGGGAGATATTAGTGCTGATGACAGAGATTCTGGTTCTGTGCTTGTGAGTTTGGCCTCTAAGTTGTATAATTCTTATCTTGTTTGACATGGCGAATGATTCCACTGCATCTAAATTCAAGCACATGCTAAAACCAGTGACAAGCCCAAACATGGCCCAGGCCATGTTCAACCAAGACCAATTTTGATCAAGGCCAAGTTTGTGACGTAGACCTTTGAGGTCTGCTAGTATGATATGTCACTAAGGTTCCGGATTGCAGAGGTATGGTTCCTGTGGTCTGGAGAATGGCGACCTTGAGTAGGTCCGCATACAAAGGTGATCAGCACAACGTCAAACATTCACCTTGTTGCAGTATCTTCTTTATTACAGTTGCTCACCTACCCTAAGCTGAGTGATACAAGTGGGTTGAGAGTGATAGCTTATATGACAGTCCGGACCCATGGAGCCAACACATGTACTAAGTGGTATTTTACGTTCAATGACAACCCATGTGATAATCCTCTCCTCCGACATATCAACTACTTATTCAATATGGATTGTAAGATTTTATTTTGTTAACTCAGATGCCCGGCTCCACTTAGCTGAATAGGTGTGACCAGAGCCTATGCTAAATCACTTAGACACTAATTGCCTATTGAGATATTGTGCTAGTGAAACTATATTACTTTTTACATTCACTATACAGAAATTGATACTCTCAGGGAAAACCATCTGACATGGCATCGGCTCTATCCCATCCAGTATTCCATCAGAGTGAACATATTGGCTAGGTCAAACCGAGTAGTCTTCAAGCTGTAAATTGGTGTAGGGTAAATCAAAATCAATAATCCCAAGCCCAACACCAACGCCAAACCTGATGTGTTTCCTCTCATTGGCAGGTGGGAATGGTCAGATTGTAATTCCCTAAAAGTATGCCTTGATATTTAGTGACTGTGAAAGTAATTCAGTGTTACTAACACAATGAATAACAACAGGTACTTTCAGTGACCTGGAATTGTCGTCCTTTCCTACTCAACAGCCAATCAAATAAAGGCCGACACATCAGCTACCCATAGTTCTTGATTTTTACTCACTACACAGCTTTGTTGATTACTGTGGAGACTTTACCGAACTTTGCCTCTCTTCTAGTGGATGGTACATGTTATGGTCTGTCAGCAGGAGATGTGAGGATCGATATACAGCTGGGAACATGTGAGGGTAGGGGTAACCATACTTGCCAACCTGTACGCATAAAGCGTTTGTAAACGCTTATTTGACACTAATTGAGTTTTAAACGCAAAACGCTAGTTGTACTCATTTATGGTTTTCTGTGGTTTTGGCCGATGAGAAAATGCCTACATCGAGATTAAAAGTTTACTAATCATTGTGATTGCAAGAAAAGGTTTGAAGAAGTCTGAAAAAGTCTGTTCAGGTTTTCTAAAAATAAAATTAAAAGTCATCACATTTACATGTAGTTATAAAATATTGATTTGCTTAGAGGACTACTCAGTTGACTACTTAGAGAAGCTGTTACTGACATAGTAGCTAGAACAGCAGTAGATGTAGCATTCTCTGGTTGTTGCATTATAAACATTGTGTAGTTTGGAGTTGTGTATCATGCTGCGATCGTTTTGTACCGATTTAATGAGGTGACCGCTGAGACTGAATGTGAGTGTGAACATTGGAGAGGTATACACCCGAGGGTGCTGGGGGCTAAAACAATCAACAATGAAAGCCCCCCAGTGGGACTCGAACCCACATCTCCTGCGGCACTAATCGCCTGGCAGTGAATAGCAAGCACGCTAACCGCTTGCGCCATCTCACCATCCCCAAAAAAGAATGGGTCGATGGCACTAATTAGATAGCCCGCTATTCACTACTCGGAGTTGTGTTCTCTCATCTCACAGCACAATCCAATCCACCATTGCCATACTATGAAACACAGCATACGTGTTAGGGTTATTGGCCTTACATGGCCCATTGCTGGGACCCCTTGTAGTAGATTTAGCTGTCTTTCCAGCTTGTCAGCATGTCTTTCCATGCTGTCACATGTCTTTCCATGAGTCACTCAGTAGAGACTGAATGTGAGTGTGATCATTGCAGGTTATCAGGAGAACAGGCCAGGTTGACAATAGTAATCTAAGTCTATTATTATTATTCCTATAAATTGAGTAATAATAGCAATGAAATTGGTATCCTTTTGATATAGTTGCAAAGCTAAACCCTATATTTAATCGATTAACACTCTGTCTTACTAATAACAGCTAGGAAGAAAATTGAGACCTCACTCAATGCTGACTCCACAAAGCTGATCACGGTGAGTACAGAGTCTGATAGAATTTAGCCATTAACTTGTCGAAAGATTGATTGATTGATTTGACCAGAGGATTTGATTTGAGACATCCTTCGTCTTATCGAAATCATCACTTCTATGTTGCTATATGACTTGATAGTAAATTTTAATGTGTGGCTGAGGCTCCAACTGCGTCAAATAAGTTCTTTGTTCAGAGGGTTATGAAAAAGTTTACCGTTTTGTACATTATGTTCTCAGCATCTGGACAGACTAAATCACGAGATAAGTACGCTGGTATACAACATGTAAATATGTGTTTTTGGTAATGTGCTGTAGGGGCGAGAATTAGATTAAATATCTAAATCTGCATATACAGAGACAATTTGAATTTCAGCACTGCGTGGCGCGGCATAATTTCAATATCATATCAATTTATGCTCAGGTGACCATTTTGCATACCAATTGTAGAATAGTTATTACTCAAAACATATTTGGTCACTTCAGTCAAGATTTGTCAAGAGGTACATTGCTTTATGTCTTCATCTGTTAACGGCTGGAAATAAAATTCAATCATCTTAATAATAAAAAAGTAACAACTATTTTTTAAAAATCTTATAAATTCTTCAGCGTAAATTTTCCAAATGACCTGTCCCTTAACATACATAAAAAATATTGAAGTTTTTCGCTGTGCAAAGCTTTTTAATCAAGCTACTCAAAATGTTCCCATTGTACCACAGATATGTAAAGTATTTATAAAGCAAGCCTACTTCAGGGAGACAATATAAGATTCGGTGACTGGTAAAATAGAGAGTGACATATTTGAAAGTTTTCTGCCCTAATCCTGGTGTTGAGAGCTCTCCATGATAATTATAAAAAATGTTTTATTTGTTAATGCCTTTAATATACCCAATGGTCTGAGTGAATTTTTTTCTGTGTGGGAAATATATTCTTTGGGTTGAAAATATTGTTTCCAGAATTTTTTGTAATTTCTAGATCAAATTATGCAGAAATATGCATCTATAATTGTATGATTGATATCATCCCCTGAGGTCTAGAATGAGAATCAAACAAGCGTTCATCCAGCTCCCAGTCTGACTTTTGTTTTACCATAACAAGAACGGTAAAACGCAGTGACTTTATTTTAGCAAATCCTAAATATAGCGAGTAGTAGTCCATGTCTTTTAAAGCTTTTACTTTTTGAATATTTTTTCAATCTACCAAGGGACATTTTTAGTTTTCCATTAATATTTTTTCAAACAAAGATTTTTATCTATTGTAAGCATTTTCGGTTGAAAAGCTCCAATTTAAACAAACAAACAAACAAACAAAAAAGTTAGCTTCACACAGTGTTTTGAACAGAATCCAGTGGGAACTGAGCGCTAAAGGTTCCACCTCTATATTTCTTTGTGAGAGCTCAGTTCCCTCCAGTTCCCACTCGCTCACTCACAACACTGAATTTACCTTAACAGTACATTGTTCTAGTCTCAGTTTAAACCATGGAGTCAAAAATTGAATTAATTTGTTGTTGAAAGAGACCAAATGTTGGTTAAAAACTTTGATCAAAATCAACTATTTTTGTTACAAGCAAAATGTGTGTGCTGCAGTGTTTCAGTAAAATTACCAATCCAATACAGATTCACTTTTTGTATTGGAGAACACATACTTTGTTTCAATTATCAAAAAGAGGAAACCTGTTCAAAATAGGAGTTGTGTCACCTTATTGACCGAATAGACAACATCGATGCTAGTGTGCTTTGAATTAAGCAAATACAAACACTGCAGCCTCTGCAAAAAAATGTGAAGCACTTTTCTCATATTGCAGTAAGGTCATCGATTACTTTTTTTTATTGACTGTGGTATTAGGAAATTTGATCTAATTATATCCATTATATCCATAGCCATCAATAAACTCAAGAAAAACTTAGAAAGCTCACTCAGGCAACTGCAAATCGATTCAAGACAAAATAAGTGACATCACATCAAGCAACTATCAATCATGAAACCTCTATCAAATCCTGGGATAAATTAGATCACGAAATGGAATTGCTGAGAGATACAACATACAGTGGTGCGCGTACAGGTCTTCAGCTAGAAACCATGAGTCAAACGCTGTTTCGAGGCCTTCTCTAGTACAACCTCCTCATTGCCGGCCCCAGCAGCATGAAGCCACCCCTGTGTGTTGCTGAGCATCTCAATCAATCTCATCGATCCCTCAGTGCATTTTGTAAGTTTCGGTGGTTTGACATAATTGGTGTGTTTACGCTGTTGCGCAACCAGGGAGGCTGCCAACTCTTCATTGTTTCAGTGCAACAATGTTCGCCCCATCACTCTCATGCTTATACTCTAAGCCAAACCAGTGCAGGGAGGTTTGCTTTCCATCAACTCATCGGCGCAAAGTCGCTATCGTCAAGGCACCCGCCCCTCGTGCCACTCTTTCACTACTCAAATTCACCACATTGAGCATAGTACAACTCATACACAAGTCAGAGAGATGACTTGTTTGCGCTACAGCCAGTGGGCTGACTGTGATTTCCTGTCTCGCTCTGCCTGCCTTTTATGCGAGGGCCAAGCTTTTAATCCTATGTTTATAAAACCTTAGATCTAACTTAGACTCACTTTGATTTTCACTCTGCAGAGACTTCCCAAGGCACCGTCAATTCCATCAGTATTAGTGCTTTTTCTTTGTCAGACCAAACAATTAAGTCTGGTCTTTGGTTCGTGATCACAATATGCTGTGGCATGCTGAGCTGCTCTGTGAGGTCGCATTTCACCTGCCATTCTCCGCTGTTCATCAATCCCTTTTTGCGCAAAATCTTTTCACGCGCTTCACCACCAGCATTAGCATATTCACACTTCTCCGTGACATATTTACACAACACTTTCAGGACTTGATTATGCCTATACGTGTATCTTCCCAGGCTCTGTTGGCAATTCGACAGTATATGTCGAAGTGTGCCCTTAGCCGAGCACTCGGCGCATTTCGAGTTCTCGGTCAAATTCCAGCGTTCCAGGTTTGCCGGGGTCGGTAGTTGATCATAAGCTGCACCAACAAGAAAGCTGATCCTTAGTGGCTCCATCGACCACAATTCTGTCCATTTGGGCTGACGCTGCTCAATAGACTCCCAACAAGTCCACCTGCCTTGTTGGGCTTGGCCTACAGCTTGTGTCTGGCGGCGCTCCTCTTCCATCTTGCGCACCTCATCAACTACCATCTCCCGTCTAACCTTTGGGCTTTCCTTTGAGAACCACCGGTTTGCTTCCCAGCCGATGCCATGGCGTGCAGTTGTCACAGCACCCACAATCTCACTTATCTCCAGTCGAGATTTGGCATCTCTGACAATCTCTGAGACAGACCATTTTTTACCAGTGTCAAGTGTTGGAGCACATTCCCTTATCACCTGGTCTGGTGACTCGTTCAACATCATATCCAGTCTCGCCTTTGATGTTTTGTACTCTTCCACAAGCGATTTCATAGGTAGTGAAAGAGTAAACGAACTGGCATACAGTGCATTAGTGTTGAAGCTCCTTGGAACTCCAAGCCACTTACGCATGTGCTTGTTAATCATTTGCTCCATTCTCTCAACTGGTGTTAGCGGAATATCATAAACTGTCAGAGGCCACAGAATTCGAGGCATGAGTGCAAAGTTGAGAATCCAGGCTTTGTATTTGCCAGACAGACCACATTTTTCAATCGCGTCCAGCCCTGTAATGAGTTGCTTTTTCACCTCGTTTCCGCGAAACCTGTCTGTGATCGGTAAACTATACCATCTTCCTAAGCTCTTCACAGGCTGCTCTGCAAGCGTGGGAATACGCTCTGTTCCTATGAAGTAGGTATTTGGTACAGGTTTGCCTTTACACAAAGACAGGGACCGGCTCTTGCTAGGTTTGAATCCCATCGCACATCTCTCTATCAACTCATGCATTCTATCGATTTGTATCTATCCTATCAAATCCTGGGATAAATTAGATCAGGAAATGGAATTGCTGATATATAAGGGTTGTCCCCGGGAAGACAACTCAGCTTTAACATACAAATTGTTAGTATTATCAGGGAGCAAATTATTCAATTGCAAGAGCAGAACAAAGCTTGTCAAGACAGGCTCATTTATCATAAGTTTTGCAATGTGATTTTCCCTGATGAAAACTAACCATTAATGTATCTAGACAAAAATGTGATGTGGTTGGTTATATTCTATGACTTGTTAGCACTGCCAAAACTACACCTTCACCCTAACTGTTCTTATTTGCCTGCCTGTTGATGATAACAACTGCATCGAGCATGAAATTGATGTTTGGTAGTGGATGGCTCATAACTGCATCCTTAACCAACCCTTTTACTTAGGGAACAAAGCTTTAGAATTTATGAGTAGAATTTTGTTTAAATGAATGGGACCAAATTAAATCTTCAGCCAGATCTAGTGCTATCTGGTGGTCAATCAATTGCATCTGAATTGAAGGGAATCCTGAGTACATAAATGGTGAATCCTAACACCAAAGGCGCTTTGACAAAGTGGAAAGGCAGAAATAGCTTAAGAACGACACCTGGATATTTTTGCAGTTTCTATAAACAAGTAAATTGGATCAGTAATTTTTTATTGAAAGCATTCGGTGAAAATCAAAACTTGAGGCCCAGCCTGCGATATTTAAGAAGAATATAGAAGGTTTATAAAAAGAAATAATCTAACAACAATTCAATGAAATTGTGATTGAGGAAGAATTCTGTTTAATCAATGAAGCAATGGGCTATGGGGGAGAGGGAGGGGAGGGTGAGTAAGCAAGCACCGGGAGCACCTGCCCTATTCCCTCAGAAACCACACTTACAATCAATATAATCAAAAGGAATATTAATGAGTTGCCCTAAATATGAACTTCAACTTAAACATGAGAGAACATTTGTGAACAGTCTCACTCAAACTGCAGCAGCACTTATTATCCTTTCTCATATTTCTTGACTGCCTTTATCATAATTTAATCGATGAGTTTATAGTGATTTTATTAGACACAGGAATCTGTCTGCTCGTCGTAGTTCTTATTTTGAAGACATGAAGATGTCAGCACGGCGTCAGCAAAAGCGCCAATTCTAGTCTTTGTCGGGTAAACCAGTCTGAAAGATCAGATAAGAAAATAAGTGAAATTAGTGCTGAGTACGGTTACACCTAAACCCAGCTTAACAAGAAGACAGAATTATTAGTCACTCTTTCCATGGAACAGGTGAAACATATTTTTTTATTAATTTTCATGTGGTGATAAATAAGAATCACTTACGGAGGCATCCTACTGATGACTACAATGCTCAAAGTGGGATATCTGCTTCGTTCAATGAGTCTGTCTGTTAGTTTCATCATCAATCCTTCTGGTATTTCTGTTACTGTACCATCAAATGTGATATCAGTAGACCAGGTCAATGTCAGAGTATCATTGTGACAGCTCAGCTTAGTCTGAGAACCAACCTTAGGACTGCAGTCTACAAAACACAACTTACTTTATAGATGGCATTTCATCTATATAATATAATAAATTTCCTGTTTAGGAATTGATAGGATATTTGGGCTCCCTGCACACAAAGCTGTCTTTAATTTCTTCAGAGAAAATAAGCCTACTGACTCTCGTGATCTGACTGGGCATGTAGATCACTGATAGGCTAGGCTATCATTACCACAAAGCAGGTGTCGTAAGGCTAAGTATGCATCATGCGTGACTTGAATTTGCGCATGTGCAAGAACAATGAGTTTAGTTTGGTTCTGATTGCAACTTTGGAAAGGGGAAATGGGATATCCCCTGCATAAACTGTCAATCAAAATCAGCTAATAATGACAAGAGAGGATAACTATTAATAACAAATCCGCACGCTTTGGGGAGTGTGTCACCAGAGCAGGTAGCCAATCAGATGGCCTCGGAATTCCGAGACTCAATTTTGCAGAGATCAGCTCATGCCCAGAGCCGAGCATGCGCAGAATGGAAAATGAGAGCAATCTTGAGGTAGTTTCGAGGCTATGCTCAATATAGCGAACCCAGTAATACTCATTAATGACGGGACAACTCTTGCAAAATCAATCCAAAGCTGTCTGCTAACATAATGGATGTACCATGCCTACTAATCTGGAATATTCTAAATATAGAATATTCAAACAGACTATTTCTGATCTGTAAAGGGTTATCTACCCTGTTTAAATTTGAACCTATTATACCAATATTCTGTGGATGGTTTAAACTTATATATATTTATCGCAGAAACAATCTCACGGACATCATAAATATATATTCTATACACATTTAATCCTGGCAACTATCGACATGGAATTCCATACTAAGACGGCAGCACCGTCTTATAGTATTATCACAGACAGTGTAGAGAATTTCCGATATTATTCTCACTAAGTGCGTTACAGTGTCGAATCTGATTATAATTATCAATACAACTCATATAGCTTAGGCTACCCAGTAAAGGTTCCGGGAGCGTCCCGCTTAATCTGCTCAGAGGGCAAGGTCAGGGTACGTCCCCCATTGGCAAAGTATTCTATAAGATGTAAATGCACCCACTACAAGCTTCCGCTTGTAAGCTACTCTCTAGACACCAGCTCTGCTAGGATTGCCTTTGCCACCAGTACGACACTCAGTGTAACAGCTCTGCTCGGTTTGGCTTTGCCACCAGTACGACACTCAGTTTAACAGCTCTGCTAGGTTTGGCTTTGCCATCAGTACGACACTTAGTATAACAGCTCTGCTAGGTTGGCTTTGCCACCAGTACGACCCTCAGTGTAACAGCTCTGATCGGTTTGGATTGCCACCAGTACGACACTCAGGATAACAGCTCTGCTAGCCTGAAACCCAAACCCTAGATAGGCAACGGCCAGGTGCTCCACCCTTTTGATATTTCCCGTTCCACAACTCTTCAATTGTAAGATCTCATCTTCAGAATAAATTCTTGAAGCCAACAGTACTGGACAAAAATTGCTGTTCACAAATACCTATAAGAACTGAGCCATCAAGTTTAGTTTTAAATGAAGGCGATCATTTTTTTCTAGGCCAAACAAATCTCCTGGTGAGGCTTGAACCCGGAACTTGTGATCCCAAATCAGACACCTGTAACACTTTGTTGTTTGTTCTGTGGAGTTATCTACACGCTCAACCTGAGTAGATAACTTCAAATTGTTGGACTTAATCCCAGTCTACAAGAAATAAGGGAATCTTCTATTGATTTTTCAATTAAACTGACTTAATCTTTTCTTCAATTTTAAACACTCAATCTTTAATTTTCAGTAAAATACGGGGAGCCCCAATATTATGTAGCCAGTGATATCACTACCTCTTTACACAAACTCCATAAGTGTAGGCACAAAGGTTACTGGCCAAACAGCATTCAAATCGGCTTTAGATTTGCTCTGTGGCTATCGGGGTATGGAGACTACATTAAATGTAAATAGAGGTTTCAAATGCTTCTTGACATTGAAAAGGTATACACCCGAGGGTGCTGGAGATGAAACACACAACTCTTGCGGCACAATTCGCCTGGCAGTGAAAAGCAAGCGCTAACTGATTGTGCAATTTCACCATCCCCACAAAAGAATGGCCTGATGGCGTTAATTAGCATGCCCGTTTTTCACTACTGAGAGTTGTGTTCTCTTGTCCCATAGCTCATTCCACTCCACCATTGCCACCCTATGCAACACAGCATACGTGTAAAAGTTGTTTGCCTTACATGGCCCATTCCTGGGACCCCTTGTACTGAGTTTTAAGCTGTCTTTTCAGCTTGTCCGCATGCTTTCCCATGCTGTCACATGTCTTTCCACGGGTCAGCCAGAAAACAATTACACAGAAGAGGAATACACCCGATGGTGCTGGGGCTGGAACAATCAACATTAATAGGTTCCCTTAATGGATTCGAACCCACAACTCTTGCGGCACTAATCGCCTTGCAGTGAATAGCAATTGCGCCGTGTCACCATCCCCAAAAGTTAATGGGTTGATGCCCGCTATTTACTACTATTACATATATCACTACATTATGTAATTCGATAAAATTCTGGATTCTGATAAATCAATGCCTCAAAATCAATGTTAACCTACTTTCAATTCAATCCTTGTACTGTATCATGACCACAAAAACAGCTTGAAATAGAAGGAATATGCCACAATTTCAGTCAGAACATTATCCGAGTCCTGAGTATATACCCTTTGAGCAGGTGCAGTCATACAGGAAAAGTTTTAGGTTTTGAAGGTTGTCTTTTAGTGTGAGATTCAATCATCATGTATAACACAAGGTTACACGCTCGCAAGTAATACACTGCTCAGACCTAAATATGTCTTTGGCATTTTGTGACATAATATAGCTATTCAAGGAATATATTTTCATGAATGTAATTAGAAAATGGGTTTTACATGTTTTGGTTGCCCGTTTCAAAACCTTTGATTACCTTTATAGGTATTTATTTGGCACTATTACGCCCCACAGTTGCAGCACTCTATTTCAGCAATAATTCTACTTAGCCTCAAACCTAGGACGACCTAAGATAGTTCTCAGCCTACATAATATCGCTTTGAGCTAATTTATCTAAGAAACATTAAATTGTGTACTCATAGCCTGGAAAGATAGGAATGAACTAATGTTATGCCCTGTCTCAGATTATTCTGTCTAAAATTGAGATTTCCATCGAATATTGGGTAAGCATATCGAGGAATATTATATTATCTTAATATTAGATAGCGAAACTTTGTGAAGTAAACCACTTGCCGTGTTGACATATTTCTCTTATCTGGTTGACATAACCATTAGCGAGGTTTGTGATAGTGGTCAGAGCAACCTTTTCAGTCAGTACTGAACATTTTATATTATCATACCTAGCAACCAGATCGACTTCTCTCACCAACAAATAATCTACAATATTCATGACTCATGGTTAATGCAGTGAAGAGTATAGATATCGGTAATATAAAGAGGCATTTGAAGTTTATATTTGTAATTGTTAACAATAAATAGCACTACCTTGGAATATGGTGTATGCAAATTAAAGACTACCATAAATTGAAATGACCTTTAATTTCCACTTTGAGAGAACAGTTGGTAGTTTTCCCATTTATGCGATAGTTGTAGACCCCTACAGGTAGTTCTAGTGTATGAGTAGTGCCCTGTAGTCTTAAATCCAGTGCTGATAACCCGGTGGAAGCTGAGATAACACCTCTGATTACTTCTGGACACACTTCCATCACAGAGGATGCACCTGACAAAGCAGTCATAGTTGTTAATGTATTACAGTGAAACAAATAGCAGGTATGTGATATAAGCAGATAGCTGGTGAAGTCAAACGATCAATATTATCAAATTAGACAGAAAAGTCACGAAAGGTGGTGGCTACACGCAATAAGAGACTTTTAAGCTGAGCTGATATCACGATATTGATATTAATCAAGCAAAAATTATTTACCATTTAGAGATGAAGTGGGATCCTGGTGCTTGTGTACCAAGTGTAACGGTACTAGATGACAGGGTCAAAGGTTTAAATTACTACAAAGTATGACAAAGAGTAGCTTTGAAACTATATTTAAAGGATATTCATAATGCTGATAATATTTTCGTACTAAATCTCACCGTTATTTATGACTGTTATACTGATGGTACAGTTGTCCCTGTAAATCTCATGACTGCCGACTGCCAATCTTATCTGCTGGTTGTGAGTTGTATCCACCAATGCTCTCCCCTCATTAGATTTTACATAGAAACTCATGTTCTTGTCCCGACAAGGCGGTCTAGTGGCGGTTGTCGATGCAGGAGTTGTTGTTGTTACAGTTTTTGGGGTGGTGGTTCTGGCTACAAATAAAGAAAATTTTTATCGTCCATCCGACAATAATCTGATGAAATTTAATGCTGCCAGGCAGGCATAAGGCAAGCGGGGAACTATGGGGTTGAATATAATGTCAAAAGCAGAAATTAACAGAATGAACAGAACTATATATATGAACAGAAAAGATGATGTAGGATGACAATAAAAGTATATATATGTAACTAAATCCTTTAACTTTTGACCCATTTATCATTATCTTGCCAGCATCCCGTTACTGTTTGATAAACCCTAGCTGTAAAAAAATTAAATACACTATTGTTTTACTATAGTACATGCTTTCACAGTGCTAGACAATATTATATTGTTGGCTTGAAGTTGTATGTGGTGAGTTTTAATGTGAATGACCAGGCAAGATAAATGCTTTAATTAAGTTTGGAGTTTGAGCTCTGGTGGATGTGTCGCAGCTATGACATTGATGGTCATATCAAGTCTGTGCCTAGAGTATGGATATCAAAATAAGTTAGTCTAACCTTTTGTATTTTTACTCACCTTTGTTTAGGACTATAATATTCACAGTACAGTTGTCTTTATAAATCACATGACTGCCAACAGCAAAACCAGTCTGTACATTTTTAGTTATATTGACCAATGCTCTCTCTTTGTCAGATGTCACATAGAATGTCTTGTTTCTGTCCTGACAAAGTGCTCTGGTGGTAATTCTCTTTGAAGTTGTGGTCGGTGCAGTAGTGGTTGGTGCGGTAGTGGTCGGTGCGGTAGTGGTCGGTGCAGTAGTGGTCGGTGCGGTAGTGGTCGGTGTGGTAGTGGTCGGTGCGGTAGTGGTCGGTGCGGTAGTGGTCGGTGCGGTAGTGGTTGGTGCGGTAGTGGTCGGTGCAGTAGTGGTCGGTGCGGTAGTGGTCGGTGCGGTAGTGGTCGGTGTGGTAGTGGTCGGTGCGGTAGTGGTCGGTGCGGTAGTGGTCGGTGCGGTAGTGGTCGGTGCGGTTGTAAGTTTGGGATCTAAAATATTAATATCGTTGATGTAATTTGAAACACTTAAAAGACACACCCACGCTCACATATGCGTGCACACAAGCATGCACACATGCACGCACAAATATATATATATTCATAGGAATAATCTGATTAATTAATCTACTAGAGACTGCACCTTTAATTTTTCCAAGGTCAGTCACATGAAGAGGTATCAAGGATCCCCAACGGTGCGGCTCTGACTCACAAATATATCATTTGGTGTTGTCTTATTTCAGATCTATCCTTTTATTGAGCAAAAATGTGTTAGAAGTCCCAAGCATACACCTACTTATATATTCAACTTAACAATTCAAACATATTTTTGATGTATACTCACATCTGAACTGCTTGATTTCCTGATCTTGTCCAACATAGAGTGAGTTAGAAGTGGTAAGGAGACAATAGGGACCTTTCATACATCCTGAGCAGAGATCCAGTGTAGATACCGTGTCTGTGTTCATGTCTACAAGTCGGATCTTATTATTGTCGTCGTCAGCCACAAGTAAGGTATTATGTCCAATAAATACAAGGCCAGCTGGGTAGTAGAAAAGAGAGTCTAGCAGAGAGCTGTCTCTAATGCCTCTGTATCTCGTTGAGCCTGATACAAGTTTGATGTTCTTCTCTTTGTATGTGATACGGTACAGAGCACTATAATCCACTATCACATACAAATCTCCATTCTCATCTTGTGTCAGGAGTCTGAGATGCTGGAGAGCAGCAGACTTGACAAAAGTACCAACAGCCCCTGTATTTATATCTACAGACCTTACAGCTTGGTTATTGTAATCAGTTACGAGAAGCCTACTCTCATCTTGTTTGTCTCTTATTACAAACCAGGGAGTATAGAACTGTCCAGGAAAACCATCTAAATATCCAGGAGACAGACACTGTCCGCTTAGCACTGAAGTGCTCCCTGTTTGACGGTCAATCACTCTTAAACATCGATTATTTTGGTCAGCTACAACGACACGCTTATGTGTGATCTGTGTGAATCCAGTGATTTGCCCGAAAAGAGCCTCGGTCCCACTCCCCTCTCTGTAACCATTCTCAGTAACATTTCCGGCGATGATGTTGGAGTTTGTACCATCACTAGTTTTTAGTGAGAATCTGTAGGTATAGATGACCGAGCCTGGTGTGAGCAGATCCATTTCCATGTGAAAAACATGGTGGGGAGTGGTGGTAAAGTCTGTAGCCGTAGATCTCTCCAATCTGTTAATATGACAATTGTAAACATAGTGGGTTTATAGTAAACTTGACAACTCATCAAACTAGTATATGTTTGTACTGCATAAGCAATCCATCTTGAAATGAGTCATTTCATGTCAAGTTGTACCATATAATACCAATATGAAAATGCCTTCAACTTGAAATCAGAAGCTACTCTACCAGACTACCTAAACAAATAATTGACTAAACAAATTTTATATAAAATTATATTAAATTCAGGCAGTTTAAACCAGTAGTATGTTTAGTATCACATAACCCAAGGATTAACATGATGTCGAAAAAACAGTATGATTTTCGAGCCAAAACAGTGGCTCCTACTTATTGTCGCCACCGCTGATGGATATATTTTTATTAAATGGCAACCAAAGTTTTGCAGCGATTTATAAACGGGCAGTAAAGAATGTGCTAGACACCATCAGCTTTGCGCATGACACAGTGCAAAACTCAATGTAGTTGCTGACTCTAAGTTGGGTAACACTTCAGCTTAGGGGAGATTCCAAGACATCACTGTAATAATGATAGAGCACAGGCTAAATAATAACAGGAGCAGGAAACTGCTCTGTGGAATTCTATTTTAGCTGAGTTTGAGTACCTAGTGGATGAAATGTTTCACAATGATTCTGGCTGAATAATCATCGAATTAGATTTTGTCTTTTTACCTATGCAAAAGGTGCAATATGCTATTAATCAATGAGAAGTTCTTTGAAACCCTTGTTGCCTTTTAAGCTAAGATGAACACACATTTACTCACCGATCAACTAACAACTGAGTATCCTGATCCATACACCAGCCATACTTCAGATTCACACACCATACAACCTGTAATCACGATAGCGTTGATATTTACTTCAATAGACAATTTTCTGAGCTCCAATTTAAGCCTCTGTTTGTAGTTGTCCTCATGCAATATAGGTTCTCTTCAGCCCACACTGGTCCCGGCATAGGACAAAGCATCTGAAATTGGCTTATTTTGTAAACCACATTTAAACTATGTTAATTCAGCGGCACAGATTCTGAATCCAAAATCATTTTTCTCCTATTTTGGGCAGTTTCAAGGTACACCCATTTCAGATCCTTTTTCCTATGCTGCGTAGGTTCAAGAGTACCCATATCAACGTCGCCTAACTTTATACAAGTTTACGATACTAATACGATTATTCTCTTGGTATCATCACCGTATCGATGGTTAGAAAGTGATTTTCAACATATATTTGCCCTGATTGTCCTGATTGTGGTACTATTTCCAAAGAAGGAGCAGGAGCACAAACCGTAGCATTTTTTTTAGTATACTTACAAATGAAACTGCTAGTCTCAGGTACATAGTTATGAAGCCTACTGAATTTCGCTCTAGAAGTACATGAAAATGTTAGCCCCAGTGTTATCAAGTCACCGCACAGCAAGCGAGTAAAGTAATGCAGCTTTGTTCAATTTTATATGATCTGGTAACTTTCGTTTACGTCAATCCTCCGATAAGAGAGCCGTATAAACCACTCAATGCTTGGTACTGAATACTGTTGACATAAGGATATCTTATCAATGATATTAATTTTAAGTCGGCGAATCGGACAATGATACATAACATGTGTTATCAAATTCTGAATATTAATGACTAATGATTAAAACATCTGATATGAGCCGTAAGTAAACATGTCACTGCTATCATCCGAATACTGTTTGATAATTGTGAGAAGTGTGTCATTCACAAACTTAGCCTGTCTTGACAAGCTTTTTTTGGGAAGGGGCGGCCAAAGCTTGTCACCTCTTGCAAGCAAGCTTCTAATAAGCTGAGTTGTCCCCTCTTGGAATCAGGTAGAAATCTCCATTAAATACTGAGATAAGAATTCCTGAGATTTCAGGATATATCAGAGTTGGCCTCTCAGTAAATTGGGGAGAGAGCTCATCCAAATCGCGCCGAACTGAATTATGTTTTCTACCCAATCTAAAGAGGGGACAACTCAGCTTTTCGACAGCTCGTCCATAAGAGGCCGAATACCCAAGCAGGAACAGGCACCCCTCTTCTACTCGTTATTGCTCATTTTCATATCGTATGGAGTTACCCCTTCTTGTTAAGTAAGAGGACAACTACATACAACGTGTATCGTTTATTTACTCATATTTTCGAATACTTTGTTTTTGACATGAAGTTTGATACATTAGGTGTAAACTCATTCAATCATTGACTCATATTTGTGATGCCTTGTTGACATCATAATCGGACTTCTTTTTTGTGAATAGTCCTGTGCACAGCAGTGTCGAAAAAGAATAGATTTTTTCCAGTCCAAAAAATACGTGATCAATTTCAACTGACTGGCTGATGTGCTCCTGGGGGTCCGTTAAAAAACTGCCCCCTTTTGCTTTCCCCCTTTCTCATGTCGCCGGGCGAGACATATTATGGATCAAAGATGTAACTTTTGGTAGATCACAGAGTAATTTAATTGGTTAAAACATTTTCCCAATTACAACAATTCAATGAGTGGTTTTAATTATTTAAAAAATGTCGAACATATCTTCAAAACTCAAATTATTTTTCAATAGTTAGAATATTATTCAATAGGTCGAAGCATTTAGAGTGTTTTTCAATTCGGTTCAAACGACGCACTCTGCTGGCTGTTAGCTCCAAGAGCTTGTAATCTCACAGCATAAACTCTCCTCTAACAAAATTCTGGTCAACTATAGGTATACACATATTATGGCCTGTATGCATTGGAATAAACAATAAAATAATTTGTCCATAAGAGTTGTGTGTCCTGTGTGTTATGTTTGTGTAAAATCTTAGGAATCCCAAGTAAGTTGGCCCAATCAAAAATGTAAACAATGACCTGACACTGTACATAAAAATGATAACAAATGCATGGTCGATCAAGATAGTGTCTTGCTAATCACCCTATCAATCATTATGTGTCAAACATCAATCATCCGAACCAACAAATTATGCATTGTCAGGTATTGACAATTATGTTAACACTAACTAGGCACCACTTTTGGGTTACATAACCCAACTACACTGAATAATACAGTGAGAGTGGGCATATGCGTTTTATAGTAGTATTATAATTGGACATGTTACGATGTGATCATAGCCAGCATCTCGGTCCATGTAATTGCCACAGCAGCTGCACAGGAGTTCAACCAGCATCAATCAGAGTTGAGAGAATTATCTTGAATATTTATTCATATATATTACAAGGAAATAAACAGCGGGCAGCTCCAATTTTGGAGCTTTAGGAAAAGTCACATAAAGTTGGTTGTTTGTACCCTTGTGTCAGCCTTCAATCATGCTTAATGCTAAAGATACAACAAAGGAAGCTTTACACTTTCAAAATCTGCAATATAGTTTTAAATGATCCGTGCATTTGTTTCAAAATTACAAGAAAAGTAGAGCAGAAGTTTTTACATTGTATTCTGTACTGGTATATAGCAAAGAACAATTATTATTAACTTCATAGCAGATTTGTCTTCTACATAAAGCTATCCTGCAAAAACCTCATCAGCATTAGTTTGATATCATAGGCCATCAGGCGTTAAACAAAGCTAGTACTAACAAACCATCTGTCTCCAGTATTACCTCACTTATTCCAATAAACATGGTGCAAGCAGCAAATATGCATGGCTCTGATTGGCTAGTGGGTTGGGGAGAGCCTATGCAAGGTCAGATGTAGCCTGTCTTGAGGGGGGAAGGAACCTGGATCCAGTTTATCCCAGGATTACTAGAATTTTCTACAATTTCAAGAGGGGACAACTCTCTTCACAAAAGCTCGCTTGCAAGAGTTGACAAGCGTTGCCCTTCCCCCAACCGAACAAAGCATGTCCAATTAGGCTAGTTAAGATGGTTCTTTCCTGAAAGTTATGCAGTTTCACTTCCATAATATCTCAACGGGTGCTCTGTGTGGCCTGCCATTGTCTCTCTTTGCCACCCACCAGCCAATCGTATCATAGCCAAGCACTTCGGCTAGATCTAAGGGGGTAATTGGTGATGATTACACATGATATACACCTTGTATATAATACAGGAAGAAGTTATTTGGACAAATGTTCATCTTAGATAGGGCTAGTGGCTTCAGAGTACCAAGAGAATTATAAACTATCTCACTGCTTATTACATTTTGTATTTGGTAGCAGTAAAGTAGTCACCTCCCTATGCAGTAGTAGTACCAGTACTAGTGACTGAAGTACTCACAGACTGATCTGGTGATACTCTGACAGGAGGAGGAGGTGGAGGAAGGTCTGGAGAAGCTCTAGGTAGAGTAGTGATAGAACCTCGGGGTACGGCTGTAGGGTTAGCTCCTGATCTCGCTGACCGGCCGGAGAGGGTACTCTCCAGAGAGGCCTTCCGAGCTTCTATCTGTAATTATTATAAAGGTTAAATAATTAATAACAAAAGTCAACATATCACACAGTCCAACATATCACACAGTCCAACATATCACACAGTCCAACATATCACACAGTCCAACATATCACACAGTCCAATTGTTGTCTGCTCCCATTAAGTTGAATAATTTGACTATTTCGCCTGTAAATCATTTTCTTGGGCCCATGCAGCTATGTTTTGAGAAAATTGTGGGATAAATTTTACCGATGCTTCCTCGCAGCAGGGAGATACTACCTCTACTTTTTATTCAATCTAACAAAAGTGAACACCAGACAAATAGAATAGGTGTCTATTTTCAGTGATGTGTAGCTGTTAAAATTAATCGTCATGATGACAACGTATCTAACTGCTGTAAGACAAAATGATAAAAAATCCGGTTTGACTGTTGTGAAATAAAAGATTGCACTATAATACTGTATAATGAGCCCATTTAGTATTACCTGATAGCTTCTAATTGATCATTACCAAGATTCTGCTTTATTTGTAAAGACCCCCTTCAAGATCAGTTACACCAATTAAAGCTATCAGATTAATGTGCAATAATTCGCTTAGCCTTAGGCTATAACTCGCTACTTGGGTACACTTTAATCGCATGATGACATATGGTATTTTTGTCCGCGATGAAACAATTGTAAAATTCACATTATTGGCAATTTTGTATGGGGTTTTATCAGTAGGCCTAAATGAAGCTGTGTCAGTAGTTGAATCTGGCAAAAAAATCAAGCAGCTTTTATGTTGCCCATTAAGACCATCAACAACTTTTTACTCAAGCAAGCTCTTCTATACAAGTTTTACATGTGGACGACTGTAGCATTACTGGGTTTTCTGACCATTTCAATAGAAATAATGAATACGTTTAACCACATATAGATCGCCATGTGATTTTAGGGGGTCAAATATTTTCCTTCATCCATATTTTGGTGAGCGTTGTTTTTTAGTTTATAGCTTTGCTTTAAAAATCCCGGTAAACTAATAATGTGTATACTGTCAAGCACCACATCTACACCCTACTTAGTAACTCTCCCTCAATGCTTATTCACGGATGAACTTTTAGTATTCATCATGACCCTATGATATTTGATTGAGGAAAAACTGCCTTCGAATCTAAAGATTTGATGAGAGACCAATGAATGAGAAAATCAAACCTGAAGAGCTCTCTTCCTGTTTCTGACCACGATCATGCAGATGCCGACAGTGAAGACTGATGCTAGTACATAGAGAGTGGCAGAAACAGACGCTGCAATGATCACTGTAGATGAGGGAACATCTGAGGATTGTCTTGCCGGGCCGCCATCTTTATCTGAAAATGAGTGTATCACAATTAATATTTTGGGGAATCAGAAATGTATGCAATGTCTAAGATGATGTATATGCCATTTTGAATCGTCGATCTGGTGGTATGTTTGTAAATAAAATGGGAAATAAATTGATTAATCTATGAGCCTAGTGATATACAGGAAGGAACAGAACTGTAAAATATGATGTAACTCACTTCCATCAGTTGTTGATTTGGGAAGTGTTCCTCTGATTGTGCTTTGTATAATGTTGTCCTTACTCGCTGTGGATGTGGATTCTGATACTGATGAATGTGTGGTTGTTGGATGGACTGTTGAGACCATGAGTGCAGCTGTTGTTTTTGGTTCTGTTATTGTTGTTGATGATGGTGTTGATTGAGAATGTGTCGTTATAGTTGGTGTGGTCGATTGTGTTATTCTAGATGTTGGCGTTGTTTTAGTTGCGGTTGGGTCTGTGGTAGTTTGTATTGTTGAGGTTAGTTCGATGTCCGATGTTGTTATAGAAGTTGGTGTTGACGTTGGTATTGATGAAGTGGTGGTAGCAGCTGTTGTTGCAGTGGATTGCATTGAGGTTGTTGTTGGTGTCCTCGTTGTTGATGTTGCTGCTGATGTAGGAGTTGTAGGAGTTGCCGTCGGTAGTGTTGGGGAAGTTGTCATGGTTGTTGTCGGTGTTGTTGTTGGGGACGCTGTTATTTGTGTAGTCATTGGTGTTGTTAATGGTGTTGTCGATGGTGTTGTTGTTGGTATTGTGGTTGGGGTTGTTATTGGTGTTGTCGTTGTTGGTGTTGTTTTTGGTGTGGTTGTTGCAGTTTGGGTACACAAGGACTTTCTTGCATCATCTGCAATTATGAATTGATTCATAGTAAAGAAGCTTGTATGCCTTAGATTATTTATCTGAGGTATTAAAAAAACAAACAAAATAAGAAATAGTATACAACCTTTCAGAAAACCAGGCAATTCAGCTTCATCAAACCTTTTGAAACATCGGAGAACGGGTTTAAACAACAAGATATTCTTCGTATTTTGTTTTACTTGATAACCAGTACAGACCCGGGCAACTAGTGGGGTAGGCTTTTTAATTATAACTTGCATGAAATTATTTTTGTCATCACCAAATATGAATGGGGTTTCACAAGAAATTATTTATAATTTATAACAAATGTTGACATTGATTTACTTTCAGCCGAATTTAAAAAAAATGCCTAACTGTCAGTAACTGTTAGGACTTCCTCACCTTTGGTACATTCCTTGATGCTACACATGACATGGAACGGTTGTGGTGGTGACCTCTGAAGGTCAAATGGTGTTCGGATAGTCCACTTCAGTCCGATGTCTGTCCTCTCGTCATTAATGTTGTTCAATCTTATCACAACATCATGATAATCAAAGCTATTAAAGTTCGGCCATTGTGTCACCTGCCAACCTGTTGGACACATAAAACAAATTTGAATCCACACTAGTGTTAGTCATTACAGAGGTTCAATTCAATAAGTGTGCTCACTGACTCCCATAGACTGGCTGATAGCATACCTCCATGATATCAGCATAATCGTTTAAGGGTTCATTAGGCGTTAATTGACATGTTATATTTTTCCGTTTTCCGTAAACTCAATGTGTTAGAGAATGAAAATATTCCATCAGTTAAACGTTTAAAGCCAGAGGTCAAGAGCTTATGATTGAAGACGAATTGAAAATTCAGGTCATTGCTTACTGGATTCCAGATATTCAGGTCTCATTCCTAATACACCTGGTCTCAGCTAGTACTATTTAAGAGGATCAGTTTACTCGGCAAACGTGTTGGCTCTGATTAGCTGAGAGGAGGGAGAGGCCGATGCTGGGTCAGATTGTACCTGACTGAAGGTACCAATTGCATTACGTAGATTAATTCAGTTTCACTTTTGCTATATCTCAGTAACTCTTTAGTCACTTGGGATTGGCTCACACCCAACAGCTAGGCAGTCCAGAGGCAAAACATTAGCTAAGTTCACTGAGTGCAGCTTTGTTCAACAAGTACTTTCAGCAGAGATTCAAAGATTTACCTTCGTAACCTTGGATACATGTGGTATAGAACAGAGGGCTGAGGTTAGTACAGAGATTCTCAGGAGTGAGGGAGGTCCAGTTTCCCACTTTCAGACGTATACCCAGCAGAATCAGAGCCCCAGCAGAGTCAGCTGAAATATGAGAAAGAATGTCAAGGTCATAGATTTTTATTGAGTGAGGTGAAGTATTACATTGTTGCAACTTGAGTAATATTATTAGTCCTTATACTGTCTTTGTTAAGCTGCGATAGCCCATATTAGGAATGAGTGGATCAATCTATTCATTATAGACCAGACCAGCAATATTAATCTGAAATTAATCGGAATCTGCATGAACTTTCCATAATAGAATAACACATATACCATACATATTCCTTGCTGTTGGCTGTATAAATCTATTGCTACCTGCTATGTGATCTAATCACTTGGACAACAGGGTGCTAAGACATCTTTTTTAGCTTTACTTTTTTCTATCCTCTTAAGAGCATGTTATCATAGCCTGAATAGTAACAAAATTTGACAGACAATAATCCACCGAATATCACATCGTCTTCACCATATGTTTAGGTGACCTGAATAATAACAAAATTTGTCAAATAACAATTTACTGCCTTTCATATTGATCAACAAACAGACCCACCTCCACGTTGTATATAGCTGGTCCTGATAGCGCTGTATGATTCTGACATAGATACTTTAAGTGGAGCCACGATAATACCATCAGAGTCGTCCTCCTTACACAGGGATAATCCCTGCGGCCATGTTATATTCTCAAATGTGATAAATAATTACATCCATTATAACTTCGTTTTAACAATCCATTTTTGACACTTTCTCTGTTTTTGACTGATGGTGGGAGAAGAAAGTTTTAATTGTTGAGAAAAACAAAACAAATGAGGCTATATCATGTTCGCGCATAGCTGTATATATGTATAACCTATCTTTATTTTTACCAGTGTTCATAATATCAAATCAAGTTTACTATGTTTCCTTCAAGTAGCTCTATTAAACTGATGTAATATAAACTTATTTTTTATATCTTCCATTAAATCCGGACAATCTAATTATTCTTCAGTTTCAGTTTAAACCAAGGTTAATTTAATGTTCAATGGAAGGATATTACTGTTTTTTAAACGCTTTCATTACTCTTCAAGACATAAACCATAATAATCATCATAATCATCAACATAATCATCATCATAATCATCATCATAATCATCATCATAATCATCATCATAATCATCATCATAATCATCATCATCATCAACATAATCATCATCATAATCATCATCATAATCATCATCATAATCATCGTCATAATCATCATCACAATCATCATCACAATCATCATCATAATCATCATCATAATCATCATCATAATCATCATCATCATCAACATAATCATCATCATAATCATCATCATAATCATCATCATAATCATCATCATAAAAAGAGGCGGCCATAAATCATTATTACTCTTTGACTATAAGATTATCATTGATTTTTAAGTGCACTCACTCTACTGATTGTCTCCCCTGGAGGGTAGTGATATTTCCAGCACTTATTACCAAACAGAGCTGGAGCTTCAAAGTAACCTCTCTCTTCAGGGCAGTACCCATGTACAGAGATTAAGCTGGATATACGTATCATCAATCCTAAAGAAGCAAAGATAATATGATTGTATAAACTCAAGGTACTCTGAAAGGCAGTAAGACAGAATCTACCATTTCACATTCAAGCCTCATTCAACACTTTCCAATGTTACCTCTTCAATATACACCTGTATTATTCTATACATCTGGATGAGAATGAAATATCTGCCAATGAAATTGTCGAACAATTTCTTTTAGAGATGTGCACCTGTTTACAAGATAGTTCAGATGTAAGGGGTCTGTTAGCGCTGCCTCAAAACTGAACCCACATTTGGCAATATCAAAAGCTGGCTGCAAGACAAAGGAGAGCCGTCAAAAGCCAGGGCGAAATTTGGCACTCAAAAGCAGTAAAAGGAACCCAATATAATTTCTAACGATGATTAGTCGAAAAGAAATCATTAGACAATCTTCTCAATTCAAATACTCGAATTGTGATTAAACTTACCTAAATAAGCAAGCTGATTCAGATCTCGTAAACCCATCTGGTGATTAGCGTAGAACACTTGAGTTTTATCACACCTTGTTTTCCATTGCTGGTCCGACACAAGGACACAGTTGGGTTGAAATAAGGTGGCCCACTCTGATTTATATCCAAAACTTATCCATGTTGAATCAGGTGGTAATTGCAGAAGATCGGTTATATGTAATTGCCCTATTGGAAACAGCTTCTGCATGATTCATGAGTTTAATTGGAGTAATCTGATAGGTTGGTAATTGGGGCCTCTGTGGCTGATGAAATCATTTATCAAAGATTTAAAGTCACATTTTTTTGACTTTGACTAACAATAGAGCTTTTATAGCAGTGATGCCAAATGCACCAGGTATTAAGGATCAGATAACAAGCTAGATATCTTTGGTGATGTAATATTGTAATTCATCCGTTTAATTGGCCTCCTGTATGTTATGTATTTATTCCTACCACTGATATATATTCATATCATCTCATATCATATCATATCAATGACTCCTACATGCTTCTCTCCTAGCTATCAATGCACAGTTGGCAGATAAATTGCTGTGTTTCTTGATGTTGTTTGGGCCACAATATTGGAAATGGTTAGATTTTTCCAGGCAGATTGATGTTTGTTCTGCAGAGCCCTGCAGTTGTATATTATATGCGTGAGAATATGCAATCACACATAAGAAAGTGTGCAACGTTTAACTGCATAGGATCATAGTCCTGCTATATCAAATACTTAATATTTATAGCTGGTCCTTGCAGTTCAGGTTTCAGAGCTCTCAGTGGCAAAGTGAATGTATATGAGTGTATTATGGCTGCAACAAATTATAGCTATGATAACAAATGATTAATTTATATCTCTGGAAGAAACTTTTTGGAGCAATTTTCTTTTGGTTTGGGTTGCTGTTTTTCGGAAATGAAAGTGAGACTTAGTCAACTCGGCTAAATATTAGAAGCAGTTCATGAAGCCTACTGCAATGTCCCATCCTGCAATTACAAATCTTGCTTGCGTTCATGCAAACCGACAGCCTTTTGAATGTTCTGAATTTAGGAATTGCCTGTTCTGTAACAAATCACCTGTTGAATGTAGAAAGTTCTACCACTTTCGATGACTTTCGGATGATTTTTGAAGCATTTCCTCGGAAATGGTTTTGTAATTGAATTGATGAGATCATGTGAACCTTCTGTGCATACTTTTCTCTTAAACACCTTGTAATAACCTTTGTCTGGTATTCAGAATTTTTGTGTTGTTTGATTGAATTTGACAACAGGTGCTTTTTTCGGTTGGTAAACAAAGGCTCAAACATTCATGTCTATATTGATACATTGACCAATATCAATTACATATAAAACTATTCACAAGGACTATATCATTATTATTGAATTTTTGAGCTACTTAAATCTATTGGGAACAAAATACAGTAAAATCTCCTGTTCCAGATTAATAATGGGCTCTTAAAGAACCAATTGTTACTAAAGCAATGGGACAAGGCTTAGTCGTTTGATAATGCAGTACTGTGTTATACTTTTAAAATTTACTAACTTTACACCTGGCTTTTGAATCTCTCAAAATTCTCAAAGAAGCTTTACACTATTAGCCTTCAAAAGAAGAATGCATTAGCAAGTTCTACTACAACGGCCTTTATAGAGAGTGATGCTAATTCATAGTCTTGTTCCCATTATCAAAATAAGGCCGTTCCAAGGTCATATCAGCTGGTTTTGGTAGGGTAAATATCAGTGTCACATTACTGTGAACTACTTTGAATATGTTTTGCAAATAGAACCGGACATTTTAACACCTTTGACAGCTTTCAAAGGAAAGCAATGCTCCTATTTTCATGCACAGGTCATGGCCGCAAAATAAATGGAACATATGTAAGAACATTAAATTTCTAACAGAGTAAAATCACTACATTAATCTCAACAAAATGCCATAATTTAACATAACATATTTATAGACCGATGCCTCAATGTCCTAGTTGTTTTCTTTATTGGAAACAGCAATAAACAAAACATCGACAATCAAAGACAAAGATATATAATTTCTATAGCTTTTGGATCAATTGGTGTAGACTTTATTTCATACAGGATACCACTTAAACAAAATATCATTAGTCAATAAATAATTCAGAAGGTTTCTAAAGAGAGGATATTGTTATTTAGAGTACCTTTAACTGCACTTCCTGCAGAGGCTAATATTATTCAGTGGAGGCAAACATCAGCATTATTTAAAGAGCTGAACATAAGGAGTAGCCAATGTGTTGGCCCTGATTGGCTGGTGAGTGGGAATGTGTGTGTCTAATAATTCAGTTGTACTCTCATTATATCCCAACGTGTGCTATCAGTGACCTGGCATTGGCTGTATCTCCAACCTGACAGCCAAATCATATCAGAGACAACTCATCAGCTAATTAGAAGTAGCTGGTGAGACAAGATGACAGGTACTGACTGCTGTCGTAAAGTTACGATGTATGATACTCTCACCATATCTACTCTTATCGTCTTCTCTTCCTTTGGTTTGTGTAATGCTGACAGCAGCAGTCTTCGTAAGTTATGCCTTCACTTATATAATGTTACAATAAGGAGATTTTTCTTAACATGGTTCGAAGGACAACTTATTCTAGATTTGATAATATAATAGCAGTGTTAGACATGTAATGACTTAGTTACTTTCATAGCATAACCTATAGTTCGATCATTTGGTAGTTTTATGTTAATATTAGTCATCCATTGATCCCAAACACCTGAGTTATTTTACAGATTGTAAATATGTTGATGTTAAGGAAGACAAAGTAATGCGATACCTTGCTTCCTAAAAATGATAGCCAGAAATGGTGCTGTTTTAATTTGAGAGGTATTTTGATTGGTGTTTCAGACTAATTTCCTGTATATTTAGAACAAAAGACAGTCCTGATTTAAGCACTACATGTATAGACAGGCTTAAAGAGTTGTGCAATTTATAAATCAAGCATCGGATAATATTTGCACTGTAAGTTACTTATTATCTGTGAGTTGAATCATTGCATATCTAGTAGCTGGTTATAAGTTGTGAAAAGTTATGTATGTTAATACCTCTGAGTTTTCTACTCTTTGTATATTTTAGAGTTAGTCAACAGCACATGTGGTAATAAGATACAGATATATGATGGTGTGAGGATCTCACCATCTAAAGCTATAAGTACTGTATATACCCGGACATCTATCGAGTGCCTGACTCAATGTGTGAACAATTTCCCTGCCTGTGTCTCCGTCTATCGCAATGATCAAGGTAATGAAGTGGAAATATCTCTCAAATATTTTCATGTGATTGATTCAGGTTGTTTTATTATTCAAATTAGAGTTACATCCAGATAATTTCAGTACATTCAATGGTAAACTAAGCTGTCTATGGATGTGCTCCTCTCTCAACTAGCGATTTAAATTCTCCATCGCTTGGACAGAAGATTATTATTTACTTATGAACAAATAAAGGGTACAGACATTCCCCTGCTGACCCATACAATCACTCTCAGTAATGCTACTTTGAAAACTCAACGATCAATAATTGTAAGCAGACAGGGATGTGAATAAAAATGTCTTTAGGACCCCATATTATGACACCATGGTGAGTATTCCGGTTTGACAGGCTACAAGTTTGTTTATTAGTTTCATATCACTATTATGATCATTGAGTACCCTTCTCACATTTCTACAATGATAATACTGTCAATGTTTATTTAACATATTTTGACATAAACATCATTATTGATTTGGCAGGACTGAATATCCGAGTTGTGCAAATGTCTATTGTGAAATCTGTGTGCTGCTTGCAAATGTCAGCCTAGATGCATTTTTCAGACAAAAGATCAGAAAGAAAGGGTATTGATTATTTTGTGCCAAATCTCTAGCACGATTAGAGCTTTATTCAGCAATGCAAATCAAATTCAATAATAGTTTTTTCTTTTTGACTATAATTTTTCATTTTGACATGTGTAACTTAATTAATATTGCATGCATATTGATGGCTCTTTAACCTAGTACTAGCATTGCGAACTTGTCAAAATAACGCTACTTTTTCCAGGGGGTGAGTAAGGACTGCTTGGGTATCTGATCTTGATCAGAAATCAAGAATTTTGTACTAAGCCACCCGAGAATCAATGCTGGCAGAGAAAATACAGTTCAGTACTCATTTCTTTCTTCAGGGTCAGGGAAAGTTTTGGTGTGTGTTAAATATATGTGAATACAACTCTTCATGTTATAAACGTATCAAAATTAATTCAAGTGCTTATATTTGGTAGTCAAGACCGGAACAAATGATGACTCTTCAAGGAACGAAGGTTCTTCCTGTGTTCTTTGTCGAATATGAAACGATTTTACCAGAATTCAACAAAAAGTGGATTCAGTGGTGCTGTTTCACTAATACCCACGCCAAGCCAGATCCTGAAATGAAGGAAAAAATGAAAACCTAACCTGGTTTATTGTGCCTGTGCCCACTCAATGGCCTCAATATCACAACCCTTGAAGAAAACACTGCGTCTCCATCAGGAGTGTATATGAAGCTAGGCGCAACACTAGAAGTAAGTTTACTTTTCCTACAATTATTTTCACTCAAGAGACGATAACAACTCTTTGAATGCTTCTAATAATGAAATAACATTCGATCTTTGCGGTATTCCTTTAGGCTGACAAGGAAAGTAGCCCACGGCGGTCAATGGACTACTGGGGTTTGGTTGGCATTCAGGTGTGCTCCGACCTGTCTGCAAACAGAGAACCATGTAGCCTGTGTTGCAGCCTTGCCACTAAGGCAAACATTTTCTCCACCCATGCTTTAGGAATGGCATGCAATAAGAGCTGATTTTTTTCATTTTCAATTTTTTTTCTAAACATAATAATAACTAGAAATGCCGCGATCATAAAGGCCACAAAACTTCAAGGGTGTGGATGATAGACACTCAGGTTGTCGATTGAGTTTAGGATAGATGGCCAATTGGTGATTTCATTACAAGTGCAAACTAAGATGGCTGTCCTTTCCATGCAACCGATGAGGAACGCAACCTGAGTATCGTTGCCCTATTAGGTTGCAGAACTCCCCCCTCAATTATTTTCAGTGAGTACAGCCATAGAGTATAGCGCAACAAACATGTTCTAATTGTGGTATAAACCACCAAGTAGTGAAAGAGATGGTATGTAAAAAAAATCTGTCTCCATCGGGACTTGAACTAGGGCCTCTCGCGCAACAAACATGTTATAATTGTGGTATATAAACCACCAAGTAGTGAAAGAGATGATAATTAAGGCAATGAATTATTTTTAAAGGGCAACCAAGGTTTCGCAGCAATGCATTAATGGGTAGCAAATAATGTGCTGGGCAGCATCAGCTTTGTGCATTACGCGATGCAAAACTCAAAGTAGTTGCTGACTCTATGCTGGGTAACACTTCAGTTTAAGGGAGGCTCCAAGACTTTGCTGTAATAATTATAGAGCACAGGCTGAATAATAACAGGAACAGGAAACTGATATGTGGTATTCTCTTTTAGCTGAGTTTGAGTACCTGATGGAAGAAATGTTTCACAAGAATTCTGGCTGAATAATCATCCGAATTATATTTTGTCTTTTTCCCCATGCAGAAGGTGCAATCTGCTATTAATCAATGGCCATCAATGAGAAGTTGTTTGAAACCTTGGTTGCCCTTTAATTAATGTAAAAAAAGAATCAGTTTTCACCGGGATTTGAACTCGGGCCTCTCGCGCAACAAACATGTTATAATTGTGGTATAAACCACCAAGTAGTGAAAAGATGATAATTATGTAAAAAATCTGTTCTCACCGGGACTCGAACTTGGGCCTCCCACGCAACAAACATGTTATTATTGTGGTATAGACCACCAAGTAGTGAAGGAAGATATGTAAAAAAAACTGTCTTCACCGGGATTTGAACTCGGGCCTCCCGCGCAACAAACATGTTATAATTGTGGTATAATCCAACAAGTAATTAAAGATATTATAAATGTAAAAAAAAACCACCGGGACTTGAACTTGGGCCTCCCGCGCAACAATTATTTTTATTATTGTGGTGTAAACCACCAAGTAGTGAAAGAGATGATAATGTTAATTAAATTATCTTTATCGGGGTTTGAACTCGGGCCTCTCGCGTACCACAAGCATGTTATAATTGTGGTATATGTATAAATATATTATTTTCCACATTCACCCCTTTGTGCTATTTTGGTCTCAACTGGGAATTGAACCTATGCCACTTGCACTGAAGCCGCTGAAGCTTACTGATTTTCATTGATGTATGATGGAGATATATGGGTAAAGTAGGCTGTTTTTTAATTTTTAATTAAATTCAAGCTTTCATGACATAAATCAGACAAAAAAATATAAATAGCACACCCTCATCTGGTTTTACTACACATACGTGGTAGGACACAGGACTGTGATTCAGCCGCTTTTTCTATTTTTTTCAAAAACACTTTTTGAAAAAGTGATATGAGGCACTGGTTATGGGTTTTTGTATACACATGCGTTTATCATAAACCCAAAACTTTGTGGATCAAAAGTTAACAATGAAAAATTACATTAATTTACTTTAATAGAATGATGATTGTGGAGAGGATTTGTGTGCAGCTGATGAAGTTTGCCTCGAAGGATGTGGAGACAACTCATTACCAGCGCCTGCATGCGTCAGTAAGTTCAGGGGTGGGTGGAGGTAGTCTTATTGGTAAGGTAGTGGTAGCCTTATTGGTATGGTAGAGGTAGCCTTATTAGTAAGGTAGAGGTTGCCTTTTTGGCAAGGTTGAGGTAGTCTTATTGGTAAGGTAGAGGTAGCCTTATTGGTAAGGTAGAGGTAGCCTTATTGGCAATGCAGAGGTAGCCTTATTGGCAAGGTAAGAGTAGTCCTATTGGCAATGCAGAGGTAGCCTTATTGGTAAGGTAGAGGTAGCCTTATTGGTAAGGTATAGGTAGCCCTATTGGCAAGTTAGAGGTAGCCTTATTGGTAAGGTAGAGGTTACCTTATTGGCAAGGAAGAGGTAGCCTTTGTTGTAATATAGAGGTAGCCTTTTTGGTAAGGTTGAAGTAGCCTTATTGTTAAGGTAGAATTTAGAATTTATGGCAAGGTAGAGGTTGCCTTATTGGAACTAAAGAGGTAGCCTTTGTTGTATTGTAGAGGAAGCCTTATTGGTGAGGTAGAGGTAGCTTTTGTTATAAGGTAGAGGTAGCCTTTGTTTTAATATTGAGAAAGCCTTATTGGTAAAGTAGAGGTAGCCTTATTGGTAAGGTAGAAGGTAGCCTTTTTGGCAAGGTAGAGGTTGCCTTACTGGCAAGGAAGAGGTAGCCTTTGTTGTATTGTAGAGGAAGCCTTATTGGTGAGGTAGATGTAGCTTTTGTTATAAGGTAGAGGTAGCCTTTGTCTTAATTTAGAGGTAGCCTTTTTGGTAAGGTTGAGGTAGCCTTATTGGTAAGGTAGAAGGTAGCATTTTTTGCAAGGTAGAGGTTGCCTTATTGGCAAGGAAGAGGTATCCTTTGTTGTATTGTAGAGGAAGCCTTATTGGTGAGGAAGAGGTAGCTTTTGTTATCAGGTAGAGGTAGCCTTTGTTTTAATATTGAGGTAGCCTTATTGGTAATGTAGAGGTAGCCTTATTTGTAAAGTGAAGGTAGCCTTTTTGACAAGGGGAGATAGCCTTATTGGTAAGGTAGAAGTAGCGTTATTGGCAAGGTAGTGGTAAGCTCATAGGTAAGGTAGAGGTAGTCTTATTGGTAAGATGGAGGGAGCCTTGTTGGCAAGGTTGAGGTAGCCTTATTGGTAAGGTAGAGGTAGCTTTATTGGTAAGGTGGAGGTAGCCTTGTTGGCAAGGTTGAGGTAGCCTTATTGGTAAGGTAGAGGTAGCCTTATTGGTAAGGTAGAGGTAGCTTTATTGGTAAGGTGGAGGTAGCCTTGTTGACAAGGTTGAGGTAGCCTTATTGGTAATGTTGAGGTAGCCTTATTGGTAAGGTAGAGGTAGTCTCATTGGTAATGCAGAGGTAGTCTTATTGGTAAGGTAGAGGTAGTCTCATTGGTAAGGTAGGGGTAGCCTTATTAGTAAGGTAGAGGTAGCCTTATTGGTAATGTTGAGGTAGCCTTATTGGTAAGGTTGAGGTAGCCTTTTTCGCAAGGTAGGGGTAGCCTTATTAGTAAGGTAGAGGTAGCCTTATTGGTAATGTTGAGGTAGCCTTATTGGTAAGGTTGAGGTAGCCTTTTTCGCAAGGTAGGGGTAGCCTTATTAGTAAGGTAGAGGTAGCCTTATTGGTAAGGTTGAGGTAGTTTTAGCAAGAAGAGGTAGCAGCAGCAATACTGGTAGCGGTTGAGTTGAGGTGTTAGTGCCCTGGGAAGCTGGGTGCGCCAGAAGGCATATGTTACACCAAGCATTGATTATAATTTATATATACATATATTTAAATATATATATATATACATATATCATATCATATGTTACATATATGCAATGTTTTACAGAGAAAGTCAAAGAGGCGTGTGACTCCAGACCAGAGTTTGATAATATTAGACATTACTGGGGAGATATTATTGCTGATGACAGAGATTCCGGTTCTGTGCTTGTGAGTTTGGCCTCTAAGTTACATAATTCTGATCTTGTTTGATATGGCCAATGATTTTTTGGGGCATGTTCCACCACAACCAAATAACCAGTGACAAGCCGAAACATGGTCCAGGCCATATTCAACCAAGACCAATTTTGACCAAGGCCAAGTTTGACATAGACCGAGTTTGACTTAGGCCAAGTTAAACCTGGGCCAATTTTGTGCAGGAGATGTTCGAACCAGTGCCATCTGGTTATCGTTTATTTTGAGATCTGCTAGCATGATATGTCACTAAGGTTCAGGACTGCAGAGGTCTGGTTCCTTTGGTCTGGGGAATGGCGACCTTAAGTTGGTCCGCATACAAGGTGATCAGCACAACGTCAAACATTCACCTTGTTGCAGTATATTCTTTATTACAGTTCCTCACCTACCCTAAGCTGAGTGATACAAGTGGGTTGAGAGTGATAGCTTATATGACAGTCCGGACCCATGGAGCCAACACATGTACTAAGTGGTATTTTACCTTCAATGACAACCCATGTGATAATCCTCAGCCAATAGAAATGCAGAATCATCTCCTCCGACATGTCAACTACTTATTCAATATGGATTGTAAGATTTTATTTTGTTAATTCAGATGCCCGGCTCCACTTAGCTGAATAAGTGCGACCAGAGCCTATGCTAAGTCACTAAGTCACTAATTGCCTACTGAGATATTGTGCAAGTGAAACTATATTACTTTTTACATTCACTATACAGAAATTGATACTCTCAGGAAAAAACCATCTGACCTAGCATCGGCTCTCTTCAATTCAGTATTCCATCAGAGTGAACATATTGGCTAGGTCAAACCAAGTAATCTTAAGGGTGTAAACTGGTGTAGGGTAAACCAAATCAATAATCCCAAGCCTAACACCAACACCAAAGCTGATGTAATTCCTCCCCTTGGCTGGTGGCATGGGTGTATATTACCACCCACGACTCACGACAAGTCATGGGTTTAATTAGAATTAAAAAAAATTAATTAAATTTCTTTTTTTTTGAAAAAATTTATTTTTTTAATTTTTTTTTGACTTTCATTCTTAAAACATCTTCGAAGGGTAGTTTTTCATGCTCTTTCCATACCCCCATTTCTGGGTATAAATTGGATTTAATGGGTGAAAACCATAAAAATGGCTGGTGGGAATGGTCAAATTGTAATTCCCTGAAAATACCTATTGACATTCAGTGACTGTGTAAGTAATTCAGTTTTACTAACACAATGAATAACAAGAAGTACTTTCAGTGACTTTTTGTGATGGTTTAAGTAATTCAGTTTTACTAACACAATGAATAACAACAGCTACTTTCAGTGATCTGGCGTTGTCTTCCTTTCCTACTCAACAGCCAATCAAATAAAGGCTGACACATCAGCTACCCAAAGAGTTCTTGATTTTTACTCACTACACAGCTTTGTTGATTACTGTGGATACTTTACTGAACTTTGCCTCTCTTCCAGTGGATGGTACATGTTATGGTTTGTCAGCAGGAGATGTGAGGATTGATATACAGCTTGGTACATGTGAGGGTAGGGGTAACGCTAACTCATATACTGGATATCAAGCTCCTAAGTCTGTGCTTGTCATGGAAGTAACCAAAAGATCAGGTAGGTCCCACAAATAAATAAATGTAACATAAGAACTGAACAAAATTTGTGACACAATGTGTGACACAAATTGTGACACAGTGTGTGACACAATGCGCGACACATGGTCTGACACAATGTTTGAAAAGATGTGTGACGTGGTGTATGACAGAATGTGTAACGCAATGTGTAAGACAACGTGTGACATTTCCACTCTGAAAAAAACATAGTCAGTCTCTCACTTTACCAAATAACACGCTGACTTTCGTAGTTTTATGTCTGATGATCCAGAGTAGAAAAAAGCCTCACCTGTACCTCTGTTTTGGAATTAATGGCATTAACATTTGCCGCACATAACATACCTAATTAAATGGCTAGATGTGGGCTATTAGGTTTGAGAGAACAGCCTATCAAAGCCAACACAGTATTTTCCTTTCGTTTGGTTTTAGGAAAAGTGCTCAACAATTTACGCATTTACACATAAGTGCATTTCTAGAGCATGGTATATAATTTGAAAGCTAAGAATTTATCTTGTTTTATCAGATCCTCAGAAAGTCTGTACATCAGCAGTGAGCTCCAACTACAAGTATGAATCATGGGTGGATGACCTTGACATTACACAGAACTTTACTGAGTCCAGCTATCTTATCAAGGTATGAATAGGGTCCTGTAGTTATACCTGGTGATAGCTAATCATCTGGATTTGAGATGCCAATTTCTTTAAAATTCTGTGATATATTGTATAATCTAGTTTCAACTTCATCCAAAAAGCAAAAAGTGTGAGATCTCATTAACCCAGCAAACGCAAAATGTTTTTAAAATGTTTTGTACCTCGTGATAATGTTGTGATCGCGCAATTGCATTCAAGAGCATACTCCCTGATATTGTTGTATGATATCGGGTTGACTGGCTGAAACGCAGCTCATTGGAGATATCATATTATTGTGTTTAAAACATCGCCTCAAAATGTGATTCCCATCACCTCACAAAATTATTTTTTGTAACATTATCAGCAAGTTTTGACATAACGCTCTAACGACAAGCTATCCAAAATGTTCCCATAACTCCAATATAATATCTAGCAATATTGATATCCAATGTCTTTGTTTTAACAATTTTGTGTAACATTATCCACCTGTTGTGACATAACGTTCTAACGAGAAGTTTTCCAAAATGCTATGGTAACTCCGATATAATATCCAGCATGATTGATATGCCATGTCCTTGTTGTAACAAGGTGCACCGACTGTTACTGTAACATCTAGTGGAATTGACTATATGGCAATTTGACAAAAATGCTTTCATGACACTCTGTTAATGTTCTGAATGACTTCGTGGAATGACATCACTACAACTTCTTGAAGCTTATCCAGCAATAACATCATGGCAAAACAGGTGTAAAACTGTTCTCTCAAAATCATTTTGTAACCTGATCAAAACAATATCAATGAATAATCATCAGTAATTATATGATTACTGTGTCTCAGAGCTTTGCAAAATTTTATCAATAGATATTACAGATAGTATATTTTATTATCTTTCATTTTATCTGTTTAGAAACATTTATTCTGACTGCAACTTGTGAGTGAATAAGTGGTTTCCACCATTTGAATAGCATATTTTTAGTTGTGGGAGGATTTTAGGCTAATGAGGCTTGGGTCAACGTCCGGTTGAGTGTGGTTTACAGGATTGAACAACTTTTTGTGAAAGGTTGATAGTCATGCTGCGGCCCATCATGCTGGGCTTTGACGATTGGCTGTATTTTGCTGCAAGGCAAGCAGCTAAGTTTAACGAGGTTTTATGTTTGTGTTGCGAGTTCATATCATGTTCACCGTCTACCATATGTCCACAAGCAGTGCGAATAATAACCACCATACCAGTTCTAATTTGTTCTGAAAAATTGACATTTCTAACCCTCATTTTATGCGTATGTCACATGGGCTTATGCAAAATTAACATCCGATGATGAATTGGGAGTTGTTCTCTCATGAACCATAATTTCATTGGGACTGCATTACGTTTATCATCTAAGCAAAACCCAGGAATTAAACACAGATGCTACAATTCCGTACGCAAACTGGTTGGACCACATGCCATCGGAATTTTAACTTCATGTAGGAAGATCATGTACAATAATATTAGCTGCTTTGAATTGGAAGATAGGAATCATACAATATGACTTTTTGTTGACTATGCAGGAATGTGCACAGCAGCGTATCAAGTTTGAGAACTACCGCTATTTCTGTTTCAAGGTTTAAAATCTGATGTCACAAGGACAATCAGCCATACATTTAATAACACAAAATTACGCCCGTACACGTGGGCACAGCAACTGCCCTATATTTAATCAATTGCTTTGCTTGCTTCAACATAAATAACTGTAGAATACAAATCCTTGAATTAGGAGAAAAACTATTGTAAACAATTTTATGCACACGCTTAACAAAGAGTTGCTCCCACTTGCATAAAAAATCACATTTATACATTGTTCGAATAAATTCCTAAGGTTCAAGGATTCCAGACCATGCAATAATTGTTCATCACCTGAGGAATTGCTCATTGGGCACTATTGAATTACTTTTAGGGCCTGGTGTTGTCTGAATAAGTGGAAATTATATATAAAAAAAAGCGATGCTCGAAGCTTTTCTTGATCTATTGTGAGGAGAAAACTCTGAGAAGGGCACAATCGGATCGTTAATCCTGATTGACCACTATGGCTAGATTTGACCTGAAGGCATGCAGTCAGGGTAGAAATAGTTTGCAGGCAAACCAACAATAAACAATAGTGATCACTATATCATAGGTGCCCAAACTTGTCCTACCATGGGTTATATTTGCAGTTTAGAAAATGTCCGTGGGCCAAGAGTAGTTATGCTTGGTGATTATTGATAGTCGCTAGGAGGCCCCATAACAAATATTTTGCTTCATAATTTTGAACATTGCATGAGGAAATAATTTTTGGGGCTAGTGAACTGACTAATCCAAATAATCACATGTCCTGGTTGAGGATTTTTCAAAACTGATTACATTCCGAAAATTAGCAAATGAGCGAATAAGAGGGCGGCTTATAAAAACGGGAGAATCACAACCATTCAGGGGCGTATTGTAATTATTTTTGATGTAGAGAACTAATTCAACAAGCGGGAATTTTTTTGGTGTCCTTTTCTTGCAGACTGATGTTCTCTAGTTCTGTTCTCTATTCAGTTGTAGGCCAATCCATGTAAGTTTTTTCAGAAAACAGACCATGTTGCATGGTATGAGTTATCAGGACATTTGCGCCCGCATGAATTATCGCCGTTTGTAGAGTGTCACGATGGCAATTGAGCCACTTAAATTTGCTAGTTGTGGGCCACATTTGGCCCATGGGCCCCAATTTGGACACCCTTGCACTACATAGTCATGGTTTGAAGTTGAAATCTGGTTTTCAGTCTTCCTAAAATTTAAATGAATTATAAAGTACATTTAGTACAAAAATGATCACATTTACATGTTCACTTTTGAAATCTCAGCAAATGACAATTCAACTTTGAGACATGCATAATGATTGATAGGGTTTGCTCCTCACACTTACATAGAAATTAATTAATCAAGGGTAAGTCCAACAAAAGAACTTTGCTGGCGAAGTGTTTGAGGATAAATACCATCAATCAATCAAGCAATTTATCAGTTCACAATGTATTACAAGTGTATCCCTAAAACTTCCGTCTCCATTACACATCGGCAATCTAGACAACAAATTAGTTATTTTGGTATCACATTTATACGTGGCTGTCTGCGCTGAAGGTAAAAAGCTCACATTTAAAAATCAGAAATTGAAATTCTAGCGATACATGCTATAGAAATGATTCCTAAGAGAATGATTTACAGGGTCGATTTCTCCCTTTTGATTGTGACCCTGCCATCTTTTACCAAAGCGCCTAAGTAAACCCAGCTGAGGGGTTGGGGGGCGCTGGAAGCCTACCCAACGGGGTTCGGCACAGAGCCCCGGCCCCAAAGCCTAGAGAGCAATTTTGGGCCTTTGCATTGCATTGACTGGGTTTTGTAGGAGTGTCTCAGGTGAAAATTCACAAGCAGATTACTAAAAGAATAAAGCAGTCAACCTAAATAGTATGGAACCTACAGACACGATCGCCATCCCGAGCGCCATTAAGGGCTGCCTGTGGGTTGTTTTTTTGTTGTAATCTATCGTATCATACAATCAAGGTGCTTGTCAATTAGATCAGGAATAATTCTGCCTGGTATCATACCTAATAACCTAAAGCAAGACATAAGTATTCCAAATGACAGCACCTTAATCAGCCGCCTGTATATCAACGATGTGTTTTTTCGGAGGGAGATCAATTAAATTAGCTTGAGCAGACACAGCTGAATTTTATTGTGAAAAAACTACTGAGCTTAGCTGACTTTGAACAAGAGAAAATCACAGATGAGTATGGGCTAATAAATTCTGTGTTAATTTGGCCTCAGTTCAATCTGTGCTAAATAAGGGACAGTTTGTTGACACCCTCTGATTATTATGATTATAACACTGGGCTAATACAATTCACTGCTAAGCTTCTGATCCCACTGTTGAATAGAGTTGATGATTGACTGTCCATTCATACAGTTATAAAATTGTCAATGTAAATAAACATACATCATCTAGTATTGTCATTTACATGAAATAGGCCTATATTATGTAACTTTGGGGTGTGGCGGTATACTATAGAACATTCCTGTTGCTCTCTTCCACTGGTCACGCCTGTGGCGTAACCAGTTGATCAGGAGCGACTCGGAATGCAGGCAAATGGACCAAACTTGGTCTAGTATACTAGGACATGGCCCTTATATTTTAATTAAGAGGTAACATGAGTGAATATAATTAGGCTGAGTATTATGTAACCTCAAGGTCAGATTATCAAACCATTACTGGCTAGGTTTCATCTGGCTGAAAAGTGGGATGGCAGTCATAAGATCAAAGTGATAAACATCATGAAATTCCTTTGCCTTGATAATGATCGATCAATCACATGCAGGTATGGTGTAAGACTACCTGTCATGCATGACAAGTTGGCAGACCCAGAAATCAGGAGGTCTCCAAGGACGAACTATAAACCCGGACTACCACTCTGCGTCCAAGAGTGTGGATGCAATGTAGGCCTAGTGTATAATATTTCCAAGCCAAAACTTGACTGTAAATTTTGTTAATTGCATAATTTTACCTCAATATGTGGATGAAATTGTCTTGATTTAACCAACTTGGGAGGAGCAGCCTTAACAACACTGGTAGGTAAGGCTCGAATATTGAATAGCCACTTACAATACGTAATGTTAATAAGCAAATACATAGGTATGTGTACTGTGATGGTAGGAGAACACAGTAACTCTTGCAAAGGGTAGCTTCAAAAACTTTCTGAGTAAAGGAAGCTGAAAAAGGGAGGAGAAAGGGAGATAGGGAGGGGATGGGAATTACCCCTAAAAACTGGGAGCCTCCCTACCAAAAAGGGAGACTTGTCAGGTATGCTACCTGCATGTGATCACAGAGTAAGGATATATATATATATATATATATATATATATATATATATATATATCCTTGCTCTGTGATCATAATGCTGTTGACTGTAGTAATAATTTTTTCTAAGTTTGCATTTGACATGATCTGGCAACTGTCACTGCGGGAGGTTAATCTTCGACTATGTTGTCCTTTTTATGAACTCAGGGACTGTGGAAATAGTGTGCAAATCCTCTGTCTGTTTAGACAGAATAGTTACGGAATGCACTTTCTATTGAATAAGTCAGAGTCATACACTTAGGTGCAAGATTTACTAGCTTACAGACTATGCATGATAATATCTCGCATTATTCAATTTCCATAGGCTAAGTAATTGGCTCATCCAACATTCCCTAAAACCACAAACTGATTGATTCAGCAGCCACACGTTTCAAAATGATTATGATGTAAACAATTTCAACAGTTCAATAAAAGGACAGATAATAGTGACTGCAAAATAAGCAGTAAGCCCAAAATTGACCAGGGGTCTATGAACAAGTTTTTTAGGCCACATAAATATGTACGTACAGGGGGGGGGGGTTCTCCTAGTTTTCGCCACATTCTACTGCTCAATAATTTATTTTTAACTGTTACCAGTTCCTAGTCTAATTTAAGCTCGACAAATCTTCATCCATGCTTTTTATATTGACCCAGGACGATTAAATGAGGCTAGGGTGTCAACTAAAATTTTCAATAGTTTTTATACCCTTGTATACTGCTGCATTCCTATTCTGCTGTGATAGAATTAAGAGAGTATGGAGTTTTGCAAAAAAGCGATAAAGAAAATCGGAATCAATATAACACATCACATGTAATAATCTGTGGAGTGCCAAAGAAAACTATTTCTTTGTTTGTAAAGAAACAGGAAAAGGTCGAGACTTGATATAATTTATTACTTATTGGTTATTTCTGAGCGATGAATGAAATAAAAAGAACGACATGAAATTAAAAAGTCTACTTTAATGAAAAGCAAATTATATCGGCGAGTGAAAAAACTGTCAAATTGCTATACAGCAGCATTTTGTTCAATGTTGATGTGTGTTTCGTGACACATTATGCTTACTGCAACTGCTAACTGCAATTATGCTAACTGCATAATACAGAGGCACTACACAAATGATCATTGTGTAGACCACAACAAATACCTTATGCTATCAGGACCTATGATATTATCTATAATAATAGCAAAATTTATAAATAGCACATATGGATTACATTGACCTAGCTCAGTGTCAATCCTCTGGCATCCTGTGACATCATGCATCTAACCCTAGCATAAAACATCTTGCTAAAATTTTACAGTATTTTCCGACTGTTCAGATGTTTTACCCAATCGCGGGCACTTGGTGTCATGGTGTCAGGTAATCAACACACAGTCTTTTTCTGTGATTTGGTTCCGCTTTTTCGATGTTTGCCAGATTATAGGCAGTACCTAACTACTTGCATGTCCACGCATGTCAAAGCATGATTTCCAAGCAATAGCATAATACTAATTAAATAGTACATCTCCAAACAAGCTTTGATCTTTTGAGTGAATAATTTGGCCATTAATTTGACACTTGTTACCTGGTTATTTCGGAAAGTTTTATGTTCGACTTTTAAACGTTTGCAGGGAAATGAGTATACGAGTCATCATTCTGTCTAATTTACCCAGTCTCCCTATCTTATTTAAATTTTGTGCGAAATATATATTTTTATCAATTAAATATTTATGATCTGTGTCTGACACAATTAGCCTATTGATAATCTCATGCAGTTATAGCAATTCTACCCCATATCATTCCTATGCACACATGGTTGGAGCCACCAAAACTCGTTCGGGCTTCTTGTTGTACTAAGGTACACAAAGAGACAACATCTTCATGTGTCGACTTTCTATTCATGATGAACACAGACAACAGTTTCATACAACCACATGAAAAAATCACAGGGTTATGTGAAATAGAGCTTATTTCAAGAATTGTGTTGTTGCAATATGCGGTCAAAACATTTTATAATTGACCACTATTGATAAGCACCCTTGTGACTTGTAAAGCACAGCCAGCCGAATAATTGTAGCTGGCATCAACCACTTGTGCCATCATAGGATACCTCATTCAATTGAAATCTAATCTGAAAACAACATCAGTCACTCAAACTAGTACAGCAAAATGGCTCCAAAAGCACCATCGTATTACATCGTCAGCTCCATTCGAAGAGAGGAAGTAAGCATTGTTAGCAGTAATTGGATCAAAAAGTCAACTTTATTAAAGGAAAAGGACAAGCTAAAACACTCAGTTGTGGTGAGTCATAAATTTTCTTAGCAAAACACTTTTTTTTTAAATTTCCAATATTCAAATATGCATTTTATTTTAATGATTTCAAATCTATTTTTTAAGATTTATCAAGTTGGTTCATTTGAAAAGAGTGCCATATGGTTGAAATGCCCCAAATACTAATTTTTGGTATACATTGGTGTTTAGCAGCGCCAACATGGATTGACAAGACAAAGCCTCGCAAGTGCATATGCCTTACTGATCTGTGGATATTCCAAATGTTATCTTGGAGTCCTTTCTTATTGACTAGTGTAACAGCTGCTCTGATTATTTTTTCCAGAAATGCTATTGGCCACCACCCACCACAAACGGAAAAAGCCTCAGGAAGGAGCATGCATTTCCAGATATTGGCAATTGGACGTTGTATGACGCGAAGATATTGCAGCTTACAGGTAATGAGACAAAGCTAACATTGTCTACGGCATTGGTTTCAATAATTTATCATGATTGCATCACACTATAGGAAAGTACTATATTACGCCGATAAATTCTTGTGGGATATCCCATTCACTTGGTATTATCGGCTGTGGAATCTTCGAGGGTGGTTATAGCGGAGATTATAGCTCAAAAAATAATTTCTAAAATGAGAGATTTTCAAAAAAAAGCACAGCTGATACATATATCCTCAGTAACAGGATGGAACTCGGAGTTGCAACCTCAGTCAATTCATATGTATTTGAGCGCTGCACACATAACATGACCACCGCATGCCCAATAGAGCCAAACTTAAGTTCAATCTACAAAAGTTTGCAGTATTAAGCAAGATTGTGTTGCAAACATATGCCAGCATCCCTCTCACTAAAATGTTACGCATTTTCTTTCCAGAGGACCACGAAAAGGCCAAGGTGTATGAGTCGCAAGCAAGAAAGAAGGATGGTATCACTACTGGTTAGTTAAACTTTACACAAAAATATAAATAAATATAACTGATGTCCCCAGCAATGTGGTTGCTGTTAGGTTGGAGGTAATGGTTCGGTTTAAAGGCTGTCCTTTCCTATGTCTGAATTAATTACTATCACTAAGCATCAATATTTACACTAAGGATTGAGGTAAAATCTCATCCAAAATTCTTCAACTGCTTCTTCTGTGTTGCTGAGACATCAAAATTTTCTATCCGCAACAACCAGGAATCAGAATGGGGTAATTCTAAAAAAATTTGTCAATCATTCAAAGAAATATTCACATGGCCTGACATTCAAATCAAGTGTCTGCGCTTTCGACCATTGAAAACTCAGGGAACAGCACTGCATATGTATATATTTAGTCCTGTTTGATCTCGATGCTTCACAGGTCGCTGTACTGCTACATAAAAATTGGTGCTGCTTAAGATTTCCCTTGTAAAAAGAGTCAAGGATTTTTATTTTAGGAATTCTTACAAGTATTTGGGTTGTTGGATGTTGTCAATATAAACTATTGGCGAGGCAATTTATTTCTGGTAAACAAGCGCAGACTGAACTAATGATTTCATACCACAAACAGGTTAACATTGATGTTTTGGTTTGAAAATACTGTGTTTATGTAGATACAGAGGCTGGTGAACAAAGCTTGAGGAAACAACTCTGTCATCTCCCCAGCGAATTCAGAAGGACCCTAGTAAGTGTATGCAACATTCTTTTATTTTCACATTTAATTTAGGGCATGCAGTTGCGGTTGGTTGGTTTATGTAGCGAAAAGGACCACTAAATCTTTGGTTGGGAACTGATAGCAGTAAGGAGTGGTCACTGTCATGATGTGTATGCATGATTTGCAGTACCGGTATCGGTGTTTTGATATTTGGTGTGAGTTGATCATTACTATACACGTTATGGCCGGTCTAGGTCTTGCTGCCAGTCAGCGTTTCCTTTATACTGTGATATATATTAAAATGTATCCCACATTGAGCACCATTATCGATTTGTTGCACTCAAACCCCTTGCCGGCAATACGGCAATACGTTAAATATGATCTGTGGTTTGTTATGGTCCATATAATAAACAATTTTGTGCCCGGTGCAATCATTCGACTAAGAAAATAATTCAGTTGTAATTTTTTAAAGATGATGGTGATGGAGAAGAGAGGAATGGTGCAAATGATGACAATAGTACACATGATGGCAGTAGTATGGCTATACCACTACCGTCATTTGATCTAAAGACCTCAAATGGTGAGTTATAATTCAAGATTGATTCATGAGATAAGATGCATTACCAACTTAAAGACCGATTATAGAAGAATCATGATAGCGGGCCCCACCAGATGCACTTGACTCAGAATTGATTTAATAACCTATAATGTTATTCGAGGCAGCCTCTTCCCAATATATATGTTCAATGATTCGATATCTCTGAATTTTGCAACACAATAAACTAGCCCAATCATCCGGGCGTTGTTGTAGTCGCAGGAAGGGATCATTATTATCAGCCAAGTCTATTTTTGACATTGCCTTGGAGTTGCGATGTCACGGGAAAGGGGTTGACAACTCCGACCATCTGTGAACAATAATTGAAATACACCAGAAGTGCTAAACATCTATTTCTCTCTTGGTATCTTCAATATCAACTAACATCCGTTGACAGTTAACGTCCACCATGGGTTCAATATTTATATGGTTTCTGCCAAAGATGAATATCATGGATCCATTTCGGTTCATTGATAACCCATATTTACATTAAAAGCAGCCACTTTGTTTTGTTGTTAAGTTTAGAGAGAGTGAAAATACGACTTCAGAATAAGTACCTAACAATTTATCGATTGCTAGCAAAAAATTCTTTGTTTTTAGATGAAGATCTCATTTCAACTCCGAAAGAAAAAAGCCCAGAATTATGAGTCCAGAACCATCGCCTAGTACGCGTAAGTATCCCTTTCTCCTTTTAGTCTCTGTACAAAAATCAGGCTCATTGCAACAAAGATACAGTATCCAGTTTTTTCTGAGACTTGAACTGTATTGCTCAAATGAGAGAATAATATTGGAACAGATAATAGCCAGAAAACTTTGGACCGGAACTGAGATCTGCTTCCGCTTCTAACACTTAATTGGAATGCCTCAGAAACATGCATAGGTGGTTCAATATATCAGTGCACTCTTTAAAACATGTTCATTGCAGTAAGATGAAGTTGGATTGAACCTATAGCAGGACAATTTCAAAAAGATTACAGATAAGCTTAAGATTTTTGAAAACTTATCATCTGAAATCCTTTTCACATAATTTGGTCAAATATTTGAATAAATTCCAACCATTAGATTGGCCGAGATCACTGCAGAGTAATCAATTTTGTTGCTGATGATAAATGTGACCAACTTGATCCGAATCGAAACGGTAATATCCGGACTACAATAGCTCAGTCAAGTTTGCTAGACGGATATTTATCATCTGTTCCTATCAAAACTGTGGACCACCTCGCTACCTTTGTTATGTAACTATATTTAAGCGCATTGGTCACTTTTTCAGCTCAACAATGGTATACTATAACAACACAACCCTATTAGTAACGAAATACATAAATATCTTATGAGTTGTCCCCCTCTGTGAAAAATGGTGGACAACTCCTGATTGAACTGTTGATAAGGAACTTTTAGCATTGAATTGAATACTATATTTTAATTCCAAGTTTTTATTGTAGATGGATATTCACAATCGTGTGTGGTGTTGGGGGAAACTTCAAATCAGAAAATTGAAAGTGAGTTATTTGAATGTTGATAAATAGATTAATACTCCCTGGATGGCAGCGACCATTTCAATCTAAATGATACACTTTTTTATCTGTTTGTCAATTATTAGGATGTCACTTACTGCCAACACCAACACAATCAGGCAAAGTAATTCATCCACAGTCTTCCCTCAAATACAGGACAAAGTACCCCAATATATTCTTTGCGAAACAAAAGACTTTGCCTTTGGTTGTATCGCTGGAAAAAACTTTGTGAATAATTGGTTGAATGGATTTTCATATTTCTTCTATAGGGTTGCTGACAAACCTTGATATGAAGGTCAGCAAGATAATCAGACACCTTGAGAGAGGAGAGAGTGGCAGTTTCTCTGCAGTCGAGAAAAACATAGTCGACATGTTTGAGAGCCCTCTGGAATCTCCAGAGGAGCTCATGCTTTTCAACGAGCAACTCAAAGAGGATGATACCAAGTATCAGCAGTTTGTAAGTAGACCAGTGGTTAATCAGTATTTTAATTTGCAATATCAAAAATTTTGGGTAGCAAATATGCTGCAAAAATAGGTGAAGGGAAGAATCATTTCTGCAGCACATGATCTACATCTGATGAATCATGACTGTGCTCGAATTAGTTTGCTCTTAGGCAAAGAGAAGGCGAATTACAGAATGTCAACCATATCGCCAGATCGGCTACATGGGGGCCTGGACGGAAAAAAACAGACTTTTTAACTTTCATGACACATATACAGAGACGCCATTATAAAAATGTTGTTTTCAGTTTTCATAAAATTTATTCTTGCAGCAAAAATTCTGTGAGACAATCGGAGGAAGGAGCCTCACCGAGGCTGTTTTCACCACAATGAGGAGAGTGGCTTCAAACCATGTTTGGCAGCATTTCACGCTGCAGGGCACAAAGACAAAACAGTGCCTTGCAGGCACAAGAGTCTTCAAGACGATAGGAAGTAAGTAGAGGCTTTGATGACAAAATGCTGCCTCAAGCGTAATTTACACACCTTTGTTGATTCAATGACTGCTTTCAGAATGTTTAGCGGAAGTTACCTGCCCATGAGGTTTTGGAAGACAACTACTTGTGTAAGGCATTTAGTATGAACCCTCATGTGATGGGCAACATGGACAATTGTTATTCATTATTTACTCTGTGAGTTTTTAAGGGTATTTATGAGCAGGCAGGGGTAGTGGTTCTCACTGTACTTCAAAAATTTTATGATAAATCTAGACAGGACATTAAATGGAGTATTAGCAGTGATGCATTTATTCTAGGGTGCCATTACACCATTGGGATGTGTAGTAGCAACGGTGTTATCATCAATCATATTTTGAGTTTGAGCTTTCCGAGATCAACTGATATTAATTTTAATCTACCCTATAGGAGTTTAGTTTTCGCAGCATTTAGGATTCGCATTTCGGTTGATTCCTAGATTGCGAAATTTAGTGTATCTTAAATTAAACTCACTCACCATAGTTGCATAAACAATTTACAATTATACAGGAATACACCTTCCCAAGCATGCAAGCTAGCATGGTGTAGTGGTCTAAGTGTCCGCCTTGCAATCAGATGGAGAATTATGCCCTGGGTTTGAATCCCAGCTTTGACATTTTTTAAAAATTTTCACTAGTAAGCCTACTAGCGAAATTTAACTCTAGCTAAATTAAACTCCTATAGGGTAAATGATTTCTTTAACAAATAACAGCTCGAACGTGATTGTGGAACGCTGCTCAATCTCATGCAATTTTCAAACTCAAAACCCAATTAAAGTTGATCAAGTAGTAAATAAAACCTGGACTGCAGACCAAATGAGAACAACATTGCCAATAAACATTTCAATGGTCAAACCTCAAGTGCCTTATCTGTATATTGGGCTTTGTTTAAGTTTCTTATGTTCACAATGTTTTACCCCAGTTTTGTTTGACTGCCTGCACTGCCTGCGCTGCCTTCTAGTAATTGATATGTTTATCTTTCAAAGGAGCTGTGAGGGCACTGGGATACAATGACACTGCGGTGATAGAGAAGATGGGGGATCTCTGTAGAGCCGCACCTAATCAGAAGGGCGGCATCAACTTTAGTGTTGGAAAAAAAATGTAAGTTGAGTGGCAAATGGCCTGTCATGACAACCTTTGTTGGGTGGGGAGGGGGCGCCGACAAAGCTTGTCAAGACATACTATCTGGCTCAGTACAATGAATTGCACACAGACTGGCACTTTTAGGTTAATTGCAGTTCAAGCTCCAGGTAGTCAAGTTTAATTGAAAGACTTAAGATTGTTTAAGGTCTTTCAAGTAAGTCTTAGCCTAGTTTCTCTAAACAAGTTACAAATATGTATGCAGCTTGTTAGAACTAAAAGTAGCGAGCAAATAACAAAGGTCATTGCTAAGCCGATGCTCAACGAATGATAAATTTTTATTTTTGGAGCCCTTTTTGAGTTTACTATCTGACTCTGTTACCATTCAATCCAACAAATCATATAACTATTTTGTGCTTTGAGCTCAGACCTCTGTACAAGAGCGGACAACTCCTTAAAATACAAAGGAGTCTTGAAAGAAGCATTGTATCGGTGATGTTGAACCAAATGCATTGTAGGAAACCAACTGTAATAAGAATGTGTTGTTATTCTCTTCTTTTAGAAAATCACAGAGCTTACTCTGAATGGGGACAGCGATGACTGCAGCATAGATAGCCAATAAAGTAAAAAAATAGATATCTAACCAATTTTATTTTTCTCCACCATTAATGTTCATTTTTTACTTTTGATAAACGAAATTGTTGATTACACGTATATAATCATTGAACATTATTTTGCAATGAATAAAACAACTTGGAACATCACTACACTCTTTGCTAATCAAATGACGAATATGAGGATTTGATAGACTTGTGAGGTAAACAGAGCTTTGAAAGTTGTAGTGCTGAAGCAATGGCTGTTGTCTTACTGTCATTGCTGTGCCGTGCAAATCGTCAAGTCATTTAAATTTGGAAATTTTAATAGAGTTCAGCATTGACGAATTGGATTGTCATGATGACGTTATATAAATGGTTTCTCCAAATATCGGGCAAAAACGTGTTTTTAGTAGAGTTCGACGATGACGGATTGGATTGTTATAAAGACATTATGTAGATGGTTTCTTCAAATATCGGGCAAAATGCGCTCAGGGAATCGCCACGATAGTGGGTTTCAATGATAAAAAATTTTATCGTGAAACTGTTATGAAAACATTTTGTAAAACATCGTTCGAAACTATTATCACGGCAATAAAATTGTGTCTACACATTTTGCTATTTTGATGTCGTGGCACGACGTTATCACGAGGACCACTACTGTTATGATAATGTTATCAGAAGGTTTTAATAACATTTTGTGTTTGCTGGGAAGGTGCACTAAGCATGCAAGAAATGAAGCTCGGTACTCGGAGGTTTTTATCTAGAACCACCAAATCAAGTTATCAGGGCTGAAGTTTAGCAGAGTCCTTGCTGACGCCTGCCGGCGGGACTTCGGAGACTACAATTTTAAACTTAGGACTAAAATGACCATTACATTGTAATTCTTTTCAGTCATTAGAGTACAGGAAGATATCAGATGAGTCAAAGTTAAGAGTCAAGTACTCTGCATATACAGGAATACATCTTCTATCAGATGATACTTACTGTGCTAGATGGTAGGTTGGAATCAGTATTTACATCATTTCTGTAAAACCAATAACCATTTCTGAAAAAGGTTGATGCCTACAAATAAAAAACAGATCGCATTAGATGGCAGGTGCTTGCTTATGAAAACTTATGAATGAACCTTTTATTTTCTATATGCTCTACTAGCAAACGAGCCTCTCTTTACAATATTTGTTCAGTTTGGGGGAGGACAAAGCTTGTCAATTCTTGCACTGCTCGATGTCGAGCAGCCTAGATTAAATAAACTGTCTTCTCTTGCGAACGGGTAGATAACTTCTTTATCACACTAATCAATTTGTATAAGCAAACGATGTTGTGTTCCCGAAAAGACAAATTCGTTTTCTTATACAAATTGATTAGCATGAGCATTGATTAGCAGATTGAGTTGACAAGCTTTGTTCCACTACCCCCCCCTCCCCCCCCCACCGAACAAAGCTTGTTAAGAGCGGCCACTTACAAACATACTTTGATGTTTGGTCAGTGGAAATAAAGCTTTCTTTGTTGCTTTGTAGGTTTGTGGCTATTAACGGTACAGAGTGTGACCCTGTATTAGATATTATTATTGATATAGGAGCTCCTTCTCAGATGGCCTACTGGGAGAAGAAACTCAGAACTGGCACATGTAAGTATTGATTACTTTCTGTGTGTGAGGTTTCACCTATCACCCCTTTGGCCTATCACCCCTTTGCGCTTTTAGTTTTTCATAGGTCAGGTTGGCTGTCAGTATCCAGAAGTTATTGATAATTCATAATCAGAAGCTGAAGCACAAAGAAGTTAAAAAACTATTGTGATCATTGTTTTCCTTTCAGTGGAGGGGATATGTAACAGTACGTTGCCAGCAGGAGTTTACTCTATAGATATATATCTGGGGGCCTGTAATAGTACAGAGGACACAGTACAGCCAACACGAATTATCATCGGTGATCAGACTCCATCAAGGCTTAGTGTAGAGGAAATCAAACCTGAGACAAGTGTAGATACAAGTGAGTGAATTACTCTTACTAGTCATATAGAATCAGCTTATAAAGACAGATTTCCCTGTTCTGAGTCTTTTAATCTGTTCATTGGGAGTCTGGTCAAAATTACCAAATTCCATGAATGTAGACAAACTTTTCCCTACATCCAGGTTTAGAAGTATACCTACAATGGTACTTCCTGAATTCTGACTTGCAGCAAACTATTTCTTACAACACGGAGTATCAGCAAGGCAAAGAGGGCTTATTTCCCAACAATTTCTCTCTTGCACAAATGGGAATTTTGTCGGTGTCTATACTAATAAGTTTGTGCACATAATCAACTTATTGTTATGTTACAGTTTACGGTGACTCGAGTGGATTATACAGAAGTCACACAGGTAATCTTCAGCACTGGAGCTGGACTTCACTGAACAGTGATGTAGATACAGGGGAGATACTCAGCGTGACGTATACTAAGAGATACACAGACACAGCTCTGAGGCTAACAGCTAATGGAGCTCACCTCTCTGCACATAAATCTGGATTTTGGGTTTGCGCAAAATGGTGATTTGTTTTAATTTTATAAAGTCCCCTATATTTTGTATAACCCTAGGTACAACCTTTAATTTGCACAATCATTTTAGCGGTAGCTTAAAAAATGTTGTAATGGTCCGGTACTAGAGAAAGTTAAATTGACTCTGTGGCAAGAAGCACAGCCTTAGGCGGTGGTAGAAAGGGGTTGGTGAAAGCTAGGAAACTTAATTTATGTTGTCTTGATTGCCATGTAATTTTGCTATATATTAAAACATTTTAACCCTTTTTTCAGATCTCTCATGCCTCAAACCTACTTTCAAGTTGTCACATTCATAGCTAGTCATTCAAGTATACTTAAAAACAACACTTTTCAGAACTCGAAAACAAATCCTAGCAATATATGCTCATTTGAGATATATTACATTACGTTCTCTGTTGTGATGTAGTATGCTTTCTCTTTTACTATGTCACCCAACCATAGTGTTAAAAACTGATCAAGATGACATACCAATTTAAATAAAACATAGTCCCCATAAGTCCTTATTCATTTTGAATAAACTGGCAGTCTCTGCAAAATGCTGTTTAACCTTTCAAATACAGTTGATGTATATGTAGCTATAACGAATCAATAATCAGTTATAAATAAGCACCATCTATCAAACTCATACTAATCTGAACATACTTCTAAAAGGTTTCTGGCGCCAAAACAGAGAATATTTACTTACTCAGAATTGGTGGATCCTGTACAACTCTTAGTAACATATGTCGAGTCCTTATTCATTCTTTATAACTTGCAGTATGTGGAAAGCGTCGTTATATCTCAAACATATCTATCAGCTGATTGATGTGTAGCTATAATAAATATCAATAAATTGTCAACTCGATATATTAAAATCATTCAATTAAATCTAAACATACCTCTCTAAGGTTTCTAGCTCCAAAACAGAGCATATTTACCAACCTAGAATCAGTCAATCTCCCAACCCTGACAGGGAGGGGAGAAAGTGAGTCTAACCTTTAACAACAAACCTCTGACCTCTGATGTGATATTTGACCTGATTTTAGGTATTTCGCGATTGACAGCGCGGAGTGTAGTGACCCTGGAGCGATAGAAGGACTTTACTACTTTCATGCCGTGGCTAGTGGAACTCTCCCTTTACAAGGTGAGAAAAGTCTAAGATCCTGCTACGTAGTGTACTGTGTAAATGATAAATAATCTTTCAATGGAAGACTTTACTGCTTGGCCAGATTTTTTGATTTTAGGAAACCGGGGGGACGGTAAATTCTGTATGGCCTTAAACCATTACATAAACTACATAAAGATTGTTTCTGTGTTGTGTTCAGATAAAAAATACTGACTTAAATACTACCCTAAGACCAATGCTATGCTATAGTCAGGTAGTTTGGTCTGATTTGCATGATACAAAAATTCAATGCTCTACTTGGCATGAATGATCGATGGTGGGAAGAGTGAGTCACATAAAGGAAAGGTAACTCATATTCTCAGCATTATCATGTCACACTCTCTTTGTCATATCTACAACTATAACATGTATGGTCTTTGGGTGGTCTTTGAGCCTAGAGCCTGCTCAAATGATGATTTCTAGTATTACTTTGAGCTTGGTTTTGACTGAAAACTCATTTTCTTCAAAGTAGCGATTAGCTTGTATGAAAATGAAAGATATTATGTCAAATAGTGCTTAAACGGGAACAGGAGTCTTAGTCCTAGACAAAGTCCTGAGTGAGCAGGTATTAAAAAAGCTAAACCAGACCTGGTCCAAAGGAAGGGACACCAGCTGGTAGGACCGTGTCGAGTAGGCATTCATTAATGTTGTTCCGATCATATCAAAATGAACTTTGTTCCTCAAGGCTGACACTACATGCTGTGTGTTTCTGCACTGAAGTGAATTCTCATGCAACAATAATGGCCTTCTATTTTTAGTCAGTGGTGTTTGTAATGGAATCACTAAAGGATCACACGATATTGGTTACTCTGTCAGGACATGTGTGACCAACTATGGCGTATCAGATGTACGTACCGGCTGGGACTCATCGTTTACAGTAATAGCTGAGGAGTTGAGACTTGAACTAAGTCACACTTGTACAGGGAAACCTGCTGACTGTGACCCCTAATCTATCTCTGATTGGATAACTGTGGTCCCTAATCTATTTCTGATTGGATAACTGTGGTCCCTAATCTATCTTGTATTGGCTGACTGTGACTCCTAATCTGTGATTGGCTGACTGTAAACCCTAATATATCTCTGATTGGCTATCATATAGCCAATCAGAGATATATTAGGGTTTACAGTCAATTATGCTGTCCCTTTTGTCTTTATGATTGGCTGACTGTGGTCCCTTTTCTTATTGTGATTGGCTGACTGTGACCCCTAATTTGATAATGATGTGTGAGACTGATGATTAGATGTTTTTTGTGCCGTGCCATTCACACCATCAGTTTGATAGTTGCTAATTAAGAGGCAAGGCACAGTAATCTTTGGGCTCATTTTATTTACTTTTAATGTACGTTAAATAGAGTGTTTCTTTTTCTTTCAGTCAACTGTTTGTGTTATCCAAGATGCAATTTGTGTTGTGTTGCCTTTCGGTCCTGTTCACTTTTTAAATTCGCCAATTTTAAAGCCTGAAAATAAAAGATATTACAATCTCACAGAATGTAATGTAGATAGACTGTTGAGTACATTAGGGTTATGCTGTCAGGGAAACTTAAGCAACTTGATGACAATGGATGAATCAGTTTGAGGAATACTGAAATTGTTCGAATTACCACTCTAATACTAAAGTCCATTATTTTATTCATTCCACTTTCAAATAGTGGATGAAAACATTTTGTAAGCTATTACCTAAATAATATTCAACATTTGAGTGTGATAATCAGTTTTCATTAATTACGTAACAAAATCATAAACAAATTAGATTGGATAAATTTAAGCTACAATACTGAAGCGTTATAGCTTGAGGAGTAAATTTGGTTCACCTGGTCTAAGAAAAGGTAGTAAGAGTATACCGCCTCCAACCAGAACTGGTACAATCTAGTATTATTGCCCTTTGATTGTATTTTCCCCCAGCAGTAGTGTCATATAGAATTTTCCCCCTTATGTTTTATTATGCCCCCCTAACATTATTATTACAGCCCTTTAGTTAGCGGGTAGCATATATTGTTCAGTTAAAGCTCAGAAAGGCCTCTTCTCTCAAATTGGAAATCTCTCCTAGCGCCTCATACTCTCGGAAATATTAAACACAATCTCATGCTCACGTTCACCGATATAGTTGTTGAGATAAGATAGCAGTTTATTGAAAAATCTGTCAAAGACAGTTTACGATTGTTTAAAAAGGCTTCTCGGCCTATTGGCTAAGATCAAAATGTCACTGCCAATGGCCGATTAGTGCCAGTTCAGTTTTGGCAGCTTGCTGCGGACTCACTAGTTTTCTAGGATGTATCACATTCTCTGTATGAGCATTAAGGCCACCTTGCGTCCCTCTTAAGGGGCAGCTCTTACTAAACAGCAAAAAGGCTCTGTGATTGTGATGGCGTATCATTTCAAACTTTGATACTGGTAGGTAAAAAACTCACAAAAATCTTTCTGTCTTAATTTGTGGCATCATGCATAAAAATTCATAAAATTTTAAGCAGTATTTTTAATCCCACTACACCTATTACGCCGAGCATCTTAAAAAAGTGGTGGTAAAATCCGAGGTTATACGTAACAAAGAGCAAAATAGAATTTACCTGTTGTAATGTAGATAGTATAAGACAGCTGAAGTTGATTGATTGATTGGTTTATTTGTCACTCACTTACAAGTATGTTGCAAAATTCGTTGTTTGACACACTGCTGTTCACATAGAGCAAAGAAAATAAAAAACAAGACGTACATGAAGAAAAGTTGATATCTCATCTTGGATTTGGTTTAATTAATATTATTGAGGGATAAAATCATGTCACGTAAAAAACTGTCTTTCCACCCAAAAAGACCTATAATATTTTATTGTCCTGTATTCCCCTGATGGAAGGTTTGGTAAAAAGTCAACTATAAAATGGTCATCATCATGTATGTAGTTCAGTATCAGGTTTTTGGTCTAGTTGTTACAGATGTGGTAGCTATAACAGCAGTAGATGTAACATTCTCGGGATGTTGCATTATAAACATTGTGTAGTTTGGAGTTGTGTATCATGCTGCTGCAGGTTATCAGGGAAACAGGTCAGGTCGACAATAGTAATATACGTCTATTATGATTATTTTAGAAATTGAGTAATAATAGCAATGAAATTGGTATCCATTTGATATAGGTGCAAACCTAAACCCTCAATTTAATCAGCCTCACTTATAACAGCTAGGAAGACAATCAAGACAATCACTGTCATAGCACCATCACCCAACGCTGACTTCACAAAGCTGATCACAGTGAGTACTGAGTCTGATAGTATGTAGCCATTAAAGGGTCAGTCCTATTAGAAAATGGAGATATTACCCAGTCAATCAAATATTGTGAGTTCATAGAGCAAATAAAAAAATTAAGTTTTAACTGCAATAAGGTTCACAGGCTGTTTTATCTCATATGCCCTAATGACTTTTCAACCTGAGCTCTTTAAAGCCGTACAAAACATGGCCTAGTAGGACTGTCACTTTAACTTGTTGAAAGAAACAAGTCTGGGCGGTTTATGTAGAGAAGTTTAAAGTTTATTAGTTTATTTTATTGATTTGACCAGAGGATAGAAAGATTATCCTGCGATTTGATACACCCTTCGTCTTATTGAAATCATTGCTAATGTTTTTACTTCTATGTTGCTATGACTTTATAATCCATTTCAATGTGTGGCTGAGGCCCCAAGTGCTTCAATTAAGTTCGTTGTTCAGAAGGTTATATAATAGTTTAATTTATTGTACATCGTTTTCTAAGCATCTAGACTGACTACAGTATGGGATAAGTACGCAAGTATTCAACATGTAAAGATGTGTTTTTGGGAATGTGCTGGAAAGGCGAGATTTGTAATAAATATCTAAATCTGCATATACAGAGACAAATTGAATATCAGCACCACGTGGCACGTCATAGTATCAATGTCACATCATTTTATGCTCAGATGACCATTTTGCAGACCGATTGTAGAATAGTTATTAGTCAAAACATATTTGGTCACATCAGTCCAGATTTGTCAAGAGATACATCTCTGCGTGAAGTCATCCATTTTGGACTGGAAAAAAAAATTTGATTATCCTAATAATGAAAAGCTACAAATAATCTGAGCTAATAAACCCTTCAGTGTAAAGTTTCCAAGTGACCTGTGCCATAACATATACAAACAAAGAGTTTTTGACTTGCCAAGTTGTTTAATCTAGTTACTTAATTCAATTTACTTGTTTAATTAACTTAATTTACTTGTTTCATATAGTCCTAATATACAACAGATGTGTCAAGTATTTATAAAGCAATCCTTCCTCAGGGAAATAATATAAGATTCGGTAACTGGTAAAATAGAGAGTGACATAGTTGAAAGTTATCTGCCCTGATTCTGGTGTTGAGAGCTCTCCGTGATAATTATACAAAATATGTTATCGTTTAATGCCTCTGATACACCTAAATGGTATATTGTTCTAGTCTCAGTTTATATCATTGAGTCAAGAATTAATTTGTCAAGGTTTTTCTTGTCGAACGAGACCAAATGTTGGTTAAAAACTTCAAAATCAACTATATTTTCGTTACAAGCAAAGTGTGTGTGTGCAGCAGTGTTTAATTAAAATTACCAATTTTTCAATATCAGTAGATTCACTATTTGTATTGGGGAACACAGACTTTGTTTCAATGAACAAAAAGAGGAAACCTGTTCAAAATGGGAGTTGTGTCACCTTATTGATTAAATAGACAACTTCAATGTTAGTTTGTTTTGAATTTAGCAGTACAAACGCTGCAGCCTTAGCAAAAAATGTAAAGCCGTTTTCTCATATTGCAGAAAAATCATTGATTACTTCTTTTTAACGACAAGGGTATCAGGAACTTTGATCTACTAATACCCATTTACCTAGCCATCAATAAAAAAACTGCAACTGCAAATTGATTCAAGACAAGATAAGTGACTTCACATCAAGCAAATATCAGGATGTTTCATCGAATTGACTAGAATGCACAGTGATACGGACGACTCCACCCTATCTCACACTATAGTTGTAGCCCGACTATGTTACGTTTGTAGATGATTGACGATGATGAGTTTTCCACCTTGCCAGTGGTCTGACTTAAGTTAAATTTTGCAATTTTTTTTTAAACTGCATGTTTCTAATTTGATGAATTGTACATTAACTAAAATATATTGAAATCATATTGGCAGCAGTGGGCAAAATGATGCAGTAAATTAAGTTATGCAAAGGCGTGATGAAATTCTTTGCAGTATCACATACAAAACACATTATGTACAACAATGGATCACCTTTTTTGGGTGATTGTTTAGCATTGAAAGAGAAATATTTATGCTCATAACTTCTTTACAATTGAATTTATCATCAAACGCCACTATCTAAACCTCAAGAATACTCTCTAGTTTAATGGAAGCTAGTGTATCTAACACGTCGTTTGACCTATTTTCAGTTTTTTGGCTGGAGAGGAGTGCATTTTTTGGACCAAATAAAGCTGGTTTAGCCACAAAAATCACTACAACTTTTAACTCTTTACCAATTCAGATACGCTCAGCAACCAAACTTACTCATTTTAAACAACAACTATCAAAGCACTTTAAATTTTAATTACTTGTGTGTTTTTTCTTTTTCTCTCCGCTTAAGTTTTTTTTGTTCTGTCACTGCATAAAAAACATTCCTAAAGATGATTGTAGATTGACAATAAAGGTATATATATCAATTCAATGAAAAACTTATTATTTGATAATTGGTAATGCTGAGTGATTTAAGATCGGAGAATGATTTGATGCAATGGAAATAACAACATGATTAATATAAAATGATCTCATATTATATAAATTATTGAGTTTCTAAATGGAAATATTGTGATATAAAGATTCAGGATGTTACAATAACCAATTTGAGTAATAACTCATTGCTGCATTTCAAATCTCACGATAATAACAAAGTTTGAATGAAAAGGAAAACAGATTTTTCAGCCTTTCAACAGATACAACATACAGTGGTGCGCGTACCACTGCACAACACACAGGTCTTCAGCTAGAAACCGTGAGTCAAACGCTGTTTCGAAGCCTTCTCTAGTACAACCTCCTCATGGCCGGCCCCAGCAGCATGAAGCCACCCCTGTGTGTTGCTGAGCATCTCAATAAATCTCATCGATCCCTCAGTGCATTTTGTAAGTTTCGATGGTTTGACATAATTGGTGTGTTTACGCTGTTGCGCAACCAGGGAGGCTGCCAACTCTTCATTGTTTCAGTGCAACAATGTTCGCCCCATCACTCTCATGCTTATACTCTAAGCCAAACCAGTGCAGGGAGGTTTGCTTTCCATCAACTCATCGGCGCAAAGTCGCTATCGTCAAGGCACCCGCCCCTCGTGCCACTCATTCACTACTCAAATTCACCACATTGAGCATAGTACAACTCATACACAAGTCAGAGAGATGACTTGTTTGCGCTACAGCCAGTGGGCTGACTGTTATTTCCTGTCTCGCTCTGCCTGCCTTTTATGCGAGGGCCAAGCTTTTAATCCTATGTTTGTAAAACCTTAGATCTAACTCAGACTCACTTTGATTTTCACTCTGCAGAGATTAAATTACTTTAATTTGAGTATTAAAGGCATAATCTTGCTTAGCCTTCTACCCCAAGCAATTTGCTTATCATCACTTAATCCCCTCATTCTAATCCTTAAAAGGTAGTAAGCCTGGTCAGGTTCTTATATCTATATTTGCAAGTTGTGTAGTTGTTTGTATCTCACAGACACACATATCAAATATCAATATATTATGGTAAACATTGAAGTAGCATCTCAAATTTTTTTATAAAATCGGCCAGTATTATAGAAAAATTTCCAGGTACTTACAAATTTCATATTATGTCTGATTCTCAAATTGAGTCAATGTAGACTTCCGGTTGGTATTGAAGTGAATATTGAAGTCTGTATTTCAGATTCAGGACAATCACAGCTAAATGTGGTTAAATGGATTTTTTTCATTGTTATGTAGTGACATTATTCCTTTCTTCTCTATCTGTAAACGCTTGGGCAAGGGAAATACCTATTGTGGTGGATTATCCACATGTCATAACCAGGGTAAGTCTATTCGTTGAGTTATATGATATTATAATAAAATCACCACACAAAAGTTTTTTTCTTCAATCAACAGCATTGTGTGATGTAACTCAAATATTGCAAAATCCAGGTTACATACTGATGGATTTGATTGGTGTAGGATAGCAAGATTTTGCGCCATTAATGATGAGTTGATTGATTGATTGATTTGTATTCTATCACTAACTGTAAGAGTTGCGAGAAAAAGTTGATTGAAAACCAAACATCCCTATGATTGTTTGGCTTTAAGTATAAGCATGCCAGTGGTGACCATTGTTGCACAGCTGTATGATAGCAGAGACGCTAACCATCTAAATATTCAAAAAATAAGTGACCTTGATAGCATTATAGATAATGACACTAAAAACCTGTTACTAAATTACAAACACGATGATGAATAATTTTATGAATTAATTTTTACTGCAGCTACCATCAGGCAGATATTGGACAATAAAATACAGGTCTCCTTTGGGGAAAGACAGTTTTTTACGCACCATGATTTATCCCTCAATAATGTTTTAAAACCCAATCCATGATAGATATCAGCTTTTCTGATATATTTTTTTTCCTATGTTCTATGTTCTTTGATGATGTGACAGGATATCTTATTCAGTAATAAACCATTTATTGACTGAATAATTGCAACCAGGATGCCAAGGTTAGAAAACCATTGCTTATATCATTAAAAGTGGCAGACAACCACAAAAGTTATATTTTGATATTTGATGCGTTGTAGTGATAGCAGTTGGTAACAATGTGATCATTTTCAGCAGACTATACTGTTATCACAAATGTTGGACGAGCCCTTGGTTATCAAATTATCAATTGAATTATTTTTATTACATTTGGGGAAGATGATTCTTACAAATTAATGCTCATTCATCGTGGACCAAATTTGCAGGGTTATTTAACCTCTGCGTCATATGAAATAGCCCAGTGATATTACTCATTGATAATCAGATACTGAATGATAGATGTTGATATTGAAATGATACGCTCGTAAGCCTGGTATCATAATTCAGAATTTGAGTGCGTTTTCAGTTAATTTGAGAAAAAACATCTTGAGACAAGAATCTGTTAAGACTCAATTTTACATTGTACAATTGTTCTACCAATCTTGACAACATGACAAAATGGAGCAATGGGGTTAACAAGTTGCCACTCACTTCCCAGTGAGTTGTAGCTTTCAAGATTCCAGCCCAAAGCACAAAGCACCTGTGCTGATACCCTGGTCTCCTGGTATCACAATTCAGATTTCAAGCGCATCCACAACTGATTTGAAAAAAAGGTTGATTTGTATCATGTTCACAATATTGGTTTATTCTCTTGTTCAATGAATCTTAACAGAGAATTTGGGTTCAGCTTCATTGTTGTGGTTAAAATTCGAGAAAAAGAAAAAAAATCCTGACACGGTAAATATGTATTTTCTAATTTAAAGCCTACCATAATAGCAGGTGTTTATCTTCATGAATACAATTTGGAGAATAAAATTGACAAGAAAAAGGCAGTACTATAGAATCAAAACATGTGAGGTGGCTTCAACGATCAAGGGTGATATGTGAGCGAAAACTGCAACAGAACATCTCTGAAACTTGCTTGTAGTTATCAATCTGTGAACAGTATTTTACTACAGGACAAAATTGAAGTTACTTGCAAATATGAAAATGTCAGTAAGTATGTTAGGTTACTGAGATAAAAATTCAGGGAGAAGATAACATGCATTTACTAACTGTCGGATAAATGAAGGTAACATGAAGTTAGAGAAGCCATGAACGTGAACATTGAGAAGGTCTCACTCCCGGATGTGCCGACACTCATCTGATGACCAGTTCTAACAAAGGGTCCGTGTACAGGAAAAACTGCACCTAGAAAATTGAAAAACTTTACAATCACGGTTGACAATGTTTACAGGTCATGTCAGCATACTAATCATCAAAATAGAATAATAGATACTATCATAGGAGTGGGAGGATGCTCAGTTGGTTAGAGCGCCATTCCTAAACCTTGTAAAAAAAATTGAAGGCTGTGGGTTCGTGTCCCACTGCAGTTTGTCAACTACTTGGTTTTGGTTGGCCCCGGGTGTGGCCCAACCTGCCTGCAAATAGAGACAAACCTGTGACAGATACTGTTGCCTAACCCCTAAGGCAAATTATACTGAACTTATTTTAATCAACTATTACAATCAAGCATCATTGGGGTTCTGAGTTACACAACACGCAAATTAATGAAGACATTTAGTTATGGATAAACAAAATTGAGTAAGATTATGTCAAGTGCACTTACCAGATCTTGGAGAATCTGTAACCAAAGAAGATAGAATTATGATACAAATCAGGTAAAAAGAACATTTAAGAATGATATTTGCTAGAAGGTTTAAGTTTGATGTGAGCATTTATTCACAATCAATCATCCTACTAAGTGAAAGAGCGCAAACTGAATCATATTCAAGCAAAATCCAAATTATTTCATCTACAAATTTTCATCAATGATACCGGGACTGGAACGGGTGTACCTTCATTTTCAGGCCTAGTTAATATTTCATTTTTACTACCACTCACAAGTGTCTTGTTACTTATATCTGGTGTCCGATGACTATTCATGGCCGAAGACACTAGCCTGACATGCATTAGAGATCTTTTTCCAACACAAATAGTGAAAAGGTCAACAGCAATGGCTAATTACTCATTTTCTGAAAGTCCTAGAGGTCTCAGCTATATGCACTAAGATGATGTGAACGTACATGTTGAACATGTTGAGCCAGACCAGTCATCATGACATAAACATTCAAAGCCATCTCCTTGCCATTTGTCAGAACAAATTCCATTAGAGCCACAAGGCCCGCTGGCACAGCCATCGGCACCGACCCCTGCAGATAAATGAAAATGGAAAAATTCTCAGTGGATTAAATGCGATTTTTCCCCCAGATTAGGGCTGATCAATGCGATAGATATTTTTCCATTTGGCATTACATTTTGAAACAAAATCAAATTGAGACTTATTCACAATTGGTGGTTATTGAAGTTACTGTCCAAAAGTATTTAAGCATTGTTCAATGGATCTTGAGTGACTTGCACGGTATGAGCAAAATAAGATTTTGGTATTGGCGCAGCCCTAAAATCAGGAAAAAGCAAAATTTTGTCTTAAGAGATGTTTCCCATAGTTTGTCCATAAATCAAAAAAGTCTCATTCAAGAGTAAGTAGCTGGAAAGATTTGGTCAAAAAATGCTGAAGTTAACCATTGGCAATGATAGCGTTTTAATTCACTGTGAATTTGATTTATTGACATGCTGAGGCTCATTTTCACATACATAAACTGGAGATATAATTAATATAGATTTTATTTGCTTCAGAAGCTTGTGTACAGTTGACCAAAACCGCCAATTTTTCTTACATAATATCCCCAGTGCCTGTAATTGTGGCGGCTTTGGTCGACCAAAGCCGCCACTGTAGCTGCAAATCATACTTGTTTTCTTTTTAAGTGGCGGTTTTGGTTGACCTAAACCGCCAATAAAGAAGTCTGACTGATCATGCTATGTATATTACTCAAAATTTCTTCAAGACGGATAACCTTGCCAGTGCTAGGTACTAGTGACTAGTGGTTTGCAATAGAGCTTGTAAGAGTTGGGAAACAGAAACATGGCTAGTGCTCATGGTTTCTATGATCGACGCCAATTATGTGACTGTTATTAGATGGGATCAGCCAACATCTCATCATTCATGTAAGTCAACTGCAGGACAGGTTTCACAATATTATTAAAGTAATACTAAACTATAAAGTATGTTATTATGTATGTAATGATCAAAGAGTAACAGGTCATCCTTGGCAGTCACTAGCACCTAGCACTGGGAAGGTTTTCGGTCTTGAGGAAATTACGAATAGTATTTGTCACATGATCAGTCTATTTATGGTGGGAGTTGAGCTCACCTGCCTGAAGTAAGAATTATTAATTGGCGGTTTTTGTCGACCAAAACCGCTACTCAAAAGAAAACACACTACGATTTTACGATGCATTGTCCACACTAGATTATTATACATTTAATTTGGAGCTGTTCCCACGTGAATTAACAAAAATAGAGCCTATCAAGCTGGTAAGGAATCACAAACCAAGCAAGTCCAGTCGCAAAACAACATTTAAACCGCTGCAGCAGTATTCAAAGAGATTTTCAATTATTCATTTCACCTTTGTAGTGCAACACTTACAGTTATTTTAAATATAACACTTTTGTCAGCATTCAATTGATTTGAAACTCAAAACAATTAATTGCAAACCATATTTTATCATGACAAGAGGGGGCTTTTCTAGCTTTGATTTGAATTGTGACCCTGCCGTTCCTTACTATTCTGTGCAGCGAAGCAGCACACCGTTGGCTTGAAGCGGCAGAATTAACCCAGCTGGAGGGCTTTTGTTGGGGGTTGGGGGGGGGGCACTGTAAGCCTTGAAAGCACTTTTGGGCCACAAGAAGTGAATTCTCCGAGTTTTGGAGGAGTTCAGGGTACCAAAAGAAGAAAGCAGTAAACCTAAAAATGCAGCATGGAAACCAGTCCTGTCCAAGTCCAATCCAATTGCTCTGAAGTCCTAAAAATCCAACAGAAGATATGTAATTGGATTAGTGGTAATGCTTGTATGCTCTCACTGTACAAGAAGATTGATTAAAAAATTTGGTTGATTGAAATCAGGCATCTTATAACACGCCACATTCCGAAGCATGGGCGGCAAAATATCATTGCCTTAGTGGCATGGCTGCAATATATACGCACCTGGGACCAACCAAACCCCAGTAGTTTATGGGCTGCAGTGGGATTCAAACCCACGACCTTCAACATTTTGCATGCTTAAGAACCGGTGCTCTAACCAACGGAGCCACATCAGGTGTCTGGACTCAAATAATTTTGTCAGAACGTTATATCAACAGTAGAACCTTAAAGTGTCTAGGAAAGTAAAACATTACCACTGTTCATATCAAAGCTTTGCCATTGCAATGAACAAAAAAAGTGATATTTTTCGCAAAAGGACATTATTGAATGATGTAACCTAATTTATAGCACAAAAATCCGGGGTCTAGAAGGGCCCAGAGTACGTTATTTCCCCTGTGTTGACACGAAAATATCTTTGACTACGCTACCATTGCCCAAAACTATTTTTTGATGATTTCTAGTGTAAGCATAGCAGCCTTGTAACTGTCCTAGGTAGGCTCAAGCTATGCTCACTGTTATACTGTAATTGGATCATCATTTAAATGTGAATCTGTGACATGGGAGATAACCTACTGTAGACCGTTCTAGACCCTGGATTTTCACACTTCAAATTAGGTTACATCATTAACTAATGTACTTGTGCAAAAAGTTATACTTTTTTCTTTCATTGCAATGGCGAAGCTTTGATATGAACAGTGGTCGTTTTTTGCATTCCTAGACACCTTAAGTTTTAGGGATCAAAATATACAAACAGAATATTCAAATTCTGGAATTTTTAGATCTCCTGCAAAACTATTCATATTAATATTTTGTTGTCAGCTTCTATGCTAAGTTAGGCTGTGCAATGTTACTTATGCTAAGGGAAGCAAATCTGGGACTTATTACATAATTGGTAGGGTGTTTACTAAGCTAAAAGCTGAGTAAGAAACAATAAGGATAATGTATCAGTTTCACTCTTTGATGACAAATACCAAATAACTATAGCAGATCAGATGTACAGCTGCTAATCTCAGAACTGAATTAAATTTCTCACTTATCATCCACCTGGCATTATTCATTAAGCCGATAATTGGGTAAACACCAATTAAAATACAAGAACATTAGTAGCTGTAATTTGTGTACCAGATCACAAGCAAGCAGTTTTGCCTATGGGTTTGGTCTTTCAATCACATCGGCTTGACTTAACCATTACTCCATTGGATAGGCTGTGCCTGATTATCATCTACTTCACTTGACTTAGTCTTTTGGTTTATGCACTTTCAACAAAGAAAAACAGTTACTCCGGATCAGTGGACTGGGCAACAAACAAAATTGATAATCACAGCAAAACATAGGCAGTTGTTGATGCAAATAACCTTGTTAAAATTACTGACTCTGACATTGGTAGCAGCATCTCTCCTGATTATTCATCTAGCACACAGCATATCATTGGCAGACATCGTAAGAATTTGGTACCAAGAATAGAACACAACAGACCTATCCATAACCCTGTGTAGTGTGTCCTTAGTCCTTACTGGTGCTGATCAAATCATATGGGCAAACAGCCCACCCTCTTGACCATGTTTACCAGTGACACCGAAACTTAAGATTGAGGCTAGAAAACTATCAATCAACTCACACAACGTGTGCTTGTATGCAGTATAAAGATCCCCTCTGCCTCTTCAAAAAAAGAGTAGCAAGCGATGGTGGGTAAGGGTATAGGGTACTTCCCCACACAAGCCACCTGAGCTTAAGGGGGCCCGTTGAATAGGGCGGTCAAATAATACCTAGTGCATAGAAAAAAAACCTCATAACAGAGCAGTTTAATTTATATCAGGGGTGAGGTTCAAATCATTGAAATACCACCATGTTTGGCCAAATATTACATACACTTAATATTTTTTCAAATATATCTAGGGAATACAATATCATTTGATTTGCATTGGAAGTTCTCATATTCTTTATTGGTGGTATCAGCCACCCACACTGTTTAGAACAGTTGTTCACATTGTTTACTACAAGACATAATATCGGGGCTCTCAACCTGGGAGGATTCAACACTGCAGTTTTGCATTTCCTTGTGTCGGGTAGTGCCCTTTCACAGGTGCGAAACGCCCGGTTCATAAAATGCTAAAAATATGGGTGCTTTGTAAACAATCCTGACAGGTCTGTTCACCGAAGACCAAACTATAGGTCAATTCAAAATGAATTATATTCTCTTTTGTTTAAAGTTCAGATCATCATCATCACTAGTGACTGCATTCTGGTTGTTGCGTTTCACATACTACAACATCTAAATGTTTCTTTATGATCATACAAGTAGAACACACTGAGAGGAATTACCCTGCTTATATGAATATGAGGACCTTTAGCTCATAGTCCAAATACCCTGAGTTGCCCTAGTTGAACCCAAAGACCTGTGCTATTCGGAATAAATCTGAGTGGGTGAGAGCCCTGACAATAATTATATGCAAGGTCAAAGAAGGGTATTTTTAGAGTTATGCGACCGTGGTTTATAATGAATTCAGAGAGAGGATAACTCCGATCAAATTAAAATACCTAGCGTAGACAACACATCGTACAATGGTAGTGACAGGTTGTATTTGCAGCTACAGTGACAGGTTTAGTCAGACCGAAACAGCCATAATTACAGGCACTGGGGATATTATGTGGGAAAAATTGGCGGTTTTGGTCAAAAGTTGAATGGATAATTTTCGACACATCCAAATTCAACATCAGTTTAATATAAATTTATTACAACTGAAATATTTCATTATTTCTTAATAACTGTCTCGTAGACAGAGTTCAGCTTCTGCTAGTGATTGTTTGACTGTCATGGAGACCACCAGGAGGCACTGCAGAAGTAGGTGAGACATTGAAGGTCAATACTAACATTTTTAGTTTTACAAACGATGTGCCGCATACCTTGATTGGACAACATTTGTCATGAGGTTAATACTGTGACAATCAGCCGGGGTTTTAAAAATTGTGGTATCATTCACTGTGATTAGGTCTGTGATTTTTGTGTTGATCACATGCCAATACATAGGCAGCTGCTGACTAAAGGAGTTGTGATTCACACTGATAGACCATTATGAGCTGATGAGTTACATTATATACGATCATGATAGTCATATCTATATATTTTAATTTCAAGTTGGGATTGGGGTCCTGAAAAAAGATGTTTCTGGGTAGTTCAATCGTGATTGAACCTTGAGGCACAACATATGTGGGTTAATACACAAGTTTTTGTCACTGTCCGAAGGCTGAGAAGCTTAAGGTGCCTTAAGGGCGTGGCCCAAGCATTCATGGCCAAGTTGATTCCAGTCTGCAGGCAGGTCAGAGCACACCTGGGACGTTAATTGAACACAGTAGTTGGTAGACTGCATGGGGATTTGAACCTGAGATCTCCCACACTAGCGCGTCAGAGGAAAGCAGAAAATAACCACTGTTCATATCAAAGCTTTGCCATAGCACTGGACAGAAAAACTAAAATTACTCGTAAAAAGGCAATATTTTATAGTGTTATCTCTTTTGAAGTGTAAAAACCCAGGGTCAAGATGGGTCTAGAGCATGTTAACTCCCCTGTTACAGAAACAGAATAACACTAAAATATATCTGACTACACTACCTTTGACCAACACCGTTTTTGACCATTTATAGTGCAAGTAGAGCAGCCTTGTAACTGTCCTAGGCAAGCCAGGACTAGGTTTACTGTTCACTGTTAAATGGATCATCATTTTAGTGTGAATATGTTACATGGGAGATAATATTCTCTAGACCTTTCAAGAACCTGAGTTTTGGCCAATCATCCCAGCCAGGTCCTTACAGAACAGGATTGAAATTACCGAGGTTTCACTGTGTGTTTGCAGGCCCCACAATCGGTAAAAAGAGCTCCCTCTTGCTCTCAAATAAAATATAAAACCACATGTCTATTTACAGTCTCGATACCGTGTGATACCGTGTGAGAAACCATGATGTTGCTTGTTCTTTTATGTTCCGGTATCAGTACGGGTCTCAGATAGAATGAGTGGCCATGATTCTAGCACGCAGGGCTATAGGGTGTGGCTTGAGTACCATGCGTTCCAGGACGGTGTGCTGCATAGTTCAATGCTGCATATTTGCACTTGACTTACTGAGTCCGGATAAAATTTATATCTGAACTGAAAACTAAAACTGTATATTGTTTTGACTTACGGAAATTGAGGACATAAATCTGTCCAGGGAGATAATAGTCTGACACCACAGCAGTAGTAGCTGTTAGCCACATTGCACTCTTCAGCATAGACCATTTGCATGTCCCTATATTTGGTGTTACCATTGTCGTTACATCTTTGCTGCATACTGCCAGCAGATTGCCTGACAAAAAAATGTAATAATGTGACAATCCACGGAATTAAATTCTTCTTATAGAATGGAAATATTAGCATATCACTACCCAATTCAAACAATTCAATGGATTTGCAACATTTGTTCATGTTATAGGTGAATATTTACGAGTGAAATTTCATTGAATGAAGATTTAAGCTGATTTATTTACAGAGCGTACCAGTGGTCATGTCATACAATATGACACTGTCTTTGGCCTCATCGGCTACCATTATAAGGTTTGGGATTGACGGATTAATCTCAATCACTCCTCCAGAGCCACCAAAGCCCCCCGCTTGGTTATTGTCATAGTTATGAGTCGCCCCTGTATCAGAGTTTTGATTCATCTTAGCAGTGAATGGCTTTAGGCTGAAAATGGAATAATGGAAGCTTCCTGATGATTGGTCACAACCTCATTGGTATCACATGAAATACTGGTTTGATGAATAAAATTCATATTATTATTATATATTATTTAAAAAACCAATGGGAGTGACAAAATTTTAGGACATTTAACTTGACTTACATATTAATTGCTAAGAATGTTTCCCAATAGGAGTACACAAAAAGAAAGTCATACACATGAAACAAAAGAAAAACAACTTTTACATTTTAACCTGAAAAGGACAAACTGCACTGCACTGCACTGCACTGCACTGCACTGCACTGCACTGCACTGCACTGCACTGCACTGCACTGCACTGCACTGCAGTGCAGTGCACTGCACTGCACTGCACTGCACTGCACTGCACTGCACTGCACTGCACTGCACTGCACTGCACTGCACTGCACTGCACTGCACTGCACTGCACTGCACTGCACTGCACTGCACTGCACTGCACTGCACTGCACTGCACTGCACTGCACTGCACTGCACTGCACTAAATACCACTATTCGCCATTTAAGGGTAAAATGGAATCACTCAAAACAAACCAGACAAACCACCATGCCTAATCATTGGGTAAGCAGTACCGTTTGGTGAATTGGAAGAGAACTGGCTTCTACCGGCTCTCTGAAATTCCTTCCCACTTAATTTGAAATAATTCCTATCAATATCAGAAATATTGTAAGATTAGAATCGCTTTTGCGATTTAATTGTCTTCAACAATTTATGAAATAATATATATGAAAGTGTAATCCTACTGACTCTGCTGAAAGCTATAACTATCAATATAGCTTCTTTTTTCGTTGATAATGTTGATTACAATGATCACTACAGTATTTAAAAGAAATTTTGGACCAATCTGGAGTAGTTCAGCTGGTAAGGTTGGTTTGTCATGCAAGCATTAAAAGTTGTGAGTTCCAATCCCAATGCAGTTCACTGTCAACTGGGACTGCTTAAGCCCTACGTGTGCGACCACCTGCTCACAGACTGAGAGCAAACTTGGGGCACACTTGGGGCACACTTGGGGCAGACATGGGGCTGACACCGCGGCCTTGCTCTAATGATGAGTGACTCAACCTTTCAATTTAAACCAACATGTTCAACAAAATCGGCTGGTAGATTCATTACAACTTTTTTGTGAAAGTGTTGCTCACCTTGCAATTCTTTTAATTTGTGGATAGTTCTGATTGTGTGCACTGACGTGATAAAAGTTATATCGAGTGATTCCTGTCAATATTAGAACAGATATACTTTTGAATGAATTTCAAGGAACCATAGTCAAAGCAGATAATACTATGAAGTATTCAATGTGACTAGTTGTGTATATTAACTATGCATTGATATGGGAACTGAAGTAGCGAATTTCATCCCACAGGAATGAATTATTTGGTGAGCTCTGTGGACGATAGCCTAGCTTGCCCACCCTCACCTTGTACAAGGGTGCGCTAATTAGATGATTGGATCTTAATCATGAATGTAAGCATATTCTCATTGCCCCCGAAAGGGGCGCTGAACAGCAATAAAGTGTATATTATTATTAATGGTATTATTCCCTGTTGATTTCCTCAGCTCTTCAGCCGGTGATATGTTGGTATCGGGTTAGGACCTAGTAGAGCAGAGAATAGCACTCTGTCTACTTCTTCTCTATCTCCAGCATCTCCATTTGTTCATGTAGGTTAGCCACAGCTCCTAGTGCTCCTACAATGATTGGTATAACTATCACTGATGTGTTCCATGTTTTTCTTATTTCTCTCGCTAGATCCTGATATTTTTCCACCTTCTCCCTCTCCTTTTCTGTGACTCTTGCATCTCCTGGGATGGCTATATCAATGATCAATGATTTGCTTTCTCATTTTCTGTCACGCTCTCTGCCTGATGTTCGTACCAGTTTCTCCTGTGTTCTAGTTGATATCTCTTGCACAAATTCCAATGAAACAGTTGTGCCATCTTGTCATGGCGTTTCTTTTACTCTGTCTGTGCTATTTTTGAACACTCACTGAGTATATGAAACACGGTCACTTCTCGTTCATTACACATTCTACACAGTGCTGGACCTCCTAGTTTTTCTATAATTTATGTACTTTCTTCCAGCGTGTTGGTAAAGCCTGATCCTGTGCAGCCATGTGTAGTCTTTCTGTTTCTTTCTTCATGTAGCCATTCTTTATCCACTTGTACGTTTTCTTGGTTCTGTTCGATCTGCTATCTTGGTGTACTGTCCATGAAATGCTTTGTTCTTTCATTCCTGTTGTTTGTCCTCCATCTTGCGGTCTTTATACTCTTGTTTGGCTTTTTTCTTCTCAAAGCTCTTGAGGTATCTGTTGGGTCCTTTGTCTTCATGTTTTACGTAATCCGATAGTCCATGTTCCTCTGTCCTGATAGTTTCCTCAACTGCTCTCAATCCCCTTCCTCCTTCATATTTGCCAAATACAGCCTTGCCACCTTTCCTTTCAGTCTCTTTTTCCATGGTGGTTCTCATTCCAGTTCTTTGCCAACTTCTTTGTGACAATTGCTGCACTAGCGTAAAATGTATCATTCAGTTCAGTGATGTTATCAAGTGGAAAATGTTCTATCACCTCATTGATCTTGCTTAGTTCTTCCACTATCTTCCTTCTGTCTATATGCCTGATGTTAGTCAACTTTTCTCTAACCATCTGCAGCCTTCATCTCTGTATCTTGATTTCCTCAACTAATTCCCTTTTCTCATCTGATAATCTACTCTCTGTCATAATGTCTTCTTGTCTCACTGGATGGTCATATTCTCTTCCATGACCTTGGTAAATGCGTTCTAGTACACTTGGTGGGATCACTTCAACAGTCGTCTGTCCTTATTCCATTGCCGGTACTCCCTGATCTTCAGTCTCTCTTATCCTGATCTCATCCTATTCCTCTTTTGTAAGCAATTCCTTTCTGATAATCGTCCTTGCCTGCATCGCTAGTCTGTTCTCCGTGAGTTCAAATCCCCCTCGATCTTGCCATATCTTTGCCATCCTTGGCTCACTAGAATAGTAGCACTCCATAATTTTGATCTTATCTTCCCTAGTATAGCTCATTTGCTGAGTTGCTGGTCTGACTTTGCCAGTAGTAGAATGACGACCGACTCCTGGCTGGTTCACCGCAGGTAGCCTGCCGGGCGAGACAGATCGAGCATTGCTCTCCCTTTCATTCACGCCGTTACTCTGTATTTTACTTGTTGTATTCATCATGAGATATGATTTTGTTTTCTGTTAGGGTTGGCTCCCTTATCTGGTTTCTGTCGGGGCTTGCTCCCTTAGCTGATGATTGAAGAATCTGTCCCACTCAGCAGTTATTAAGGCCAATCCTCTACTGGCGCTATAATAGTATTATTATTATTGTAATTATTATTGTTATCATAAGATAATAAATAAAGTTAACATACCGTATGGTGTGTTATGGTAGACCATATGAGAATTGGCACCTTTCTTCGTCAATGATCCATAAATCCTATCGGGGTAAGCGCTCGTCGCTCTAGCTCCAGCCGCCCACTTCCTTACACTTCCAGTCCATGATGTTAGGTAAACACCCTGAAATTAAATGATCTGAACACTATACACAGAAATTTTCGAATCAGAATGAATCTAACTCATAATCAAAAGGCGTATTAGCATCAAATAAAAGTTATGTTGAATCCACCCCTTCTTTAGAATCGAACAAATAAGTATCATATTTTAGAGTTAATTTTACTCCTAAATCACCTTCGGCCAGTTTCAAAAGACAGTTTGATTATTTCAGAGTATCAAACCACAGCTTTTTTTTTTTCAAAAAACAGGTCATTATAGCATTAAAAATGATGAATTGCAAGGGTGAATCAGGGGAGCTATCTCACAATGAAAACAACGCTGATTTTTTTCTGTGTGTGCGTTCATACTGCGATACCAAATATTTAAAGATTTGATTGTTAGTAGAGGCCTCTTTTTATTCACCAATGTTAAGTGGTAGGAAATGATGCCACAAGCGGTTTGGTGATAATGTGTCATATCATGAAGTTAATCCATACCTCAAATCACCCGAAAACAAATTAAATACTAAATAAACTGTAATAAATATCAGAATTCTGCAGGTTTGGTTTAACAGATATTCGTTGAAAGCCAGTCAATTACTTTTCTTAGCTATTGCTTTTTCGCAGTACAGATAGAAATGAATGCTAACTTGGAAACGGAGCTTCAAAGCTGATTTAACGCATCCATGAAATAAGCATCTCTCTATGTTTACCTGAAACTACAGGTCATTCCCAACATTTTGGTGTATTGTATGAATCCATAGCTCAACCTGGACCGGAGTTACAGGCTCTCAAAATCAGCACTGTCACAGCTAGCTCATAGGCAGAAAGTGTGACGTAACACACGGGCAGTTGAGTGCAAAAGCAATTAGTGCGCTCGCTGAAGCATATTATTTCCATTGTCCAAAAGTTATGCGTAAATAATTACCACATATACTTCATCCCTAAGACATAAAGTTTCCAGCAGATGGATCTGGCCCAAACTTCTCACAACTCATATTCACCTCTCAGGCTAGTAATGTGTAATTTGTTTTTAAAAATTGTCCACTGGAACACTTGTTTCAAAAACACAAATTTGCCATTGTCAGACCACTTAAGCTCCGCCCATTAACCCGAGTGTTACGTATAAGCACTAGATGATGTTGTATAAGCCCAAATAATGGCCTGTTCCACTGAGTTAGCTGTGACAGTGCTGACTTTGAGAGCCTGTATCTCAGATTCAGATTGGGATATGGATTCATACAATACACCAAAATGTTGAGAATGACCTGTAGTTTCAGGTTAACATAGAGAGATGATTATTTCATGGATGCTTTAATGGTTACCAACTTGAGGAATGCGGTAAATCTCTCTCATGACAATTCAAGAAAAAAGGTTGTATAATGAAACACAAAAAGAACAAAACGTTATTAAGGAGCTGACTATTTCTGTACTATGCCAGTCTCTGTATTTTGATTCTATTATCATATTTGCATATTGTATGGAAATTCAGTAGGTTCACTAGATGTTTATATGAAGAATGTGTGATCAACCCAGATTCAAACTAGTTTCCTCAATACAATGTAGCATTAAGTTATCATGTTATCAGGTTTGCCTAGTGGTTAGCAGGTTGGATCATCGATCTGACGACCCGGGTTCAATTCACGAGCATGTCAACTGGTTTTACCTGAGAAGCCAAGTTCGGTAGGGGGTTCTAATGAGTACCAACGCTTCACGCGATGTAGGTTATAATAAGACAGGGTTGGCTATCGAGTGCTTTGACCCAATGACTGAACGTTAATGATGTAGTGTTCACTGCTTAGAAGTACCTATTGTAGCTTACATTAAGCAGTATATAAATGAACTAATTATTAGTATTACTATTATTATTATAGGGAAAAATTGTAATATTTTATTTAACTCGAAGTGCTTTATTGACTCACAAATGAACCCGAGAAGAGAAAATAGTTCTTGTTAGAAAACTCCATCATTGTCATGCCTCTCACTTCTTTTTTGGTTCCAAAACGGGCCAAATCTAGAGTACCATTCCCACATCGTCCTGCACCTACAGTCACATAGCAAATACATGTGTACTAGCAATGAAAATTAATTCAAAAGAAAAACCACATGTAAAATTCTTGTTAAAAATTACAGCAACAGTAAGTCACTGCTATATTCATACAAGTCTTTTTATTGTGGAGTGTCAATATTGCATTTTGGTACTCAAGATGGCCATCGATAGACTAACCAAGATGGCTGACAATAACATGTGACTTGGATTTGGGAATTGTATCCACAAGATCAAAGATAACACAAATCTTAAATATATAACAGTCACTTCTCAGCATAGAAGAGAGATCGAGATAAGAGGGAGAGGGCAAATCTGGTCGAGCACAAGAAAACTAATTATCAGCCTCTTTTAATAACGAAGATCAGGCATTATTTCTACTATACGTGTGCCGAAAAAGGTAATACCAATATCCACTCATAGGATTTCTAGTATTTATGATCGCAACATTTTTCGAAAATCGCAATAAATGTTTAGCTTGATACACAACGGGAATGAGCTTGTGCTGCAAGAAACCAACCAATCCAAGTCAGTACTTGAAGTTGTTCTGTAAGCTTAAGCCGACGTGCACATGACCATGTGTCAACAAAATGCAACCACTTTCCATCTTTCTGCTGATATGCAAACAATGGGATAAGCATATGAGCTTCAGTACCGTTACCATCATGGTATTTGTTTGGTCCTCTCGCCCTCACCAGGTTTCCAGCGAGATCTTAAATAAAAACCGGTTATTAGTTGCTCCATTTAATCAGTTATTGCTGCCAGCCATTCTGTAGCAATTCCGTTTGTTAGACACAAAGCAGAATTATTACTTAACAGCTCAAAAGTGATTAGTTTGATTCGTTAACATATCGTATTTTTATTGAAGGGAACTGGCCTAGTTATGGATAGGCCTGTGCTGCATGTTGACCAAGCCGTAGCCTATCAAAATATGGTGTGTGCAGCCAAACCTTGATGAAGAGTCCTTTATGAGCACTTAACGTCACAATATACTCAATAGAAAGTAAATTTATGCTGTAAGTAACTTCTTAAAGTGACAGTCTTACTAGGCCATGTTTTAGAGATCTCAGGCTCAGGGAATATGAAATAAAACAGTCTGTGAACCTAATTGCAGTAACACTGCTGCAAAGTCTGAAAATTAGGATCATAGTGGATCATAGTGACTTATTGCCTCCCCCTGACCACTATAATACACAATGATCCTTTTTTTATTTTTTTCTTTGCCCTATGAACTCACAATATTTGATTTACTGGAGCAATATATCTACTTTTCTAATAATAGGACTGACACTTTAAGACATGAAAATCAGTTTTTTTTATCCAAGAAACAGATAATCATCTATTTCAATTGAGGTCATACCATGATTTGTATGGATACTATTATGATCACATTTTTCCAGCCAAACAACCAGTGTCATAGAAATATAAAGAGCCCCTCTGCCTTTTCACAAAAAGAGTAGCCAGCAACAGCGAGCAAGGGTTAAGGGTCACTACTCCACAAAAGCCACATGCGTTATGATACCAGCGTTGACCGATTTGGTAACTTTATATATCGTTGGAAAGCTAATCGAACACTGATTCTGAAAATATTGGTTTCGGCATGATGTTACATCAAGACGTTGCGCTATTTTGATAAAAGGCAGGAGGAATTTTGAGAACAATGTGGTGCCAAAACAATGGTACATATGGAACTTTCAAATGAATAATATTAACAAGAAATCTCTGGAGCACCCATGTGGGGCATTTTCTTGATCCCATGGCGTTTTGCACCAGATGAAAAATCATCTTATATTCGTTGGTTATTAGCTCAATTAGGTCGCTTTGTTTTAATTGATGATGATTCAATGTGATGCAAACCACATGCAGAAAAGACAAGATATTTACTGCGGGAGACCTCATGCTACATGTGATGACTAATAAATAACATTGATATCAGTTATATTAGGAGTTGCCCGCTCTGTCAGAATGCTTATAATTCTAGTATCTCTTGAGTGATGTCAACGATGGAGACTGATTAGATGGGATAGATATTGAATTTCAAATAGTTTGAGATCGTAGCATTGTTGTTTGGTATCCACTGTGTTCATATCACTATTGTTTAGTTGATTATCTTGAAGGAGCGGCTCTGAAAATTGCTTCTAAGATTAGCAAATTTGAGGCAATGATAACTGGACTTGGGCAATTATTGTCTCTTAATTGTGCACTGTATCATGATTTATGGGACAAAGATGCATACATACACACATTCATCTCTGCTCATACATGAATATCACCAACCATCTTGTATCAACTCTGTTGTTTCCCAAAAAAGCCTTATCAGCTGGTATTAACATTTTGTAATTATAAGCATTCTGACAGAGAGGGCAACTCCTAATATTATTGATACTAACGTCTTTCATTATTCATGGCATGTAGCATAAGGTCTTCCCGAAGTAAATAACTCATCTTTTCTGTGTGTGGCACGCATCACCAAAGCAACCTAAAAAAGATGGTTTTTTCTCTGGTGCTTACAGCCGCAGGATCCAGAAATTGCCCCTCATGGGTGCTTAAGGTTATGATACCAGCGTTGACCAATTTGGACATTTTATACATCGCTGGAAAGCTGCCGAGCTACTGATCGTTAATAGCTCATCAAAAATGTTATTGGATGATTTTGTGTCATTTATCGGATAAATGAGGCCGAAAAGGCTGTTTTTAGCAAAGTGGATGGCTGCGCGAACTTGATTGCTAGAAATTTCAAAACAGATTATATTTATTCTAAGAGGCATAGTTCATCCTAAATTTTGGTCGAAAATAATATTTGATGAGCCCAAAGTGGCTTTTTACGTCACGTCACATTGCATGTGCTTTTTTAAATTTGATGATATAATGTGAAATTTTAAGCGCCGATTTGAGACAGTTCAATTAAACAAGAGCCAATTTTTTTGCTTTTTTCCACTGAATTGCTGTTTATATGACACACACCCCAAACTTTAGCTGTATAACAAATTTATCAAGATCAGCATAGATCATCAAAGGTAGATACATTTTGCGTCATTTCTCCCTAACGTCAAACATGCTGTCAAAAGGTCCAGCACTAAGGCCAGACAATTTTTTTTTGAAAATTCTCACATACGAAGCCGCTTTGATCAAGCATATTAAAAAAGGAAATGACAACAGAATATGGCACTACGTATTAGTTTACTCCAAATTGCGCGCAACAGAATGCCCAAAACAGCCAATTTAAGGGGCTTTTTAAGGTGTTTTTGGCCATTCTGTGTTGCCCAATTCGGGGAAAACTGACACATAGTGCCATATTCTGTTGGCATTTCCTGTTTGTACTATACATAATCAAAGCGGCTTCGTATGTGAGAATATTGAAAAAAAATTGTCTGGCCTTAGTGCTGGTCCTTTTGAAAGCATGTTTGACCTTGACGCAAAATGTATATACCTTTGATGGTCTATGCTGATCTCGATAAATTTTTCATACTGCTGAAATTTCGGGTGTGTGTCATTTAAACATCAATCCAGTGAAAACAGCAAACTATTTGGCTCTCATTTATTTGAACTGTCTCAAATGGCTGCTTAAAATTTTGCATTAAATCATCAAATTCAGAAATCCACAAGCATTATGAAGTGAGGTAAAAAGCCACTTTGGGCGCATCAAATATTTGTTTCAACCAAAAATTAGGATGAACTATGTCTCTAAGAATAAATATAACCTACTTTGAAATTTCTAGCAATCAATTTAACTCAGCCATCCACTTTGCTAAAAACAGCCTTTTCGGCCTCATTTCTCCAATAAAATGACGCAACGTCATCCAATCACATTTTTGATGAGCTATTAGCGATCAGTAGCTAAGCAGCTTTCCAACGGTATATAAAATGTCCAAAATCGGTCAACGCTGGTATCGTAACCTTAAGAGGCTTCATGTAAATATTATGCAGTTGAAAGTCTGATATGAACCATAGTATCTGCACCACATCGTCCTAGGAAATCCTCCTCAAAGACGATTATCCAGCCTTTCATCAGAATAGCGCAAAGCCATGACACGACGTCATGTTGAAACCAATATATTCAGAATCAATTACCTTTCCAACGATATATAAAATGTCGGTCAACGTTGGTATCACAACCTTAAGGGGAACTGTTAAAAAGAGCCGTCAAATATGAGCTAGTGTAGAATACCATAAAGTGAAACTTTCGGGAAACTGATGACCAATGTTTACATGTTACTATGCCAAGTCAAGAGGAAAATAGAAAAAAAAACATGTTTCTTACAGACGAAATGGCTCATTCTCCCTAGGCGATAATATCCAATTGCCCCCTCTTTGTTTGTGACGGACCAAGGTCTGAAACCAACAATAAGCATAGATGGGTCACCTAGCTTCTTCTATAAAATAGAAATGTCAGACAATAATTATCCTGTAATGTCACAAATCCATGTATGGCGTTCTATAGTTAATGTTCACATGTAATTATTCTGTTCCTAAGCAATATATGAACTTTTGTAAGTATTTTGTTGTGAGTTTTTTAGCGCCTGCCTTCTTTACCATGTGAGATTTAATCAGCTGATTACTCATACAATCGGTATAACTTACCAAGAGAAACCCGGAATCTACCGAGATATCATATGATATACCGGGCTCGATCTCAAAATTCATGGCTGTGTTGTTCACAAGATGCAATGCAAAGTTTCTTCTGAAATGACAGAATACGCAGTCATCATGAATTGTGTATGTACAAGTTTGTTCCAATTGTTTATGTGTAATTAAAAAAAAGTGTAAAACAGAATTTGTAGATTGTGAATTTGGTAGCTTTATCGAAACATTGACCATGTTATCAGCAACAACAGAACAAAGGGTCAAAAAATATTTTCCAAACGAGATTTGAACTCACTGGATACTGCACCTTGCACCTCTCCAGCCATCATAACAATGGCATATAACTCTGTTGGTAACATCCGTTGTACATTGTCCATGATCATAGCATCTACTAGGATCGCAGATAACTGTAAAATATACATTATGGTGAAATCAAATCACTTTTTGATGTGTAGCTTTTCCTTATCTGTCTATATGTGTATTTTCGTCAGATAGGAAAACTGATTAGCTATTTTCATGATAATGCAATGACTCTATTCGATACACCAACGGAGTGGGAAACAGGATTAGTTTGAATATGTATTCAAAAATAATGGCAGCAGCTGCAATGAGAACTCACGGGTATCACAATATGGTCCTTCATAGCCGTGGGCGCATACACAAATAGCACCGTCTCTCGTATCATAGCAAGTAGGAGATCCCGGCCCATCCAAACATTTAACACATCTATTGTGACGCTGTTCCATATTGTTGGCTAACAAAAAAAAGTTGATTATCAAATAAAAAATATTGATAAATGAGCATAAAATTGGTCTGACTTGATGATTGACCTGCTATAAAAGCAATAATTTCACATGTGACTGCTTAGGAAACCCATTACCTAAAACGGATTCTTTTTGTTTAACTTGTCCCTTGGCCTCGCCTAAACTCATTTATAAAGGGCTCAACTTAGAGCCACGACAGAATTGGCGCGCTCATTGCACTGATCTTACCGACCTGGCTTGTATGAACAACTCACCTGTGCTGGCCTGAACCATAGGTGCCTCACAATGTATGGCTGGTCTTACTATCAAATGGCATTTCAGTTAAATGAACCTATGCATTTAATATAATATTATTAATATATAGATATATATATAATAATATTAATATGAATCAGATTCATTACTAATCTCCTTTATTTCACATTTGGGTTGTGAATATGAAGAGTTTTCATGTAAATACATAAACTTAACATACTGAGCATAATTTGATGAATCAACCATGCTGTTCTATCCACCACAAGAGCAGACAATGCTGACCCACCGACCCACATAGTGCTCTTCAATGATGTGAACCGACAGTCAGGTTCATTACTGGTTGTAACAATGTAGACAGAGCCTGTAGCTCGCTTGCAGTATTGTCGAACTTTACCTGAAACAATTAAAATACATGGTTGTCAGGTTAGCCTAGAGGTTGGCGGGTTGGATATTGATCTGACGGCCGGGGTTCGATTCCCCCGCACATCTTCTGGTGTAACCTGAAAAGCAGTGTTTGGTAGGGTGCTCAGGCTTTATACGATGTAGGTTCTTATCAGTCAGGGTTGGCTAAAGAGTGCTTGGACCTAGTGACAGTGCGGTAATGATTTAGTCCACCGCATAGTGGCTTACATAAAGTGGTATATAAATGAACTCATTATCATTATTATTATTATCATTTAGTGGAGAAAATACTAATATGTACTTGAAAGAATACCACAAACACCAAGCAAAAATTAGCGATAGCAACGATGAAATAGTGATTGGTTGTTTGTTGGTTAAAGTCGCAAATTTGTCTCTGTCCAAAGACTGAGACATGCATATGCCTTAAGGGCGCGGCCGCAATGTTCGGCGCCAGGTTGCTCTCAGTTTGCAGGCAGGTCGAAGCACACCCGGGGCATCAATTGAGCCTGGTAGTCAGTAGACTGCAGCAGGATCTGAACCCGAGACCTTCAGCGGTTGCGCGTTAGAGGGCAGTCGCTCTTACCAACTGAGCTACCTCCTAATCCCACTCACCATTATCAGTATTAAGTAAGAAGATTGAACCTAGTAGCATATCCGTGACCATCAGCAGTTCTTTGTAATATGGATGTTGGGACACATGGCCATTGCTGTAGGTCATTTCGAAGTTTCGTGAATTTAAATTGTATTTGTACTGTGCATCTTGATCAGACCAAGGCCACCATCTCTTCAAGCTACAAATATTGACGATAAAAAAATTGATCAACCCAGCACTGATATTTGGAAACACATATATTATTGCTTTTGTCACAGATTCAAGAATAGAATATTGTCACAGCTAAAATTTGAGCGCTCCGGCAGATTAACGATATAGACTTGAGGAACATGAGAGTAATCATTGTATGAGAGAAGAGGCCAATCTACAATCTAGAAATATCACCCTTAACTACTGCTGCCACATAGGCAAGTGTATGCTTTTTGAATTCTGTCTAGCTCTAAAACAATAATAAGAGGCTGCAATTTCAGTATTGTCAAATAATGGGCAAACATTTGCACAAACTGATCATCAAAATCAGGGTATGAAATTAATTATCTAGGCATATATAATGACGATATTACCGTTTTAAAAATTGACAATTATTGTCTGTGCATGTGATTTGTCCATTTGGTGACAATTTTGACATTAAAGCCTCGATTAGTTTTTTTATGAACTATACAGATTTTATTAAGCACACATTTGCCTGAGTCGCATCAGTAGTTCAAAATTTAGAGAGGGATGGAAATTTTGATTCGATTGAAACAAATTGAAAAATTCTAAGCCTATCATAACCTTCACTGGAATAAGCTAAACATGCAACATATAAATTTGTACAAGATTCAGTTAAAGCCATCAAAGTAACATTCATCCCTATCCACAATCAGTGAGCATAGACATAGGCGTAAGCGTAGGCGTAAGCTTAGACATAGGCGTAGGCGTAGGCGTAAGCTTAGGCGTAGGCGTAGGCGTAGGCGTAGGCGTAGGCGTAGGCGTAAGCGTAGGCGTAAGCTTAGGCGTAGGCGTAGGCGTAGGCTTAGGCGTAGGCTTAGGCGTAGGCGTAGGTGTAGGCTTAGGCGTAAGCTTAGGCGTAGGCGTAAGCTTAGGCGTAAGCTTAGGCGTAGGCGTAAGCTTAGGCTTAGGCTTAGGCGTAGGCGTAAGCTTAGGCTTAGGCGTAGACATAGGCGTAAGCTTAGGCTTAGGCTTAGGCGTAGGCGTAGGCGTAGGCGTAGGCGTAGGCAAAGACATAGACATAGACATAGAAAATCCAAATGTACCCACCTGAATAATCTTCTTGACGATGCATCAACTGAGCCTTCCATCGAAACATTGGTGAAGTCGTAAGTAGTCACACCTGAAAGGTATAGCATAAGTAACGGTTAGGCTTGATACTATTTTGCTATTACTCTGTAATCCCTTCTTGATATGAATAAGTACTTCAATATGCATCTAACTTTATAGCAATAGTAACATATTAAACATAAACATCATGGCACACGAAAGCACCCCATGTATTTGTTATATTTTACACCTCTTAAACAATTAGAAGCTAGGCATCCAATATTCAAACAATATTTGATGCCTAGCTACTAATTGTTTTAGGGGTGTTAAACATAATAAATACATGGGGTGCTTTCGTGAACCGCGATGTTTCTGTTCCTATTGCTATGAAGTAAGATGCTTCGGTTTAACGAATGCAAACTGGTATGCATGCATAGATGTAATGATGTCTGATGAGGATCACTTGGTACATGATTTGATTGGATATAAACAATGATCATACATTTATCAAGCGAGAAGATTTTCATGTTGTCTAATGTTAGGTCAAAAGACAGTGTATATTAGTCAACTAATTCCAACAATATAAAATTTACAGCCAACCAATCGACCCTTTTCGCAAAACTCTCAAGTGAAGTGGTGCATGATTGTTTTAAGGTGACGTAATCACACAATTGATAGAGACAGGATGAATATTATGTTGTTGAAATAATTGAAAATACTAAAAAGTTGTAGTTTTCATTTGATTATAACATACTTTTATATGTGAAAACCTCAATAAAACACGCAATCATTTTAATAATAACAATGATACTCTCACCATATGCAACCTTTTGAAAGACTAGAAAAGGATCATGGGTGCTCTTAGTGATGAGTCCCGGTTCGTCACTGACGTAATGGTATTTTCCCATCCCCTCACGATCGTTAAGTTTTCGCCAATCCTGACTACCCCAAGGATAAATATACATACCCTTCAAAATATATATACAAATGAATATTCATGTTATCTTATGTTAAGTATTACATCAAAAGTTGGCAGCAACAAATGTTTCATACCAGTTGACGTATAATGTGGTGAAATAGTTCTGAAGATAAAATGATTTATTTTAACAGTTTCTTTAGTTGAAGCATCAACAAGGTCTGCGTAGTTGCATCGGTTACAGGCTATACATGAAATGGGAACCTAGCACACAAAAGCTGACAAGAATCCGGAAGACTGGTATCTTCTGGGATCAGTGGTATTGTATGAGTGGTGTGCATTCACAAATAGATAGTTAGGGGGCCTAGGGTAGTTTTGACCAAAATCAGGGCTCATAATTTGCTAGCAAAGAGTAGGAGGTGGCTCAGTTGTTATGAGCGCCGCTCTTGAGCGCACTAGCGTTGAGGGTTGTGGGTTCGAATCCCTCTGTAGTCGACTGACTACTTGGGATTGTTGGACTGAGTGAGTGATGATACTTTGAGATTTGACGTGATATATTGCCTTTTCAGTTTCTCGGGAACTACTAGTCCCATCTCAAAAATTCTTTCACTGACACGTTGCTAGTAGTCTGACTTATGTTTACTATCCCAAATTTTTTTAAACCCCATGTTTATACTTGATTAATTGTACATGAACTAAAATACATTGAAAACATATAGGCAGCAATGGGCAAAATGATGCAGTAAATTACGTTATGCAAAAGGGTGATGAAAATCTGTGCAGTATTACATGCAAAGCACATTGTGTTCAACAATAGATCACCTTTTGGGTGATTGTTTAGCATCGAGAGAGAAATGTTTATGCTTATAACTTCTCTAATATTGAAATTATCATCAAACGCCACGATCAAAAACTCGGAAATACTCTCTAGTGTAATGTAAGCTGGTGTGTATGACATGTTGTTTAACCTATTTTCAGTTTTTTGGCTGGAAAGGAGTGCATCTTTTGACCCAAATAATAATCTAGTTTAGCCAAAAAAATCCAAATATCTCAAGATGTTAAGCCATAATCAATAATCGCTTCGATCAAAATCTAGACAATCTCCTGTTGTTCATCATGCTGAGAACAGATTTGACTGACATATTTCTGAATTTCTGATTTTTTGCTGGAAAATTGTGTCCAAAATTAGTGAAAATTTGGGTTATTATTTGTTACAGTTGTGACAACCAGGATCTGTAATCTGGTATGATTATTGATGGAAGTGACAGTGCAAGACCAAAACGGTATAATAAATTGGAAATTTTAGTTTCTGCATTATTGGGGTTACATGTAATGAGGGGTCAGAAATGGCCCTTTTACTATTGCAAAAATCAAGTTTAAGTCTCAAAGACAGGAGGCCTAAAATATGAAGTTTCACTAAAATGTTGCTCCTCCAGTTAGTGCCATGCCTCCTCTATATGGTGAAAGCAAAAACTAATCAAATACCTCAATAGCATGGCACAGAGGGCTCAATTGAAAAAATGCACTTTTTGCCCCAAAGTGAACTTTCAGTGGTCACTGCGACTCAACATCAAATATTTGGGAGGTTTCAGCTGTGAAAATAACTATTAGACATGATCCCCAATACAATATTGAGAAGTTTTAAAAAGCGAAATATCATGTTAAACCATTTTTCTTTTCCTTAGCATTCTGGCCTGCTGGTCTCTGTGACTTGCAAGTTCAGAAAGCAGGAATCTTTGGACAGCTTGCGCATGTGAACAGGATATTGCTAGCTTAAAGTACCAGTCCTAGTAGGCCATATTTGGTAACGTTTTAAAGATCTCAGGCCTAAAGGTTATTAGGGCATATGAAATAAAACAGCTTGTGAACCTTCTTCCAAGTCTGTAAATTTGGATCATAAAGAATCATCGTGATTTATTGCCTCCACCTGACCACTATGATCCACTATGATCCCTGCCAAAATATTTAAGAAAAAGCTAAATTCCATTTTCCATAATTACTATTTTTTTGTTTTCTTGTTTGATCTTTCGTACAATTTACTGGGGTAATATATTCACTTTTCCCCTAGGACTGGCACTTTAACATGCGAAAAATAACCTGCAGGTAGTCTACTCCAACTTAGATGCTCACTGTGGTTCTCTACCACAGTACACAATTCTATTTGTGCCAACACACTAGCTGGATGCCTAACAGGAGTAGGGTTGTGGTAAAGCGATATTATTAAAAGTCCGAAGGGCGGGTCCCTACTAAAAGTTAAGTTATTGATTGGTACCATTTTCACCGTATCACTATTTGTTATAGTGATGAAGAATGAGGTATTACAATAACTTTTATCCAATAACTATTTAGTCCTATACTCTTTTGCAGAGTTTTTCTTAGGTTTTAACGTGATGATTTTTTTTAAATGTTTGAAAACCAGAACACGAAGTAGACTTGTGACGTGTTGATGCGAAACTACAATGTAGTCTGATCCGTGGTATCTAAATTCTGACACTTCACCACCTTAGTCTGTCCAAACTTTATCACCTCTTCATTCAGAACTAATCCATTTCGAAAACAAATTATTTCTGAATACTAATATTAACCACTGTGCCTATTGAATATATATATATATATATATATATATATATATATATATATAGATATACACCTATATATATATATATATATATATATATATATATATATATATATATATATATATATATATACATTTAATTCAGAGAAACTTGAGATTGGCTGGTCATATACACAGGACAGATGACTCCAGACTACCAAAACAAATCCTGTACTCTCAGCTTGAACAAGGTGTACGTGGTATTGGCAGACCGAGGCTGATGTTCAAGGACATGGTGAAGAAAAATCTCAAAGATAAAGAGATTCCTGTTGGCAGCTGGCGATCCCTCAGCAGAAACAAATGCCAATGGAGGGACATGGTTCACAAGAAGTCATCTTCGGTTACGAATGACAGCCAATGATATAAATATATGTACAGATGAACCATTTTGTAGCGTAGTGGACACTTACCGATAACATGAAGAAAACCCAGAGGTTTTTTTCATCAAGATATACCATCCCTAGCGTCTTGCGATTCGTACCATGTGACCCATGATTAAACCCATAGTGACAGTGACCTTATAATATAGAATTATTAGGTGAAATATTGTATTGTAATAGCAGCAAAGCAAAAAGCCTGATATAAAGGCTTGATGCCGCATCAATACCCTTATGAGCTCATACAAATGGGAAATTGAAGAACAAAACATATACAAACTACATCACTGGCTGGCTAGTTAGCAAAGCCATATTCCCTACTCATAAATTTGGCATATCAAAATACGGTTTAACTATTTGCAATACCTATGACAGTTGCAACATGAAATGTTGTCGTGCTCAACTTTCGTGCGCATCTCTCATCGTCCACAAACAGAACCCACTGTCTATTTTTAGTCATATATCCATGATCAGGCCACTTTATTTCCGCTCCTAACCCATAGCCATCTTTGTATCTGAAGCAGCAAGGTTCAATATGACGGGAACATTTACCGGCAATCTCTAAAATAGACAATGTTTCACAGCATTCTCATTCTCATTCTCATTCTCATTCACAATCACAACAGTATCCGCTTCAATCCCGATGGCTAGCCAGTTAAGCAGATAAATAATAAGATCCATGGAGACGGGCAAACAGAAAAGCAATGTCACAAATCAACTGGCAGCACGCAGACCTAATGCATTTTGCGTTAAGAGTTGCAACAATTGTATCACAATTCATTCAGGGTCATTGAGGGAGGACAACATGCAGGGGATCTCTGTCAAGAAACAGAGAAAGCATGATTTGACGAAATTATATACTCACTTCTCACTGATTTAGTTCTATTTCGTAGGTAGTATATTTGTATGCATCCCTCACCGGAGCTTGGGGAATATCCATTTGCATTTCCGACCATGATTTGCTTTGGGTCATGCCGCATCGGCTTAGAGAAATGATTAGCAATTTAGGCAGTGCGTTATTATCAGTCATCAGTCAACATCTTAAAGTTAAAGGGTCAGTCCAATTAGAAAAGCAGATATATTACCCCAGTAAATCAAATAGTGTGAGTTAATAGGCAAAAAGTCTAATCAAAAATTGAAAATTGTGGAAAATAGCAATTAGTTTTTTTTTCAATTATTTTAGCAAAGATCATAGTGGATCATAGTGGTTAGGGGGAGGCAACAAATCACTATGATCCTCTAAGAGTAATGGATCCATTTATGTCTATTCATACATAAACATCTGCCAATTAGCAGAGCATAGATGAACGACCATTACTCACTATCATGAAGTTATCCACAAAATCAAGACTGTTAACTCCTGTAATAAGAGACATTTCCCAGCCGAAACTATTCATGTCATAATACTCTAGATTCGGCCAAGTTCGACACCTAAACAGATAGAATCTGAATAAGTGGCTAGTCAGAGTGTCCATAATATCAGGACAGTTAAATTTAGTTTGTTTTCAAATGTTCAAAAGTTCCTGGACAATGATTTTGGAGACTAGTTCAATTACTCATATTGTTACTTATATCCTTGAAGTGAAGCCTCAGTTCTCAAGCTCAAAATCATCAGACTTTTCATTATTTCGAAAGGTTTGTAAAGTACTGAAAGAAATCTTCACATTTGAGATACACCATAAATTTGATATCAGCAAGTATTTTTAAGCTCAGTTTTCGTCATTCATGTTCAATGCTGCATACTTAATTTCCTCGCAATCAAAAAACACTTCTATCTATCTTTGAGTCGCTGAGGAAGAGAACGTAGTTATATTGTTTAGATTAAGCCTTGGTAGAATGTTCACTCACCAAAAGCCCTTGACGAAAGCTGCCAGCAGGATGAGCGTAGCGAGATGAGAATAGCCCGTCATACTTGAGGGTAGAAGATTGTGGAACTAAAACTGAGTCATTCTCTTACTAGGTCACACAACTTTGGCCTTCACTTAAATATATCTGCAAATAATGCCAGGTATTTCCATTGTCTGAATGGTAACTTGTAGTTATGTCATCTTGTTCATCAACATTGTAAACTTGGCTTCATAAAATGATCGCATATACCGGACTGGAGATAAGATTCATTGAAATTCTCCCAGAAACAATAAGGTTTATAATTTACTTGTTTTTAAAATGAATGACTGAATTTAAGGAAAAAATTCTAAAATGTAATGTGACACGACAACTAGAAAGCATATTTGATAAAAAGAGCTATCTGCGTACTTTGGGGTGTGGCAATTAGGTACACAGCTCTGTCAATTGTTGCTGAGTGCTCGCGAGGAGCTGATACGTTTGATTATACTGCTTAGAGGATGTTTTCCCTCCCTAAAAATCTTCTGGTGATAGACAGCGCTCTGTCCCACTAAACTCTCCTCTCCTCTCAGCATTTGGTCTGAGGGATAATCTTGAGGGAATGCCTTTGGATCCGTTTCAAGTGCCTCCATTTTGCCATTCATGATAAGTAAGGCCCATGCTGGTGCTACATAGGTTTTTTTATTGTTCAAAGAATGTAAATAAAAGCATGGGTAAGCCAGATAGTCTGTGACTAGAGTGGCGGCCAACCCTCCAACTAATTACAAAGAACACCACACAAACATCATGAAAAGCCCAGACAAAACATGCCCTACCCGCTATCCACCGCACAACCAGAGACGCCCCGCCAGCCCAACTGTGACATCGCACCCTGGCCCCGTCCAAACTCCCAGAAGGTACTCGTTGAACAAGGATATGTCATTGATCTACAAGTTCCTCTCTTCTCGCTTGTTGTTGATCTTAATAATTTTAAGTTTGTTGGATCTAGTGATGTACTCATGGTTTGTTTTCATATTTAAAGTATCTTGAATTGAATATGATTTTAATAAAAGTTTTATAGTTCTGTATTCAAAAAGCATTTTCAATGGCATGATTTTAAGTTTTTCAAAATGACGAAATGTGACCCCCTGGTGAAATTCCTTTAATGATTCGCAGAGCATTTTTTTGTAGAGTCTGCATTGGTTGTAGTCGGCTATCACTTGCGTGGCCCCAGAACTCTAATCCGTATATCAAATGGGGATAAAAATATAATGTAATATATGTCAACCATTGACTAATGGCCAATGGTTGGAAGGAGTGCTCACATCATCATCAGAGTTAAATTTAATTTCTCTTTTAGGCTTTTAAAATGCTCATGGAAAGTTATGTTGGAGTCTAACTCAAGTTCTACAAATTTGGTGGTTCCTTTTTCTGAAATAGAGCTCCCGAATTCGAGCTTGAAATCTTCAGGGTTAAAACTTTTGTTTTGGGCTTTAAAAAGGACTTGAAAGGTTTTCTCATAGTTAATAACAAGACGGTTGGTTATACACCATTCATTAATCAAAGGTAAATTTCATTTCATATCTTGAGGTTCAGTACTAAAATTATTTGTATGATCAGCAAAAAGTATTAATTTAGATTAGGTGCTGCATTTAAAAGGACATTAATATACAGAAAAAATAAAAGTGGCTCGAGAACCGAACCCTGGGGAACACCAATCTTGACTGGCAATAAACCTCACTCAACATCATTTACCAAGACAAACTGTTTACTGTTTAAAAGATAATTTTCTAAGAGTCGACAAGAGAGAGAGAGAAAAATCCGAAAAATTTCATATTACTGATAAGAATGCCATGATTTATTGCATCAAAAGCTTTTGAAGAATCGAAAAACACACCCTGGGTGATGCCTCTATCATTAAAATTGTTGTAAAGTTGTTCCATTATAATATAAATTGCGTCAGTTGTACTGCACTTTGATCTCAAACCAAATTGGTAATTTGCGAGTAAATTTTTGCATTCCAGATACTCTCTGATTTGCATTGAAAGGAGTTCTTCTACAACTTTCGATGTTGGTTATGACCGAAAGTATACGGATATTATAGAAAGTCATTAAACATATCTCATTTGCGTCCATACACTTTGGCCTTCTCATTACATATAATTTGAAATCAGTTTTCGTCTGCATGGCTGCCAAAACTTAGGTGTTTATCGATGTCAATACCAAGCAGTTTGCTGATTTCTGTCGCCATGGTTTCAATCCTATTTATCTCATGTTTATCTGTGTATGTTAGTTCTCGTGGGAGAATCTCATTAGATGCGCTTTACTGGTTTTCAGCTTCATATTGTTGGTATTCGCCAAGTCAAACCAGTTGTCGAGGTCTTGTTGCAGTTGTTGACTACCAATATCTATGCCACATTTGTTTATGATATTATATATTGTGATCTTATCTGCAAATTTTGCATTTTTTGATTGGGGTTCTAGATTTTTCACATATATCAGTCACAGCCAGGTTGCCTGCTTGGTTCCCAAAGCCTGAGGTGCTCATATAGTGACTGGCTCAAGTATGATAAATAAAATTATGAATGACTAATTTATCACTTTTATGTTCTTACAAGTCTGTATGTTGGAGAGGTATACGCCCGAGGGTGCGGGGGGCGCTGGAGCAATCAAAAATGAAAGCTCCCCCAGTGGCACTAATCGCCTGGGAGTGAATAGCAAGCGCGCTAACCGATTGCGCCATCTCACCATCCCCAAAAAAAGATTGGGTCGATGGCGCTAATTAGAAAGCCCGCTATTCACTACTCGGAGTTGTGTTCTCTCATCCAACAGCACATTCCAATCCACCATTGCCACCCTATGAAACACAGCGTATGTGTTAGGGTCATTGGCCTTACATGGCCCATTGCTGGGACTCCTTGTAATAGGTTTAGCTGTCTTTCCAGCTTGTCAGCATGTCTTTCCATGAGTCTGTCAGTAGACATGTACACAGGAGAGGTATACACCCGAGGTTGCTAGGGGCTGGAACAATCAACAATGAAAGCCCCCCCCCCCCCCCAGTGGGTCTCGAACCCACAACTCCTGCAGCACTACTCGCCTGGCAGTGATTAGCAAGCGCGCTAACCGAGTTTGAATTTATCTGACTAGATTCTAGGCCTACCTTGTGTGGTGTTCTCTATCCATTAAGGTTTCTTTCAACCTTTAGAAGATGGCCACAGTCTGCACCACCTGCAATATGCACAATAGCTAAAATCACAGTATACTTTGATATCAAAACACTGGTGGTAATAACACTTTCTGAATAATCTTGAGAAAGTTATTATTTATGAAACAATTTGGTTATTTTCAGTGGTTCGATAGAGAACTTGATATAATATTTTTTTTAATTTTATAGTGCCATAATGCAAAAAAAGATCAGATATCAACAATATTTGCAAGGAGCTGATCATTCTTTGACAGAAGAGTGAGGGGCGGGAAAATGTGACCTTTTTTGCAAACTACTAGATATTTGTCAATATTCCATTTCTATATTTTTATCAAATTCTTTCACCAAACTCTGCTTCAAAGCTCATCATTGTACAGAGTTATTATGCCGAGAACAAGATTGCCTCGCAAAAAAACCTTAATTCTCCAGTATTTGCAACAATGTTTCAATGATTTTCCGCGCCTCTTGGTCAACTTCAAGAGTTGAGCCAGCATTATAGGATAATCTGTGTGTTAACCAACAGGGTTGTCCATTTTTAAATCTACTGGTACCTTATAAGTTCTGAGAAGGTTGCCTATGATTGCCAGTGTAAACAAAATTAACATTCTGACTGACTTATCTTGATTAAGACTTCATGGGTAAATAACTTGGATACCAACAATACATCCAATTATGCTTGGCTAGGATGTTGACGCCACTCTTCTGTCAAAGAATGATCGTGATTACACTTACACCCAAACAACCATCATTATAAAAATATATATTCGCGAATTTAAAAATTCACCGCATTCATTATCAGCAACAAAAGACAGGAAGTTAGGTCAGCTTACAATGACTCCTGTCTCTGATTCCACAAGTGTGTCAAGATGACTTGTTACAAGTGCAATGGGATGTGTGTGAAGGATTAACAGACAGTGTTAATTATACTTAATTGGACAATTAGAAATTTTGACAACAATGCTATCAAGGTAATTATGTAATTATGCCTGTTATTGGCTAACCTCCCTGCTTGTGGCACTCAAGCTGACAGATTGAAATTTATTACTTTAAACGGTGTTGCCACTAGTCTTAGTCTAACATTTTAATACTATCTGTACTAGTGCCAACACCTACTAGGGGACTACCATCCAAGAATGAGAGGGAAAAACGCCATTATTGCTTCCTGTACACTATATAACTGAGATGCACGAGAATGATATAGTATAACATCAATTTGTAGGCAGGTAATGAATAATTACTACACACAGAAAAAAAATAGCGTTGTTTTGATTCTGAGATAGTTCCCCTACTTCACCCTTGCAGTTAATTATTTTGACGCTAAAATGACCTGCCAATTGGAGAACCATCAGCTGTGATTTGATATTCTGAAATAATCAACTGTCTTTTGAAACTGGCTGAAGGTGATTAAAGAGTTAAATTAACTCTAAAGTATGATTCTTATTTGATTAATTCTAAGGGTGAAATGGGGGAACTATCTTGGAATCGATATAACTTTTATTTGATGCTAATATGCCTTTTGATTAGGGGCTAGAGTCATTCTGATTCTAAAAGTTCTTTGCGTGTGTAGCCTTACAATATTTGATTTACCTTTGCCTCTTTCAGCCCACATACCATAACATTCACAGCTAACTCCATGCTACGGGCATCTTTGGCTAACAAATAGAAATAGCTGAGAGCCATACACTCTCAATAATCACAAGGAGCGTAGTTTAGACTATGCCAATAATCAGTACTCATACTACGAGCTTTTTTAGCATCAGCCAGCATATTTTCAGTAGTCAGTGTTTCTGTGGATAATATGGCCTCATTCACATATCATTTCTCTCCACTTAGGCACGTAGGACAGTTGATACAAAGTAATTCCTCGCTCAACTCGTGAGCAATGTTGCATATTTTTATTAGTAGCAAAGTTTTCTGATAATTCTGCTAGCATAGTTTAGCTGATGCATTCTATATTTATGCAGTTGCTGCCAATGTTAAAAGATAGACGAAAAATATAACGTAGGATATGGTACAACACAGAAGAGTTGAACATAAGTATTTTGTCGGGTCATCATACTCATTACTAAGAGTTTTCTGTGCTTACAAAAATTTTGAGCGGACAATTTGAATGGAACGCTTTCGAATTCCATCATGACAAAAAGAAAAGATTTGCCCGGACGGGGATTTGAACCAGGGCCACCCGCGTTAAAGACTTTGATGCTACCTTGCACAGCAATATCAATTCATTACAACAGATCTTGCCTGGTCATCTAAATACAAACTCATTGAATACAATGTCAATCCAATTATATAATATTGACTAGAACTGTAACGGCTTATACTATAACTATACAATAGCAATGATGAATGTAATTTATTTAGCAGGCAGGGTTAATTACACAATAATGGTTGCTGGTTTATGATATATGGGTCAGTTTCGGACAATTCTAGAATTGTACAGAATTGTCCAACAATTCATTGGTATGAAACGCAGTGTTATGCATTCTGCGTCATGGTAAGATCGAAATTGCCATTCAGTTCATATTCCGCAATGTGTATGTGACGGTATGTCAAAGCTCAGTGTCGCGTTGAAAATGGCTTTCAAATGAGCAAAAGAGATGGTTAGTTTTTTCATTGTACCCACTTAATATACCTTAATGACATTTCAACAGTTAACTTATAACTACCGACATTTCCATTGTGGATATCAATTTTCTCAACACAATCAACAACAAATGTTTTCTGTTTTCTAGGGTATATTTACCATGATATATTAATTTTTTTAAATGAGAATTCTCTCTTTGACAGAGATTTCACATAATATAGTCGATAGCAAAATACATATTAAATTTATATTCTATTTCAATAGAATTCCGGTGACAACTTTTCCAACTGGACTCTTTACAACTTTCTTGATGGAGTCAAAGATACCAGCCTCAGTCTGAATTACAGCTGAAAATAAAAATGCAAGTCAAAATTGATCTTGAATGGTCCCTGGTTGACATGGAGAAAACCGAAATGATCGGGTCAAAGGTAATCACATGGCACAATATGAATTTTGAAATGAAAGCCATTGAAAAAGACTTACCAACAGCAGCAATGATCAGGGTAACAAATCCGAATACCTTCATACTTGCCTAAGAGTACAGAGAGCATATGGTTTGAGCAGACAAAAATACTTAAACATGTTTAGATCTGATATGTGAACATATGTGATACATGAGTGAATGAAGGAGAAGATATCTCAAACTACAACACTAGCTATAAGATAACTTTACATCTGAGCTGAACTACATCGATTGAGGTGAAGGGTTAGCGTGCCCGCTACCAATCTCAAAAGAGTAAAGAGTAACAATTTTATACTTACAGATAAATTTTCTTGAAGCTTCTTGACAGGTTGTGAATGGGAACAATGATGGCCAATCTTTGTTGAGGCCACATTATATACTAATTATCTTACACGGCTATTCTTTGAGTGGAAGTTATTATGATTTCCTGTGTTATCACTTCCATCATTCATTAATGTTCTATTCATGATTGCGTCCGTTTTATCACTGTTAGCTTCCATGTTTCGTGAAAATGATGTCTATTATGGCAATACCAACAAAGCAACATTGATATCATTTTAGATTTTTCCTATTTCAATATTGTGACTGTATTGTCATCTTGATGTTTATCTTCCAGAATCCTTTGGTTCTGGGAGCAAATGATATTACTAGTCAGGTTCATCTTTCCAGGGATGGAGTTAATATTGGTTACAGCTGGAAAAGTGTTTAAGTCGTCCAGGATTTGCACATCTAAATGTCGCTTCTCTAATTATCTTGGGACACAGGCAAAACAGCTGGGAAGAGATGTTCTGAAGGATGATATTTGATTACAAATAAAAAAAAGATATGAGATAAAAAAAAACAAATGTATGTCATTAAAATTGGCAGTATATCTTCTACCGTCCAAACACAGCGCACAAGCTGAGAAATATTCCTGAGTATGAAATAAATTAATAAGCGTCATACAAATATCAAAATTCCAGGCAAGCTGATGGCATTTCCGATGAGAGAAAGTCATTTAAAGGTGTTTGAAGAATCAAATCATCTTATATGATGCCCAGTGACCGCTTCCAAAAGTTGTCGAGTTTGAGTTCTAAATAACTTGTTCCCGACAAGCACCAAAATCTCACTTTTAAATGATAAGCATAGCCTTCTCCATCAGCTTCTTAATAATTAATACTGATTCCAAATACACAGCAAATAAACATCAAAGTGTCAGTAACCTTTTCTTTGTGGTTCTTGATTTGATTTCTATATAATTTATTGTCAACATCGAGGTCCTTTTCAACTAGTTTCAACTTGCTTTGCCAGGTCGTTTGAGTCATTTCAGAATCAATCTCAGTTGTATGACACGTAGACTAAGTTAAAAGCTGTACTGATATTTAACTTTTATGCAATAAATAATATGACATCGAAGCCGGACCAGACTTGCATATAACTACAGGACATTTTGAGGACATCCTGAAAACCGAGCAACAGTGATTAGTTGTTGATGTTTATATAATCTTCTTATCCTGAAAATGTTAACATGGGACATCCTGAAACTCCATACAATGGAGATAGTCATCAATTGATTGATTTTATTGTATGAATACAGAGCTGGCAACATCGGGTAAAATGGAAAGTCCTCAAATTTACATCAAAAGTTCATTATTTGAATCGCATAGCTATTCACTCTCCTAATTTTGAGGCAATCACATAAGAGGAACAAAGGGAAGAGGTTTTTTGTCTCCAAATTCTAGATAACAGTATACTATATAGCACATACACCTAAACATTAAATTTTACTGGTTGGTGTGTCACCTGCCCTTTGGTGGTGTTACTGCTGGTTATTAGATGCGAGTTCTCAATTTCAAACCTGGTCCGGGAAGTCCTTTTACTGATTGAAACCAAGTTATAATCTCAAATTTCCATGGAGTTTATATCAAATCACCGAAGAACTGACCCAGGCTGAATGTTGAAAAACTCCATTGCTGAAAAGAATGTCCTAAAAACCATTCCCACTTATTATCATGGGAAACAGTATATAGCTTGAGGTTCTCAAACAGTATGTAGCTTGAGGTTTTCAAATACTATATAGCTTGAGGTTCTCAAATAGTATATAGCTTGAGGTTCTAAATGCACATTTTAAACTAATTAGAACAATAAACTATAAATGTCACACACAAAAACAAATATTGTCATTCAAGGATGTCCTGATCTGTTTTAGATTATTAAGTGTCCAACAAACAACTATCATTGGTCAATAACCAATGATAATGTTCAAGGAAGTTCAAAATCTAATTTTGTTGTTCAAGGATGTCCTAAAACCACCAATCCATGAAATAGCTGGATATCATAAATGCAACATTCTATTATCTTGATTCCGTTTAGAACAATGACTAACAATGACATCAAATAATCCTTCTACTACCATTATTCACAGTGTCTCAAAAATCTGGCTGACGGGAAGACAACATTTCAGCCCGAATAATAATTGATGGTTATCTCCGCTACAATGAAATGAATCAAATGAACTTCCATTTCCACGAGGATTTCTATTACTCCCAGTATATATGGAAGTGACAAGAGCATAAGTATAAAGCTCACATTATGACCACTGCATCAGTTATATCAAGCTGTTGAACCACCACAGTAAGTGTATTATCAGATTTAAGATTTGAGCTATACATATTGTTGTCTCTTTGAATGCAAGATAGATATTTTTTATTGCCTGTGAGGTTAAATAGAACACCATTGTATCTTTGTTGTTTTTGGAGAAAGTAATCATTAGCACTTAAGAAATTTACACACTTTTTTTCTCACCCAGAAAAAACAAGATGAAGATAATTGCACTGGTATCTCTGGTTATGGCTGGTCTTGGTAAGTTTGACAGGCTAGTTTTTATGAATACCATATGCACCATGCAAACATTGCAGATACTGCATGTTTTCAGGCAATAAGGCATTATTGTACTGTATTTAACTTGATAGAGTAAGAGAACAAATCAAATGTCTTTTTTCAGCCGTGAAAATTGTCAATAAAATCAAATATAAATGCTTGTAACAATAACCTAACTTATTGTCTCAAAATTGGTAACTCTAATATGCTATTAAGAGCTGTAATGTTCATCATTGTTTTGTTTACTGGTTAATGTTTATTGTGGTTTTAGCTGTTGTGCAGATTGAAGGTCGTGTAGACTTTGGCCATCTGCTGAAGTCTGAAAAAGAAATGAGGGGATAGAGAAAACCATGAAGGTAAGCTTCAAATCTAGTCAGAGCAGTTCAAAAGAGTTTTTTTACAACAGCGACTGCTTTAACCGCTGATTGATCTCTCAAATGACTATATTATCGCTTCATACATTGCAGGGCACAGACCAGATAAATTCTCAAAAGAAATAACAGAACTCTCACTGACCTCAGTTTTATTTGATGAAAACATTATTTTCACTGGAAATAAAACCGTGTTATCTCATCAGCTCACGCGTCAGTTGATTTGTAATATTAGATTTAACGTCTCATCAATTTTATTTACACAATGGATTTGAAGGGGATACATAAGGTACCTATCTTCACAAATAATTCTTGTTGAATTATCTACAATGGAATGCAACTTAGGTTTTGCAGCAATGGTTTGAAGATCAGTTACCATAATACCATCATATGTATCTGATTGACTAGAGACTCAAAGATATTAATAAGAGTAACCCGTTGGCATACTTGACACTTCAGATAGTGTCTAAAACTAAATCTTTAGTTATTGGTTGACCTCCGATAAAAACTCAAATAAATCGCAAAATGTTACTCATCTATATTGTTTTAATGCATATCACACTAGAGAGTGAGTTATCTGCAGTTATCTGTTGAGTAGCTGTAAAAGTTGTCGATAATAACGTTTCACTTTCATTATACATGAAATGGCCACAACTCCAGCTGCTGCAACCAGTCAAACTATGATGTGCAAGCTATAAATTATACAAATCCAAATCAGGTCGGCCATTTCAAAAGTGATATGGTTTTAAATCTCCGATAATAACTTGAGGAATTTTGATGAATTACTTGGGATAAGAGGAAACAGACATCATCTTAGATCAGACATCCGTTTTCGAATTAATGTAATTTTAAGAAGTCCCTCAAGGTAATGTCAACAACCGATCCGAATATCAACATATCATATACCGTATACCGCTGCTGAGCCACTGATAATGAATACCTGAACAACTGTGTATGACATTTGAAGTGTACTCTAAGAGAAAATTATATTTAAATTTATTTCGAGCCTATAATCTGTTCTGAATCAATGATTTAAATTTCACATATTTTCACGGCTTCATAAAAAAATGCATGGCGTGACGTGAAAAGTCAATTAAGACTAGTCATTTGTGAAAGAAAATCAAATTTTACAATGAACGCAATCTCTAAGTATGCATTCCACCTGTTTTGAAAAAATCTTGCTAGCAATTTGAATCATCCATCTGCATCGACAAAGACAGCGTTTTCTGCCTCATTTCTTCCCTAGAATGAGACAACGTCATCGAATCAATTTTTGATTAGGTAATCATTTTCGGTAGCTCGGCAGCTTTCCAACAATATAATATGATAAATGCTGATATTCGGATCGGTCTTTGACATTACCTTAACTAACTGTCAGTATAATATTATATTTGAAAATAGCCATGGTTAACCTCTTTAGGGCAATGACAGTAACTCTAAGTACCTGTTACTGTGTCCTATTCAAATTTGATCTACCAAAAAATTGTTGATGTTGGGAGGTCTCTTGGATTATATCTAACACATAGCTCTGTAAATTCTTTTACATCAAGTTTCAATCTTTTGAGACCACCCTCTGAACTGAAATAGAAGTGTCGATTTCATTTAAAAAAGTTATTTTTTTCTTTTGTCAATAGTTGCTACAAAATCTTATGGCTGCGACCAAGTTAGGCTTTAATTTCATTTACCCAGCACATGAAATAGACTTCAGGTATGAAGAAGGAATAGCATTCATGGCAAAACGACATTTTTGCAAACAATAGGACGGATTTAGATGACGGTGAGGGAGCAATATCTTTCATCAAATCCTGAGGCTTTTTATTGTTCTGTAAATCTCTGTTCAAGGCAAAAGGCACCGTTGAAGATAATTTGTGAAGTATGAGGCAGGAAATGAATTAAAATGTCCTAAATTTTACTGCATTTTCTTTTTGTCAGGTAACTCATCAAATTCTGATCAGATTCTTTTTTTGTTGCAAACGACGGAAAGATGATATAGCAGCATGAGATGCCTCACTATGTCTGAGCAATCTGAACTAACAGGAAGTAAGCCGGGCTCAGACAGGGATTGAAACCTGCCGATGCGATCGATTACCAGCGCTGTTACAATTTTTATCAATATTTATAATTAGCTTTGACCTTGGAGTCTGAGTTTGTAGTTTATTATAACCTCGGCGAGTCAAAGTTTGTGACCAATTCATCTGCCTCCTGATAAAATTGTATGACAGGACGGCTTAATCTTGGAACATTTAACTAAAAGGCAACAGTTTTTCTGCTGTATGATGAATAGTGTGATACTGGGAGAGCTGAACTTCAAAGTGATTCAGGATACAGTACTAATCGGGCCAGACCTCATCAAAGCCATTACTATACAGTCAGGCTCTTGTTATAGGCCTCAAAATCATGCAACAAACATATACACATCTCTATATAGTAGACTAGATTCAACTTTTCTTTATGAACTGAACATATTTGTATTGACTGAAAACTTCAATAGACAAGAGCAAGCCAAATCTACAATATGTACACACTGTTAATTCACTATACAGTAAAAAGCTTACGTCTCAAGTCATGCACGTATAATAAACAAAGGAAATTATGTAGCATAGTATGTTGCACACATATCTATTTTTTGATATATAATGATATGACATCATAATTTAAATAATAACAATAAAGTTTGCCATAAAACACATAACAAAATTTTTCAGAATTATGTTTTCTAAGCGTTGTACATGAGATAAATTGTTATTGGTAATTTGAGGTTTAAATGGTTGTCCCAACCATGACTGTGTCATATTTTTGTACCTGAGCCGGAGTTGGTCCAGTCCTTACTTGATGAGGAATCATTATGAACCAGATTCGATGTCGGTTTAAAACTCCCTCAGGAAGAATCCACTTGCTTTCCAAAGATTCTAGGGCTGCTATTATACAGAGTCTTTGATCATGATGCTTTCTGAGTCATGGTAAGATCGGAATTGCCATTCAATAAAAATACCACAACGTGTATGTAACTGTATTTAACAGATAAGTGACATGTGGCAAATGTATTTTAAAAGAGCAAAAGGATGGTTAGTTTTGACATTGTACCCACTCAATATACAGTTATGACTTTTCAATAGTAAACTTCTATGTATTGACATTTCCATGGTGAATAACACTTATATCAACAGAATCAACAACCAGTGTTTCTAGTGCATATTTACCGTGATTTATTTATGTCTACGATCAGAACTATCAGTTTGACAGAGAGTTCACATAATAAAGTTGAGGACAGAATACATCCATTATCCTATTCTATTTCAATAGAATTCCGGTGACAACATTTCCAACTGGACTCTTTACAGCTTTCTTGCTGGAGTTAAAAATACCAGCCTCAATCTGTGCTATAGCTGGAAATAAATATGTGAGTTAAAATTGATCCCGATTGCTGCTTGGTGGGCACGGAGAAAACCAGGACGATTGGATCGAGGTAGTTCATGGCAGTTTTTCATGAATGGTGAAATGAAAGTCATTGTTGAAGTTCAAACTTACCAACAGTAGCAAAGATCAGGGTGACAAATCCGAATACCTTCATTCTTGCCTAAGAGTACAAAGAGCAATGCTGTGATAAACCAAAATATACTTATCTAAATCTGATATATAAACATTTGTGATACCTGAATGAATGAAGGAGGCAAATGCGAGTTCTCAATTTCAAACCCGGACCGGGCAGTCCTTTTACGGATTGAATCCAAGCTATAATCTTAAACTTCCATGGAGTTGATATCAAATCACTGAAACACTGACCCAGGATGATTGTTGAATGATTTGGGGATATTTTGTACCATAATCTTCTGCTATCCTTGACAATGGTAATCACTGTACATTCCCCTCGCAAATTGGTTGACATCCTGAAACCTCAATTGTCAATAATGGTTATGAGTTATCCCTAATCATTGCAGCTGTTGGTAAGTTTGAAATTTGTCAATGACTTGCATTTTATTATTCATAAGAAGCCGCCAGGTGGTTACCATTTTACAATCATCTTGATTTTGTCCATGACAACCGGGCCACAATGATGCTTAGTTTTTACTCACAAATATTTTTCTATTTCTAGCTGTTACCCAGACTGAGGCTGGTGTCTTTAGCTCCATCAAGAAAGCTGTACAGAGTCTAGTTGGAAAAGTTGTGACATGAATTCTTTTGAAATAGAACATAATAATGTAGGTATTTTTGCACTCAACTATATTATTATATGAAATTCCAATCAAACTGAAAGTTCTGATTGCAGACATAAATATATGATGGTAAATATGTACTAACAAAGATCTTTTATTGAGTGTGTTAAGAAGAATGATATAAAGGAGAGGGATTCTTTTATTGCTTGTCTTCAATGACGAAGCAAAATTAAAGTGACTGTAAGAAGGCTTTATCATTAAAGAGTCTGATACTAATGGTATGAAACTGTTCAAAGAACGAGTTGTGCAGCAACTGATAAAAATATTGTCCTGCCTGGAATATGATGTTTCTTAAAAATATTGCCTCGAAAAAAATTTACTGCAGCACTAATAATTCCTGTCTGAGATCAGATTTGGAATTTCAACGACATTCTGCCCGCGCTTGCTGGATTTTGGAGTTGCCCTTCCACTATTGTACTGTAGGGCACATTATCATGCTACAGATGATGCAGTATGTGGGAAGTCACTGGTTTACTCATGATCTCATACAAATACATGCAATTGTTATTCAACAGTAGAAGCTACAAATATCTGAATGCCGTTTTTTGTTCACTATTTTGCTATGGTCAAGAGAAGAAATGTGGACTTTGCTTAGAACCGGGTAGGTAGAAATACTCACATACTATATGTTTTAATGTGTTTAATGAATATAGTAGCACAAGCTGATGCCTTCTATGAAAATGATATTAAATATACAAAAAGTTTTTTACTAATCTTACATACAAAAAATGCATGGCAGTATATAAGTTCATTTACAAAAAGATCAATCAATGAATTTAGTCAAAACTGATCAGATTGAGCCTTCACTTGAACACGCAAAAAACTATAACAATCCATCTATATACAGAATCGATAAAAATGATAAAAGAAATCCTAAAAAGTATGACATAACGATTTCAGTGACACTGCTTCTTGCGTAGAGGCAGGAGTATTTTTTTCATCATATTGGCAACAGTGAAAAAATAGGATTGGTAACAGTGCTCGGAGATTAACAATGTAGCAATTCAGATAGCCACCATTATTAAACTGAGAACATAGGTGTGACTTAGACCTATCATAGGCCCAACACTGGCTTTGTTTTAAAACAAAATTAGTGTTGGGCTTATCAAATGACTAGGTGTGACTAAAAAGAACATTTATTTATCATATTCGCAGAAGCTCAAGCGCAGAAAGACTAGGCTTATGGAAATAATTGGAGTGAAGGGAGTTATGGAGCTGCACCTCGATTCTGCCCTGATGAGCAGCGATGATGAAGCTGGTGTTAGCCATCCACAATTATGGAGATCACCAACTGCCACACAGCTCTTTAAACAGGTAAAAACAAGATATAAGACGGCAGTCTTCAACTATGCTAATGTCAATCACAACAGACCCTGGATATATATGTATATCAAATTCATTGTATATTTCCCAGAGAGCTTCTTGTTGACTTACTTGACTTATGATGCTGAATGTCTCGTGACACATAGCGGCTCCCATAACAGCTTCCCAGTTGCTTTCCACTTCTCCCTATCTTTCGCTATATCTGCTGCCTCATTCCAGGTCATCACACCAACTGTCTTCAATCGCTTCATAACCACTCTCCTCCAAGTTTCTTTAGGTCTTCCTGGCAGTCAGCAGACAGCCATGCTCAAAGCCTTTCTCCTCAAAGTGTGCCCCAGATATCGCCATCTTCGACTTTCCAGAGTGTGCTCCATCTTGTGTTGCTTGATTATTCCAAGAAGATTCTTGTTGGTAGTCTTATGGAACCATCTCAGTTTTAGTATTCTCCTGGTATACTTAGTTTGGAATAGTTGTAGTTTCTCCATTTGAACTTTAGTGAGCTTCCAAGTTTCACATCCATAGAGTAGAACTGATATCACATTAGATTTGAAGATCTTAATCTTCAGATGATTGCTAATTGAGAACTGTTCCAAACCTTAATTAGTCTGTAAAAGGCCACTGTAGCTTTTCTTAATGCTCTGTGACATCACCATCTGATCCTCCACCCTTGTCTACTTGGCCTCCGAGGTATATGAACTGTTCAACCTACTGTAATTCCACTCCATCAACCTTTATGCTAGAAGACGCTGCAGTATGTACTCCAGCTTTTAGTACCTTAGTCTTTTCTTTATTTATCCTCAATCCTATGGCCTTTGCTGTTTCTGATAGCTGTTCCGTATAATCCTGCATGCCTCTCCAAGTCCTAGCGAAGAGAGCTATGTCATCAATATAAGCCAAATAATTCAATTTAGTTGTGAAGTACCATCTCAATCCGCTCCTGTGTTGTCACTGATCTGTTTCATGTTGAAGTCTGTGGCAATTATGAAGAGGAAAGGGTATATAACACACCCTTGGCGGACTCCTGTCTTGACTTCTTGTTGGGACTTCATATATTGCTTTATAACCAAACAGCAGCTTTGATCCTCCGCCATCAACCCGCTCATAATCTTCGAATCGTAAACAAATATAAAATCCAATATGGGTTTTTATGTTTCTGTAGGCTGACAGTTATACTCCTCCTAGAGGTAAACGAGTAGTTCGGACCGAAGGATCCTATAGATCAAGGCCTCCCCCAGCAAAGCTGATAAACCACAGCCTCGTGCTACCTGACTGCCAATGGCAGTCCATGAGTCATGTGTTTCTGAATAAATGTAATCGCTAATTAATATGACTTACTGCAATATTTTTGCATCCTAATTTTGTAAGTGGTTGATTTTTACACCATAGATATGTATCATTTCATGCTTATTCAATAATACAATTTGTTTTAATTTTCTTTCACTCTGTGAGCCATCCACTATTACAATTTCATGTATATCAGTATTTTAATAAAGGTCAAACCATGGATATATTAGCCATACCAAATAGTGATTATCTTCAGGTTGACAACTGAACTGGGAAACATTTACGATAGGAAAGGGCAACTCCAAAAGTTAGCAAGCTGAGATTCTGCCTACATGCGGGCAGAATGTCATTGAAACAGTGTGCATGATGTGCATGATACAGCTGCATGATTAAGAAGGTAGCAATTGTGGTCTCTCCTTTGTTTTGCAAGAGTTTAACCAAACTTCAGAGCATTCATGATCGGGTGAAGGAGACCAGCTTCAGCTCGGGTCAACCATAGACTTAATATACTCCCTAGACAGGACAATGCTTATGCTTCACTGAACATAATGTGTCCCACTTAATTACTGCGACATGACGTAATTAGTTTGTGCAGCGAGTCATAGTTTGCTATATATCTATCAATGAAATAAAGACCTTTCCGCACGAGATGGTATTAGAAATAAATTATTCTTCTCCTTAGGCGACTCCAGAACGAGAACTTTTTATGATAAGATACAATCATCAGCAAATAAACATTGAAACCAATAGAGCCATTTACCCCCAGCACTTCCATCACTACTATTCAAATGCAAAGGATACCTACAACACAATATCACAAATACTTTGTTGGATGAGCAGATCTAAGCACCACCACCATCATCATATTTATGTTATTTATTTTTTTAATATGAACTTGATGCCTATTTTTGCAGATAGCCCTGTGGTAGCTATGTATGGTTTCTTATTCTGCTACAGCAAAGAATGATATTAGACATCCTGCCTGCACAACAATTTTTAGATTATGATCAATTCAATATTTTCATCAAATGTGGGCATGGTCAATAATAATAAGCGTCAGATTCAGTTGATAACAGGCATGAGTTGAAGGCGGGAGAGGAACATTTAATAAGTGATAGCGAATGCACACCATCGCCTTGATTGACGCCCTCTAGTTCATTTGGTCATAACGGAGGACATACAATGCTCTGTCCTGAACCAACTCTGGTATAATATTGCCTTTCCAATAATTCATATAATTTCCAAATTTGTAGTCTAATTTTTTATTGGTTATGCGAGGGACTCTGCTATAAAAGAATACCTAACAAGAATATTTCAGGCATCCCTGACCTATTACACAGAAACAGCAGTGGAGAAAAAATAGATATTGCAACAAAACATGTCATCATTTGAGGAAATGGGATGGAAGCAGCGATTCTATTATCTCTCGAAACTGGAAAAAAAAATCAAGAATGCCGGCAAAGTGTTGCTGAAAAAAAATCGTCATTGCTGATTCAACCGAGAGTTGCGTGCTCATATGCATCACAGCTGCTCACAAGCACAAACCTCGGCGACCTGCAATAAATCTTTGTCATGTGAGCTAAGGGTATAGTAGTATGAATAATTGCTATAAGTGTAGAACCCTCTTTGGCACAATGAGTAAACAATCCCTCTGTAAGGGGACAATTTCAATGAAACAGTAACCACTGTCAAGTGTGCTGCAGTACCTTGAGCAGCTAAAGATGTGTACAGGGACCGCCGAAATTATTAGCTATGGCATAAAAATAATGTAAATGCAGCAATAAGAATAATATCAATGATCATTGCAGGAAATCTACCCCACAACTATCACTTGAATTGACACTCACTGTGGACGTCGATATCGCAATAATAAACTCAAAGAACCTTACTGGCATTGGCAGAAATAAGTATGGCCATGGAAAAGGACATTAGATTCAGACTTCGGTACTGAAGTACAATAATTTCAATCTATACGTCAAGTACTCTAGCTCCATCATACGTATTCAGGAACAACAGCTATCTGTAGTTGGCATTTTCAATCCATTCTTCCTCATGGAGTGGAGCGACAATAGAATTTACAGTAAACAAGCAATCCTAGCTGAGCAGACTGGTTTTGTTCAGTCACAACTAGGAATAATTTTGCAGAAATCAAGGATTATGATGGTAGTGGTGGTGCTTAGATCTGGCTCATCCAACAAAGTATTTGTGATATTGTGTTGTAGGTATCCTTTGCATTTGAATAGTAGTGATGGAAGTGCTGGGGGTAAATGGCTCTAATGGTTTCAATGTTTTTTTTGCTGATGATTGTATCTTATCATAAAAAGTTCTCGTTCTGGAGTCGCCTTAGAAGAAAAATTATTTATTTTTAATACCATCTTGTGCAAAAAGGTCTTTTACATACACTCACCAATTTTCTTTGTGATAGACTAATACGGGGCTGGACAGGAGCTGATATCATGCCCAGCCTCCCTTGATTTTTTACATTATTTCATTGATAGATATACAGCAAATGATGACTCACTGCACAAACTAATTACGTCATGTCGTGTATTTAAGTGGGACAGTATTGAATGCTTATTGGGCTGTCTAGGGAGTATATTAAGTCTACGGGGTCAACTGAAAATAAAGATACAAATGTGATTCAAATTGAGCTTGAATGAAGAGTTTGCATTGACAAAATCAGGGTTACTGGAGCAAAGTAATCACATGGCGAATTTTCATGAATATTGGGAGACAATTTGCTCTATTTTTTTTTTCTTTCATGTGTGATCATTGCTTAAGATAAAATTGATAATGTTTATAGACAAAGTGCAATTGATTGAGAGAAAGACAAAAAGGATTGAATCATAAAAGGTAAATTATTGCATTAGAAATATATAAAATAGCAAGGAGACAGTCTAATAGCCTGCAGCTAGAGTGTTGACAGCCAAACTGTCGAGCACAAAGTTCAAATACAAGAAATACCGGCAAGGACACGCAGGACAAGTGCCCACACCAGCTGTAGTCACCACTGCCCCTACATACAGGAAGTTAGGCTCAGGGGCAGGCAAGTCTGAGAGCCAATCTTTACTCCCCTTAGGTACATGATGTACAGTGACACGCCATGCACAACAAGGACCTCTAATCCCGATTATTGTCGGCTTTTTCAACTTTGATTCATTATTTCTAGTGTTGTGACATTTTTCCAATTTAGATTCATCAGGAACACAGTTCAGTACATTTTTGCAAAGAGTTTTGAAGTAAAAAATTCAAAAAACATTTCGATTTGCATAAATCTTAAAAGTCAAAAAAATGATGTGCCATGTTCATTGGGTTTTTGTTCAGATAACACAATCTTTCAAAAAAATAAAAACTGGTTTGAGATCTGTGATGGTGGCATGGCCCCAGAATTCAATTCCATAAGTATATGTGGGCAAAGAAAAGAGTATTAGAGGTCAACCATTGTTTTTATACCCACTGCGCTCTTACCCACTGCGCTCTTACCCACTGCGCTCTTACCCACTGCGCTCTTACCCACTGCGCTCTTACCCACTGCGCTCTTACCCACTGCGCTCTTACCCACTGCGCTCTTACCCACTGCGCTCTTACCCACTGCGCTCTTACCCACTGCGCTCTTACCCACTGCGCTCTTACCCACTGCGCTCTTACCCACTGCGCTCTTACCCACTGCGCTCCTACCCACTGCGCTCTTACCCACTGAGCTCTTACCCACTGCGCTCTTACCCACTGCGCTCTTACCCACTGCGCTCTTACCCACTGCGCTCTTACCCACTGCGCTCTTACCCACTGCGCTCTTACCCACTGCGCTCTTACCCACTGCGCTCTTACCCACTGCGCTCCTACCCACTGCGCTCCTACCCACTGCGCTCCTACCCACTGCGCTCCTACCCACTGCGCTCCTACCCACTGCGCTCCTACCCACTGCGCTCCTACCCACTGCGCTCCTACCCACTGCGCTCCTACCCACTGCGCTCCTACCCACTGCGCTCCTACCCACTGCGCTCTTACCCACTGAGCTCTTACCCACTGCGCTCTTACCCACTGCGCTCTTACCCACTGCGCTCTTACCCACTGCGCTCTTACCCACTGCGCTCTTACCCACTGCGCTCTTACCCACTGCGCTCCTACCCACTGCGCTCCTACCCACTGCGCTCTTACCCACTGCGCTCTTACCCACTGCGCTCTTACCCACTGCGCTCTTACCCACTGCGCTCTTACCCACTGCGCTCTTACCCACTGCGCTCTTACCCACTGCGCTCTTACCCACTGCGCTCCTACCCACTGCGCTCTTACCCACTGCGCTCCTACCCACTGCGCTCTTACCCACTGCGCTCTTACCCACTGCGCTCTTACCCACTGCGCTCTTACCCACTGCGCTCTTACCCACTGCGCTCTTACCCACTGCGCTCCTACCCACTGCGCTCTTACCCACTGCGCTCTTACCCACTGCGCTCTTACCCACTGCGCTCTTACCCACTGCGCTCCTACCCACTGCGCTCTTACCCACTGCGCTCCTACCCACTGCGCTCTTACCCACTGCGCTCTTACCCACTGCGCTCTTACCCACTGCGCTCTTACCCACTGCGCTCTTACCCACTGCGCTCTTACCCACTGCGCTCCTACCCACTGCGCTCTTACCCACTGCGCTCTTACCCACTGCGCTCCTACCCACTGCGCTCTTACCCACTGCGCTCTTACCCACTGCGCTCTTACCCACTGCGCTCTTACCCACTACGCCAAGGTTATAATAATTATGATGTTAGATGAAACTCAGACTATCACTAGTTATTAGTCATGCTTTTGCTGCGATTATTAAACGGGAATGTTATCTGATTGGCTGTCAGATTTGATTGATTGGCTGTCTGTTTCGATTGATAAGTCAAGGCCATATCTATGTAAACAACTTCCGTTAAAAAGATGGAATGGATGATCAATGTGGAGCTTTCTCATTGATTTGGACCTGGGGCAAGAGGGAGAAGGGATACAACGACTATTGGGGTATCAAATTGTATAAATATGAGGAGATAGTTGAGCCTAAGCATATCCAGAAGCTGAATCACTGGACTGGTTGGTATAATAAACAAGAAGAAACAGCTTCTCCTTGGTTAGCTATTAGTTATTTTGTGTAAACTTTTTTCATTAAGCTGCTCCTTTAGTTCCTTTATTGCCAAGGAATAATCTCCAGCTTATCTTAAACCAAATTGTTCGTAAGTTAAAATGCTAAAGTCACCTAAAAATTTAAAATTTTGCATGGTTATAACCTCCAATATTTTTGAAATGGTGGTAGTGATAAAGATGGGTCAGTAATTGTTTTTCTCAAATGTGTCACCTTGATTAGAAAAACTACAATTTTTGAATTGGGAAGAACAATTCAAGAAAAAATGCCCTTGTGGTACTTATTTGTCGTCTCACACACTTTGTATAGACAGACAAAATCATATTTTAGCTGATTCAACATGGAAAATTTTGACCTCAAATTCAGTCATAGATTAGTCTTATTGTGTGCCTAAAGATAATTTCTAAGATAATGCATAGCAATCCTGTTTTTATATATCAAAATGATTAGATCCCTGATAATGTTCACTAAAATGGAGGCAATATAATGAGCTTTTTTATTAAATGTGATGTGGGCACTTACTTCCTGTTGTTGACAAATGTTACTATTCATAAACATGACTGTATCATACATCAGAGCTTCTAGAAACTTCTCTGTGAACTTCCACATATAGTTTAGCTGATTCATCATGGTTAATGTTGACGGCAGAAAATGACGATAGAATATATTTATATACACCAAAATGGAAAAGACAAGATTATGAAGACATCAAATAATTTGCGCGCTCTCAATTTAGTTCTGTATATAAAGAGACTCCACTGAGATAAGTTATCAGTCATCATAATCACATCACTGCTATCCATCTGTCAGATGGCTGTAACTGTAAGTAAAACATAATTTAGAGCCAATTGTCTCACATTATTTAGAACGAATAGGTTACAATCCTCGCTGACAACCACTAAAATACATCAGCAAAAGACTTATGTTATACCTGGAGATTGCGTTTATTGGTTCTCAAACACCCTTTAAACTAAAAACAATCAGAATTCATAGAGATACTAGTTGATTTTGAGCTTTTTGAAGCAGGTGCCACAAACTTGAAAGCTGACAAAAGGCAGTGTTGTATTGTGTGAGGTCCCACAATCCTGGATCTCATATGTCCCTTTTTCTCTTTATGAAGACAAGGATGAACATACTCATACCGATCTCCCTACTGATAGCTGCACTTGCTGAGTTTATTCGGTAACTAAAATGATTCAAACTTTAAATTTCAAAATTTGTATCCATCCTTTGCTAAAGTGAGTTGCCTTAATGCAACAGAACTTGCTACCACACTATCATATCTGGAAATGTGATCAACAGAGTAATATGGCAAGTATTCTTTTTAACTGTACATCAGATAAAATCAGATCCACAGCTTGAATATCTCGTTAAAGTCTTAAATCCACTCAATATTCAGCCAAGCAAGGCGACATTCAAACTTGGCTTTATCATATTATTCTCTCCAGTTTCAGCTGTCAAGCATACTGAAACTGAACCTTTGTACATAACATCCAACATTAAACTGGAGCAAAAAGTAGAAAAGGACGATTGGCTGCAGCTTTAAATCAACTGGACTTCTAGAACAAACATTTAGAAGAAATGCATTCCTATTGACATTTATGTCTGTTTAAAAAACAAGTTGAATATGAACCTCCAGCACTAAAAACTTCGTGCGCGATGAACAAGGTCTTGATTTTAAGATATTTCTTCCAAACAAATTACAATGTGGTTTAAGTCATTCATGTTCAGAATTTGCTGTGTTTTACCAATTAACGGCTAATGGCCAAAATAATCAGGCAATTACCAAATAATCCAGGGGCTGTTATTGATATTTGTATATCAGAACACAAAAGGGAATTGAGATTGATTGCTCTCCGGTTGGTGCCTTACACCATAGATTTTGTTCCCGACAACAAGGATCTGTTTGTAAATCTCATCTCCTCAAATTACAATTTAGTTGATGCCATTCACTGTCAGGAATTACAAAGCAGTATTGAGACGGGATAGCAATACCAACTTCAAACAAAGGCAACTCAAATTGTATATCAAGTGATATTTATGTATTCATTAGGAAAAAAACACAAACTAAGATTGCACAGCAATAAATTGATATTACAAGATGACAAGATCTATTTTTCCTCAGAATTGCAATACTTGAGACTAAGTACAAAATATGAATGTCATATTTTTGTTTGAATTTGCTCAATCCTCAAATGTAAATAATGCACTGTTTCTGGAAAACTTAAAAGCGTTGTCTTATTACGGGCACAGAATAGGGTTGATTACAGCATGAATAACAATATTTACGATATATGAAATACCATTCTATATCAATTTGTGTTTTCACATTCCTGGTCCTAGAATCACCAAAACAAACGACAGTTATGTGTTATATGAGTCCCCGGTGTTGTATGGTCTTAATTGGTTATGATCATTGTTTTTTGTGTTACGGGTTATAATTGGTCAAAAAATAGTTTAATATTGATCTTACAACTTGTGAAAATGTTTTAGTAACCACGCAGTAGGGGTTGCGCGATCAAGAACAATGAAAAATTACCATATTTTGCGATCGGTTGACTTACACCAATCCACTATCGCGGCCGATCAACCCTACTTTTGCATAAAAGAAAATAGTTGAGAATCTTGGATTTTTGCTTACATCTACATCAGCAGTTTTTAATCTGTGAGGAATCATGCATTATATGAGCATGGTTTCTCGGCGGAAAGGCAACTTCTTTTTGAACTTCTATTAGGCAGGACTCAGTTTGATGTCCGAAACTGATTTTGATGGCTTGCCAAGAATCGCCCTGATATCAAATAAATTTGTCAAGTTGCTGAAGTCAAACTTACGTCAGTTTGACAATAGTTACCAATATCAGTATCTAACCAAAAACCACCCATTACATTGACGTCAATATGAGGTTAATATGAGTAAATTGCGGCTACAAAGCCAAAGCTTTATTAAAATGTATTGCAATTCCCATAAGTATCATTTAAAATGTTCCTTGTTATTAAACCAGGCAAAATATACTCTCAATCCTTTATTATCAACTGCATTATATAGGCCCTAACAGTTATGACCCCAATTGAAGGATGCATAAGTTTAAAACTTATGGATGGTTGAACAGTGTACACAAGAATTACAATTGAAAACTGCTTAGCATTAATTGACTCAATAATTTACTGTATTTAAAGTAGCATACAACCCTAGATATGAATCCACTTCCAATTTGCCTTCACAGATAGGCAACACACTCAACAATAAAAATCCTAGGTATAAGCTCTGCGTCTGTACCACAGGGCAGTCAGCAGCCCCTTATCCCTAATGGCTCACCAAAAACTGAATTAAATTGGGAAGCTATGTTATGTTTATAATCTCATAGAAAAGTGTAATTTTTTCTTTGACATTAAAAATATTGTTTTTGAAGATGTTTTTTTCAATTGACGTGACTGTTTAAGTATTTAGATTAAAACAGACAAAATATATCTGATTCATTTCATTTCATTCATTTCTATATCAATTTTTTCCAGCAATAGATTTATTTCGAGAGTATTAACACTTGGCCATTCTTATTGGGTATGCCTGATACTGAAACAAAATGGTGGAAGAGAGTTTGCAATTTCAATAATCAAGATTTTCTCATTTAATATTCTTTTATAACATGCAAACTGAGAAGGAGTACATCATTACGCATCAAATATCAAAATATAACTTTTGTGGTTGTCTGCTACTTTAATAAAAATTGACAGAATGCCTTGTTGAATGATTGTTCTTCAAACAGTCAACAATTGAGCTATTAAAGTGATATTAGTGATAAACATAACAATAATCATAACGCCATCAATATCTGCTTATAGAGAATAAATCCTATTTTTGGACACCATTTATAAAGCAATGTATAGCCTGATGATATTGATGCCGTCAATATTTTATCCATTGATAAAAAGAGCCGTATAGCAGTGCAAAAAAGAAATACATTGGCTTTTATAATATGAACGGAAGACTGTGTAGTATTACTGAAGCATAAAAGTTCTTGAAGACAAATAATCTTATCCTTATGTATTGCAAATCATGACAGGGTAATTTATTTGAATTACTAACAAAGAATTGGTCACGCCTCAGTGACCAGTGGACCAGTGGCCAGTGACCAGTGGCAATTCGATCAAACTTGATCCGGTGCTTGGGGTATACTACAACAACAGGGGGATAATTTTAGACAATACTAGTTCGTTGGGGGGGGGGATAATGCAACAGAATTTGGATATTACAAGATATATTTAGTGCTGGGGGACGGGGTGATAGATTTTGATACCTACTGAGTATCTATGACCATATGAACCATATATTCACCTTGGTCTCTCATGTTTCTTTTTTTAAAGCTTAATATTTATCAAATGTTATTTAATAATCATAGCAGTAAAAAAACTGCAGACTGAACACAAGTATGATCATTTTACTGAAATTTACAATATTTATTTAGGAGAAAGTGTAAAAAATACTATCATCCACTATTAAAAGATGGAATAAATAAAACATCAACATATTCTTCTAAACAGTATATCATCATTACTTAATACAAACAAGTTAGATTGCGAGTTTTCAAATATTAAGTCATTGCATATTGAAAAAGTGGATAGAACCACAGGGCAAAACAACACAATCAGTTGACGTGATGTCGAAGAAAGACTCGTTTCCATGTTTCATATGACAAACAAAATAAAAACAGACCGAAAATTGCCATACAATACAATTAATGAACTAATGATGTAAGTGTTACAACATAACAAACATTTAATCATCAGTCGCAAATATCATTGACAGACACTGAGAGATTAAAGGGACCACAGTCAGCCAACCAGAGATAGATAAGGGATAAGAGTTGGCCAACCACAGAGCAGTTAGGGACCGCACTCAGCCAATCACAAAGCTATGAGGGACAACAGTTAGCCAATCACAAATATATTAGGGACGACAGTCAGCTAATCAGTGATAGATAAGGGTCTACAGTCAGTCAATCACAGATTGATAAGGGACTGCAGTCATCATATTACGGAGAGATTAGGAGTCACAGTCAGCAGGTTTCCCTGTACATGTATGACTCAGGTCAAGTCGCAGCTCCTCGGCTATTATTGTGAATGACGAGTCCCAGCCGGTATGTGCGTATGATACACCCCAGTCGCTATGGCATGTCTTGACTGAATAACCAACATCGTGTGATCCTTTGGCAATGCCTTTACAAACTCCACTGACTGAAAACAGAAGTACAAAAATGCTGAAATAAAATGTGTGTACTGTCAGCCTTGGGGAATGTGAAAACGGCTTGTTTTAAACATTGCTCTAGTTCTGACTTAACACTTCTTGGCTTTGTGTGACATAAAAGATACTCAGATACCTAATAAATGCAATAATAGTTTCATGAATATCATAAGTAAATGGAATGTCCATGCTATGGCTGCCCTTTTTGCCCAGTAGAAGAACAAATGTTCAGAAACTTCTCATTTCCTTAGATACTCAGGACTGGGTCTTTGACTGGGAAAAGGACTAGATCCTGATTCCTGCCCCCGCTTACTAGACATAATATCATAAATTTACATAAAAGCTAATCCCTACACGTTCATTGAAGAAAACGAGATATCAGACGCAACAACGCTCACAGTAATACTAGAAATCATCAGAGCAGGCTTTAGGCTTGAAGACGACCCAAAGACAACATGAAGGTTGCTTTTGTTATGTTCAGATTGAAGACTACCCTACCCAGTTGGCAAAATCTAGCGGTGGCAACGCTGCTACAACATATCTTGACATGTGATATCACCTGGTGTGTTGGTAGGAAAACGGTCCCTTTTATCACAAGGGTGAGCAACCAATTGAACACATAGCTATGACGTGTTAACCCAATGTATCAACAATTTAACAATGTGTTAACCATGTAGTAGTCTTGGGATCACGCCTTGATTACTATATAATATATTTTTTAAGTTGGCGTTTTCTTTAAAGTAGAAGACAACACTGGCACCACTAAATATGTATCAAGATGCAATTAACTTTCACCAGTAGGCAAAATACTCAACAAACCAATTCCTAGGTATAAGCTTTGGATCTGTACCACATGGCAGTCAGTAGCACCTCCACCCCAAGGCTGCAATAAACTGAATTAAGTTGAGAAGCTATTATAATCTCGAAGAAAATGCTTAATTGTTTTATTGAAAACAATAATATTGTTTTTGAAGATGATTTTGTAACTGGGATGACTGTTTATATATTTAGAAAAAAAGATGATATAATATATTTATTTGGAGAGTACGGGTATTGGTGTTACTGAAACAAAATGGTGGATGAGAGTTTGTAATTGAAATAATTGAAATTTTCAAATTTAAAATATAACTTTTGTGGTTGTCTTTCACTTTAATAGGCATAATGCTGAAGCATTTTTATGGGCTAGAAGTTCATGCTCATGCTAGTCTATGACTCAACAACAAATATCTGCCGTACCACTAGTATTGCGTAGTGATAGTTTTGGACATACAATGAGTATAGTTGTACACTCTTATGAGGCTGGGACAGCTTCACTAGTATGAAGTCTGGAGTGTGTTACATATATACAGCGTAATTTGCTCCTAATATCTTTTATCAAAATTTTCAGACCTTAATCAACAGCCATCCAAACGTAAAAGGTGCCGATTTATGAAAATATATACATCAAACATATCATTCACATTTCCTCGTAGTATAATTTCAACTGTGTGAGGGAAGAAAAATTATTTTCAATGGTCAAACTGTAAAAACCGGGGAGACACTCTCAAAAAGTCAGGTCGCCCCACCCGAGTTTCTACCTGGTTGCAAGGCAGAGTAGCAGCTTTTTGATTAGTTTTTTTGTGTCACATTGATAGCAGACTGTAGTAATTTCATTAAGGATAGAGATTTAGTGAAGATAGGACAGTCCTTTTCCTCACAGGAAAGATAAATGATTCTCATTACATAGTCACAACCTATTTTACGTCGGTGTCACCACCATTTCGAAAAATTTCTCGTTCACTTGAATAAATTTGCAGATTTCTTAATAATAACAATACTTTGAAAAATACAAGCTAAATAAAGCATGAAAAAATATTGTTAATCTACATGTTCAGATTTACTCATAGACAAGTCACCTCAATGACATGTGTTATACTGGCCGCTTGTGACCACGTGCCCACTGGGTTAGACCAATTTATGTTAGGCGGATACTATTGTTAAAGTTTTGTCAGATTGTGGATGGTGGACAAAGTGCCTCACATTAGGGAAAGTAACGTCCATTATCTAAATTATGATGTCACAGTCTCTGAAAATGCTTGTTTCTTGTATTGCACTTCGAGGAGACTGTGACATCATAATGGAGAGAATATCTGTTACGCTCATTTATGTAAGGCACTTTTTCCACAATCAATAGCTCATACAATGTAGAGCATTGAATTTTGTTGATATGCAAATCTGACAAAACTTTATCATTTATGTAACTGCTTAACTATAACACGCACTGGTCTTAGGGTAGCCAATATACAAAACATGAATATTTCAGGGTGAGTTTACATACTGATTTTTAGCCAGCTGTTTGAACAGATGTAAATAATATATTAATTTATTAATTTATAAGTATAATTATACAAACTGACAAAGAGCAGATAAATCGTGGCCGTCTTCTGTAATAATAAACCTTGGCCAGGAAGTAAACTTCAGCCTTGAAAGATTATTTATCATTTACACAGTACACTACATAACAGGATCTTAGATTTTTCTCACCTTGTAGAGAATGAGATGCACTAGCCGCTTCAGTAAAATGATAAATCCCTTCAATCGCCCCAGGGTCACTACACTCCGCGCTGTCAATCGTGAAATACCTAAAATGAGGTCAAATAATACTTAGAAACAGAGGTCAGAGGTTAGTGGTCAGATTCACTTTCCCACATCCCCGTCAGGGTTGAGAGATTCACCAATTCTGAGTCAGTAAATATGCTAGGTTTTGGCGCCAGAAAAATTACGAAGGTATATTTAGATTAATAAGTATAAATTTGTGTTCATAATGGTATTTATTGACATTATCAATCACCCACTTTCAAATGCTTTCCCAAGCACTGTTAAGAGTTTGCTGTTCTTCTGGTCACAGAGCTAGAGTCAAGTTGGTGTTTTGTCAAATCGTTGTGCAAATTGAGGGTTGTACCTCGGTTTACAGACAATAAAGGAGTCACAACTAAATAGATCAAAAAATCACCATTTTGCGCAATTTCCAACTCCAGGTTTTAATGCAGAGAGATGAGCTCCATTAGCTGTTAGCCTCAGAGCCGTGTCTGTGTATCTCTTAGTATACGTCACGCTGAGTATCTCCCCTGTATCTACATCACTGTTAAGTGAAGTCCAACTCCAGTGCTGAAGATTACCTGTGTGACTTCTGTATAATCCAGTCAAATCACTGTAAACTGTAACATAACAATAAGTTATACCAATTATTGTAACTGCTCGAAAGTATCATGTGGGTAGCAAGAGAAAACTTGTTAGTCATCGATCTACAGAAATCTGCCCTCCTTGCCTTGCTGATAGATTGTGTTGAAAGTAGTAGTTTGCTGTAAGTCAGGACCCAGGAGGTACCGAGTGTCTACTTCATAACCTGGGTGTAAGGTTATTATTGACTAGCCGCATTTTGAGTTACTGTTGACCACATTTCTCTAGTACTATTTGAAAGACGCTGAACAATGAAATTTGTAGTTATGAGCTCACTCCAGTGACCTTGAATGAGGTTTTTTGAAATATTTGCTGATTGAGCTGCAGTTTGATTAAAGCCATCAAACAAGACGGGTATGAAGAGTTGAGGAGGTATAATTTCCATCAAAATAATTTGACTCAAGAGACCATAAGATACAAAGGTATTTTCTCTATCATAAACTTCATTCAAACAACAAAATGGCAAAACCCAAGGGGGCAGTCAAACATCTGGGGAGACCTGTGATAGGTGCACTTTACGATGAACGTCTACACAGCGATCTTGTGCACATTTCCAAAAATGGTCTTTATATGTGAATATCTCGGCAACCAGTTGTTGGATTTTGATTCCGTCTTTTTCATTATGCACACAAAAATATAAACTTTCTGAATATTGCTAGAAGCTCCAGAAAATGTTGATTCATTAGTATAAATGAAAAAAAGTCAACGGGGATCGGAAATGGACACCATTTCTAAAACAGCTAGGTTAAAAAAACCTTCAAAAAATTGTTTGATATGATCTATCTCATAGTACAATCAAAGGGGCTTTTGATCGGATTATCCAAACCAGAGATAATTCACTGTTTATCACAGCGACAGCATGCTAATCAGCTGCCTGTACAGTGATGATAGGAATCATTGACAAATTAAATTCAGCTTTGGCTGACATAGCTGAATTTTATGATGAAAAAACTATATAGCTGTATCTCTCTTAGAAGAGATAATCAAAGATTGATTATGTTTAAAAACAATTGGAGTGAATGAGGCCTCAGTTCAGTTTGTGATAAATAAGGGCTGGTTCATTTACAACCTATAAATGTTTCCAATAAGATTTTGGCTATAGAATTCACTGCCTTAACTTCTGATCCCAGCAACTGACATCCCGGTGAGTTTAATAGCTTTGATGATTGACTTTCTATTCATGCGTATGCAATATTAAGTAATACCTCACTGATAATAAACACATCTGCTAACATTTTCATTCGAAGAAAATAAGATTGAATGAAATCACGCTGGGTATTATGTTACTGTTGGGTCAGAGTGTGCTTCACTTGATGGTAAAGATTTTAAATTCATTTAACCGTTGTTGGGTAGATTTTGATCGGATTGAAAAGTGTGCCGACATGCACAAGATCACTGTGTAGCATTGCACGACATATTGATTGGTTTGACCGGTGTACTTTAGCCTGGTGAACAGAATTTTTATTGTCAGATTTTTCATTTATTGACCTGTTTGTCTTGAAATATTCAATATCACAGTGCCAGTTTTTAATATGGTCGATATCAATATAACTTGATAGCGATATTTCACAACACTCTATAGACCTAAAGTGTTTTTAGGCTCATTGATATGTTCAGTACTACTAGAAATAATGCTTCACTCACTTGTATCTACACTTCTCCCAGGTTTGACTTCCTCGACACTAAGCCTGGATGGAGTCTGATCACCGATGATAACTCGTGTTGGCTGGACTGGGTTCTCTGTACTATTACAGGCCCCCAGATATATATCTATAGAGTAAACTCCTGCAGGCAATGTACTGTTACATATACCCTCCACTGGAGAAGAACAATGATCGCATTATTATGTTAGCTTATTTGCGCTGTCAGGTTATGTTTATATCAACTTATGATTGGGTATTAAGTATCATCAGAAGATTTGCTAGACACCCACACAAAATAATTTAATAGGGCGAATGGTTGATATGCCAAAGGCCTGCGTGTTAGAAGTTTCATTATGGAGAAACCCCTCATACACAGAAGGTTATTAATCCTTACATGTGCCAGTTCTGAGTTTTTTCTCCCAGTAGGCCATCTGATTAGGCGCTCCGATATTGATAATCATATCCAATACAGGATCACACTCTGTACCAACAATAGCCACAAACCTGTAATACAACTTCAAAACTTTTATTGCTACCTCAATTAGTTGCCTGCGCAGTGATTTTTCTTACCAAACGACAAAGTAAGTTTTTTAGAAGAGCATATAAAATACAAAGTACTAGGCTTCATTGTTCATTTATAGTTTTTATACCCAATTGCCTGCCATCTAAATGTGATCTGTTTTTTTGTCATTGACTTGAAACTAAATCAAATTAAGCTGGATTAAATGACCATATCCGGGAATGTTTCTTGGTTTATTGAGATGATGTATAAATAAGATAATATATTATAGAGTTTACTAGAATTCCTTTTTCATCCATGAGTTTTTATAATCAATAGCTTTCAATCTAATACATTCTTTCTTACATCATACTCATGGATTGAATGACCTCTGGTTCATTGAAATGATGTAAAGCCGATATCAACTTAACATCTTGCGAGCGTTTTTGCAAAAGGATCAAAGTTGTCTTCTTTTTTTTTCCATATCCTCATTGGTCAACACTGAATTAGGACTTAAAGAAGACAACTCGTTATTTTCCGAAATTGAAACCATTGCTAAAAACGTTCAGAAATCGCGCGACGGGAAGTCAACACTTCAAAAACGTCCATCTGGCATCTGAAACGATCTGTTTTTTTTCTTTGTCAGCATCACACTCATGGATAAAACAACCTTGTTCCGAAGTGCTTCTCGGTTTTACAGAGACAGATGTAAACTTTGATATCAACTTAACACAACCTACCATCTTGCACAGTAAGTATCATCAGAGAGAAGATATATTCCTGTATATGATGAGTACTTTACTCTTAACTTTGACTCATCTGACAACTTCCTGTATTCTACTGACTGAAAGAGAATTACAATGTAATGGTCAAATTAAATTAAGGCCTTTTTTGTTCTCAAAGAATTGAAGCACCCTTGAAATTATGATAGGAATTATCAGAGTTGTTTCTCAAGCTATATAGATTCGAAACCAGTACAAACCTGACCTAAACTCTTTGCAAATCTCTAGGGCAAGCGTTAGCAAGGACTCTGACAAACTGTGACTTTAGCCCTTATATCTCGATTGAGCTGTTCTTGAGCTCGTTTTGAGGCTATTTTACTGAAGAAACACCTCTTACTATGAAGTTTCATGTCATACATCAATTGCTGTTTGAGTGGCTGGAAATCAATTATACAATAGAACGCACAGCGTTAGAAAAAGCTGGCATCTTAAAACCAAATGATAAGCTATCACCAGTGGGATAAATAACTACATGACCCTAGTTATACCTTGATAAGATAGCTGGACTCGGTAAAGTCCTGTTTAATGTCAAGGTCATCTACCCATGATTCATACTTGTAGTTGGAGCTGACTGCTGATGTACAGGCTTTCTTAGGATCTGATAAAACAAGAGAAATTCTTAGCTTTCAAATTGTATACCATGTTCTTGAAATACACTAATATGTTACTTTCCAGATTCATTGCAATAGAGCTACTGTTGAGGGTTTTACAACTTTGGATCATCAGACAAAACACTACGTAAGTAAGTGTGTTTTTGGAGTAATGAGAGACTGACTATGTTTTTTGTCACAATTGTGTTATACGTTGTGTCACAAAGTGTATGCACCGTTTATGTGACATCTGTTGTAAATTGTGGGACCTACGTGATCTATTGGTCACTTCCATGACAAGCACAGACTTAGGAGCTTGCCAACCAGTATATGAGTAAGTGGTACTCCTACCCTTACATGTACTAAGCTGAATATCGACCCTCACATCTCCTGCTGACAGGCCATAACAAGTACCATCCACTAGAAGAGAGGCAATACTAGGTGTCACATTTCTACATTATCATAGAGGAAAGTTTGTTTTAGTGTTCCCATAACTCAACAAAAACTTCATGTGAGTTAAATTCAAGAAAATATGAAGTTTTGAGATTCTTTTTGCATATGAATACATATATATCTAACAACAAAATTCAGGTTTATTAAGTACTAGGGTGGGGACAATTAAAATTAAAATTCTGATGAAACATCCTTACAATCCATATTGAATGCGTAGAAGACGTTTCTGAGGAGATAGTTCTGCATTTCAATTGGCTGAGGATTATCACATGGGTTGTCATTGAAGGTAAAATACCACTTGCCACATTCGTTGGCTCCGGTGGTTCGGACTGTCATATAAGCTATCACCCTCAACCCACTTGTCTCACTCAGCTTAGGGTAGGTGAGGAACTGTAAGCAAACACATATATGCTGCGATGAGATAAGCATTTGAAGTAGTGCTGTTCACATTTGTATGTAGCCCAAACTCAAGGTTGCCACTACCAAAACTGAATTAAGCAGCATTGTAAACCCAGCATTTAGTAACTTTTCATATGAGCAGACCCTAGGATAAACGATAGCGTGATAGCATCGGATAGAACTCCTCCTGCACAAACTTGGCCAATGTTTAACTTAGTCAAGGTCAAACTTGGCCTATATCAAACCTGGCCTTGCTCAAAATAGGCCTGGGCCCTGTTGGTGCTTGAGTCTATACTTGGCCTTGGTCTGAAATTGGCTGCAGTGGAAAACGGCCCAAAATTTTTATTGGTATTGAGTATGAATTTGTAACGTTATACTCACAAGCACCGAACCAGAATCTCTGTCTTCAACACTAATATTTCCCCAGTAATGTCGAATATTATCAAACTCTGGTCTCGAGTCACACGCCTCTCTGACTTTCTCTGTAAAAGATTGCATCGATTACGATACATATAAATCATATTTTAAAATATTTAAATATTATGATCATAATCAATACTTGCTGCTACAAGCGTGAATATAGGAGATTAGTTATAGCTGATCAGTTGGATTGTGAGCAACATACATTTTATTTGTTTCTGCAACAATTTGTTGTATTTAAAATAAATTCACTTAAATGGTGAAACTAAATGAGTCAGTGGCATGGTCAGATTAGTCCAGAAATAGAGTGGTAACCATCCAATTGTCAGGAAAACAAAGAGTACTGTCCCTAGGGCTAGCCTAGACACGCAGCCTACTTGGCAAGAAGCAAACCATGCCACCACAGCGAGGAGGCCAACCTCCGATGCAGAAGGAGCCTGTGGTTAACAGTGGCCTCTCCCCTTTACATTTGTTGGCTCTCTTAGCGGCAAACTTGTGGCTGTATTAACAAGGGTTGGGATTTTTAACACTTAATTAATGCAAGTATCATTGAAGAGTAACAAATGAAGTGACTTAAAAAGCGTTTTAAAGGGCTACCTCTACCCTACAACTAAGGCTACCAAAAAGGCTACCGCTACTTTACCAATAAGGCTACCGCTACTTTACAGATAAGGCTAACTCTACTTTACATTTAGGCAACTCCTATCTTACCATAGGGCTACCTCTACCTTACTAGTAAGACTACCTCCATCCACCCCTGAACTTACTGACGCATGCAGGCGCTGGCAGCGAGTTGTCTCCACATTCCTCAAGGCAAACTTCATCAGCTGCACACACATCCTCTCCACAATTATCATTCTATTAATGTAATTAATGTAAACTGATATAATTGATTTTTTTTAACTTTTGATTATATCATTGGTTTCATTGTTTCCTTGTCAGCCTTAATGAACATGGCAGATTTTGAGAGATATGAAAAAATGTACTTTATTGTTGTCATATGTCACTAACGGTTCTAACGATTCTCTATATTTTGGATTATCAAGGCTCGAAATCAGATATGGTAAGATTTTATATCCTAATTTGGTGGAAAATAATTGACTTACCTCTAGTGTAGCACCTAGCTTCATGAGCACTCCTGAAGAACAAGCAGAGTCTTCAATGGTAGAAATATTAATGCCATTCAGCTGCATACAATGGCCTGTAAAACAGGTAAGTTGGTTAGTGAGGGAATGGGTACCATAATGTTTGTTGAGTCGGGTTTTATTCTTTGGCTTTATTTAAAGATCTGTTTAAGTGCTGGTACTGTTGAAACAGTGTCAATGAACCCAATTCTATCTGGTTAAATGATTGCATAACCGACAAAGAAGACAGAATGAACTACAGTTCATTGAGATTTGAAGACTACCAAATAGAAGCACCAGACACAAGAAACCATAAGCGGTTAGACAATAAATACTGAATTATTTTTGATTGGCAAAGTTGTAATTACAGATACACAATGCACACCTGAACATTAGTTGTTTTTTTTACACTTAAGAGAGAAAAAGAGTACTGAAATTGTTCTTTTCTCTGCTTAGTATCAGATTCAGATTTCTGATCCGGACACAGTTCCCTTGATTAGCAGTTGTTCAATCCTAGAGGAGGGTTTTGTTATATTGATCGACTTGTAGTAGGCTACTACTACTGGGTTTAATAACAATTTACGCCCTATTGTTGGATGGATGGATGGATGGATGGATGGATGGATGGATGGATGGATGGATGGATGGATGGATGGATGGATGGATGGATGGATGGATGGATGGATGGATGGATGGATGGATGGATGGATGGATGGATGGATGGATGGATGGATGGATGGATGGATGGATGGATGGATGGATGGATGGATGGATGGATGGATGGATGGATGGATGGATGGATGGATGGATGGATGGATGGATGGATGGATGGATGGATGGATGGATGGATGTCGGATGGATATTAAAGTCACACATAACATGAAAATTGTTAGTCTAAATTTTATTATTAGAGTATTTTTCATTGCTGAATAACTGCCGTCTTGCTAGGGTTTTAGCAGATAAATAATCAATACATTTTTTTCTAAGCTTTCGTTTGCAAAATCCATAAAGGCTGACATTTTCATACAGCTCACAGATTTCACGTGACACATTTACACAGCTTGGATATTTAAGCCTACCAAATCAATATTCATGTTTCTGTCAACAATATGAAATGACATTGTTTAAGTTTCACCCATTCCAACCAAGAATATTGATCAAAATTTTATTGTAGAATTGTCAGAGGGGTACTAAATGATGCTGATATGAAACCATTAAACAAATTTGTTGCCTGCCAAATCAGACTTAATTATACTTGCCATGGTATCAATTTTCATTTATTACACTGCCTCTATCTACATTCAAAATTTGATTCAAAATCAGATTTCTTGATGAAATTTGGACAGGCTTGACTTACTCGAGAACACACATGACTGCTACTGATATATGTTATGCAGCGCTACCAAGGGTGAATGTATGGGACAGAAGGGGATTGTTTGTCAGCGAAATTTTATCTTGGATCCAAACAACTTAGAGTGGAACTCAATAGTTGGAACATTTACGAATCCATGGCCATAGCTTACTGTTGACAATAAAAGGCACATCTGAACTCAACTCTAGTGAGACTAATCAATCAAATGAAAATATTGAACAGATTTTTCTTTGTTGTTGCGGAGTTGACAAGAAGATCCCAGAAAAATGAGTCATTTTACCTTGATCATTGCGGTAGACAGATACACAGGTTGGGAAATTGTTCACACAGTGGCTCATACACTCGATAGATGTCCGGGAATATACAGTACTCAGCACTTTAGATGATGAGATCCTCACACCCTCATATATCTGTACCTTCTTACCACAAGTGCTGTTGGCCAACTCTAAAATATACAGAGAGTGCATAACTCAGAAGTATATACTGACAACTCTAAATCAACATAATATGCAGCAATTCAATTCACAGAGAGTGGATAACTTACAGTGCCTATGTTATCTGATGCTAGATTTATACATTGCACAAGTCAAAACCTGTCTAGATATGAAGTGCTTAAATCCAGACTGTCTATTGTTCAAAATCAACAGGAAATCAGTCTGAAATAGGCCTACCAATTAGAATACCTCTTTATTTGAAACAACAACATTACTTGCTATCATTTTTAGGTAGCAATGCTGTATTTACCTTAAAATTAACCCAGCTACTATTTGTTAAATCACCTATTATTTTTCTCCATTTCCTTGCCAGTGAATAGCAGACACACAACACTGCTGTTATAATATCAATTAATTTGTTTATTGAAAAGTTGTCCTATTTTTTATTATTCAGAACCTTTTCTCATTCGCCCTTCGAGCTGAAACCCGTAAATACTGTGCTATGATAAATGTTCTTAAAATTGAACACACTGCTACTATTCACCAGGAATATCATGCAAAATCCGAGAATTACTGATCAAGGCAAGGTTTAAAATTATCAGATACCATACTTGTTTGACACCTAAACATAATAACTTAGTGTTGTAGTGTTGTTGCTCTCATGCGGATGGAAGATATTTTTGTAATTATATCAAAACATTCACAGACTCATAACTTAAGCTTGGATGCTCATGCATATGATTGCCATTTATAATCAATGTGACAAAAGGATATTTCACACACATCGGAATATTTTCCCAACATATTCAAAACCAGTTACACTTGCTTGTGATACAAGTCTATAATCACCATGACACTAGCAGTATATGTTAATTCTCTATGTAATATGTAATATAAATATATATCTATATATATTTATACATGTATATATTTATATAAACATATTACATACCTAATTTGGTAATGAATGAGTCTAGGGACTTTTGTCCAGAAAACAGAGATGAAAAGGATTGGTGTTAATAGTAAATGAAAATCTAGTAAGTTATATTTTTTTTGCTAGCTCTGGTACATTTAGAAGAACATCATTCTAATGATGAATTTTGTTGGCAATAAATGTTTGAAAAAATAATAAATCAAAAAAAGTGTGTCTGTACTACTAAGGCACACAAATGTATAAAAAATACAAAGAATACAGGTAAATGAGAATATCGCACTTAAAAATTACTATCTTATGAAAAAGCATAACTTACTAAGACTGCCGCCGCCAGCATTGGACATTCCTAGCATAGAGAAGACGATAAGAGTAGAGATGATGAGATTATAATACATCGTAACTTTACGACAGCAGTCAGCTCCTGTCATCTTGACTCACCAGCTGCTTCTGCTACTGATGATTGCCTCCACTCAATTATATTATCTGAGGAAATTACAGTGTTAGGTACTTTTACTAAACTTAAATTATTAATTGAAATGTGAGGTCCTATATGAAATAAAGCCTACATCAATCGATTCAATTGCTAGAGAAAGTTTTACATCTTTTTTATTGGTTGTGATTGTTTTATTTACTGCTGGGTCAAGCTAAGAAAACAAAATGGCATCCATTAAGTAATGACTTGTGTTTTGTTTATGTTTTGTGTTTATGACCCGTTTAAAATTAGAGTATTTATATGTTTGACAAATATTGTGGCCATGTTCTGTGTGTGAAAAATTAGAGCTTTGCTATCCTTTAAATGTTTTCTGAGATTTCTTTCATTTGCACTGATGTACACTGATATTTGCTCTATCGTAGCCAATTGATAATGCCTTGAAACCTGACCATGACCTTGATCTTCGAGTCTGAACCATCTTTGGTTGACACTAACTGCATGCAACAGGCGCCTTGTCTCAACTGTTCTATGTCTGATCAGATTGGAATGATTTTAGTTATTCCGAAATATTTCATAGTCTTTCACAAGATGTTCTCTGACTTAAAAAGTTCCATGGAATAACTAAACCATTATTATTTCCTTTCAGGAAATAGCTAAAAATGAGTTATTTATAGATGTTTTCCTCATAGAAATAATTTTAAACTTTATACTATATTACCGTGAAGAGGATCTCAATGAAATGAGGTGTTAGATGAATACACAGTCATGTTAGTCAGTAATGCCAAATAATGAAGCATCGTTCTTAGTGAGGCATTACTCACTTCTCTCATCTAATCCACTGTGTTTCGGGAATAAGTGATCTTCAAACAGAATTTTTAAATCTCCCAATCTTGAGTAAGCAATACATTTGTATTGCATAAATATTTATTGGTAAAATTGAAGTAATATTGTGCATTTAGCCAACAACAAGAAAGCCTAATCTGAAGACATTTAAATTTTGCTGGATTACCAACTTCATATATTTATTTGAATGATATTCATAACTCAAAAATGTTTTATAATGTATCACTGTGACCATTGATTTTCGAAAATGATAATACCATCACTACTGAGTGTAATTTTTTTTTTCGATGACAGAATCGAAAGGCCTAACACTGGGGTATAGAAGAAATATAAAGATGCTTACAACAAGAGTGGATGTGTCTATTCATGCTCTCTCAATTACTGCTAAATACTACTATAACAGTTATTATTGATACACGCTGTACTGTTAAGAAAATCACAAAACTGTTTGCGATGATTTGGAGATTAATAGTTGAAGAGGCTCAGCACAGTATCTAGGGGCAGAGAACTGGTAGCGATACCGTGAACTGCCCCTCTGAGCGTAAGTTTACATCAATACCTAGCGTGCTGACTTATGATGAATTCCAACACTTCGGAGTAGGCTACTCGTGGTAAAGTTAAGGCAAAATCTGTGCTCAGTGACTTATATGGATTTTGTAGTTCAATAGCTGCAAGAATTATCATCTCCTTGTTTGTATAAATATTTAAACCAGAGTTATTACCCCACAAATTTTATATACATATAGAAAGTCTGTTGTTCTGCTAAACAAAATCCACAAGAAATTTAGAAGAATAGAAACAAAAGACAGTGGATATTCTAGTTTGTATCAACTGGTTTGTCTGTTGATTGAAAGCCCAGCAGTTTTGAATTTGACCTGCTATACTAAAATTAACTGTTGATGCTAATTCCATGTATGGCACTCAAATGATGCCACACAAACATATTGAAACATTGTGATTTTGAAATAGAATTCAATGCACACAAAATTTTGCTATACTGAGCAAAAGTAATGGAGAAATATTTATGCAGCAGCAGTGAATTTTTGTCAATTCTAACTTTAATAAGATCCGGAAATTAACAATTGATATTATCAATACACACCATTACTGATCAATTAAATTTGAGTTTGATTCTGCAAGGTTTTGGTAGCTTTGGTCTTAGCCTTGTATGGTATTTTTAAATCTGCCTATCGTATACCATGCTCACTGAGTTGGAACTTTATCGACAGAGGACTGGGGCCTAGGAGGTATAAAGTTTCCTAAAACAAACTTGTCAAATTGATGATAATCTAGAGCAGCAGCATTTAACTCACGATGGCAGCATTAGAGCTGCAACAACTTAGTATCCGATAGTTTCCTCTACTCTTTATTCTCTATGATACTTTTAAATTTCTTGCCACAAGTTGGTATTACAGGTATGTGGGGTAGAGTCAATAGTGTATTCGTCGAAAGGGCTTTTAGTGGGCTTGACCCTACCAATTTTCAGCGTGTCAATTTTGAGAATCCTCTTGAAACCTCTTAAACTTTTAATAACCAGGCGAGCAGAGGGGCCATTGTGAGATTGGTTGGGATTATGAATGGATTAGGCTGGTTAATATGGTGTGGCTTGCCAATTCTTACATGTTTTGAGGTTAAGATGTCATCAATGAGTTTTAAACTGATATTTTTGACATAAGGTAGGCTATGGCCAGAAATGTGATATTGCCGCTGTCTGAATCATTTTCAAGCAAGTCTCAATTTAAGATGCCCGTCGAATGAAATAACACCCATGCATAATATTTGTTGCAGCAAAGTCAAAATCATCAAGCAGCTCATGAATGAGCTCCGTAATTCGATAAATTTTCCATGGATTGTTTCTGCAGCAAGCCGATCGATAATTTTCCTTCCAAAATGGGCTGGAACACATTAAACTACCTCTATTCCTCAGATAGTTCCTCAATATCCTTCCCTGCGGGAAGACTTTCCAACGCATTTCCTGTACCCAGCCTGGTTTGCCTATACAAAATCCATGGATACAGCCCTGGGTAGAATAGGCAGAGCAGTGCAATAGCCAATTACCATGATTTTTCCCTTGGACTGCCCTTAAACTACTGCTGCCACTCATACAAATTTGTGCTCATTGAATTCTGCATAGCTCAAGGATAATTAATTGAGACTTAAATCTCATAATTGTCACCTAATGGACAAATAATTTGCACAAACTGATCTTCAAAATCAGGGCATGAGATCTACCACCAGCTTATGACGTGTACAGTGTGCGCTAGTAAGACATAATTAGTTTCATACCCTAATTTTGACGATCAGTTTGTGCAAATTATTTGCTCATTAGGTGACAATGCTGAGATTGCAGCCTCACTTTATTAGTTTTGAGCTACGCAGAAATCTATAAGCACACATTTGGCTGTGTGGCAGCAGTGGTTTAAAACAGGCTTGCATCATGAAATACCTGTGACACAGAATAAATGTCTTTCATATGTTTTTGCCTGCAATCTGAGCAAAAAGCTATAGCCAACGTCACTAGGCACTGATTTTCTTCATCCTTGATTTTGGTACACCAATCTACACATATTTAAAATTAATACCAATACAATGATGGTCTGAAATAACCAGGGAGGGTGGGATATACCCTCTGCCACCCTCCCTGAAATATCAAACTCAAGCAATTAAATTTGAGCCCATAATTGCAAACAATTTGATATTGTCTTCTACAATATAGCTAGTCTACAGGAGCGAACTCTCACTGCAGGAGCCATTGAAAATTTTTGGCAATAACAGGATAATCTCATTCATTGAACCCACCTTACACAGACCATTTATAAGAGATTTTATCAAGTAACATTACATAGCACACTTTAATGTGTAAATACCTAGAGATAATAATCAGCCTTCACTCTATTGTTTCTTGGGGGATTAGGCTTCACATCAATGAAACTATTTCAAAGAGACAGGAGACACCTATCCTTGTTTAGGTGAACAAACTCAGAGTAGTTTTCACAATAGATGTTTCAATAACAAACCCAGGTGAAATCACCAAGCAGGGTTTATGGTAAATGGTTTATGGTACTCAAAATATGTGAAAAATACGTAATCAAGTGTTTACAGCTGAGAAGAAAAGTGTTTCCCTGATCTGACAAAACACTAGAGTCTAGAAGTTTTGAAATATTACAACATAACACAGTGGAATTGCTGTGTGTGCCCCTGTACAATGTAAAATGATACAATGCTTGGATGCTGCTTGAATTTGCTACTCTTTGACAGGGATTTCCGAGATCTTGTTACTATTGTCATTGCTAATAGTGTTACTTGATGTGTAAATTTGCTGTAAGGTTATGATCTGGGCAAGCTCATAAGACTTGACAAATTATCTCATAGGTATTAAAAAATGAAGAGTGTACTGTGGTCACATTAACCCCCATTCATGGGTACTGAAATGACTAAGGTAAAATATTGAATAAATCTGCCGGTCCCTGTTTTAGAATCCTAATATTCTCTGTCATGTGGAGGTTTCTAAAATTACTGGTTTTTCTATCATACCTAAGTAATTTTTATATTCTGCTCAGAGACTATAGATATATCTATAGTCTCTGTTCTGCTTTCAAAATTAAATAAGGGTTCCATCTTCATTTTAGGAACAATAATCTAAGTCAGCATTCGATGCTCATAATCTGTTATCATTTTAAGTGATGTCATGTTAGAAGACAAGACTACAGGTTCACGTCAAACCTTCATTGTGATATTAATTTTGTAACATTGTATTGTGCTGAGTGTGAGGCCTCTATACGATTCAATACTTTTCATTGTTTCAACATTTGGTAAACAAAGGAATCCTTTATATGCTGTGCCTCGTTCTATACAATAGAGGATAAATGTACCATGTCAGCTTGCATCAAGAGTTTATATGAGAAAACTGAGAATAAATTTTAAGAAGTGCTGCATTAAATGAAGGGAAATAGCGATAGAGTGATCCAAAATGATTCCTATATTGATATCATCATAATGTGGTTAGCAAAAAAATTTGACGCTTCTAGCATATGTAGAAGTGCATTTTAATTGAGTCATCTGGTTAAAAGATCATTTTTTGCCAACAATTCATCATTTTTTATGAAAGTCATGATTTTTTGCATTCATTTCGTGGATTAAATGGTAATTCAACCACCAAGCCTGCACAATAACTTTCAATCAATTTGTGAAGGTTTCTGCATCAAATTTAAAAAATGTAGGGGGAGATAACGAGGAAACCATATAAGTCACTGAGTGAGTGCAGAAGCCAGTGAGATACAAAATGGTCAGCTGCAACAAATCCTAGACGAAATGGACGGGAACAAGCGGTCAGCTGACAAACAGTACAACACCTTAATGACAGCAGTGAGCAAGATCAACACTCGTCTGGATGCCATTGAGTAGGGTCATAAATGTTTCGTCACTTCACTGGAATATGCACACCGAGATGTAACTGATTTAAAAGCAAAGTTTGAAGAACTCAACAAGCAAATACAACAACTTCAAGCTAATAATGAAGACAAATCAGAAAAAAAACTCAGGCCGTAATCCACACTGTTGATAAAATCGAGAATGATAAAAATCAACGAGCGCGGTTAATAGCTAATATCCCGGAGAGCCGCAATGAAAGCACATCAACAATTGTTCTATCACTAGCAAGTCACCTGGATACTACCATCTCACCAAGTTATATAGATGCTGCATTCCGGATTAAAAATGGGTCTTCACCAGATCCTCCAGTGATCCTAGTAAAATTCAACGACACAACATCTCGGGAAAAGCTGTACAATGCCAGAAAAAACTTCAAAAAGAAATCGGTTACCACAAAAAACCCTTGGTTTCAGAGAAAAACGGAACATTTTTATTAATGAAATGCTCTCCACAGCCCAAGAAAAACTTTTCTATAGAGCGCGTAAACAGAAAAAGGCTCTCAACTGGAAATATACACGGATTTATCATGGGCAAGTCTACATGAGACAAAGTCAAGATGCTGATGCAGTTAAAATAACATCAGAAAGCATGCTCCATGACCTCAATCCTGTAATAACACCAAAACAGGATGGCTAAGCCAACCGATTACCAAATCATTGACTTTTTTTAATCCTGTTCAAAATCTTAGCCCAGGATCTGTGAATACCGTTATTAAAAATTTTAGCACCAGATCCTTTACAATTTTACACATCAAAATGCGTAGTCTAATCAAAAAAATGCCTTAGTGTGAAGTACTGCTAGCTCAACTCAATGTTCGTTTTTCATGTATTGTCATTTCAGAATTTTTAGCGAAGTATTCATTATATGGCTATAAAATGTTTTGTAGATCTCGGTTTCATGGCGCTGGCGGTGGAATTGCTATGTATGTATCAGAGGAGTTTGAGGCTATTGTGACGGATGTTCGATTGTCTGGATCAGAGGCTATGGTGGTTCGTATGACTTGTTCTGGCCGCCCAGTCTGCTCTGTGCTGGCAGTCTATCACACCCCTTCGGTGGGGCCGGCGGCTTTCCTGGTGGACTGGGAGGCGCTGCTGCCTTCGCTCCCTACACACAAAGAAATTTTAGAATCAGAATGACTCTAGCCCCTAATCAAAAGGCATATTAGCATCGAACAAAAGTTATATTGATTCAAAGATAGTCCACTTCACCCTTAGAATTAATCAAATAAGAATCTTATTTTAGAGTTAATTTAACTCGTTAATCACCTTTGGCCGGTTTCAAAAGACAGTTGATCATTTCAGAGCATCAAATTGCAGCGGATGGTTCTTCAATTGGCAGGTCATTATAGCGTCAAAATAATTCATTGCAAGGGTGAAGTAGGGGAACTATCTCAGAATCAAAACAACGCTATTTTTTTTCTGTGTGTAACAACTCTATAGTTGTTGGTTATCTTAATTTTGATTTAAATCCTTCAAATGAAACTGATAAGTTTACCCTAGACTATATGAGAATTATGAGCATGGCTTCTTTAATGTTATTGAGTCGCCAACACGGTTTGGCCGCACGAAAGACAGCATTTTAGATCATATTCTGGTCATCAACACCAGTAATGAAATTTTGTCATATGCAGTTAAAACTGACATGATAGCTGACCATTTTCCAGTTATTAGCTCTATTACTTTTCCAAACACATGGAAGCCAAGCCAAGCAAACCAAACATTTATTACTAAGCTTGATCCAAACACACTTTTCAAAAGTTAATGACCCCGAAGTATGGCAGGGAGTGCTCAATAGCAGTAATCCAAATGACACCTTTGGAATTTTTACAAATACTCTACGGAAATTAGTCATCAACAACTAAAACTAAAAAGCTAAGCAAAAAGTTTACTTTTAAAAAGTCTTGGATGACGCTCAAAATCTTCAAATTGATTCAATAGCGACAAAAACTTGCCCGAAAATTAAAGGACGAGCCTTTCAACAGTAAAATTCTTCAAAAATATTATAAGATAAAAAATCTGACACGTAGTATCATCAAAGATGCAAAAATAGAATTTTACAAAAATGAATTTGAAAATGTAAAATTGAATCAAAATGAGAAATGGGCTTTTGCTAATCAACTTTTAAATAGAAAAGCAGACAAATCTTCAGCACCAAGCTTTATTGAAACAAATGGACAAAGGTACACATCTGATAATGAAATTGCTGAATGTTTTAACAAGATTTTTACGAGTGTAGGTTCTGGCTTGGCTGCTAAATTACCTGAATGTGAAGCTGACCCGTTATCATACTTATCAAAATACGACAGAGTTAACAATTTTGACTTCTTAGAGATTATAAACGACATTACAGAGAGTGTCATAAATAATTCCACCGCCAAAAAAGCAGTTGGGTACGATGGGATTTCCATTTAATTTCACTATTTTAGACCTTTGATTTTAAATATAATAAATTGTTGCAGAAACCAAAAAAACAAATAGACCACATTAATGCCCTACACTAATGGCCTAGCATTGTATTAGATGACCAATTGCATCCTTTTATTCTCCCGCAAAAAGATTTGCTGATTGACCCGAAGAGACATCCTGAAAACAATTCCTTCTGATCATGCTCAGTTACAAACTCCATACAGAGCGGTTTACTCTAGCAGTGTTTATGATGAAAGTTAAGCCTGCTGAGATCTGAATAGCTTATCAGTAAGTATGAAGATGTAAAATCGGCTTTAATGGTGTCCCATACTATTATAATTAACTAAGTGTATGCTGACTGCTGTGTATCAAGCTGGTGATAAGAGCACCAAAGTTATCCTTATACTGCTTGGTACAGAGCCGAGTTAATCTGAGTGTAGAGATGGTAATTACCTTTCCATGTATTCATAACACTGCAAATAATTTATAACAATACAATGAGGATGAGTTTTTATGCCTTTTGCCACTGTATCAGGTTATCAGGAGGTGTAAGGGGCCATTTATTGTATCTGTAGTATGCCTGTAAACTTGTGCTTACCAGTAATAATTTGTGTCTATAAATACCTACTCACAATCATGTTATTATCATCTGGCAGTCGAAATGATATTGATGTTTATCATAGTCATCCTGCGTAGTAAGTTAATCCTCCTCACACCTGGGGTTGTATTGATCGAATGTGAATGGCAGAGGACAATAACAGTTCAATTATAATAGAAGAGTGCCGTAAAAAAAACACTCGAATGAGGCTTGAACGGATCGCTCTCATCGGAAACAGGATAACTGACAACATCGTAAGGGATCGCCCCCAATTGTCAACTCTCGCAGTGTTATAAAATTAAATCAAGCCATCTGACATTGTTTTCTTTTATAAATCCAAGTACTATGAGGAAGCAAAATGAAACAGGATTATGTCCCTTGTTTTTCTGAAATTCTTAATTTATAACCTAATAACCGCATTATGCATCAAACATCTGATAAGAGAGGGAAATTGACCTTTCACTGCCAAGTAACTGCAAGCTATTGATTGGTGTCTCTCTTATCAGGGTAAAGAGCTTTGGGGCTTGCTCACAGATTTAAAGCTTAAATCTTACCAAAATTGCTCAATATTTTTTACGCACATTTTAGTAAGACGCAATAATTAGCAAGATAAAGGCCCACGGTTTCTTAAGCTATGTTTGTCAAAAATCAGATCAAACCACCAAGTAGGCTTGTAACTATTCTCTTTTAAAGTTGATATTGATTCCAAGCATTAACATTATTGGCAGCTGACAACTTGAAGTTAACAACATCGAGGGCATGACCGTTATCTTACAACGGGCCTCAAAGAACCCTATAAAATCAGCATGAAAAATATGCCAGGATTGTATATTCCCTTGTCGATAGGTTCTATAGTGTTTTAACAGACAGGCTCAATACTTTATAACTCATCTTGGCTGTGCAGATGACAGCAGACGTCTTCATTTTTGTTACTGAAGGCCTATAACCTGAGATCAAAGTGTCACTGTCAGTTTAGACACATTTCAGCACCCTCAGTTTGGGGGTCTCATGTGGCCTCGCTCTTCTTGAATCATCTTCAGTCACTAGGAGGTATCACAGCCTCCTTAGGAGTGTATTAGGATCCTTGGTACCCTCTCAACAGGTAAGTGGACATCTCATGTTTCAAGTCATGCAATACAACCCAAACCTGGTGAATCAAATATGGATCAGCCGTACTAGAGGTGATTCTGCCAACCTTTAAGAGTTATGCAATTTTTGAAATATCATATTATTATGATATAAATTATTTGATATTACTTTTAGATTGACAAGCACTGGGTGCAAGTGTAAGGCTCAACACTAGTACACAACTAAATACCAGAAGGAGGAAATTGTATGCAACTGGTGCATCATTGCAAGATGAATCCAAGGAATTTTTTTGTTCAGCAGAAGATTGTAAAACTTTTGCTCTCTAAAGCCAAAACTGTAAAATGTAAATGCATTTTTCAGGCAAGCTGCATCATAGAGAGTAGGCCAATGAACATTAGCAGTTTATTTGTAAATCTGTATTACCTACCTTGCACTCTTCAGAGGACAAAACAGAATAAGCAATTCATTTTGTTTGCATGTGAGGTGTGCTTCAACATTACAGATGGACGAAAAACCCCAAGTTATTGAATATGACATTAGCAAGACTGAAATTATGATGCAAGATTTTTATCTGGAGAGATGAACTTTGTGAAAATTATGTGGAGGAAAAGAAAAGCCTGCAGGAAAAAAGATAGTTTGCCAGATAAGGCGAAGAGACAAATTTTAATTATTGAACACTACTAGCAACTCTAAATTAACTGAAAATCAATGCATACTATATTATACTACATCATATCAAATTATCATATACTTTTCATCTTATCTTATACTATAGTTTGTTTCCTCAAATTGTAACGCTGTTACATCGTAAATGTGATCATCGTGGTATGTCTCCATGTTCAACCCAGCGTATTTTTCCTCTTGGCTTTCCTCCTGACTAGCTTGATTGTTCCTTTTGCTCACTTTGCTCCCGAAAACATTCATCCCAATGCCAGCTGAACTGTAAGTAGCATAAGTAGGTATGTACAGTTCAATGTAAGTGAAGAAACCTCTTCAATTACTATGAGTAATACTTGTGATATCAAATCATATATACAATCAACATCAGCATCCAAACTAATATCAAAGCCATTCACTTATATTACTGTTGAATCAAAGTGAGGCTATATGACTAGATGTACTGTGGTCTGCAACAACAAGCAAGTCTGGATTAAAAAAGTTTGTTCTCACTGAAGATTTTACGATGGATAGGATGGGATAATTTATTCTGTCTCTGCCAAGTGGTTGAGAAATAATAGCATCTGTTGAGCTCATAATAAAAATATTTAAATACTGTATATTATAAAAATGTTGCAGTGTTGTACCGTTATAAAATGATACTCAGAAAAATGTTTTATTTAAAAATTTGATGCATTGTGCTCTAAAACAGTTCTTACAAATATCAACTCTACACTTCAAAGCACGGTAGCGCCCTGTAGGTAGCTTATCTAGCTCAAAAGGAAGGTCATTCTCAGTGGCGTACATTCTAAGGCACTTATTGTGAAAACATCATTCATAGATATCAGATATGTTGGAGATAACCTGCTGTGGAGATCATTCATGTGAATGGACATGTCAATATGTCCACTTACATGAATTGGACATATGACCAAAAACAGTGCACAGATGGTAAATAAAAACGCACTCAATGAACGTGACATAACATCTCAATCTGATTGGTTTAGGCACTTTGAGCCGTTTTCTAGCTTTCCTAACGACAGACTGAGTATGATCTTTAAAAGTGATGTAAGCAGTAATACTAGTTTCTTTTCTTAGGAAGATCCACTTACCTACTATTCCATTTATCAATGTTTGTTCTCAGACTCACGATAATATAACCAAGAAATATCAGCACAGAAATCACCACTATAATCACTACAGCTGAGAAAATTAAAGGACAACCAAGGTCTCGCAGCAAGGCATTAATGGGTAGGAAATAATGTGCTGGGCAGCATCAGCTTTGTGCATTACGCGATGCAAAACTCAAAGTAGCTGCTGACTCTAAGCTGGGTAACACTTCAGTTTAGGGGAGTTTCCATGACTTTGCTGTTATAATTATGGAGCACAGGCTAAATAATAAAAGGAACAGGAAACTGCTATGTGGTATTCTCTTTTAGCTGAGTTTGAGTGCCTGATGGAAGAAATGTTTCACAAGAATTCTGGCTGAATAATCATCCGAATTATATTTTGTCTTTTTCCCCATGCAGAAGGTGCAATCTGCTATTAATCAATGGCCATCAATGAGAAGTTGTTTGAAACCTTGGTTGCCCTTTAATACGACATTTAGATTTGATATGCTAGGTTGTTCATAAGACTTCCCGGTTGTGATTCCAAGGTTTTCGAAAATAAAGGGAAATCATTAACATGGAAGGTTTGTTAGTTTGAAAGTTACTTCTATCAACCACTTACAGAAGGAATTATTCTCTTGCATGATTTGTGCATTCAGGAAGGTCAATACTGGTATTCAATTGATAATCTGCCATTTTTGAATTAGTGTTACATCAAAAGGAGGGTACAAATGACTCATCAGACCATTAAAACAACAATTTTAATCGATTTATTAACTTAATCTTAATCCAGGAATAGTAAATAAAGATAATGACCTATTGTAGATTGTGGTTCACGTCTAAGATATGATGTACTTTTGGCTGTTGATCTCATTGGCATCTTTTCTGTTGAAGTCACCATAGTGATGGGCATGACTTTGTAGTAGTTGTTGGTATTTTAGTTGGGGGTATGGTAGTATTGGCTCAAGTTGTTAGTTTAGGTTCTGAAACAACAAAAAGTTGTATATTGTCAAGTAATTTTAGGCGCTGACACAAATTACAAAGTTAACATAGATATGTGATGCCAACAAGAACTTGCTACATTAACAGCAGACTGCACTATCAGTGTTTTTCTGTGCGAACCAGGCTATTGATGACCACATCCATGCTTAAAATTAATTGGTAACAAATCATGTTTTACTCACTGTTATTTATCACTATAATCTTAAAAGTACAGTCGTCTCTATAGATCACATGACTGCCGACAGAAAATTCCGTCTGTATGACCGGACCTGTATCAACCAGGGCTCTCTCCGTATCAGATGTCACATAGAATGTCATATTTCTGTCCTGACATGGTCTTCTGGTGGTAGCTATCTGGGTAGTGGTTGGTGATATGGTACTTTTGGCTACAATTATTAATTTAGGATCTAAAACATCTAAGACATTTATATTGCCAAATCATTTTAAGCGCTGACAAAAATTAAAAAGTTAACATAGATATGTGATGACAACAAGAACTTAATTGATTTATTGACCGCAGACTGCACTATCAGTGTTCTTGTGCACAAACCAGTCTAATGTTAACCACATCCATGCATATATTTATGATTGCTTAAGACTGGTAATAAATCATGTTTTACTCACAATTATTTATCACTATAATCTTTAAAGTACAATTGTCTCTATAGATCACATGACTGCCGACAGCAAATCCCGTCTGTTCGTCCGCACCTGTATCATCCTGTGCTCTCTCCTCATCAGATGTCACATAGAATGTCATGGTTCTGCCCTGACATGGTGTTCTGGTGGTAGTTGTCTGGGTGGTAGTAGCTGGTGCGGTAGTTGCAATTGGCGTGGTTGCCTGTCTTGGATCTAAAAAATCAAACAATGATATTGGTGTGTCGATTTCAAATCCTCAATAAAATAAAATATTTAAGACAAAAACTGTGGTGGTAACGGGAATATAATATGCTTCATGCACCTATGACTGCATGGCTAGTGGTTAGGAGGGAGCAAAAGTTTCCAGGCTGCTCCTTTGCTTTATGATTTAATCATTTCAACTCTCCTTTTTCAAAGTTATCTGTTCATGTGAGGCAAAGCAAGGTAAATTTCATCAATGTTTTGCTTAATACACACATGCATGTCCTTTCTCAAATGATATATCAGCCAGGATAGGCAAAGTGATAAAATTAACCAGCCTACCTACCTACCTACCTACCTATGACTTCGAATCGAGATAACAGATATATTATTATATTTTCCATGTATATACAATGTACTCACATATGAACTGCGAATTCTGGATCTTTGTCCGACATACAGCGGATTATTAGTGATTATTATGTAGAGTGTAGGGGTATTCCAAACATCCTGTACAGATATCTAATGTGGATACTCTGTCTATGTTCATGTCTACTAGTCTGATCTTATGATTGTACTTATCAACCACCAGCAGTACCTGATTGCCTATGAACGCAAAGTCACATTGGTGGTTGAATAGAGAGTCAAGGAGTGAGCTGTCTCTGTATCCTTGATTCTTAGGTGACCCTGAAATCAGTGTGATTATCTTCTCTCTGTATGTGATATGGTAGAGGGCATGAGCTGGTGTTGTTCCATACAGGTCCCCATTGTCATTTTGTGTCAGGTATCTGATATACCAAAGGAGGTCAGACTTAATCAAATTACCTATATCTGATGTATTTATATCTACCATCCTCACAGCAGAGATATCCTGGTCAGAAATGAAAACCTGTGTGTCATCCTTATTGTGTCTTATCACAGACCAAGGATATTTGAACTGACCTTGACAACCCTCTGAGTATCCACGTGACTGACACTGTCACCTGAACACAAAGGTTAAACTTGTTAGACGATTAATCAGCCTCAGACAGCTATTAGCATAGTCAGCTACAACTACACGGTTATTTGCGATCTGTGTGAATCCAGTGATAACGCCGAACCGAGCCTCAGCCCTTCTCCCCTCTTTGTGGTGTTCCCGGCTATGATGGAAGTGGATGTACCGTCACTAGTCTTCAGTGAATTGAAGTTGTGTAGATTATGTTGTTTGGTTGGTACAGATCCGTCTCCAAATCATAATGTTTGACATAGATTGATGTGAAGTACTTAGCTGTAGATCTCTCAATTCTGTAACATAAATATTCATATCCATATGCATGATGTTTCTCAGCTTAATGTTTTTATCCTGTAATTATTGAACAAAGAATGCACAGACATTGTTAATGCTGTGTTTAAATTTATAATTAATATGAAAAGTATTTCTGTGTGTTATAATGTCCTATTCCAGGTTTTCTGGTGAATTATATATCAACATTATTTCTTTTATCATTTATTATTTATGGATTCAAATGAAGAATTACAATCTCTTCCAAACAATTAAACTTAAATGCAGAACATGCAGCATATATCCAACATTTTTATTTGTTCAAAAGAAACAGAATTTCAATTTAGCAACCTAGATTCAAGTACATGACTCCCGGGATTAAATGAAAAAGAGTCTCGTTTCAGTTTATCAACAAAACTCTTTCCATACATAAATTGCACGAAAGAAACAGTTAACACAAACAGTAGTATGTTATGTGTCACATATCACTGTGAGGGCCATTTTGGAATGAGACCATCAAGATTAGTTTACTCAGCATAGCCTACCCTGAATTTTACGAGAGGTTTTTCTAGGAACTTTCAAGGTTTATAAACTCCTATTTATTATCGCAGTGACCTGGATATGTGTATATACCTGATATCAATCAAAAGTGACTCACCTATCAACATTAGATTGTGTATCCTGATCCATACACCACCCAGTATTCAGAGTTCAACAACATAACACCTATCAAAACAATTGCAGGCTTTCTTAAGCTTGTAAGGAGAGAAATTACCAAGGCAATTGTCATTATATAATGAAGGGAAAAACTGATATACGCTTGAGTGTTAGATAGGAGAAGTGTTACGCCTTTAACGAAATGGTGTAATGTCAGGGTTTAAGCAAGTCATGCTCTTTTTAAAATTCTGAGTGTCCACAGGCAATATTATATGAAATTGTTTAAGGTCACTGATAATTTGGAGTTGTCATACCACTTATGAGCAATCTGACAATTCCCTGGCACCGCAAAATGTTTACATTTCAATTTAATTTTAATTTAAATCATTTTTTTTGCTGGGCAGATATCACGAACAATGTTGGTGATTTATCATTAGAATTCCGGGAATGGTGAGATGGTGCGATCGGTCGGCGGTAAACATGACTTAAAGATTATTTATCCATCTCAGATTGTGTTAGTACCAGCAAGCTGTGGATTTTCTTCCTGGCTAATTTCGTGATTTGGGAGACATGAACAAGGAGAGTCTAATACAACACCTAAAACATATGCACTTGCAGGCGTTCCAGGTTTTGTACGAAATATTGATGGTAGTTGCCCACTCCTGGCACCTGTTGTTCAAATTCAAAAACAGTGTAAGTGTATTTTGTGATAGCTGATATTTGATCGGAAGCTCAGTACTCACCAGCTGTTTTATTGTCAATAAAAGTCAGAGAGTAGACAAGTCTAAATGATTAGAGCTCCCAGATGAGATTATCCTTGCTTCTTTGATCAGCATTGTCAAATTGCTGATTGGCTTCGTCTGGTCATTTTGACCTATACCATGATATCATGTTATCAAGCTTTGCTGCATGGCATACATGCCAACATATGGATTTTCCACCCTTTAATCTGCTGTGTAATAGACGTGAGGTAAGTTATGATGTTAATGCTAGCGCTAATCTCATTATCATTGTGCAAACATGTCTTTCTTAGAGCGATGATAACTAGTTCAAAGTGTCTAGGAATGCGAAAACCACCCACTTTTCATATCAAAGCTTTGACGGTGCAATGAACAAAAACAGTAACAAAATTTTGCACAAGGACAATATTGAATGACATAATTTAAAGTGCGAAAATCCAGGGTGTAGAAGGGTCTAGAGTATGTTATCTCCCTGTTACGGTTTTACAATAAATATCTTTGATTACGCTTACGTCTAGTACTGATTTATGATAATTGCTAGTGTAAGTAGAACAGCCTTGTAACTGTTCTAGGTGAGCCCGGGCTGGGCTTACTGTTATATTGTAAGTGGATGATCATTCAAATGTGAATACATAACAGGGGAGATAACATACTCTGAACCATTTTAGACCCTAGATGTTCGCATTTTAAATTAGGTTTCTTCATTCAATAATTCAATATGTTCTTTATTGCGATGGCAAAGATTTTATATGAACAGTGGTTGTTTTTTGCTTGCCTCGACAGTTTAATGCTTGGAGCATGACATTTAAATACTTTTTTGGTGGTAATGTATTGTATGAGACAGGCATAGTAGCTTCAGTCTGGCATTATTGAAATACAAGTCTTGATTAAACTCACATTTAGGTGGACATTCATGGAAAACCATTTCTTCGAACTTTTTTTTTATCTATATTTATCGCATAAAACACTCCAGTAAGGTAGCATAATAATCAAGAACTTAAATGCATGAAAATAGTACATTGTGTAGTATCAAACCTAAATAATGCACAAAGCAGTACAGTACTAGACCATATACAAAAGTAGAAGATAGTTTTTTTCATCATCGAAATTCAAATAATGTTTTCAAATATACACAACAAAACATCCATTCTGTTATGTTGTGTGGGTTTTGGGTCAACAATAAAAACTTTCAGCAAATAACATTCCATTTGAATCTCAATCATTTTGAATCCATCTATAAACAGAGTTACCCGCCCAACGGTACACGATACCCAAGCTGTTTACATTATTTAACCACCTTATCAACATAACTGAATTGTTTTAGTAGAAATCAATGAATAACAAAAAATTATTGATAATACGGAATAAGGGGGGCAATTTGATCCTTTTCAGCGTGTGTCTGTCGGATCAAAATCAAGTTGGTTATAGTTCTTGTCTCAAAGAAAAACTAACCAAGGGTTTTGGTTTACTTTGAGGATAAAGCAGAAAGCAGGCATATCATTGATTAATCATTCTTTTACCGAATGCAACGGGTCGGCAGATAACAGCAGTAAAATATAGCATCATTAAGAGAAGTATCATCCAGAAAGTGTCCATGTCCTAGTGCCGGCTCTACTTGTGTTTTGAGTCCACATATAGCTGTGCCTGTTGGGCATTCTCTCATATTTCCCCAGGTACCATATCTATCATGCCCACTACCATGTAAGGTGGATGTCCATCCATAAGTCAAAGGGTGGCATTTAAAATTGTAGTTTATCACTGAAATTTAAAAAAAGTTCATTGTTGATAGACATTGATATGGATTTTTGGAAGAAACCTAAATATACATCAACTTAGAAACAGACGACCTAGGACAAAAAGACACTGGATAAGGCAAAGTTCATTTGTAGGGAAACTTTATATGATAGCTAGAGTTATATAATTTTATTTCGGTTGCGTTTACAATTGCACATACCTGCAACATCATCAATACCCGATCCACTAGATTGTAGAGATAGAGCCTGTGCACCAGTTATCATCTTACCATCGGGACACTCTGAATATCGATAAGTTCCCCAACGACCAGTTAGAGAGTATATCCATCCACCACTCCTGTATGAGCCCCGGCAGTCTGGAGCTCTACAAGATTGTATGCTTAAAATGTGAATTGCAAACTAAAATGTTATTGTCAGGGAATATGCTTTGTCAAGAGAAAACAATAATGGTGATTGCTCTATGAAGTATAGTGTTGTTACTGCAGTTGAACTGTTGGTTGGTAGTTCAGATATGAGTTGTTATACAAGTTTTAGGAGAAAATTGTCAATTCTTTGTTGGGTATTTGTTTTATTACATTCCTCTATCTCAGCTTTTAACATTGAGATCTAGTTTTAACGCTCTTTCTATTGCAGACACAAGGCCTATTGTACAAGTTTACAAGGAGCACAGTGATCAGTTCAGAGTTCAGACTGAAGGGTTCACAGTGTCGCTTGCACTATCTGAGTGGGATGTTAGTTACCTGCAATACAGCTACAATCACATCTGTTTTTCCTCACTGTATATACTGTAAATATTGCAATGATACAGAGTAAAAATTGATGACCAGAAGTGTTATCTTACCTGCAATAGAGTGCGATAGCATTCACTGCTGTGTCGTCGCCGGTCTGGCCCTGGTCCTCCTCAATTTTCAGTCCAAATTTCTTTGCAAGTCCGTGTCCAGGGTTGTATCGAGCCACTGTAGTCTCCCCGTGGAGAGGAAGCACAGGCTTCTACCAGCATGCAGATAACAAGTAATACATGAGTATACATTCTGATATCTGTGAGTAAGACCAAAGTAGTTAATACCTCACTCTGGGAGGCAATGTAGAAATATGACATTGATGTTTTTATGTGTACTTATGTTTGGGCTGGCTTCATAATTAAGTGTGCGAATTGATTGACCAATCAACATCATCGTTCCTTGTTTATGACATCTTGATCGCCTATTTAATGATCTGACCTGATCCATGACCATCAAACAGCAAACTTGAATTCTATATTTACATGAAATTGCTCAGTAACTTACAAAACAAATCAACAGCAGTCCTGCTTTCTTTGTGAATAACTTGCAATTCCAACCTTTGTATTGGCATTGTGCCACCAGATCATCAAATCTCGTCATGTGACAATTTTACATCCCTGGGCACTGCAAATGCTGACCTGCTCTGCAAGTTCGCACCATGACTGATTTGTTATCTGCTACTTGTCAATCCAGTTTTGCTCAAATTACTTTGGCATGTTTCAGACTGAAGACAATCATGTGGCATCCTCAGTGCCGAGTTTAGTTGTTTTTGTAAACAGAATTTAGATATGTATAACAGTTCGTTCTTGCGAAACTGATTACTCTATTTGAATGAGCCGTCAACATGTCAAAAACTGTGATATTTGTTTTATGTTTGTCACTGCAGACTTTGTTCTCTCACTAGCATTCTTAATACCAGAAATAGAATTTATCTGTATTCAAGATTTCACAATTTCTACTTTTTACAAATTGCTCATTCTGATTGTCATGGCAGGTGGTACAATAAACCACTCTTCATTACCTGAAATAGACTTATATCAGCATTCAAATGATTATGTTTTTTTTGCTTTTTGCATTGAATTTTCATCTCAAATGACAACATATTGGTAGCATTCCACACAAGATATTTACCTCACGTTTTAACAAGGAGGACCTTTTTTAAAGTCCTACAGACATACCTGTGGAGACAGCTTGTGTTAGCAAGCATGTGTTGCTAAATGTATTCCTGCCTGCCATAAAATTACCTGCAATTAATTTTCACTACAAATAAAGATGGATTACTATTACATTTTGACAAATATATATTATATTATATTACATCCATATTATAACATAGATATGTGTTATATATCTTGGTCGTTGGTTTTGAAAACTGCGCCCCCCCATATTTTTGATATATAATGCCTGAAACTTCATAACGATTGAAGCCAACAATGAGGACAATATTGGATAAATATCCTATCACAAACCGTATACCGTTTCCGACCACTATAATTGGACACTGTACATTACACAACTGCTATCCTCACTCCTAATAATAAATGCAAGAGAAGACAACTACAGTTTACCACCAATTTCAATGACATTAACACAACACTGATAACATAAAGGTTAAACTGCCTACCACAACTGTGTCACCTGCACATCATTAGAGCAGCAAGTATTTAAATTATTCTTCAATCAACTAAAGATATGAAGTATATATATATATATATTTGTCCCTCCCTCCCTTCCAATTATCAAGAATGAGGAATTTTTATACTTCAGTCTGCCAAGGTAGTAATGCTATAGATTGTTATGAACGTTATAGAATGCTTTATAACGGGATGGGTCTTTTCTGCAATAACAAAAGTCATATCAATTCACAGCAGTGACGGAGTCTTGCTTTAAAAGTTGATTCATCTTCTACTCAAAGTGGAAATGAGATGTTTACCAAATTAAATCTAATATCACAGGTTTTGGCAGGTTGCTGGCTCATCCAATTAGAGTGACCTGTTTTGCAAGAGGGAAATGTTTATATACACAATAAGACAGACATCATCTAATGTGTATTTAATGTCCACAAAATGCCAAGTAACTGAAGCAATTTACTGGGAATTTAGCTTGTTATCTATATGAAAAAGTTATGCTTACAGCTCAACTTATACATCTTTGTCACGGGCACTGTTGGATTTGCCAAGGCACCCCAGTGAAGTGTTAATGATATAAATAATATACCGGTGAGTATAAAGCCGCTCAGAATACACAACTCAATTCCAAGTATCAAGAGTGAGGAATTGTTATACTTCAGTCTGCCAAGGTAGTAATGCTATAGATTGTTATGAACGTTATAGAATGCTTTATATCGGAATGGGCCTTATCTTCAAATAACAAAAGTCGTTACAATTCACCGCATTGTTGGAGACTTTCCAACCTTTGTTTGAAGTGATGAAAAACACAATTATTTAGATATGAATTCAAAAGGGGAAATTATGCATAACATACTGGTGTACAAGGTTTCCTTGTCAGAAAGTTCCTGAATAGTATTTATTTTTTGAATAATTGCCAAAATAAAATTCAGAGAAAGTTTTCAAAAATACTATTAAGGGAATAATAGTTACAATATCAAATGAGAAAATGAAGGAAACATAGTATACTGCAAATTAATCATTAAATCATTTGACAGAGTAGCAACTTCGCAAGGAGGAACTGTTTATAAATGTCAAAGTTTGTAAATCATTGCATGAATAATGCCACAGTTGTTCAGGTTCAAATATAGGTTAGTATGAAATATCACTGGATCTTCACTGACATTCATTATTTCCAATGCTGAAGTATGACGGATACCTTCGCACAACACTAAAACTTAATTATGCCAAATTCCCTGTTTTCTGTATTGCAAAAATATATAAAAAGTCAGTCACTTATTTTGCTTAATATGATAACCGAAAGACAGCTTGGCACAGTTTAGCCGCATTTAACATGAGCTAGTCAGTCAGTTTGGCTCAGTGGTAAGCGCGTCTGCAACTTAACCAGCCGGTTGTGTGTTCAAGCCCTGTCCAGGACAGAAAGTCATTTCGACTTTGACTGATCACATAGTCCCTTCAGATCAGGACTATAAATAATGGAGGTCCTCTGTATGTACAACACCATTATGCATGCAGACTAATGGAGCCTCCTGTATGGTATAGCTCTATACTGGAGTATGCTGTCATCAATCACTGCAGCTCCGGCCTTGTAACTCTATGCTTCACGCTGGGTTAAGGCTGTCAGTGGTTGAAAAGTGACACTAAAGACTCGGAAACCTAGTCGTCACTATAAAACCTCTTCCTAAGCAGCACCTAGCAGTCTACCTAGCCGGACAGCAACACATTAACATGAGCTATGCCCTTACTATATGTCCTTTGCATGGGATTGCATTCATAGGGATTTTACCATGGTACCAAACAATGATCCCATAATGACTTGTTTCTTTCCATGAAATCAATCACCAGGAGGTATAGCTGGGAAGACGAAATGTTGCATCTGGAACAACATTTGGTGCACTTGGTGGGTACCGCAAATCCCACTGAAATTCTGCATGATAAGTTCTGACTCTAATACATTGCAGAACAGGAGAAAGAATGGTTAGGATGCTGAACATGGTTCTAATTGACTGAGGTTTGTTTTTATTTTTATTGAGGGGATGTAAGAGGTTAAAATGTAGATTTATCACATTTCATGGGTTAGATCAAAACAATCACAGCACAAGGAACTAACATTAAATAAATAAAAATTCCATGAAACCGTGTTTCTGACTCATAGAATATTCTGATTGGCCAATTCAACCACTGAATGTTGAGGTCAGCTCAAAACAGTATAAATAAGAGAATCTTTAACACTATTTTCACATTGCGTCTCAGAGTGTTGGTATTCACTACTGTAGATTTACTGTCATATTTCAGGATGTACACTCATGGAGCACTTGCTATCTGCATGCTGGTAGTTGGCTGTGATACTTCGCCACGAGGAGACTACAGCGGCCGGGACATCCTGACACAAAGACAAACTGGGGAGTCTGGGGTATGACAGAGTGGTGTCCTCATGGAACATTCGCAAAGGACTTCGCACTGAAAATAGAGGATCCACAGGGCGATGGAGACGACACAGCAGTGAATGCTGTCGCACTCTATTGCAGGTAAGTCATTTTTCCTGATATCTGGTGTTTAGTTTAGAAGTGAGGGAGAACATCTGTGATTGTAGCAGCTGACAGTCCACTCGAAGAATCTCCTCAGATATTGTAAACAATTCAGCCTGACCAGGGTGATTCACTACTAGAACTTGCATAACATACCTCTTTTCTGAACTAAGTACCAGCAGTCCAATTGCAGTGGTAGGACTAGACTTCAAAAATCATTCATCATTATTGTCTACCCTGCGCAGAGTTTATCTATATGACAATTTCATTGTAGTAGACAATTACTTTATGATGTATTAATTCTTGTGATTGCAGAGCTCCAGAATGCCGGGGATCATCAGGGACTCATAAGTGGATATACTCTCTGACAGGACCTTACGGAACATACCACCCTCGTTCTCTCGTGTGTCCATATGGTTATATGATCGTTGGAGCACAGGCTAGATCTCAAGAAGTTAGCGGAGGTGTTGTGGACGACAATGCAGGTAGGTGAATGTGGAAACAAGAACCTAATATTAACATTGTCAGCCAGTTTGATTCATGCTGCGGCTACCCACACCACACACACTATACTTTCCATAAGATTGGGGCACTTTAAGTATGACCAGTGGGATAGGATAGCTAGGTAAGATATGCCAGATGCCCAGATAGGCTAAAGAACATTCATCTTCAGCCGTATTACTGCCAGCCATTCTTATGGTAGTTGTGAAGAGGCGTGGTTGTATTGGATTTCTAGATATTAATTGGTTTAATACATTAAAGTTGGACAATAGGAAGGCAAACCAGACCCAAATTGAATTTTTATTGAAAAGGGTATGCCTAGCTACGAATGGGCCTGTGTAGCACCTTGACCAAGCCATAGCCTAGCTATAAGTTCCCTAATCCTATGGAAAGAATGGCGTTTATAGCATGATCTTATGTGTATGTACTCATTACACCTACGCTAGTACTATATAACATCACTCCTATGTATTCAAAGTGCTCCATCCAGTGTGTTTATCCTGTAGGTTGCCTGTTTCTTAGTTTATTGTCTAATGATTCCATATTGTCTTTTTATTTCAGCGACAAATTACAAATTTCAATGCCGCCATATGACTAATGGACGGACACACACATTATTTGGTCGTGGGCACAGAACTGGTACGTGGGGAACGATGAGAGCATGTCCTTCAGGAACAGCAATATGTGGACTCAAAACACAAGTAGAACCTGTCCAAGGGTCTGGGGATGACACTGCTTTGAATGATGCGATATTTTACTGCTGTAATCTGCCGACTCCTTGCAATCTGTAAAAGAAAAAATCAATGATATGCCTGTTTTCTTTCTTATCTATATGACAATTTCATTGTTGTTGATAATTACTTTATGATGATTTTCTTTCCTTGAGGTGATTAACGAAACCCTTGGATTGAACAATTGTTGCTATATAACTCTAAGTGCTTCTATATGAGAACTAAAGAAAACTTTAACTTGACCCGACAGGCACATGCTGAAAGGGGTCTACCCCCCCCCCCCCCCTTCTTCCGTATTACATATCATATTTTATTATTCATTGATTTTTACTGAAACTATTCACTTATGTTGATAAGGTGGTTAATCAATATAAACAGCTTACATATCTTACACCATTAGGTGGTTAGTTCTTTTTATAGACTGATTCGAAATGAGTGAGGTTCATCCTAAACTTCAATTGACAAAGTTTATTCTTGTTGACACCAAAACCCACCCAAATATATTTTTTAGTGTATATTATTGGAAAATTATTTGAGTTGCATTATTATAAAATTATATTCTACTTTTGTGTGAGGTCAAGTACTGCGTTGCTTTGTGCAGTAGTCGGGTTTGATACTACATAGTATGATCTTATTCTTATTCTATTCTTGATTTCTTTGTCACCTTTGAGTATTTTGTGCGATGACTATAAATTAAAATAAAGTTAAAAGAAAAGGTAATTCTTTTTATGTCCCTCCACAACTCTTACATGGCTGCCAAATACACCTTCCTGGCAAGAACTAAGTTTTTCAGCAATAATTGAAACATTATATTCATTTAAAAAACACAGCTACTCGTTCGATTCAGGACAAGTAAAATTTTGACTGTTGATTAATGTTATTTCGGAACGCATGTAAACATTGTTGACATCATTTTATGAATAAATAAAATAGTAAGCAGTGCTAGGAAATGACGCCACTTGCTGCTTGTGAAGACTCAATTTAAATGCTTTGCTGTGGGACACTTCAGAGTACATAAGTATGATCATATAGGGGTGGACAACTCGAGTTACCTAGTCATATCGTACTCGAGTTCAGTTAAGTAAGGGAAAATGGTCAAATCATATTACTCTTTCTTAACTTTTGGTGGTCTCGACTCTACTTTACTGTTTACTCTGGCTTACTCTACTCACAAGGTGTTGTTTAATACCACAACTCTACTCTTAGAGTGTTAACTGTGAACTATTCGAGTAGACAAGAGACTTCTTATATTTTTTATTATTTTTTTAACATTCCTTCTTCATCGCCATTTCCTTATTTTCATGGTGCTTGGTAACAGGGGAATTAGCATTTGCAAACTGATTTTTTTGCAATCTGACATTCTATATGATACAATTCTAGGTTAGAAAATACGTCTGTCTAGCTTACAGATTGAACTAAGAAGAATAACTAAAATACCGCCATAAGCTAAAAAGTTCAAGCTTTATTGGAGTTTTCTCTTTTGATATAAGACAAATCCTTCAAAATAATGCAACAAGTTCATCATAAGGTCTATTTGCCATAATTAACACTCTGTATTTAATTTTTGCTTGCTTGTGGTCTTGTGGTTGTATCAAGCACTAAGGTTGATACATAATATAGCTTGCAATCTGTAGCATTGGAAAAAGGCTACCTATCTATCAAGCTGTTGACGCAGTTGCAAAAAAAGCAAATAACAAATTATAGCAATGTTGACAAGATGATATTTACTACCTTGGACCGGAGAAGAACTGAGAACTTACATTGTATGTGTGCTGGGTTCAAAGTGTGTCACTAGTCGCAGATTAAATACAAGGTTTATCATCCAAGATTTTAGGTGTCAGGACACAATCTGTGTTCAAGTTTTTGGTTGGAGGCAGACAGACAGACTCAATCAATTGATCCATGCTGATAACCTAATAACCTTTTCTAACAGTTTTACCTGCTTTGTTTTCAAAATGTTAAAAACTTTTGTGCTTTTTTATGTTTTTTGGGCTTTTCCTCTTCAAATTGATTAGTGTTATCTGGAATCAACTACCCGGTTTTGTTAGCTTGCTTGCAAGATTTTACATTCTTTGTTCACCCCCACCCCTCTCCCCACCAAACAAACCTCGTCAAATCAGGCTAATCCAGAGTGTTAGTGAGTTGACGTTGAGTGACATGACGACATCATCACACTCTTCGTCAGAGGCAGGGCTAAGATTTAGCCTGAGTAACTTTGATTTTTGGCATTAGCTCAGGCAACTTAAAGAATTTGAGCTAGAAACTCAGATTTCCCTTCATTTTCATCCAAGTCGGGAATTCCGGAATATACAGTTGATTCTTATTGACGTTCTAGCAGGGTTGCCCAACGAGTGGCCCTAGGGCCGCATGCGGCCCCCTGACCCAATTTTATGCGGCCCCCAGACCCGTCTGAGAAAATCGCGTAGTCGCGAAAACAATTTTCACCACTATATTTATTCCATTCCTCATTTGTACAAAAATAAGGAACGCTCTACTGCTAGGTACTGTATTTTGGAATCCCCTGGGCCCCAACCATTGCATTTGAGTGAGCTCCAACAAATAAATTTCCGACTGCAGAGATGAAAATAATGCACAACCATTATGAATGTTTGATTTATGGCGAGGTTTCGGGCCCCCAGGGACATTACAATATGTGGATGCGGCCCCCTTAATGAAAAAGTTGGGCACCCCTGCTAGCAAATCATATATCACAAATGAAAATGTCACCCTAAAAATCATTGAAGTTCATCTGTAGAGCCCTACATTGCACTAGGTTTCTGCGTCTGACCTGGTTTTAAAGGCCTCCAGAGCCCTAAAATCTTAAGATTTCATGCACAGGGAGTCTTGTTACATTGATGTGCCACCATGCGACATAGCTTTGAAAAACTCAGGAGTGAGGTTTTCCCAGGCTGAGAGCCCTGCGGATGGGATTGGGGCATAATTTGTAGGAGCTTATTACCTTTGAGACCAGAGGTAATTTGGCTGTGATTTATGCCCCAAATTAAAAGATCATTTGGTCATCACCGATTTTAATCCTATTTTATTTCCCCGCATAACTTGTAAAGTAGTTTATATTCGTAAAAAGTAAATATAAAAATGATGAGAACCTGAGAAACAATATAAATTAATCAAAGAAATTTGTGACTGATACATGAAGTGGAATTAACTCTGATATATGTCCTTTTTCCTTCATTATTACATTTCTTTGGGAGACATAAAAACGGTGTAATATGAATCAGATAGAGTTGTCTACCCTTTCACCAATAGGAGACAACTGCTAACAATAATACGAACATTTTACCAAATAATTTATTGATTAATTCTCAGATGACACCAATGAACTCAACAGAATGCAATATAGCACAAGTAATGGGGCGTCACTGCCTGATGATATTAAGTTCTAGTTTTTATCCTCACAAAATCCTTACTTAATCAATAACTCACTTTGTCATCGTTTTAGTTAGTACTTTTTACAGACGATACTGTATGTATGATGTACTCAATTAAGATAATCTTTGTTTATTCACAATATTTTTGTATCCAGATCAATAAGCTTTCTGATGGGACAGCAGAGTAATTATTGATTGATATTTGATGACCTAGTGACAGTCACCTTGTTGTGTTCCATACTCGAATAGTTCCTAGCTGCTATGTACACAGTATATTCTAAACATTGCGCACTTCGAAAATGACTACCGTACTGAGGATATTCATCAAAATAAATTTACATGAGTTGTCTGCCCGTTTGCCACCGAGATGCAATTGCCAATGACACAACTACCTGCTTTGTGTATTCAATTGCACATGTTCCAAACTATTTCTGACACCATTAAACTGCTATTGATTTTTGGTTCGTATCAAGTTAATTGGCAGCTTCCCCTTGATAAAGTATTTTGTTTTATTCTATTTGAGTTCTATTTTTTGTACCTACAACAGTAGGAGGTAGCTCAGTTGGTTAGTGCGCCTGCCCTCCAACGCGCAAGCGTTGGAGGTTTTGGGTTCGAATCCCGCTGCGGTCTACTGACTACTGTGCTCATATGACACACCAGGTGTGCTCTGTCCTGCCTGCAAACTGATAGCAACTTGGCGGCCTTCTGATTTTAACCCACATTAACAACATCAAATTGTAATCAATAATAACACAATGTGATTGTTCAAGTCCCTGATTTATACAAACAATGTCGTGAACATTATTGCCCGAGATGGTCTGCCAGTAATCAATTCGCCACAATTTTTACAAAGAAAACAAATGAATAACTGTAGGAAGAGACAATGAAGTTATTATTTATTGATGTTTGTAGAAAGACAATCAATTATATACTTTTTAGCTATGTTTGTATAGCTCTTTGCTACCAAATTATAGCCTTTCAGCACCGATATCAGCTGACAATATGCTGTCACCTTAGAGGTATTGGCTATTAATCAACAGAAGATCTTTATCTCTTTCTCTCGTTCTTGCCAAGTTTGATAATTATAGTCGTACTGATAATACTCATCAACATGAAGCCAAGCTGGATATACTTCGCTGTTCTGTGCGCTGTGCTCAGATTAACAGACTTTACTATGGCAGGTAAATTCCAAACTAACTTTTGAAAACTAGTCTCTTTAAGTCATCAAAAGTGAACACAAAGTCATCTTATTTACTAATTTATCATAAAAAAAAAGAATCAGATTGCGCTCAAGAAATTGCACTGACAAATCGCTCAACAGTAATTACTTAGCAACTAAAGTTGGGTTTGTATTAATATTATTATGAGTAAGATGTGCTGTTCCCATCACTGTGCAAAATCGGTTCCTATTCAGAGCTTATTCCAAGCGGGATAATGATTGTATAAATAGATGAAGTTATACCTACATTGTATAATTACAATTGAAATGAATAAGTTGTCTACTTATACCATACATTGAATAATTATAGTTGCATAATATTGCCAGGAATGTGATATAATCATTGTATAAAGTGGAATAATGAAGGTATAAACATGATTATTCAGACTTATGCCCAGTGCATATTCATTGAATAGGAACTGATTTTGCACAGTGCATGTCTTTCAATAACTTTGCATCAGCAAACCATCTGGTATCACATCATTACTGTCTATGGCAAGGGGATGATTTTGTTTTATAATGTTGAGCTCTTATAATATGGTTTCAATATTATTATTATTAACAGAGTACCACCAATTAACTGAAGTTTTGTGTTTCAGGTCAAGCTTTTCCCCACCCAGTTGGATTCTGGATGTTCGATAATCAGTATGAAGGAAAAGATCTCTCAGGTATTTATTAAAATATATAGAACATTTCACTAGCTACCAAGGCTCAGGTGATTGTGTGCAACTTGAAAAGAGACTATATATAGTCATCACAAGACAGATCGGCTTCAAGACTGCGTAAATCTGTGGATAATGAGTAGTATTCTGGTTCTTTCTCCGTTATTAATTACTCTGACATAGTGTACTAAGAGTCAGGGCCGTAGTTTAAGGGGCAACCAAGGTTTCAAACAACTTCTCATTGATGGCCATTGATTAATAGGAGATTGCATTCTGCATGGAGAAAAAGACAAAATATAATTCGGATGATTATTCAGTCAGGATTCTTGCGAAACGTTTCTTCCATCAGGTACTGAAACTCAGCTAAAAGAGAATACCACATAGCAGTTTCCTGTTCCTGTTATTATTTAGCCTGTGCTCTATAATTATTACAGCAAAGTCTTGGAACCTCCCCTAAACTGAAGTGTTACCCAGCTTAGAGTCAGCAACTACTTTGAGTTTTGCATCGCGTAACACACAAAGCTGATGCTGTCCAGCACATTATTTGCTACCCATTAATGCATTGCTGCGAAACCTTGGTTGCCCTTTAAAAGAATTGTAGGGGGGGGGGGCAAAAATCTGAGGCAGTTCCAATAATCAATAGTAAGGGTGCTGCGACCTCCTCAAAAGCGATCAAGGTTACATAAATAGCAAAAGAAAATCCCAAAGAAGCTGTTTCTGACATGGTATTCACATATAGCCTTTTTAGGCCACTGTATTGATCATTCCAGGGGAGGCAGAGAGTCCCTGCCACCACTAAAACTACGGTCCTGGGAGTGCGTGATGTCACATAGTTCATCCTAAAATGAGGTAAATGTCAACCGTAGGGGAAAGGATTATAATCAGGCTAAGACGTAGTGATTAATAAATAGTATGGTCGAGTAGGCTAGCTGGCGCTTTAGCGAACACTGAGATGGACCGGTCATGTCTGCAGGCAAAATGACAACCGGTAACCAAAGCAAATTCTCTTCTCTCAACTGAAGGACGGATCTCGTAGCAGAGGTCAACCAAAAACACAGGGCAAGTTGGCGCAAAATGATTCTGAAGCAGAAGTCATCATCAGAACTGATGGACTGCCAGTAGTAGAAATCCGATACACTGCCAAAAATATTAGTATCAAGCTATGGCTGAAATGAAACTGGTTGGTTCCAGTGATCTGATCTAACTGTAGGATAATGAGTTTTTGATTTTATTTTTTAGGTAACGGAAATGATGCGGTACTCTACAACACAGAATGGACATCAGGTCCCTGGGGGACTCCAAACAGAGCCATTAAGTTTACTGGGGCAGATGATCAGTAAGTTAGATTTATCTCCTCCATGTCTTTAGTAGAATTTATCTCTCCCATTCCTTCGTTGGATACCTGTTTTTCATCTTGCCCTGGTCCTTATTCCCTACAGTTAGAATTATCTTGTCATGTCTCAAGAAGAATTTATCTCCCCCTGAGTCCTAGGTTTAAAAAGGTTTGTCATCATGTCCTCTTAATAATTAACCAATTTATGAAGTTAACACTTTCTGGTTAGACACCACACATTTTTAATCTTATTAAAGCATTGTGATCTTACAGGACATTTAAATGGATGATTATATTGTTGTAATTGAAACGAAGTTTATTGCTTACCTAAGTAATATTTGGTTCAACCCAAACACTCCCCAAAAATGGGCATTTATAAGTATCGATCATTTGACATTATGCTATTATTATCAAGTCTATGTCAATGGATTAGGCAAAGAAATTGGTCAGCCTCGTCTCAACCTGATCAGGAAACACTACTAGAAAATCACCAACCCAACTGATGGTTCTAGATGTATCTATCTAGCATTTTAATACTGTCAAATCAACACGCTACATTCCATGTTCAATTCCATTTTGTGACGTTTTAAGTAATTAAAAATTGGTTTCATCAAAAGTTTTCTGATTATCTGAGACTTTTCAGTTTCTCTCTCTTTGTTATTTAGGTCATCACGGATAGAGATACCGAATACAAACCGTAAGCTCAGTGTGACAGACTCCTTCACATGGATGACAATGTTCATTGACCTGGTAAGATTGTGGACTCATGTGCACTTTACTAAAACAAAGTTGCAGACTTTGTCTGTATCAGAGTATAGAGCACATATACCGAGGGCTCTATGTACTGTTATCTTATTTTCTTACTAGATAATACTGTAATATCCAACCTCCCAAAGTGTGTGTTCAAAACTAGACCATGGAAAAAATTTAATTGAATTTAAACCATGTTTGTAATACTACATTTATATATTATATTTGTCATTGCAGAATAGTGCAAGGCAAGGACCTTTATACTCAATGGGAACTGTTCACGAATGGGGCCATATATTCTGGAAATGTTGCAACGGGGCAACTGCGTTCCACCCGAGGTTTGATGTTAGAGGAGGCGGAGCTTCTGCTTGGTCCTATACAGATGTTAACTTCTTTCCATCAGGTGAGTTTTGATTACCTTGACATAAAGCCATAGAGCAAAAGGCTTCAAGAAATCAAGAGTTCAGAAATTATTCTTAACTGATACCCAGTTATACTGAGCCGAACTGCTGGCTCTGATTAGCTGGTGGCCGGGAGAGACAATGCCAGCTTAGATGCCAGATTAGACAATGCCAGATTGTGGTAATTATCTAAAAAACCTATCAATATATCGTGAATGTGGTTGCCTTCACTGACTCAGCATTGGCTCTCTCTCCAACAGCAAATCAGGTCATAGCAACAAGTTGCTTCGTCAAACCATTTGAACATGATTATAATAGCATGGTGAACATAGTATGTGTCAGACAATGATGTACAAACCTGCCTTGTGTCATTAATATAACCCTTAAGTTTTAGTATTTGACATTTTTTTATTTGGCAGAGCATAACATCTTTGAGGAATTTTTAACATCAGATTCCCAAGTAATCACATCAAATTTGATACAGGAGAAACAACCAGAAACTTGATTCTAGATGATGTAGCGACATTGTGTAGATTGTGAGATTTTTTATTATCTTCAAAAATCGATTTCCATCCAATTCTGAGCTTGTTACACTGCATTATGATGTCACAGTCTCCAGAAAGTTTGTTACAAGAAACAAGCACTTCCTGGAGACATAAGTAACTGCCTGACTATGACATGCATTGGTAGATGGGTAGCCTTTAACATTAGCATCAAATCTGTGTGCCAAGGACAAGGAGTTAATTGATAATCCATCGTTTATACAGATACATGGATACAGCTGGCTGTCACATATGATCAGGAGAATGGGGTTATTAAAACTTATAAGGATGGTGAAGAGAGAATTGACCTAAGGTAGAATAATGTGGTAGCTTCTTCTAGTAGCGAATAGCGGTCTTTCTAATTGATGCCATCAACCCATCCATTTTGGGGATGGTGAGATGGCGCAATCGGTTGCGAGCTTCCTATTCACTGCCAGACAATTTCATGGGCGGAAAAGAAAAAAACATGAGTAAAGTAATGTCTGATTTCCAGTGGAAGACAGCAGAATGTTGAAAAAGCCTTATGTCTGAGGAAGGACTTTCCCAAGGCAGTTCTGTATGCATGCAATTGATGTATGGTTAACGCTTTTGATTTATAATGTGGGACCAAAATCAAAAAATTGTCAACACTGCTCATGTTGCTGTTTCTGTTAATGTTAGTGCTTGTGCTAGTGCTAGTGCTAGTGCTAGTGCTAGTGCTAGTGCTAATGCTAGTGCTATTGCTAGTGCTAATTCTAATGCTAGTGATTGTGCTAGTGCCAGTGCCAGTGCCAGTGCCAGTGCCAGTGCCAGTGCCAGTGCCAGTGTCAGTGTTAGTGCTAGTGCTAGAGCTTGTGACAGTGCCAGTGCCAGTACCAGTGCTAGTGCTAGTGCTTGTGCTAGTGCTTGTGCCAGTGCCAGTGTCAATGTCAGTGCGAATACAACTGCCAGTGCCATTGCCAGTATCAGTGCCAGAGCCAGTGTTAGTGTTAGTGTCTGTACAAGTGTCAGTGTGAATGTTACTCTTAATATTAGTTATTCTTAGTAAAACAAATCTATTCCAGATCGAGTTATACCGGACTGTTAGATGATGAGTATGACTCGGTACAGCTCGGAGCGATAGTCGGTGATACGAGTACGTTAGAAGCTGGGATACTCTGTACGATGTACTTTGATACCTCCTTAACCCAAGAGGAGCTGAGTGCGGCATTCAGCATGTGCTTTCCAAACCGTAAGCTTTCTGTAGGAAATTATCGTAATAAATAAGTTGATACAGAGAATATCAGAAGTACGTTCAGGGACCATTATTTTCTTTCGAAAACACTGACAAATAGTTTGAGACATTTGATTCAATGTTTTGGTATTCTAGTTGTCTAATATACAAATTAGGGATTAAGCAAGACAAAGTAAACCAATCAGCAGTGTTGATTTAGCGGAATAAATATGAGTTTTCCCTAGGGGTAAATTTTTATACTTGACAAGCTGTTAGTGTTGGCATTGAAGGGATGACCATAAGACAGTTATCAGATATCACATATTTCAGCACGCATGACAATTCTCACATAATAGTTATTATTGATTAATCAGCGACACCATCTGAGGGCACTTCATTGCTCACTTCAAAGAGATCAGCCAAGGTCAAGCTGAATGCTTTATTGATTTTGCTGCTTTTTTAATTGTCATGCAGGCCTATGGTATTGATTTTGGTCTGTTGTGATGTCAACAGGACAAAAGGACATACTTTAAACAATTACGTAAGGTGAATCTTGACAAAGATCGATCAGTGTTTTTTATTTTCGAAATCAATTTCTGCTTTTCCATTGTGACCGATTCCTCCATGCTTATGGTGTCAGAGTTATCGAAATACAAAATACTTTACATAAGCCATGTTGAAAGCTCATATTACGTCGTGTTTTGTTTACAGAATATAAAGCTCTCTACCCTTGGCCTCATGCTATAGCTCATTGGCCAATGAATGCTGACTATGGGATTAATAATATCGCTGACGGACATAACAAAGATGGAGTAGCTAAGTACTTCTCTGTTGAGAATGATCCTAATGGTTAGTATCATTAACATTCAACCAATCATAATCCAAATAATATTATTCGCCTAATCAAAATTCATGCTTTACGGTCATTCCATGCCCTCCACATGAGCGCTTCACAGTACTTCATAGGAGTCACTGTCATGCTAGAAAGTCTTTTTATTGAAAGCTTAAACCCTTTATAAGAAGTCATCAATTATGTTCTGACAGCGTAATGCTGACAGGCTTTGCTCAAGGTGACTGAGCAGCTGGCAAGGCAAAAGGCTACAAGACCTATATTCACATATAAATATTGTCAGATTGTTGACCACTCCATTTTAATTATACTGACAGAGAGATTTTCCTGTATTCTAAACTTTAACCCTAAATAAATCTTTAACCGGCTGACTGATAAGTATAGGTACCAGAGATATACTAGAATAAATTAATTCCATGTTGCCCTGGTGCTGTTTGAATAAACACATCTTTTGAACACTCATAGCTAGGTGCCGCCTGGACTATTCACAGATAGTAATTGACATGAGATGGCCCTGTGCAGTAAGTAATGCAGGGTTTAAGTGATGCAGTAACTTCACACTGCAAGCATTGACATGCCCTCCAGTGTTAAGGGGAACAACCATTCGTTGTGCGATTTATCAGTGACAACTTTTTAACAGGGAGTTATATACCTGACGTCAAAGAGCCGATGACTCCAAACCCGCTAAAAATATCAACTTTTGAGCACCGTTGTACATCACCCTCCTTTTATATCAATACAAATAAATTCTCACAGTTCATGCACATGAGATGGACAATTACATTGAGTGATCATGATTACAGTAATAAAGAATACCTTATATGATTCCTATATTATATCAAATTATAGTGTATATTTCCTCTGATTATTCCGGGTGATTCAGATGGCTCATACTTACAGTCATATTTCATTTTATTTTTATTGTGTTGTATTATATATTACATATAAAAAACAGGTGATAGTGATGGCTCATACTTATTCAGACAATCATTTGACTCCTGGGGTACAGTAGATAATGCTGATGGACAGCTAGATGTGAACAGTTTTACCTTCACTGCCTGGTTTAAACCAGGAAATGGGTCAGTACCATAATGCGCAGAGGGCAATGAGTTTTGGTTTTCTTGTTCCAACCAAGAAACCTTTTTTATCCTTACATCTTATACTTAATGGCCATATCCATTAACCCCACTTTAATGGCCCATTCAACCTTATCCTCACCTATCCTCACCTATCTCCGGTCTCTACTGTTCGGGTAGGGGGTGCCTGCCTGAGGCTCTATCAAACTTCTCAATCTAATTCTGTCCTGAGCATCCGCATCACTGAGGGAACAGGATTGGAGATCCTTCCCTTCAACCTCATCGGTAACTCCATATCCCTGAATAAGCTGATGCTCAGCACACAGTGAGTGTTGGGAGTAAGAGTTCAATTTGGTTTATTCATTTTCCCTGCTTACTAGTTTACAGATTCATTGTGCGCAATGCAAACAGTTGCCATGAACTGATAACACAATTGTTGCATGTCATTGAATTGTTTGTTTAGGCCTTATTTTTATCATTATATTTCATCATATATATTATATTACATTATATTATATATTACATATTACATTAAACTGTAGCAATGGCCCGATTTTCCGGATCTGGGAAGATGCAAATGGAGAAAATAGCGCTCCACACATCTGGAAGCATTCAGACGAGACACAGCTGTACTACGCTCACTACTCTGAGACTGACGGGGCAGTTAAAGGTACTGTATCATCAGATACTGGTGTACTAAAGATCAGGAAGTGGAACTACATCGCTGTCGTCTATAACTACGGAACAGGTCAGTACATCTGAACTTTTGAAGGTCACTTGAAGGTCACTTGTCATCCAATGGCTGGATGGTGTTTTCAAACTAGCAGTTTTAATGAGTTTTCCTTTCCAAAGATTTGCTGGTGGGTTGGATGAGAGCCAATGCCAGGTCAGATGGTACCTTTCTGAAAGTAAACTTTGATATAAATATTGAGTTGGAAAGTATTTAGCTTTCATCATATCTAAAGACTTCAGAAGGACCACAGCAATACATAGTCTGAGAGCAAGTTCTGCAGTAGTTACGCAATATTTTCACACCTAGAAAATTCAGAGCACTTCTGGACAAAAATTATGTATGGCGTTAGAAATTATCCTCCCTTCTCATATATGAGGTATGAGGTATTCATGGGGCCTAGTGCTGTACCAGCCCAGTAAACTATCACTTGCATCTACTTGAGAGAACTGCATAAATTCATAAATGAAGTTATCTTTCATTGTAAAATGTCTCTTGACAATGGAACTATATTTATTTTGAACGATGTGGAAAAGAATGGTAATTAAAAGTATTTTGAAGTGGTAGCTTATGAGGTTGGCACAGCATTAGGCCATATGAATACCCAATAGCTCTTAGATGAGAAGGGAGTACAATTTGTGGATAATTTTCACCAAGAAGTGCTTTGAATGTTTTAAATGTGAAAATATTGCATAATTACTTCCGAACTAACTGCCATACTATTTATTCTGTTGTCCTTTCTCTCTGAGACCTGACATTGGCTCTCTCTACCACCCTACAGCCAAATATATCAGAGCCAGCGCATGAGCTAAAGTTTGCCCAGTCGTTCGTCTCTACTGAGTGTTATCGAACTGTGTCTGAGAACATAGATTCATCTCAAAGACATCTGCTAATTGGTTGACCTATGTACAAAGGTCTGAGTTGATTTGCATTCTTGTGTACCAAGTATATCTTACTCTTCACCAGGAATGTCCCACTTATACGCTAATGATGTCATGGTGAAGAGCTACTCACATGGAAGTCATGTGACTAAAATGGGACCAGTTATCAGTATCATGGAGTATGGAAACCCAAACCATCTCTAGTAAGTAACAGGTGTCAGATATCTGACCAGATACAGGTTAGACAGATTTCATATGTTATAGCGAAAGACGTGACGTTACATTGAAAGACATGACAGCACAGCATTTCTCTATTGCTTCTGCAGAATCTGCTGCAACTATCTAAGCTTGAGTCAAACTCTAAAATCCTTTCGTTCCTACCGATATATCAATGCAATCTTTTCATGTATATATAAAATAAATATACCTACATATACATATATATATTTATATATATATATACATATACATATATATATATATATATATATACATAAACATATACATATATATACATATTAACATATAATATATATATATATATTTATATATATATAATATATATATATATATATATACATCAACATATGGTATACTTTGTATCTTTAGTGCCAGAGATTCTGCTATAGCCTGTGTACAGTGGCATGGTATGCCTCTTTCATCTGATGCAATACAAAGAGTCAAGAACGAATGTAAGACAAACAAAAGAAGCTACAGACCACAGGCTAGTCTTATTTTCCCATTTGGACAGTCATTCAGACTGAGAGAACTCTCACAGTCAGGCAGATTGGCTACTCTGGCTACTGGGACGGAACTGGAGTATGCTACAGGTCGGTAGTCTTGATGTCTATAGGTCAAAAGTAAAAATTGCATTAAATTGCAAAGAGCATCGGACCGGTCATCATGGCTTGAATTTGGTTGTCTGGTATTTGCTTTATTATCAAAAACTTCCTTGATTGCAATATGGACTGTGTACATATTTGTTCTCTGATTCTCATGCTTTAAATCTATTTTTATTTTAGTTGAGTTTCCGAGTATAATTCTCTTTCAATCAATATTGGTTTTATATTGCTATTTCAGGCGCAAGAAACCGATATAAGTCAGCAAGCAAAATATATAATCAGGAAATCACCCTGCCTGGTCTAAGTCGATCGACTCTGAACTCGTTCACACTGGCTACTCATATGAAGTGGAGAAGAGGAAGTACTGATCTTATCAGTGATGTTGTGACAATCTCTGATAGGGAGGTTACTGTCAAGTTAGTATATCTTAGAACAAAACCGAACTTCACAACTTTTAGATTTTCAACCTATCTTTGAGCCAAGAGTGGTGGCCAGGAAGTTATATATAATGCCAAGGCCACGTTCTTTCAGTCAAAATATAATACTTGTTAGCGAATATATAAATAAGTAAGTATGAGTATCTGTTAACATTATAAATACTGTATATATTAGTAAGAATACCAGATACCAATATATCCTGGACTGAAACTCATTTCTCAAGGTAGGACTAAACAATACTCTGTTACTGTTAATCATTGAAAAATCTCAGAAGAGGTATACATCCAAGGGTGCTGGGGGCTGGAGCAATCGACCTTGAAAGCTTCTCCAATTATGGGATTCAAACCCACTTCTACTGCGACACCAATCGCCTGGTAGTGAAAAGCAAGCGGCTAACCAATTGCGCCATCTCACCATACCCATCCAAATATTCTATTACTGTTGATAACTAAACTAGAAATGGCGCAATCATAAATGCCACAAAACTTCAAGGGTGTGGATGATATACAATCAGGTTGTCGATTAAGTTTATGATGGATGGCCAATTGGCGATGTCAGTATAAGTGCAAAATGAAATGGCTATCCTTACCATGCTACCTATGAGGTAGACAGCTGGAGTCTGCCTCACCGGGATTTGAACTCAACAGCTGTGTTAAAATTGTGGTATAATTATAAATAATTGTACATTGTATATAATTGTATATAATATATTATATAATTGTATGATAGTAATATATAATTTATAATTGTATATAATATATTATTGTAAATAATTGTATATATTTTGTAATTATATATTTATAATGTAATATATAATTGTATATATTATAAAATTGTTAATATTATATAATATAATTATATAATATAATATATCAGTGTATATAATATATCATTGTTTAAAATATATAATTGTATGTAATGCATAATTGTATGTGATATATAATGGTATGTAATGTATGTATGTAACAAAACATGTTATAGATGCCACTAGGGTATTAAAAAAATCCGTCTTCACAGGGGTTCCAACCGGGCCTCATGTAGTGTGATAATTGTGGTATATGTAAAAATATTAGATTATACATTCACCTCTTTGCTTGTTTTATAATCACACCTGGGAATTCAATGAGGTGGTGGGTAAAAGTAGTAATCCACCAAGTCGTAAAAGAGAAGTTATGAAAATATCAGACCTCACCAGGACTTGAACTTGGGCCTCCCGTGCTGCAATTGACCATGCTTGCCACTCAACCACACCTTCCCACCGATCTATATTCAACTTGAAGATGAATCGAAAAAGTGTAATTTTGTTAAATTTTTCTTTTCTTTAAACTTTAATGGCACATATTAGGCAAAAAATGTGTAATAAATATTACATGCGCATGCAACTGGATTTACTACACATATGTGGTTGAAGACAGGACTTGGATACAACCATTTCTTCTATTTTCCAAAAAAACCTTTTTTGAAAAAAGTGTTATGAGGCACTGGATATGGGTTTCTTTTATTTTATATACACATGCGTTTATCACAAACACAAAACTGAGTTTTGTGGATAATCTCATGTATTGTCAAGAATTGGCTTGAGGTCTCCATCTTATCAATGTTTACAGAATAGGTAGTACAGATCATGTGTTTGAAGACGTGTTTGAATCTGATTACTGTTATATGATGGTTTGGTTTGGAGTTGTATATGATGGATACCTTGGAACTGTTACAATCTATATGAATGGTGATGTAAGTTTTTTTAGGTTGATTAAAATCAGTTGTCATATCACATGCCACATCCCGAAGCATGAGCAGCGAAATACCAGTTGCCTTAGGGGCTAGGCTGCAATGTCTGCGCCCATTTGCTCTCAGTTTGCAGGCAGGTCGGAGCACACCTGGGGGCCAACCAAACCCCAGTAGTTGATAGACTGCAGTGGGATTCGAACCCACGACCTTCAACATTTGCATGCTGAATGGACGGCGCTCTAACTAACTGAGCTACCGCCTACTCCTTTCAAGATATGCCTAGTCAAAATCTGATTGGTTAATTACAGACAGCTTGACAAACTGTGATTGGTTAACTACTGTAAGACTGACAGACCGTGATTGGCTGATCTTAATACGTTAAATCTCTCTTGGTCAATTACTGAGACTAAACCCAACAGAGAGGTCAATCACTTCAAGTCAGTGCTCGATCAGCTGATGATCATGTGTTGACCCTGGGTTATAGGCAAGCATGATTGCCTTTATTATGGTCAAATAGGTCTACGTTGCAAACCAATTAAATATTTTTAGCTTGACAAAACGTGATTGACATGCAGACATCTACTGATTAAAGCCATAATTTTATTAAAATGACTGAACAATCTTATTTATTTTTAGCCGCTACACGTTCGATTTGTCGGCCACGGATATGTTACACTGGATACAATCGAAATCACAAACAGTGAAAAAACTCTTCTTCTGGAATGTTACCAGGTGTACGAAGAAGCTCTCAATCTGAGACAGTTTCTCCATACTAGAGATGCATGTATTGTGTACAGTAAGTTTTAAAAATCAAAGTTTTCTGAGCTGTAATTTAAGCCTCTTCGCTGTGCTGCTTGTGTTAAAGAGTTCCTAAATGGAGAGAGGACAACCCCAGATAGAGGCTGAAAATGGGGCTTAGCAAACTGTCTATATCAATCAAACCTAAACTTTGGTAGACTTTAATAAACGATACGAACAGACTACGATATTTTACTAAAGCATCAGTAGGACAGCAATTCTGAAAAATAGTGATGCCATAAGAAATCGCTCCCCTGTCTTAGTAACGATGGTGATGAGTGGTATGGAGTTTACTGTACTGTACAATCCTGATAAACGGCCGCTTCTCCATTGTTCCATTCACCATTAGATCTGATGAGTCCCCACCATGTTGCTTGATAGAGTTATCATGAAAGGTGTTAAAATATATTGATAAGCCATTTTTGTGGAAAAATTCAAGCATTTGTTATATTATGATATATATTATATACATATTCAGTAAGTGCAGTCAACTCTTTATAACTTTTTGTACTTCATCAAGGGGGGAAACTTCTATTGGTATCAACAACATTCGCAAGAGACAGCTTTGTAAAAGAAAACAAATTTTGACTGAGGAAGGCAGTACGGATTAAATATAATATTTTACTTTGTTCTGTGGTTCTCCTTCAAGTGAAACTATTTTATTTTGTGACAGTTTAGTATAGGGAATAAGTAAATGATCATTGTCATCTGTTCAAACCTTATATATTTGTTATTATAAGCTTTGTTATAATATCTCTTATGTTGGCTGGTCACTACAGCAATTGATTATATGGCATTATTATTACTATTATTATTAATATTTATAATTTTTTCAGCCGATGAATTGTCTCTACCTTACCCTGTTGCTTACTGGCCTCTAACAGAACGTCATCAGTACAGAGATATAACAGGACGATCACCTGACCTTATGACCTTACCAGACAGTGGAGTTAACTTCAATGTGATTGGTCCTTACGGTGATACAAATGGTGAGATTATAACATAATTGTCCGGTGTTGATCAGGGACTTCTCTGCCTAAAGTTTGATTAATCCATCGCAGGTTTAAATATTGTAGTATATACTATTGCATGTATAGATCGATCGCTCAATAGAATCTGAATTTAATTCACTTTGTAGTACAATCACACGGAATATGATTTAACGGTCTGCAGTCAATTTTATTATTTTCTAGGTTGGTACATGTTAGACACTGCTACGAAATTGACTATAACGATCAGCGATAGACATGTCAATAATGTAATATTGATGACAGTGGGGTTATTTTCTTCTGATATTACTGTGACCCTAATAACGCAACAAAAAGCTTAATGTCTCAGCAATATCAAAGGGCCACAATTCCCTGCAATATCATAATAATCATTCTTAATACCTAAAAAATAACAATACCTTAAAAATCATTCTCGAACATCACTTTTCTCAAGGAGCCTTTTTGTGCGTTTTTGTTAATCCTTCATTCTTTTGTTGACATGGTCTGATTTGTCTGATATGGCCATTGATCGGTCAAAATAAAGAAAAATGCAACCAACAAAAAATTTATTTGAAGATATGACACCTATATGACCCCTATATGACCCCTCTATGACCCCTTTTGAATGACTTATTTTACAGGTGCGGTGATGATTGATGGTGATTACAGAGAGTCATTGATTTACACCGATAATGATGTGAGGGAAGATGACCTTGACATTAAGTTTTCTGTGACAGTAGCAGCTTGGGTGAAGTATCCTTCCTCTTATGAAGATGGAAAGAGATCCTGTATAATATCTTACAGATATATTTCAGCTGCAGGTACATGAGGGTGCATAGAAACAATGAGTGGGGCGTAAACATGCTGGGTGTGGTTACAATGAGGGGGCATGTACAAGAGTGGGGCGTGTAAATGAGGGGTGCATGTACACAAGTAGGGCGTGTACATGAGGGGGGTCGTGTGCATGAGGGGGCATGTACATGAGGGGCGTGTACATGAGGGGGGTGTTAGCCCTGTCACGCGGCTAGGGGGCGTGGTTACAACTATCCGAAGATGCAGGTACATGAATGCGTATGTAGGAATCTGGGTGATTAAAGTAAAGAGCTCATCACTTTATGAAACACAATAACATGGCATGTGTACCTCCCGCTTACTGCAGCCTGTGTACCAGACCCCGAAAACATTGCCTGTGTACCCGACCCTGTAATCATGCCTGTGTATCGACCAAGAAACCGTAGGCTGTTTCCTTGACTCAGTAACCGTAGCTTGTGTTCCAGAACAGGTTTATCTAGCCGGTGTACACATACCAAGTTTTGTTCTGTTACAAAACAAAGAAATCACCCTACAAGACAGCATTGCTAGATGAAACGAATCACTTTAACCATTGTATTGGTTTGATACATGGAAACATTGATAAACATGAACTTCTTCTTGACCGATAAGCAAGCCTGTTGCACAAACACTTGACGTTATGTCATTACATGAGAGAGCGATCGGAAAGCTATCATTCAATTCCTTTCTATTCTGTTTTTCAGATTATGCTGCAGTTTCTGATTCTAACAGTCCGGGTTTCTTGTTCTGTACATACGGAAGATCTGGACAAGTCCAGTTCTATTTGAGGTGAATGTTTTATCTTTACACTAGGTCTTATTTGACCATCCTATTTAACAGGCCCACCCCCTCCCCCAAAATCCCAGGTGCCGTGTGTGTAGTGGATACCCATAACCTTGTCCTGCCTGCTGTATTTATGGTCCTGACCAAACGGACCTGGCTAGGATGAATGACTTGCCAGCGCCAAATCAAAAATAACAGCCGGCGACGGGAATCGAACCATCAGACCACTCTAGACTTTTAAAAGTTCACTATAAATTTGGTCTGTGAATGCAGGATTACTTGATTCAAAGTGCTGTATTCCTTTGCTACTCACACCCTTCACAAATAGCATAGAAAAGTAGCCCAAATGACAGATTTGGTTAAAATGGTTAATTGGACCAATTCAATGATATGGTTGCAACAAATTCGTATGAATATTTGACAATAGTTTTATGGCAAGCTTCGAATGTTTAATGAACGTATAACATCGCGATTTCTACACCATTATTTCCTTGTAAAGCTGACTAAGCTATATTTGCAAATTAGTTACTGGCTGACACGATGTCTTTATTTATATTGGCTATGGTATGAATGGCCATCTAAGCTAGGGAAGACTTATCCCCCCCTTCCAATACGAGCATGCTGCGTAAAAAAAATATCTACTTTGATATTATAAATTACATTATATATCATATTATATTATATATATATATTACAATATTATGTATTCTCTCTGCCACTAGGGCTCATCCTGTGAACAGTTACGTATCACTGCCAGCTTTTGACAATGACGCCACTTACTTCGGTGAATTGTTCCCAAAAGAACAATGGATGCACGTTGCTGGATCTTATGACTTCCTGGATAAGACCTTCAAACTATTCATCAATGGCGAGCTTAAAGATACGGCACGGTATGTAAAATCATTTGTTGCTCATGTGTTGTATTGTGTGTATGTGGGTTGTTTATGTCACATACATCATTTGTAAACATCTATACCTATAATTTTTTTCTAAACATGTAGGTATATATAGCTTGGTATGTAGTTTTTGTTATTTTATATTGTATGTGTGTGCGTGAGTGCGTTCTGCGTATGTGCGTGCGTGCATGTGTGCGTATATTCACATATGGGCACATATGCATATAGGTGATCTATTATGATGTACTATATTGTGTATTTATCTATCCTTGTATTTTACATCAGTAGCTCTGTTTTTTCTGCTACAATTTGATGGTTGAAAAAAATGCAAAACTATGGGGAAAAAAATGTGAATGACAACAAAGTTGACAAACTTGACAACGCCTTCAATGATATTTTGGCAAATCTAATGATTGTTTTCAATGTATATAGGTGTGGGCGTTTCATTCAGAAGACAGGAATAACTATCCACATTGGCACAATGATGGACCTGGACCAGGATGACAATATTACCAGCAACACTGCATGGGTGGGCGAGCAAAGCATGACCTGTCTACAACTGTACGACGTAGCGCTAAGTGAGGCTCAGGTGCGGCGCGCTAGAGATCTCTGCAAGACCGGAGGTGAGTTAGACTGTGTGTTACTTTTCCTTCTTTTTTGAAGTTTGGGTGGGCTACGCTGCCATCCAAAGACCAGAATGAGATACTATCTCAGTCTTTCAGACCTACTATAAAATAACCCAGTGGGAAAGATATTACTAAGCTGATGAACTTAGAATGACAATTTATATAATGTATTGTAATATAATAATTTATGTAGCCTGTTATTTACACTTCAGCTTATTTTGCAAGGTATGAGATCTATGCAAAATTACATGGGAAGCCTTTCCAAGGCTCTTTTATCCTTAAAAAGACAGATCAGTTGTTTACCAAGGATACACCAAGCTCTTTTCATCAGTTATTGTCACACATATTCGGGCATGGCAACTAGTTACTTACGTGTTGACCACGTGTTGACTACGTGTTGACTACTTGTTGACTACAATTTAATATTTATTACGCTGTAGTATAAAGTATACCAGAGTTAATCTTCAGAATTATTGAGCTTTTGACAGCTTGATTAAATCTTTTCGTTGGTCCAGTGACTTTTTTTATAATTTCCAGTGATATTTTAATCAAAATTAAGTTTTCTGCGCAGGTTCAAGCAAGGGTCTGCCAGTAATTTTTGTTACATGGAATCTTCTTGACTGGGTGATCGATCCAGCTTTGATATTGATTTTCCCAGTCCCTGCTGGTCTCCATTTCTTGAATTGTGTAATATTGGTCTAGTGTAAACAATGGCTTGATAACATCATGCTGAGAATAGATTGAAACTGAAATTATTTTGAAGAGACTTCACTGTGTTCTCTCAGAAAATATTTAGATGGGCCTTGAGACATCTTATACTAAACGTAAAGTGGCAGTCCTAGTAGGCCATGTTTGGTATGGTTTAAAAGATCTCAGACTGAGAGGTCATTAGGGCATATGAAATAAAACAGCCTGTGAAACCTAATTGCAGTAAAACTGCTACAAAGTCTGAAAATTGGGATTAAGTGGATCATAGTGATTTATTGCCTCCCCCTGACCACTATGATCCACTATGATCCTTGCAAAAATTGAAAAAAACCTAATTGCTATTTTCTACAATATTTATTTTTTACTGGGGTAATGTATCCACTTTTCTAATAGGACTACCATTTAATAAAATATCTCATACTATGTTCCTCTGATGACACAGTTTACCTGTATTATGTTTGCTAGTTATGGACTCGATGTTTAACATACAGCCGGAGACAGGGGAACTCAAAGACCCTGAACAAACAACTTCAGCCACATCAAGTCTACAATGTTATCAACAGTGTGTTAGTGATCCAACATGTAACTTAGTATGTAAGTAGTAATATAAATAGCACCTAGTATCATGCATCATGTAACATGCATTGTGGATCTGCCCATTGTGATGGCAGTCGAGAGTGACAAATTGCTAACTTGCAAATCCAAAAAAAATAAAGTAATGGCCACTTCTGAGGTGTTGACGTTGAACTTCATGCTGGCTCTAAATCTAACAGAATTTCTTCGCACTAACAGACATTAGGATGCTGCCGGTTGAGGGCGTCAAAAACTGCTTACTGGAAAAACCAAAAGAACAAGAGTGAGGGTCACTTCTGAGTTGCAAACATTAAAAAATACATACGTTTGCTCGAAATCAAATCCCACTACTACACCTTTTTGTTTGTTTCTAGCCTATGACTCAGACTGCAGACTTGATCCTCGCCTGGTAGCAAACATGAACTCTACTTTCTATCAGTCCAGTGACTCTAACGCCATAGAGAAGGAACAGAATCCTGAACGATACTTTGTGTAAATCTGCTCAAATCTTCAACTGGTGTAGACGAGAAAGATTAAAGTGAAAGCGAATAATTAATTAACAAAGTCAATAAGCACAGCACACTGTTGATATAAAGGACACGGTGTATTGATCTTCAAATCAAGATTTTGATCAAATTCATTTTAATAATATGTCATGTTCTAATCAATTCTCTACGCATGAATAAAATGCCATGAAGGTAATTTTAAATACCTTTGGTTTCCGGCAGTATTTAACCATGAAATGCTATTGCACGTGACAATCTGCACATTCTTGCAGTGATTTCTCATACAAACTTTATCCGATGGAAATGGTTAACAAATCCTGAAGCATATTTGTAATATCTGAAAACGCTCAAATTAAACGTATATGTAAACTATTTACCATCAAAGACATTTGCATTTTTGTCAGTTCTTGAAATCTTTTGCTTAAAATATATGCTATTGTCTTTAAAATATTACAAACGATCAAAACAAATGTTTATTTTTCATAGGACAATAACTTTTCTATATCATATGTTTGTAAAATGATAATTAATAAATAATGCGATATATCACTCATTAGACTTATAGTTTCCTGGATGGTGCCAATTTCAATGATATTTCCATGACCACTCGTAAGCATTGCCTGTAATTGAGAACTGCTTAATTGTTCAATATTCAATCACGATAGCTCCCAAATAATAAAGTTATATTTTCTCCTAAGAGGTAGCAACATCTTTTCTGTGAATCACAGTGAATTGAATGCGCTATCATTTTTAATGGTTAACATAAATATATGATTTTTTTCTTTCAATTATTTCCAGTCCTGCTTCAGCTAGGCACACCAACTTTCGACCAAATCTTTCCAGCCACTTACTCTTGAGGGGGAGTTTTTGAATTATGGACAAATTATGAGAAACATCTCTAATTGTTGATTATTCCTTATTTGAGGGCTGTGCCAATACCAATATCTCATTCTGCTCATACTGTGCAAGTCACTGAAAATTCAATGAACAATGCCTATACACTTTTGGACTTAAATTTCAATAACCATCAAATTGGGAATAAGTCTAAATTCGATTTCGTTTCATAATGTGATGCCAAAGGGAAAAAATATCTATTGCAATGCTAAGCCCTAATCTAACCTAATTTAATTCATTGAGATTAAAATCAGGATTTATTAGAAGCTTCACATCGGTACCGCCGCAAAAGAAGTCATAAATTAAATAATGGTTAAAGCAAAGTGATTTGGTCTGACTCATAAAAGCTGCAGCTCAAATCATTAGGATGATTTCTATTTGTTTGAGTTGTCTCCCCTACAATCAATGAAAGGCAACTTCTTAGGTTATAAATGACAATGTCATTCAATCATAGACATTGAGCTCTATTTCTATGAATTCAATTGTACGATACTCTTTATTGATGATTTCTCAAAAATGATGATGGCATGAAAAGCATATAGTGGGCTATAGAGCAGAAATAGCATCCATGCAAGCAGCGCGCTCAATTAAGATAATCTGCCTGTAATAAACTTGTTCACTTTTTTGTTTTTGGTGAATCAATAATTGCCACATCGAACAATGATGAATATTGATTAATCAATCAATGCGCATAAGAGATGTTATGTTTTCAGACAGGACACTTACAACAAAACATAAAAAACTAAATTTCCTCTAGTTAATTGAGTACATGAATGATATGCGGTCAGTGCAGTACATCAACTACGCTGAAGCTGATATATAGGTTAAATCAGTGACATTGGCTGATAAACGAATACTACTGCATTGATCACTGAATGCCATATTATATTTAAAGCTATGGCCTCTAGTTGGATGTATTTAGCTTTGCTGTGCACCGGTCTCAGATTGACAGAGTTCACTCTTGCGGGTAAGTTCAAAAATAAACCCTGATCATCACTTTAAAATCTCTCATATTACTATTAATTTATAACATCCTAAATTACTTCCTTTTGAGCATTGTATATATATTTTGTGTCAACACCAATTAGGGTTGAATAGTATGATACACGGGAAAACTATCTACGAGATAACTTGAAAGTGGACATATAGTGGTCACATCCAATAATTTTAGGTCCGTCACAGGCAATCATTCATTCTGCTCTAAAAAAATACGAAATTGGTATGCAGTTTGCCTGCAGACAATAACATCATTGGTGTAATGGTATTACCGAGGTAAGTCAAAATATATGTGATAAAATGTAATAAATGAGGAGTCCTGTTAGTTCTTCAGATATCTTATATAACTTCATTCATGTTCACAATTTAGATCAGCGGGAGTTATGTCTTCCGTTCCATCTAGGATCTCTTATTGATTTGAGAAGTGATGAAACTCTGCATAGATCAATACCGATAGCTAAATATTATTGAATGTTACCTTGAAGCAAAAGGGGCGGGCCCAAATCTAACCTTGCCATAACCCTTTATACAAATTTACACTGACACCAACCATACTTCACCAATAACAAGTGAGAAATATTGTGAATAATCTTGGTTGTTACAAGGGCTGAATGGTATCTTGTATGTATTCACTTGTGGTTCTTTTTTAGAAGAGTAATAAACACCAATATTAAATTCTATGAATCTTTCCTCCAAAGGGTCTCAAATTATTTGGCAGAACATAGTAGGTTTGGACCAATTGCACTTATGGCAAATTTATATCGTCTCGCTATCCATATAAATACTATTATTAATTACTGAAAATATATTTTATATTACAGGTCAAGCCTTCCCTCATCCAGTTGGATTTTGGATGTTCGATAATCAATATGAAGGAAAAGATCTCTCAGGTAGAGTTGAACGGGTCATAGAGTAAGCTAGGTCACAAAGGGTAAAAGGTTACAAAGCTGTATAGATACATGATATCATAAACATTTTGACAAAGTATTCAAAAATGATATCCTGGAATAGCGTGCTAATGTGTATATGAATCACTTCCCCTGCTTTGTGGATAAGACTGGGAAGAAACTCTTTACTGGCCATAAAGTATGTACTGTTACACACGGTTATCACTTTCTCTCTGTTTTGTCAGGTAATGGGAATGATGCAGTACTCTACAGCACAGAATGGACATCAGGACCCTGGGGGACTCCAAACAGAGCTATTAAGTTTACTGGCGCAGATGATCAGTAAGTTAGATTTATCTCCCTCAAGCATTTAATTAGAATTATCTCCCTCGAGTCCTAATTTTAATTAGTGTTTGTCATTTCCTCTTTCCTCTAATGATGATCAGTAAGTGATGTGTATATTTTTCCTGTTTCTATCTTTATTCTGATAAGATTTAGTTACTAAAAAACCTGTTGTGGGGGAACTTTCACTCCTCCAGTTATAAAGATTTATTCTATCAAACCATCTATTTATATCCTCCAGGTCATCACGGATAGAGATACCGAATACTAACCGTAAGCTCAGTGTGACAGACTCCTTCACATGGATGACAATGTTCATCGACCTGGTAAGCTTGTGGATTTTTTTGCAACAGGCTTTCTCAATTTTCCCAGAAAAAGGGACATGAAGACGCGGTTTCAGTAGTCCACCATCAGTTGAAACCATTTCCTATTATGTAATTAGCATTAAACTTAGGTCACTGCGTTTTATATGATAATCAATTTCAAACTGGGATTTTTCAAGTCTCAAATCTCTCGCCCACATCGGTGCTAAACTCCTTGAAGGAGTGCTTCAAGCCAGTGAATTCAGCTTCATTTAAAACCTGAAGATATTGTTTGACATGTTATTTCAATAAACTGTTTTACTACTTTAGGACAGCTCAAAGGAGGGACCGATATTCTCAATGGGACCCCGGAGTCAGTGGGGTCATATTTTCTGGAAGTGCTGTAGCGGATCGTCAGCGTTCACCCGTAGATTTGATCACCGAGGAGGTGGAACCTCTGCTTATAATGAAAAAGAACCAGACTTCTTTGTGCAGGGTGAGTAGGCAGTGTCCTGACTTAAGATGTGGCTACACACGCTGTATTAGCTATTAAAAGGCGTGTGTAGCACCTTGACTAATCCGTAGCCTTACTAAATGTCTCCCAATCCTATGGATAGTATGGGTACGGCATTTGAAGCCGGAGCTTTAGTAGTGCTGGTAAATTATGAGTATCTGAAACATTACACAGGTGTACCTTTAAAGGGTCAGTCCTATTAGAAAAGTGGATATATGACCCAAGTAAATCAAATATTGTGAGTTCATAGGGCAAATGAAAATAATAAAATAATGAAAATTGTGGAAAATAGCAATTACTTTTGTTTTCAATTATTTTTACCAGGATCATAGTGGATCATAATGGTCAGGGGAGGCAATAAATCACTATGATCACTATGATCCCAATTTTCAGACTTTGCAGCAGTTTTATTTCATATGCCCTGATGACTTTCCAGCCTAAGATCTTTAAAAGCATACCAAACATGGCCTATTAGGACTGTCACTTTACTAAACACTACATATATAAAAGCAAAAATTGGGAGAAGTGATGATTTTATACATCCCTGGCTGGAACACAAACAACGGTATACTTATATATACTAGAAACGGGTCGTACACTGGCGCCTCGTTGTAAGCAGTTTGTGGTTGAGAAGTTGTAGCAGGTTTACCTTGAATAAACACTACATATACACACTTAAAATTTCGTATACACCTGACTCAAGCGCAAGCACATACACATGCACACATCCATGGCTGGACCACAAACAACCATATGGTTGCATATACATCAACCTGGTCGTACACTGGTACACTATTGAGTAAATGTAAATGTGTAAGTTGTCAATCACTTTTATTAGCAGATATCCAGCTGTCTTTACAGTACATGAAAGTGTCATATAGAATGACTAAATTAGAAATTCAAGTTAGCTCATAACTGTACAAGTTAGCAGTAGGCAAGCTAGGCTATTGTCCGGAGAGCTCACCTCCTTGAGCAGCATGGGTAGTGACTGGGATTCAAGCCAGCAAACCTGAGATTGTCTAACCCGAATCCCAACCACTACGGCATCCTGTCTTCAGGGCACTGATTGAATAGAACATTGATGCTGTTTATAGATACATGGACACAGGTTGCGTTCACATATGATCAGGTGAACGGAGTACTAAAAACATACAAAGACGGTGAGGAGAGAGTCGACATGAGGTAAGATGAAGTTGCAGGCTCAAAGCTGCACTGATATTTTTGCAGTTTCTCTGGCCAACCTGATTCATATTCTGACATATCTATGCTGATATGTTTTTTAATCATGTCGTTGTTGACATTGTGACATGTAATGCTTGTTGTAACGATATGTATTTCAATTGTGTCATGGTTGGGGTTCCCATTTAGCATAAACCATGAAAAAACAATGCTTTGATTTCTATCACATTTAACTACTCCTTTATCCACTTGTTAATTCTCAATTGGTGCTACCTGTTGCTATTTTTCGCTATTATCAAGAACATGAAAACTACCATTGACATCTTCATCATATATCACTGAGCCCGAGAAGAAACATCACTAATTTTAACAATGATTGTTTTCTATTTGAATGATAGGGTTTTAAAAGTTGACAGGCGCTATCATTTATATTGTAAAAGGCATATTTTGAATTTAAATATTGTTATAATATATCACTGAGAAGTTTATTTCCTAGAGGATCTACCTTTGTTGGAGGGATTAAGATCTTTGTTTGTGCCCTAAAAAAGGTTTCAATTTACAATCAATTGTCATATAAATAAATGCAAATATCTGTCTATACAAGAACAACGATTCATTCGGTGAGTCGAATTGTAGCTGACCCACTTTTTTCTGTTTCTCACTGTTATCATTTTTGTTGTTGATTAATATATCTATTTTCTATAGAGGCTCATACAGTGGCCTGCTGGATGATGAGTGGGACTCGGTACAGATCGGAGCTGTACTCGATGATACTAGAGAACTACATGCAGGCATACTCTGTACGATGTACTTTGATACCTCCTTAACACAAGAGGAACTAAGTGCAGCATTCAGCATGTGCTTTCCAAACCGTAAGCATTTAGTATTAGTCAACAACTTAAGATTCGAAAGTACTGAATATCCACGTTATTTGAGTCTCATAGTGCATGTTTGGGTTGTACCAGTGCGCTAAATTTGGTAATAGAATAGGTATTGACATGTAAAAACTATTCTGAATTCAGGGTACTTTCTGCAACTATTCAATAATCAAATGGTATTATTCTTGGCTTAGTTAGGATCTGAATCATAATATATTATGTTAAATACATAGGTGTTATTCTAAATTAAGAGGGCATTCTTTCATCCGCTGCTGTATAATTGGCCTCAAATTACAAAAAAGTTTATCAAGTTTATCGACCTCATCAGAGATGGTATCATTTATAACATCATATTATTACAACACAAATCAGATATATAAGCACCTGGATGAAGGTGACACAATAATCATTATTGATTAAGCAGAAGATGTATTGGCTTGTTTGAGTTCATCGTTAGTGCATTAGGTTACTTCTCTAAAACAGAGCAAAAATCAATTATCTGATCGATATTTCACTCAAGCATGTCTTTGATGTGCCTATCGATAATTTTGCATTTCAATTGAAAAGTAGTTTATTGATTGTATTACGCTTCACTGCTCTCAACAGAAGGACAACTGAAAACTCTCATAAGATGCTACAGCGTGAAATCAATAATAAGGAAGCCTTTATACTGAGCCATTTTAAATTGATGCCGTTTTTTACAGAGTACAAAGCACTCTACCCTTGGCCTCATGCGATAGGTCATTGGCCGATGAATGCTGACTATGGGATCCAGAACATGGCTGACGGTCTTAACAAAGATGGAGTAGCTAAATACTTTTCTGTAGAGAATGGACCAAATAGTAAGTACAATAAAAACTAAAATTGGCATCAACAAATGAACCAGTGAATAATTAGCAATGGCACTCAAATGCTACCACCGCTGGTATTTAATCTATATTCTATATCAATAATCACAACTAGGAGTTGTTTGCCCAAATTCAAGGAGGCTATGACTCCAAGTTTGCTTTGTGTATTGATTATGCCTCAAATTCTTTCCTCTAATTGTTTCAGGTGATAGCGATGGTTCATACCTATTCAGACAGTCCTTTGACTCCTGGGGTACAGTGGATAATTCAGATGGACAGTTAGATGTAAACAGTTTCACCTTCACAGCCTGGTTCAAACCAGGAAACGGGTAAGAAATTATCTGCTCAGATCACATGTCAAGGTCAAAACTCCAATCTGAGCATCACTACACCCCAATTCCCCTTACTAAACTAAAACTTAACTAAAACATATCCATTCTCCACAACCCTCAATCAGTTAAAGTTTGTTAAACGGTGCAGTTTGCTATTATAACTTAAATGTTACTTTCTCGTCTTGCTAGAAAGGGGAAATTGCAATGGTTGATGTGGTTGAGTTATGGGTGCAAGCCAAATAAGAAGTCATTATTAATACCTTTAGATGAAACCTATTGTAGAAATGGTCCAATTTTCCGGATCTGGGAAGACGAAAATGGAGACACAAGTGCTCCACATATCTGGAAGCACTCAGACGAAACACAGCTGTACTACGCTCACTACTCTGAGACTGACGGGGCAGTTAAAGGTACTGTATCATCAGATACTGGTGTACTAAAGATCAGGAAGTGGAACTACATTGCTGTTGTCTACAACTACGGAACAGGTTGGAGTTTGTGTCTGTCTCAAGCTTGAAAACCAATCACAATTAAACAAATATCATGTGCAATCCCATCGCCCGTTGTAAACTTTTCGTGTATGTCTTCGCTGTAAATATCACTCAAAATAAAACAGGTATTGTGTCTATTGTGTCAGTGTCAATACCTTGACCTTGACCTTGACCAATACCTTGACTTTATAGGTCACTAAGATACTCTGATACCCACGAGCCAATTTTTAAATAACACAATGAAACATTCACTGTTGTTTCCTAAAACTAACTTTCGTTGACTTTGGCTTAGACAACAAATTCATGCCAGAATCTCTGCTAGTAGATAATCAGTACAAAACTATGGTAATGATGTAGCATACCAGCTAACTCACCTGTTAATTGAATAAGTGTGCTTTATTTATAAACAGAAAGGTCCCACTTATACGACCTCTGCTAGTTGGGACATGTGGTAGTTGGGACATGTGGTTGACCTGTGTACAAAGGCCTGAGATGTTTCGCATTCTTGTGTACCAATATATCTTACTCTTTAACAGGAATGTCCCACTTATACGCTAATGATGTCATGGTGAAGAGCTACTCACATGGAAGTCATGTGACTAAAATGGGACCGGCACTCGGAATCATTGAGTATGGAAACCCTAATCATCTTTAGTAAGTAAGAGGTTGTTAATGCTTGATCAAGATCATATTTTACAGTCAATATACGAACAGATGTATTAACAGCAACGTGTGCATGCTAATGCTCATTTACACGCATATATGCATACATAAATGTGATTTTGCAGATATATTTATACATATATACTACACATAAACATATAAAGATGATCATAAATATAAATATTCCTCAAGTGCATTTACATATATACTTTTAAATATCCATATACATTAACATACATATACTGATACATATACAAATACCGATACATATACATATACCGATACATATATACTTATACATACATATGTATATACATATAGATATGCATAAACATATACATATACTTATGGTATACTTTGTACTTTTAGTGCTAGAGATTCTTCTATAGCCTGCGTACAGTGGCATGGTATGCCTCTTTCATCTGATGCAATACAAAGAGTCAAGAATGAATGTAAGACAAACTACAGAAGCTACAGACCACAAGCTAGTCTTATTTTCCCATTTGGACAGTCATACAGACTAAGAGAACTCTCACAGTCAGGCAGATTGGCTACTCTGGCTACTGGGACAGAACTGGAGTATGTTACAGGTATTTAGTAGAGGTCGGCAGTTATGAAAAACCGATTTGATACTTATACCCCAAAGTATAAATGGCATTCAATTTTGAAGAGCAAAAGTCAGGTAATTTTGACTAAAAGGTGGTTATCTGGTATAGTGCAGTTCACTTAATTCAACACAAAATCGGTCCTTATTAAGCAGAGTGACATTAAATTCATTGAGATCCGTCAGAACGGACCAATTTTCCTTGTCTGAACTCACTGTAGTTATTAATTATAAAGTTGGATTTAACCAGCTTACATTGTAATTATCTTATCATCGAATAACTTCCCTGATGGCCAAATGGATTAGGTATGCATATTGGTTCTTCAATTACCACATTTTGGAAGCTATTTTTAGTTGCTTGATACTCGGAGTATGAATCTGTTCCAATCAAGGTTTGGTTTTCTATTTCCATGCAGGCGCGAGAAATAGGCACAAGTCGGCAAGCAAAATATATGATCAAGAGATTACCCTGCCTGGTCTGAGTCGATCAACTCTGAACTCGTTCACACTGGCTACTCATATAAAGTGGAAAAGAGGAAGTACTGCTCTTCTCAGTGATGTTGTGACAATATCTAATAAGGATGTGACTGTCAAGTAAGACAATCCGTTAACATTCTATCTGAGACTGAAACCAATGCACAGCAAATAGATTCAGACTTTTAGATTATCATCCTACCTTTGTGTCAAGAGTTGTGGCCAGAAATACCATGACATTTAACAGACAGAGTTAAGATACGATACCTGTTAGTAAATGTTCATACATACTGCTACTGCTGCATGTATTATTCATTGAACATACAGGTCTTGCTAAATGTATTGTACAAATTAACTTTGACCAGAATTAATCTCTCTGAATCTGATATCAATCGATGTTGTTAGTGCTGGAAATCAGAATATCTCATGTATTGTTGAAAGTAGGAGAGATTGATGTCTCTCTCTGGTCAATGTTTACAGAATAGGCAGTACAGATCATGTGTTCGAAGACGTGTTTGAATCTGATTACTCTTATGTAAAGGTTTGGTTCGGAGTTGTATATGACGGATACCTTGGAACTGTAACGATCTATATGAATGGTGATGTAAGTGCTTCAAGATTGTCCCAGTCAAAGTCTGAGTGGTTAATTACAGACAGCTTAACAAACTGTGATTGGTTAACTACTGTAAGACTGAGTGACTTAGCTGATGTTAATACGTTGAATCTCTCTTGGTCAATTACTGAGACTAAAAACATGAGAGAGGTCAATCACTTCAAGTCAATGCTTGATCAGCTGATGCTCATGTGTGGACCCTGGGTTATAGGCAAGCATGATTGCCCGTTTTTTTAGTTAAATAAGTCTGAGCAGCCTATGATCGGCAAATCAATCAAAAGTTTTTAGCTTGATAAAAGACATGCAGACATCCTTTGATTAAAGCCATAATTTTAGTAAAAAGACTCAAAAATCTTATTTATTTTTAGCCGCTTCATGTTCGATTTGTTGGCCACGGATATGTTACACTGGATACAATCAAAATCACAAACAGTGAAAAAAATCTTCTTCTGGAATGTTACCAAGTGTATGAAGAAGCTCTCAACTTGAGACAGTTTCTTCATACTAGAGATGCGTGTATCGTATACAGTAAGTGTTAAAAACCTAAGAAAGGATAATTAGCAAACCTTAACTTAGGTAGACTTTAATTAAGGGATACAGATTAAGGTTCTTTATTCAAACAGGACAAGATTGGTCCCCTGTCTTAGTAACGATGATTCCATTCACCATTAAATCTGATAAGTCCAGACCATGTTGCTTGATAGAATTCTCTGCTAATCTAGAAATGTCTCATGAAAACATATTGATAAGCTATTGTTGTGAACAATTTCAGCCTCTGATATATTAATATAATATTTATATGCTATATACATATTCAGTATAGTCAACTCCATTTAACTCATTGTACTTTATCAAGGGGTGCAGCTTATATTGGTAGCAATAACATTCACAAGAGACAGCTTTGAAATGAATGACGAAAATCTTCACTGAGGCAAGCAGCACAGACTGCATGAATACTTTGTTCTATAGTATCTTTCAAGTAAAATCATTTTGCTTTATGACAGTTTTGTTCAGGAAATAAGTATGACCATCATAATCTGTTCAAACCTTACAAGATGTTATTATTAGCCTTGAGTTTGCTGGTCACTGCAGCTGTTGATGATATGGCTTTAAGGCTATGAATAGGTATATATATAAATGTTTATATTTTCCCTAGCGGATGAGTCGTCTCTACCTTACCCTGTTGCTTACTGGCCTTTGACGGAACATTATCAGTACAGAGAAATAACAGGACGATCACCTGACCTTATGACCTTACCAGACAGTGGAGTTAACTTCAATGTGATTGGTCCTTACGGTGATACAAATGGTGAGATTATAATATAATTGTCCGGTGTTGATCAGTGACTTCTTTGCCTAAAGTTTGATAAATCCATTACAGGTTTAAATATTGTAGTAAAAACTATTGCATGTATATCTCTGATGGATATAAAATGAATTAATTCACTTTGTAGTACCATCACAAGGAATTTGATTAAACAGCCTGTGGCCAGTTTTACTATCTAGGGTTGGGTACATGCTAGATACTGCTACTAAATTGACAATGACGATCAGCGATAGACATGTTAATAATGTAATCTCGATATCAGTGTGGTTATTTTCTTCTTGTATTACTGTGACCCTAACAACGCAACCAAAAGCTTTATGTCTCAGCAATATCAAAGGGCCACAACTCCCTACAATATTATTTGACGATAAGACCCCATTGAATTCCATATCTGGACTAGCATCATTAGCTTTCATTTGCCAAACAAAGGGCTCGCATAAAAAGCCAGTCTCTAGTAGCGTTCTAGGATAACGAATATCATCAACATGGAATTGGCATTATAGTACTGTTTGCAGTTTTTTGCACGAGATAACTTCTCAGGCTATGTTATATGTGCTAGTAGAGACAGTCAATCAGATCAATGTCAGATAAATACCTGTGTTTTGTGTTCTAACTGTATAAGGCTATCCTGATATTTCCATTCCATGAGAGGAATGTAATTCAGTGTATGACCCCTATATGACCCCTATATGACCCCTATATGACCCCTATATGACACCTATATGACCCCTATCGAATGACATATTTAACAGGTGCGGTGATGATTGATGGTGATTACAGAGAGTCATTGATTTACACCACTAATGATCTGAGGCAAGATGACCTTGACATTAAGTTTTCTGTGACAGTAGCAGCTTGGGTGAAGTATCCTTCCTCTTATGAAGATGGAAAGAGATCCTGTATAATATCTTACAGATATAATTCAGCTGCAGGTACATGAGGGTGGGGCGTGGTTACAATGAGGGGGCGTGGTTACAATGAACCAGAGGAGGGTGTGGTTACAATGAGCCTAGAGTAAAATTAATGTAAAAATGGTTATTGATGCATAATATGTATGAGCTTTTTGAAAGCAAGACCCTAGCAGGTATTGCTCACTCACTGAGGTAGCGACCAGATTGCAATTTTGGCTGTTTCTCATTCCATGACCTCCCTGGGTTATCACAGTATAGAGTTCATCACTTAATCAAACACAATAACATTGCCTGTGTACCTGACCCTGTAATCATGCCTGTGTATACTACCGAGAAGCCGTAGGCTGTTCCCTTGACCCAGTAACGGTAGCTTGTGTTCGAGAACAGGTGTAAGTAGCCGGTGTATACATACCAAGTTTTTTTCTGTGATAAAACACAAAAATCACCCTACAAGACAGCATTGCTAGATGAAACGAATCACTTCGACCATTGTATTGGATTGATACATGGAAACATATGATAAACATGAACTTTTTCTTGACCGATAAGCAAGTCAATTACATGAGAGAGCGATCGGAAAGCTATCATGTAATTCATTTCTATTCTGTTTTCCAGATTACGCTGCACATTCTGATTCTAACGACCCGGGCTTCCTGCTTTGTACATACGGAGTATCTGGACAAGTTCAGTTCTATTTGAGGTAATTGTTTTATCTTCATATTTTGTCTTTGTCTTTATACTAGGTCTTATTTGACCACCCTATTTAACGGGCCCACCCCCCCCCCCCCACCATGGTCCCCCAGGTGACTTGGTGTGTGGTAGATAACTCATACCCTCGTCCTGCTTCCTAAGTTTATGGTTCTGATCATAACAAATATGGCGAGGATGAATGGCTTGCTAGCGCAAAATCAGAAATTACAGCCTGCCAAAATCAGGTGATTGCTGGAAATTTGTTTTATGGTAAGCTTTGAATGTTCAATGAAGGTACAGCATTGGTGAACGCTGCACAGCTTTTTTGTGAAGCTGACGAAGCTATGCTTACAAAAGAGCAACTGGCTGAAATTTGTCAAGAAGTATCATATTTTACTCCATTTAGTGTTTTTGTGTTAGAGTAGACCCCCTTCTCATGCAGTTTTGAAATTGTTTAAAGATCTGTGGCAAGCACATACTGACACCGTTTACTATATCCCATAAAGCCTCATAACAAATTCACCAGACTCACGAATGAAGGTGACTCATAAAATTTAACATGTAGACACGGCTTTAATCTGAATTAGTTTTTCTTTTTCTTGGCCATATATGGTATGAGTTTCTATGCAAGCTAGCAAAGACTTATTCCTCCCCCCCCCCTCCGATACCCTCTGAAATCTATTATATAACATAGTATACATATTTTCTCTGCCACTAGGGCTCACCCTGTGAACAGTTACGTCTCACTGCCAGCTTTCGAATATGGTGGGGCTTACTTCGCTGAGTTGTTCCCAAAGGAACACTGGATGCACGTTGCTGGATCTTATGACTTCCTGGATAAGACCTTCAAACTATTTATCAATGGCGAGCTTAAAGATACGATTCGGTATGTAAAATCGTTTATTGCACATGTGTTGTATTGTGTGTATGTGTGGGATATTTATGTCACATACATCATTTGTATACCTCTATATGTATACATTTTTTCTAACCATGTAAGCATATAGATAGGTATGCAGTTTTTGTTATTTTATATTGTATGTATGTATGTAAGTATGTGTGTATGCGTGTGTGTATGCGTGCATGTGTGCGTGTATGTATGAATGTGTGTGTATGCGTGCATGTATGCGCATGTGTGTCTGTATGTATGTATGTATGTGTGCGTGTATGTATGTATGTTTGTATGTATGTATGTGTGTATGTATGTATGTATGTTTGTATGTATGTATGTATATGTGTATGTATGAGTGTATGTATGAGTGTAATGCCGTATATTCAATCACGTATTGTTCACATATCATGCATATGTATGATGTACTATGATCTATTATATGGTGTATTTATGTATCTTCTTATGATACATCGGTGCCTCTGGTCTTTTTCCGTTATACTTTAATGGTTGAGAAGAACCCTGGACAATGCAAATACAAACTGTAAATAGCAACAATTTCAAAATATTATAATAGAATGATTGTTTCCATTTTATATAGGTGTGGTCGTTTCATTCAGAAGACAGGAATATCTATCCATATTGGCAACCGAATGGACCTGGACGAAGATGACAATGTTACCAGCAACACTGCATGGGTGGGCGAGCAAAGCATGACTTGCCTACAACTGTATGACATCGCGCTAGATGAGGCTCAGGTGCGTCGCGCAAGAGATCTCTGCAAGACTGGAGGTGAGTTAGACTTTGTGTTATTTCTCCTTCTTTTTTGAAGTTTGGGCTGGCTTCGCTGCCATCCAAAAACCGGCCGGAGAATGAGATAGTTTCTCAGTATTTCAGACCAGCTATCAAGTAACCCAGTGGGAAAGATTTATTACTAAGCTGATAACCGTGGAATGACAATTTATAAAATGTATTGTAATATAATAATTTATGTAGCCTGTTATTTACACTTCAGCTCATTTTGCAAGGTATGAGATCTATGCAAAATTACATGGGAAGCCTCTCCAAGGCTCATTTACCCTTAAAAGGACTGATCAGTTGTCTACCAAGGTTACACCAAGCTCTTTTCATTAGTGATTGTCACACGTGTTCGGGCATGGCAACTAGTTACTTACGTGTTGACCACGTGTTGACCACGTGTTGAATACGATTTGATATTTATTACGCTGTCGTATAAAGTATACCAGCGTTAGTCTTCAAGATTATAGAGCATTTGACAGCTTAATTAAATCTTTTCATTGGTCTAGTGACTTCTATAATGTCTAGTGATATTTTGATCAAAATTAAGTTTTCTGCGCAGGTTCAAGCAAGGCTCTGCCAGTAATATTTGTTACATGGAATCTTCTTGTATTATGATTGCTAGTTATGGGCTCGATGTTTAACATAATGACGGAGACAGGGGAACTCAAAGACCCAGAACAAACAACTTCAGCCACATCAAGTCTACAATGTTATCAACAGTGTGTTAGTGATCCAACATGTAACTTAGTATGTAAGTAGTAATATAAATAGCACCTAGTACTATGCATCATGTAACATGCATTGAGGATCTGCCCGTTGTGATGTTGGCAGTCGAGAATGACAAATTGATAACTTGAAAATCAAAAAAAATAAAGTAATCTCCACTGAGGTGTTGACATTGAACTTCATGTTGGCCCTGAATCTAACAGAATTTCTTCGCACTAACAGACATTAGGATGCTGCCGGTTGAGGGCGTCAAAAACTGCTTACTGGAAAAACCAAAAGAACAAGAGTAAGGGTCACTTCTGAGTTGCAAACATTAAACTACATATGTTTGCTCGAAATCAAATCCCACTAATACACCTTTTTGTTTGTTTCTAGCCTATGACTCGGACTGCAGACTTGATCCTCGTCTGGTAGCAAACATGAACTCTACTTTCTATCAGTCCAGTGACTCTAACGCCATAGAGAAGGAACAGAATCCTGAACGATACTTTGTGTAAATCTGCTCAAATCTTCAACTGGTGTAGACCAGAAAGATTAAAGAGAAAGCGAAAAATTAATTGACAAAATCAATAAGCACAGCACACTGTTGATAAAAAGGACACGGTGCATTGATCTTCAAATCAAGATTTTGATCAAATTCATTTTAATATTATATCATGTTCTAATCAATTCTCTATGCATGAATAAAATGCCATGAAGGTAATTTTACATACCTTTGGTTTCCGGCAGTATTTAACCGTGAAATTCTATTGCAAATGACAATCTGCCGTTCTTGCAGTGATTTCTCCTACAAATTTAATCCGATCTATCAATTGAAATGGTTAACAAAGCCTGAAACATATTTGTAATATCTGAGCATAGCTCAAATTAAACGTATATGCAAACTATTTACCATCAAAGACATTTGCATTTTTGTCAGTCCTTAAAATGTCTTGCTTAAAATATATGCTATTGTCTTTAAAATATTACCAACAATCAAAATAAATGATTATTTTTTATAGGACAAAAACTTTTCTAAATTATATGTTTTTGAAATAATAAATAATACGATAAAGCATCGCTCATTACCCTAAAAGTTTCCTGGATGGTGACAATTTCAATGATATTTCCATGACAGCTCTTAAGCATTGCCTGTAATTTGGATCTGCTCAATCGCAATAGGCACACCAACTTTTGACCAAATCTTTCCAGCCACTTATTCTTGGAGGCGATTTTTTTGAATTATGCACAAACTATCAAAAACATCTCTAATTGTTGATTAATCCTTATTTTAGGGCTGTCCCAATACCAATATCTTATTCTGCTCATACTGTGCAAGTCACTGAAAATTCGATGAGCAATTCCTGTATACTTTTGCGGGTAAGTCAAAAACTAAATAAACTAACTTACTAACTACCTAACTTAACTAAACCCTGATCATTTTATTACTAATATTACTATTAGTTGATTCAATTCCTATTATTTCCTCTTGAGCACCGTACATATCTTTGTGTTTTCACCAATCTTGATGAATATTATGGCATGTATCAAAACTATCAATCAAGATTATTAACACAGAAGAGATCACCTGAAAGTGGACATAGTTATTCAATCGGCTCATCATCAAATAATTTTTGGCCTGTCAGGGGCAATCATTAGTTTGCTTAGTAAATTTAAATTGTTATGCAGTTTGCCTACAAACATCATTCACTTTTGTTATTGCTAAGGTAAGTCCAAATCTGTGATATAATTTTTGTGATAAACCTGTCAGAAATTAGGATACAAAGCACATCTGAACCCTGAAAGGTTTTATGACTTCATTTGTGTTCATTATTTAAATCAACAGGTGTTTCATGTTTGTTTTAGGATCTTTTATTGTCTTGTCAATCAATTAAACACTGCACTATTCAATATCAATCACCATATTTACTGGAATGTGACCTTGAGCCTTCTCAAAACTCTGAAAACATATTTAGACTAAACTGTACCTAAATGGAAATCCTGGTTATAGAGTTTTCCCAAAAAATAAAATAGCTAGTATTTGTTCTCGACTATTTCTCAGTTGACTTGAGAAAAGAAGCCCCTGTATCTCGATGTATTTTCATGTTAGAGATAGAATAATATAAAATAGGAAATAGAGATGAACTATGAGAAAGTCAGAGGACAGGAAAGCATTATCTATGTTAGGGAATTAATTGCAAAACTACAGTACGAGAAAGAGAATGAGATAAATGCAAATATTGTGCTAGTGCTTGAGCTCAACCTAAGTAAAACTTATGGAAAAAACCATCATTGATTTCTATTTGCACAGTGAGTGAATATAAAGAAATGAGGTTGATCACTAACTAGTCGACTTGTGATGATTGTTGAGCAGACATTAATTGATGATTAATTAATATTTTCCAGCGGATGAGTCGTCTCTACCTTACCCTGTTGCTTACTGGCCTCTGACAGAACGTCATCAGTACAGAGAATTAACAGGATGATCACCTGACCTTATGACCTTACCAAACAGTGGAATAAACCTCAATGTGATTGGTCCTTATGGTGATGAGGACGGTAAGATTGTAACCATGTTCATAATTATGTAGCATTGATAAATACTGACATGTTTTACTAGATATCCATTTTGTGTTATTGCAGTACAGCACCTACATAGAAATAACCATGAAAATTATATTCAAAACCTTTGGGCAAACAAGACCTTGTGAACAAGAGAAGAGAGAGAGAGAGAAAAGAAAGTATTACAATTCCATACAATAATCCTGTGGCACCTTCTTCATTTACAGGTGCAGTAACGTTAGAGGGGGACGATGCCAACTCTTTAATATACGCGTATAATGACCTTAAGCGTGACGACCTTGACCTTAAATTTTCTGTGACAGTAGCAGCTTGGGTGAAGTATCCTTCCTCTTATGAAGACTCACAGAGATCCTGTATATTGTCATATAGATATAACGAAGATACAGGTACATAAGGGGGCCTGTACATGATGGGTTGCGGTTACCGTGAGGGGCTGTGTACATGAGGGGCGTGGTTACCATGAGGGGGAATGGTTAAAATAAGCCTAGCTAGAGTACTGTCCTTGATTAGCAGTCTGTTGTTCTCTAGAAATGAACAAATTCACGTGAACGTTAAGAGAATTGACTTATTCACTTTAGTTACCAATCCAGATGGGAGTATAATTTTAATTTGAAGCTCACATAAGCCATTCAATGGACAACAAATAAAAAGAAAAAGATGAAAGAGAAATTTTGGTTTTCTCCTTTATATTGCTGTTAGAGAATGTTTTCCTGCTCACAGTTTTCCCGTGAAAGACCTATGAAACTTTAATTTCAGGCTTCACCTTCAAACGACCTTTACTTTGTCATTTTTGTTTCATTTTCAGAGATTGATGCGGCTGCTGATACGGGGAATCCTGGATTCATGCTCTGTACTTTCGGCAGATCTGGTCAGATTCAGTTTGTAACAAAGTGAGCATAACTTACTAAGATTTATAGGATAACTGTATCCCTCATTTTGTACTCTGCTCATTTGAGCAAACTGTTGATCTGCAATTCGAATAAACATTGCGTGATATCAAATCTCATACATTGTATACACCAGAAAAGTAAATAGTTCCCCTGAAACACTAGATGGTCTAAACACCCTGCCAGCTGAGGCAAGCTAAACACATCCTAAACTCAAGTTTTTATACACATAAGTCCTCTGAAAATCAGCTGAGGCCCATGTTAGTAATGTAACGTCATGCAAATCGGTCTGCATTCTGAGGTTGCAAGGGCAAACCAATCCCGGGAGGCTGCTGTCAGCATATATGTTAACAATAGTGATGTTGTGCAAACTTTTGAGGTTTCTACTACTAAGTGTGTGTTTGACAATCAGACCCAAAACTAACAATCAGAAATATGCATGATAATAGCGTAATCTTGATATTGAATTGTGTCATCGAGCTCCAGCATGAAAATTTACTGTCTTTCATTTCAGAGCCCATCCTGTGAATAGTTATGTGACTGTGCCTGAGTTCTACACAGGAGGACATTACTATGATGAATTGTATCCGAAGGAGCAATGGATGCATGTCGCTGGATCTTATGATTTCCTGGATAAGAAATATAGACTGTTTGTCAATGGAGAGCTGAAAGAATCAGTTGGGTATGTACTGAGTTATTACTCTCCACCTCATAGCAAGCAGAAACTTGACATTGAATACAGCTTTGTCAGTACAATCCTTTCATAATCCCTACATATAACACAAGAAGCCCCCACACCCCCCCCCCTGTGAGCAATCGTTATTGATAAACATAAATTGAGTCAATGTGTATTTAGGAGTTTTTTCAAAATTAATCTGCACTACTGAATATAAGATTTGTGTTGTGTATATATTTGGGGTACTTCAAGTCACGTACATGATTGTCATACATATTTCAACATAAAATATATCTAGTTTGAATTTGTAAGTATGTATATAATGTATGTAAACCTAATTGTTCTACCAATTAATGAATTATATCACTGTAAGCCTACGTTTTGTTGATGTCACATATTCATTACAATGTTTTGTATGACGTATTGAATATTATAAATTTAGCCAAATATAGCCAATCAATGTTTCAAGTTATGATTATCATAACAAATTGAAATTGTGTATTAGTTGTAGTCGGCAGTAAGGTAGGATTCCTTGCAATAGTTATCATCAATTGCTCTGTTGCCTCTTGACATTATATTATCTATATTGTTTTGTATATATCATCCTTTGCCACCTTACCCTTACCCATCCTATCCATACCCATGTCTTCGCTTGAAATACTTCAATTTCTTTAGTTTTTAGATCCTTTTTAGTGGATGAATGATTTTGCTGCATAACAAATATAATACAATAACAAACAATGATATTTACAATCTCTTACCAAGTATATGAACTTAGACTTAGAGTAATTTCTAATATTTTGTAGTGTTGGACGTTTCATCCAAAAGACAGGATTAACTATACACATCGGAACAAAAATGGACCTGGATAATGATAATAATATTACCAGTAACAACGGCTGGAAGGGTGAACAAAGCATGACCTGCCTACAACTGTTTGACGTCGCGCTAACTGAGACTCAAGTACGTCGAGCTAGAGACCTCTGCAAGACAGGAGGTGAGTTAGACTGTGTGTCAGCTTTCTCTGATTTTTTCAAGTTTGGCGGGCTACTTTGCCATCCAAAAACCAACTTTGAGTAGAAGATTGTATCTCAGTTTTTGTTCATGACTGGAGATGAGTCAGTGTTGGTGCTATCAGTCATTATTCTTGGTTAGGTGGGAGATACTGCAATCCCTGAATGGAACAATTTTGCTAATACAGCCTAGTTATAGGGTTCCATGCCTTGACAGGCTATACATTTTGATAATGTTTTAGATTATTAGGATAACAGCCCAGTCTTGGCAAGCATTTTGGTTGGGAAGGGATTAAATCTTGTTGACTCTTGTTTTTGAATTGTCACAAAGAGAGTTGGACCCCTTATCAATTGGTGAGAAAACCTAATTTAATCATGGGAATAAATTGGATCTGGAACTGAGCATCCAAATATTTTGGGACATACTTCTCGACAGGTTGGAAGCAAACGTCAACAATCCTTGCCACGATCCCTCTCCCCACCAACAAAGCTTGTCAAGACAGGCTTTTTTCTAACAAATAACAAGAGAAGTTAAATACACCCTATTCTATATATGTACACTTTCAATTCATTATATTACATAAATTCAATTCCCTCAATTATAAATCAATTGAATTTCTTAAAATCAAAAACTTTCCAAGTGTGTGAAGCAGTTTATTGGTTATCAGTAAATTTACAATAAGCTCATGAATTTAATTTAAAAGACAATGTAACTATAGACCCATGAACAGTACAAAAATGGGGAGAACACAACTCTCAGAGGGCAGTTAGGAAAACCTGACTTATACCATGACTTCATTTTATTATATATTTTATAGTGTTTGACTGGATGTTTTTTGTAGTTATGGACTCAATGTTTAACACACATACATCCTGGATAGAGAACAGAGAAGTAAAGCACCCAGATCGGACAACTTCAGCCACATCAAGTCTGCAATGTTATCAGCAGTGTGTCAGTGATCCAACCTGCAACTTTTCAGACCAATCATCTTCTTTGACAGCTCGATTGACAGCTAGATTGATTGATTGATTGATTGATTGATTGATTGATTGATTGATTGATTGATTGATTGATTGATTGATTGATTGATTGATTGATTGATTGATTGATTGATTGATTGATTGATTGATTGATTGATTGATTGATTGATTGATTGATTGATTGATTGATTGATTGATTGATTGATTGATTGATTGATTGATTGATTGATTGATTGATTGATTGATTGATTGATTGATTGATTGATCGATTGACTAGTTTATTGATTGATTGATTGATTGATTGATTGATTGATTGATTGATTGATTGATTGATTGATTGATTGATTGATTGATTGATTGATTGATTGATTGATTGATTGATTGATCGATTGACTAGTTTATTGATTGATTGATTGATTGATTGATTGATTGATTGATTGATTGATTGATTGATTGATTGATTGATTGATTGATTGATTGATTGATTGATTGATTGATTGATTGATTGATTGATTGATTGATTGATTGATTGATTGATTGATTGATTGATTGATTGATTGATTGATTGATTGATTGATTGATTGATTGATTGATTGATTGATTGATTGATTGATTGATTGATTGATTGATTGATCGATCGATCGATCAATCACAAATACTTATGACTGTAAAATGCACGATAGCTCAATTTTTCCTATCATTCTTTTTCAGCCTATGACTCCGACTGTAGACTTGTCTCTCGTCTGGTAGAAAACATGAACTCTACTTTTTATCAGTCCAGTAACACTCAGCCCATAGAGAAAGAACAGAGTCCTGAACGATACTTTGTGTGAATCGCATTAAATCTACAACCTATTAGCCTGGGCTTCAACAACAACAAACCGACACACCTGACCTGAGTAGATCAAAATTGAATCCCAGTCTAACAACCGATGCAAACTCAAACAATTAAAGAATTTTAAACAATAATGTATTTTTTATTTGGCCCGTGAAACTTGCTGCCACTACACAAACAATTGTTACATATTAATGGTGCCTTAAACTTTCACACATATCCCATGATACCAGGTATATATCTGACTAATAGAAAATGCATTATATGTAGCTTGTGTACCATCATTTGAAGTGATAATCTAAAGTAAATGTCTAGAATAAGGGGTGGGTACACATGATATATTCGGACTCAATTGATTCTGACGATCAAAAATATACATATTCTGATCATAAAATCTCGATTTCAGTGTGATAAAAACTAAATCAATCTTGCTTTTGGCCGGTACCTTGAAGGAGAGAAAATATATTTCTTGCGGTGATGCCTCCGCGGACATTTTTCAACATCCAGACAATTCTTTTGCTGCTTTCTAATGGTATGAATGTTTGGACGTTGCAAGATACTGAACTGTTCACTTAAAAAAAATTCCGAAATCGCTATCTGATCTCAAACAGCAATGATTCAACAGAAGACCTGTCAGGGGACTATTTTCAGCCTCTGATGGATGTGTGAGAAACGGACTGGGCCGTGTACACAACAAGGTGTAGTTAGCTTGCTCCAAGTCTTCTTTTTGCTTGAATTATGCAATCGTTATATAACCCGGGTCTCAAAGATACACTGATACACGATACACTGATACACGATACAATGATACACGATACACTGATGCACGATACACTGATACGACAAATTCTAATGGGCTTTATGAGTGATATCAATTAACATCCTGACAACATGTGATACACGCACAGAGTTTATCTACTCCACTGATTTTAATACAATTTATTTATTCTGATGAGCTTTATGAGTGGTATCAATTAATATCCTGACAATATGTGATACATGCACAGAGTTTATCTACTCCACTGATTTTAATACACTAGACACCGTCTCAATTTTGAATTTAGATTTTAATTCAAGGCTATTATAATACACAGTCTATTTAAATCATCACACGTTGTATGTATTGCAGCTTTTGATATCTGCTGATACTCCGGTACATGAAAGCGTCATCCAGACAGGCATAAACTTAATTTGTTTAGCATAAGATTATTTATTTAATTACCCTAGCCATTTAATTCAATTGAGACAAAATACATGTAAAAAATATTTATATAAGGTTAGAAATATTAAAAGGTGTTCTAAATAATCTGACCTGACCGTTTCTGCATTCGTATCCTCTTTTTTTTTGTATCCGTTGTTATTAAGAATGTCAGATGAGTGCTGATATAAGCACTGATAGCACAGATAAAGCTGCTATTACCCAGGATTACACAACAATACCAGCTATATTATATTATACAATCAATGATTTCACTTGACAGTCTAAAATACTACCGTATAGGACAACGGTCCTGATGCTTTCCTGTCTCAATGCTAACTGCTGTCTATACATATTGTTGTGACACTGATGTACATGTGACACAGTCTTTTGGTAGGTGGTTTCACTTTGATGATATAGTGTTGTGCAATTAGGTGCAGCTGGTGCAAGTATTACTAACTGAGGTTGATGGTAACTTGTAGTTGTATTCTCTTTCTTCTTTTACTAGGAGTGATGGTGGAAGTCTTGTGCTGTACTGGATTCGATATTATTTCAAATCTTGCTCATCGCTCTGGCGTTCAGGTCATCATATCTAGCAGAAGGTAGGGATGCAAGAATAAGCTGATGCTCAAATAGAAATCTCCCCAAACCAGGGTTAATTAAAAGTTGTAATAAAACACCGTTACGTGTTGATTTTATCTAATCATCCTATCTACTGATAGGCTGTTAATCATTCTGTGTATTTTAAACTCAACGTTAGTTTCATAATAAAATCCCAACACCTTAAAATTTAACTATAATATAAAATCATTAATATTTATAAGATTATGGATTTATGGATTTATAGATATGGATATGGATATGGATATGGATATGGATATTGATATGGATATGGATAAGGATATGGATATGGATTTATGGATTTATGGATTTATGGATTTATGGATTTATGGATTATATTATATTTATGGATTATAAACTGTACCATCACCTCATGTTCAAAATGAAGTCATTATTTTTAGATGATCCAAGTCATGTGTTTTGTCCGCAATGATCAATTAAAAAGCAAAAAGAATTATAAAACTTTGACCGTTTGACCGTTTCTGGATAGTTCCTGTCATGTGATTTTGTCCGCAATAATCAACTAAAAAGCAGAAAGAATTATAAAACTTTGACCGTTTGACCGTTTCTGGATGGTTCCTGTCATGTGCTTTGTCTGTAACAACAATTAAAAAACAAGAATTATTGAACTTTGAATTGTTTTGAAGATGGGTCCTGCCATTGTTTGTGGATGGTTTATGTCATGTGAGTTGTCTGTAATTGTAATTAAAAAAAAGGCAAGAATTATTGGACTTTGATTGTTTTTTGGATTTCATGCCAAGATCTGGGAAATTATTTTACAAAGTCTGCCGTGTATACTTTTGCTGCAAATTAATAGATGGTATTCATTGTTTTAATAGTACTGGTGTATGCTTTAAAAATTGTCAACCTGACAGATGTTTTGTATCATGACCTTTATAATCAATGTGCAGTTGACTATTGTGTTGTGTCACATTTTAATTTTGGAGTCAGCAAGCACTCTGAATGACACATAGATTGATAAATAAAGATAATTATGTGGTAAAACATCAAAAATAGCTATGAGGATGTCAAATCAAAATGAGGCATTGATTCGCCAGAAGTAAAGCCCATGGTCTGAGAAATTGGTAAAAAAATCGCTATATCGTTACCGTTGTATGGGGTAATGTTTGATGTCACCAATTTTCAGTGGCTGTCGTAAACGCGAAAACATGTTTCATCAAAGTATACAAAGATCATTTTAATCCTGCTACTTTACAGCAGTTAATGGGTTTAGCTTATACGAAGAATCGTTCTGGATTCTGTTCCTTCTCCATAGGGTAAGCACTGCTTGACTGATAAAAAGTAGAGTTCATGTTTGCTACCAGGCGAGGATCATGTCTGCAGTCCGAGTCATAGGCTAGAAACAAACAAAGGGTGTTATGAGAGATGAACAGTAGTCACTTCACAATAAAAATTATTATCATGTTTTTATGAAAAAAACTGAAAATCATTGTGGTTTTCAATCTAGTCAGTTCACTCGAATGCAGCTGCTAGGTAATCATTTTAGTTTCAGAGAAATTTTAACAATCAGAACAGTTTAAAAAACATAATATGTTCATTTATAGTCTTGCTAGCCTGTGATACCATGTGACATTAGGTTTTTTTAGTATCAGCGCAGGTCCACAAACTGATGTGTCACAGCAGCATTCGAGATCGGATACCCATCCTGTCACCATTGTGGATCGCACGGAATCCAACAAGGGACCTCTTGATTAAAAGACCACTAGGGCCTCCTCCAGTCGATGGAATGATTTTTAATACATAGGAATGTATAAGAAGTCCTTTACACATTATCACTTACACACTAAGTTACAGGTTGGATCACTGACACACTGCTGATAACATTGTAGACTGGATGTGGCTGAAGTTGTCTGATCTGGGTTCATGAGTTCCTTGTTCTTGAGCCAAGACACGCGTCTATTAAACATCGAGTCCATAACTGCCAACGGAATCAAAATTTATAGTGTAGGATTTTTTTTTATTTTAAGTTGATTAGATTCGGTCCAATTCGAATATCTCCGGATCGAAAAGTATAAGTATGAAGAGACCCCACTGAAACTTGAAACCATTCTACATGCCCTCTATGCGGGCGGGAAACACATGTGTTCTTACAATAACAGTGATTGTCTGTTTTCTATGCAGATTTTGACTTGACTGTGGACACTGAAAAACACACATGGTGATTGAATGATCAAATGGAATAATTTGATCTTTTTGCCAGTATCCTAGCCCATAAGCTCAAAATTATTGGTATCGTTACGTTATAAGCAAAGAATGGACAATCAAATATATGTACAACATCGTCTCAAATTGTGCATAGTTTATACCATAAACATATAAATACTCTAGACTGGAAACTACTGGCTTAGAGCGTCCTCTCTAATTCAGTGACGCGATGTTACTGCGCTATTCACTTTTTCACTTTAGCGCATATGCCAGAATAGGAGTTATCTCCACATAAATATAATGTGTGAATATAAGACCTTCTTATTTCTAATTATGACCACTAAAACTGGGTATAACCAGCGGATTTTATAGAACATATAGTAATTAAGTATAAAATGTGATCAGTATATTGTGCAATCAAATATTGTCCGTGCAATAACAACTTACATTATAGCTGTTTCGGCCTGAAGAATTTGTATGAAAAATGGTGCATCGACTATTGTAAATATAAGGTTTTGCTCAGCATTTTCACTGAATTAACTGCATCTGGTCTTTCGAACTGTCAGACATGTAACCGTAAGATGGATAATACTGATGGTCTTTGAGTATGGTTCAATTTCTAATGTATTTTGTCAACTGAAGGCTTAAAATCTGAGCTCAGAACACTGAGTCTTTGCTCTTCATATCGATTCAGGGATTTTGCATGATAATATTGTTGAAGATTAGCTACTTCTGGATCAATCTTACTGAGACTTTAAACTAGTATAAGCTCGAAGTTTCGGTCTAAGATTGACATGGTATTCCTACACATCCCTCCCTAATATACATGTATCAATATGTGTAAAGAATAACAAATTATAAGCAGTGGAATCTTTCAATAGAGTTGAGGGTTAATAATCTCACATTTGACTTGGATGTCTAGTGTTTCCCCAACATTTGGTGGGTATTGAGACTATATTTTTGAAAAAAATTAACTGGCAGAACATCGCAGAAGAATAAGATTTGATAAAATACCACAATTTAACTCACCTTGTGAGAATAATCCGCTGGCTTGTGACAGGACATGGATAAAATACTGATAGGGATAAGAAATTGAACTATTATCATGGATGATTTAAATGCAGCCCAGACTGGCCCAATCAATCCGAAGAAAAACTTGTGTTAAATGTGCATGCTGTAGAGAAAATAAAAGTGGCTCAGACTGGCCAAATGAATTGATAATTTAGTAGCTGTATATTTACCAAAACATATCTTATCAGACATGGCTGAATATAGGGAGGCGATCATTTTGGACCGAATCAGAGAGTTTGCATCCGTTTCAAAACGGCCTCATGATGAGCCCGGATCCGTACATAACAATCGATTATTTCCCTCAGCCTAAAAATGACACGGATTTTTGAATATAGATGAAAGATATGATATAATGTAAGAATGAAAGTATGATATTTTTCCATAACCTAGAAAGTTAAATACAGTGGCCTTAAGACAATATAATTGAACATATCATGTCAGAATCAGCTCATCTGGGATTTCAATTTTCTAATTATATGTTTGAATTGCTCGGGTAGGAGCTCACTGGTGATGCCTTGAACTCGCCCCAGACATTTGCCTCCCCTACCATTTCTTATAAACTACAGCCCCAAAACAACAGATTGGTGCTGGACCGGCTGTCCGACAGTGAGCTTCGAAGTTTCATGATGAGTATTTATCTTAATACTGTGATAATTAATGCTTAATTGTTAATGAGAACAAAACTATGAAATTTCCTAGAAGGTCATTAGCTGTAGTAGTTTACACACAATATCGTCGAGGGATTATCACAGGCAGGTTTATGCGAAAGCTATCTGCAGGTCATGACCTGATGATGATATGTCACACAGCATAGCATTGGAAGTATATTTAGCTTGCGGCTTTTGATATGACATGGTAAAAATCAAAGTCATTTTGTGCGATATACCTGTAGATCTAGGGGAGGCACTGTCTGTCCTGTCTATCTGTCCTAGAATAAAAACTCAGGTGGCCTAAAAAACATACCCGCATATGGCAACACGCCTATTGTTTTGAATTACCCTCAAGGTTGTTTGCCTACTACATGCACTTTATTTTTGGGAACTATTAAAAACAGGAACAGGATTTACATAAACAGTGTCAAATTGCATTTGAACAAATTTCTGTTATACATTTTATTTCTTCAGCTTTTCTGCGGGTTCAATGAAATGTGAATAAAGCAGCAATCAACAACAAAAAGCCTACGCCTGTCAGCTCAAAATAGGACATATAACACACCAGTTTTGGTTGCCGTACCTAACACAATTTTCATTATAGATAATAGTCATGGTGACACCTGACAATGAAATTTGCGCCATTAATGAATTGAATCATATTTCGGCAATTATTAGGGACAGAAGCCAAATTTTACAAAAATAACAAACATGATTATTGGGGTTACCGTCATAGTTTGTCAAAATGTCAACTCAATTGACGTCATTTTTATTATTATCATATTATTTTTAGGCCAATGTTAGGAACAGGTGCTGGTTTTTTCAGATTACTATTCTGACTCTGTTATTTTATACAGAGCTTGTTAAGAAGCTGCTCTGCAGTTAAAAGGAAGGTTCAATTCATTAGATAATAAATCACAGGCTTAGATTGAAAATGGTCTTCGTAGTTATGTGCAAAAATGGCAATACATGATGCTGGTTGGAGTCAAGGGGCCACGCTGTGTGCAAATGAATGGATTGCAATATTCTGCTGCCACAAATCATTAAGCTATCAGCTTCATGTGACTGATTCTGACTCTTTGACTGACTCTGATGGTCTACCAGAAGCTGTTAACAGTGTGCTCATGCTTACTGTGAAGACTAGAAGCGTAAGGTTATATCGAATATTATTTATCCATTGGAGAGAAAAAGTGGAAGCAAGATCTGCTTCAAACTTTGCACTTGAACAATGCACATGAGGGTATGAGAGTGGAGCGTAAGCTTTCTATGGTTACAAGTGTAAGTCATGTCCATACCATTCATGATCTTGATATCATATCTCTCTATATCAGTCTAGCGCTAACTTCAAGCCTGTTTCCAGTATTACGGCCTTTGTTTTCCCCTTTTTATGAAGCTAACAAAGGACCTATGATTATTCTTGCATCCGATGTATGCTCTCAGGGATGATGGAGTTAGATGGTGCTTGATGGAGCTTACAAAAAAACTTTAAAAAATTTTTCAATCTCACTTATATCAGTCTACTGCTGCGTTTGTTATGACCTTGCATATCCTACAACTATTAGTGCAGACTGGCACTGCAAATTTTGTTAAACATTATGATAAACACTGCTTATGACAGATAAGAGTTATTTTGGTTATTAAAGCAAGGCTCTTCTTGGAAGGCATTCTGCAGTATGTTTTCCAAGTTACTGTAATTGTATTTCATCAAACAGTAGCGTCAGCCAATCAAAAATGGTTGATGGTGATAAATTATTGTCTTCAACCGTTATAATTTTTTAACACACTGAAATATGTAATAATGTCATACAATTTGACCCGGTGTGATCATTGTCTGAGGGTGTTTGAGCTTCTATTGTAAGATTTTATTGATCAGGGGTAAATGTGCCAAAACTTTACTAATTGTTTTTCTATCTATAGAAATAAAATGACCAATATGATCATCATCATGCCACTTTAATAGATATTACTTCCCAATTCGTTTCAAACAACATCCTGAATATGTAATCATGTCATACAATTTGACCCAGTGTACAATCTATAGCCAGCAATGATGAGCAACAATGGATAAGCAGTTGTCAGGCCTAAGGTGGTTACCACGTAGTTGGCTAGCTTGAGAGTGCATCCCTCAGTGGCAGGTAAGCTCCTGCTAGGGCTAAATACCTAGTGGCAAACCGATAGCAAACAAGAACCAGGAGGGAAAGTTGCAATGAATTGTGAATAACGAGTTCAATGGTACGTGAACTAAGGCTATAATTTGCATGACCCAAACTGGTAAGACTCGTGATGTTATCCATCACATAAAGTCTAACCCATAATCTACGTAGGGTTGAAGGTAAATATCGCAATAACTATTGTCGTATGAACAGTGTAATAACATTTGAGTACCACAAGGTTAACACGTGTTGTTGGGATGAAAAACAGATTGGAAACATACTTGTAGGATCTGGTTCTATACCATGTACAGAATCCGGGTTGTATTTAGCTTTCTAATACTCTATCACTAAGGTCTAGATGAAATTTATTTCTCGGTATTGAAATTGGATTATCATGACAAATAGACACAAACTGATTATTTATCAAATATCAAATATATCTCATTATTGTCGTCTTACTGTTATAATGATGATTGCTATAATTACCCAAAGAAAAGGTCTGCTTGGCTACACGCTGTGAAAGGATTGGGACTCAACCTTCAAGCATCCAAGTAAGAACAGATCACAGGAAACCAGATATTTTCATGTTCTAAATTAAATTTAAAATATCCAGCATCCAGCACCCATGCGACCTTTCCAACTTTATCTTGGTTTACATTTTAAGTAATCATTTGTGGTTATATCTCCAACACAGGAGCTGATATAAGTGACATTAACTGATATTGATGACTGTTTGTTCCCAAGAAATTTTATTGTTGTGAGAAACAAGCTGGTGTACATACTGGTACATAGCCCAGGTTCTAGTTACGTGGTTAGGAGAGAGGAATGTCAACAAAATATTTAATTTGTATTTTTACCGTTTGTATTTGTAATCCAGCCTTGCACTCGGATGGCGATAAAGATTATTCAGAATATAAATCAGCTGGTGACCGCAAGACATTAGTCTGCCAATCAACCCTGTTCATAAATTGATGCATCAACTTATAAGCTCCCTGGCTCGAAAAATAATTTATCAATTATGCTGACATCAAAACTGCCAGGTGCACAAAATTTAGCGCATAAAATTACAGACACCCTGGTCTCAAACAATAGATAATCAATCACACTCTACATTAAAAAACTCACTGCCAGACATCAAAAGGTTCAACACAAAATTAGAGTGGCCTCTGCCCAAAACAATACTCCATCAATCGAATGTGTATTATGGTAGGATTTCGTCTTTTACACCGTTATGATCTAATATAAATTTTACGCTGGTTCTGCAGTAGATGCAGATCTTCAACCACTGTGGAAATCACTATCGTCAGCGACGTCGCCAATGTCATAGATACCCTTTGAGTGGCAGCAGGTGACTGATTTCCTATCTATGTTTGTGTACTATTTTGAGAGCCTATTAACACATCCCTAATTTGATCCCTCATTTAGGCTACGGTATACTAATGTGAATTGATTGAGACTCAAGACTTGAAGATTCCAGGTAAGAGCTGATCTGATGGGTCTGATGTAAGACCTGGCCTCCAAAACAATTAGAGGTAGATAAATAACAAACAAAAGTTACCAAATGAGTGAAAACATCTTTCTTATTATTGAGGTCGCATCATTTACATTTATGGGCCAGAGTAAAATGTTTGGAATTCAATTTGGCATTGCAGGAATACAGGACATATAAATACTATGCACCTCGTAAATTTTTGATTCCATTCAGGTTAATCTGGGTACAATAAGAGTCAGAAAGTTTCTGAGCCTCTTTCACAAATAGTAAGAACGGCATACATTCCAATCTTTCGACCTGTCCAACTTTATTTAGGTGCAGCTATTATAGTTTTATTTCGGTGACATTCATTACACATGAACGGATTTAAACCACTGCTGCCACAGCAAGTCTTCAAATTGCACTCCCACCATGGCTGTATAAATTCACAAGACGTAGTCAGAGCTAGAGTGACAACACCTCTTGTGTTGTAATATCTTTGGTAACTTTCCAACAACTTACAATACACCCCTTCTAATGATTGCTTGTGTATTTTAATGAATGATCTAGCTAAATTGTGTAGATTCAAGTTGTTATGAAACATGAATTGAAGAATTCCTTTCTATTTCAATCCCAATAAAGATTCATTGACACACATTTCAATGTGATATACAATTATTACAGTTGAAGACCATAATTTATCACCATTGAATGAGAAACTCTTTTCCAACAATGACATTAAAATACTATGATATTTGGTGTTGGTATTGGTGTCACTTTAGAAACATAATGACCATTTAAATAAGGGACATCCTGTCACCCTAATATATTTCACTTCCCAATTCAATCCAAACCACATCCTGAACATAATAATCATGTCATACATTTCGACTCATTATACAATCTATAGCCGCAATGATAAGCTACGATTTATCACCATTGAATAAGAAACTATTTTCTAACAATGACATTAAAATCCTGTGATATTTGACGTTGGTACTGCCAGAATTAGTCTGAGATGTGGCAGATTTAATATCTAAACTATAAGTGTTGGTATTTGTGTCACTTTAGTTATCATGACCGACATAAAAGACCCATGGAGTAATAGGGACAAGTAAAAACCATGACAATCGTTGGACTGGTAGTTAAGATTACCAAGCGTTGAAAGATATTAGTGAGATTATCAACCACAATGCTACTTATATGATGATTACTGTCAAGCCTGACATAATGAAATTATCAATTCACTTCATGATTATTATTCTATCAAGTGTCTATTATTAAAAAATATTATTTAGCTCTTAAATACACCTGATCGCCAGCCTGGTCATTTGACTTTAATTAACTGTACAGCTCTTCTTTAGCTTGTGTGATGTAACTCTGGAATATCAGTTTTCTCTAAATGATGCAAGATTGGCCCAGCCTCTTAGCACTCTCCATACTCTGGTAATCAGTGACACAAGAGTTGCGAGTTCTATTGATGTGATTGGGTTTTAACAGATCCGTAGGGAAATTACAAAGCATCATCTTTTACATGCTCTTCAATATTTGTTGAAGCTGAATCGCATCTTACGGCAAATATTTGATTTGGGTGTGAAGCTGTTTTTGGAAAAGCTTTGCATGTAGCAGTCAAACAACCTTGCTGGTAATTCAAAACAATAGGCGTGTTGCCATATCCGGGTATGTTTTTTAGGCCACATGAGTTTATAGATAGACAGGACAGACAGTGCCTCCCCTAACTCTAGAGGTATGTTGCACAAAACAACTTTGATTTTTACCGTGGCATATCAAAAGCCGCAAGCTAAATATACTTCCATGCTATGCTGTATGACATATCATCATCAGGTCATGACCTGCAGATAACTTTCACGTATACCTGCCTCGGATGATCCCTCGACAATATTGTGTGTAAACTACTACAGCTAATGACCTTCTAGGAAATTTCATAGTTTTGTTCTCATTAACAATTAAGCATTAATCATCAGAGTATTAAGATAAATACTCATCATAAAACTTCGAAGCTCTCTGTCGGACAGCCGGTCCAGCACCAATATGTTGTGTTGGGGCTGTAGTTTATAAGAAATGGTAGGGGAGGCAAATGTCTGGGGCGAGTTCAAGGCATAAGCAGTGAGCTCCTACCCGAGCAATTCAAACATATATTAAGGAAATTGAAATCCCAGATCCCACTTGCCCTTACCCTTGCTCTTTCCCCTGCCCCTGCCCCTTGCCCCTTGCCCCTTGCCCTTGCCCTTGCCCTTGCCCTTGCCCTTGCCCTTGCCCTTGCCCTTGCCCTTGCCCTTGCCCTTGCCCTTGCCCTTGCCCTTGCCCTTGCCCTTGCCCTTGCCCTTGCCCTTGCCCTTGCCCTTGCCCTTGCCCTTGCCCTTGCCCTTGCCCTTGCCCTTGCCCTTGCCCTTGCCCTTGCCCTTGCCCTTGCCCTTGCCCTTGCCCTTGCCCTTGCCCTTGCCCTTGCCCTTGCCCTTGCCCTTGCCCTTGCCCTTGCCCTTGCCCTTGCCCTTGCCCTTGCCCTTGCCCTTGCCCTTGCCCTTGCCCTTGCCCTTGCCCTTGCCCTTGCCCTTGCCCTTGCCCTTGCCCTTGCCCTTGCCCTTGCCCTTGCCCTTGCCCTTGCCCTTGCCCTTGCCCTTGCCCTTGCCCTTGCCCTTGCCCTTGCCCTTGGTAATTTTATTTGATCACTCCATAATGATTACTTTGTAAATTTGACATACATGAAAATGCTTATGAAAGTGACACCTAGTACATAGTACTATTTATTGCCGGTTTTTGTCTTGCACATCCTTTGGGCAGTATTTATCTTCTGTTAGAAAAGCTCAGTCAAAATCTCAGGCTGGTACATCTACTTTCGATCCCCACCTCAAATTAGTGAAATCACAATATCTTGGTTTTTAAACACTCATAATCTAGAATGAGACAGATGGCGACATCAGATGTGGCGTTTTAATCAAATATTTGACTTTGATTGACATAAACAAGTTTATTATTTCTTAATCATGTTATTTCCGCCCGTTTATTATCTTGGCAATCACTGACCATTTTATGCAGCTGTCAATGATTAGATGATGGCATGGCCAGTATATTTTTTTTCAATGATAATAAGCATTGACATCTGTTATTTTGCTATGAACAGAATTGGTATATAAGGCCATGTATTCATTAATTCAAACCATCAGCTCCTTGCTACTCTGTTGATATCATCTCATTGCAAACAACCCTTGGTAAGTGTAACAGTAATATCTCTGCAATACATTCATGCGAATATTTTTGATTTATCAATTGCTTTTATTATCAATTGCCAGCTCTCACTGACTGATTTTATTTGTATCTTCTTCAATTTATGTTTCACTCCTGATGTTTGCAGCCAAGTGAATGAATTATCTTGATTACAGTTTGCTACAAAGATGGCTGCACAGGCATCAGTCGCCTTTGTTCAAATAGCCATAGTCTTGTTCAAAACAGAATTTTTTTCACTGATAGCCTGATGCGATGTGATCTATGTTGTCCAGTGAGAGATTTTCAACCAATCACTCTAACAATTAAAGACCTTTGTTTGTTTTAGAAAATGAAGCTTCTATACTGCCTAACTGCACTAATGATGCTAGCAGGACTGAGCAATGCACAAACGTGCAGAGGGTGCAAACGGGGTGAGGATTGCAGATTTATCGACAATGTATGGAAATGTTGGCCAGATTATGGCCTATAACCGAAGAAATATAGCAGTGAATGTATCATGAGTTTTAAATGCCACCACAATCATTTGATTCTCTGATTCTTTCCTTTCTAATCTTAATAAACACGGTTTGCAGATTATGTTGTGAATTTCTTATTTCTTTTTTATTGTGCGAAATGTAGAACTGTAAACTTAGAATAATGATACCAGTATTCTAAACTGGAGGGCTCATTATGACACTCAAAGAAGGGAAAATTCTCTAGGCAGCAATATTTTATCAAGCAATACTGATGATCTCGATTCAATCACTTAAGATCACTGTTTCTAGGGATGTGAGAAAATTAAATTTGAATAACCACTATCTTCCACTATGATCCTTGCTAATAAAATTGAAAAAAAATAATTGCTCTTTTCCACAATTTTCATTATTTTATTATTTTTATTTGCCCTATGAACTCACAATATTTGATTTACTGGGGTATTATAACCACTTTTCTAATAGGACTGACCCTTTTAAAACAAGGTTTTCATAAAATGGGATGTAAAGATCCAACGGGACTGCTGGGACAAGACAAGAGCTTTATTTGGACAGAAATTGCTGACTGTTTGCAAGCAGATTGGGAAGAGCTCTTCCGGATACTACCAAGGTTTAAAATTTTGCCATTATGATAATGATTATTCATGTTCAAAGGTTGGTGTTGTGCAATTTGCATTCCAATGCTACTGAGAAGAGCCTTGTTCTGTGGTTAGAATACATTTCGTGCGTAGTGTGAAAAATCTTTTGAGGCAATTTCTGGTCATATACCTGGCGCCCTGGAGTTTGTGAGCATTTTAAGAATTTCGCAAATTTTTGTAAACATTTTGGAAATAATTAATTTTTTCCATACCCAAGGTGAAAAAACATATACGCCCTAAATGATGACAGTGGTGTCTTCGTCATAGTTCATAGCATTAAATAAATACTCACTCTGGGTATAAACCATAAACATATAAATATTCTAGACTGGAAACTATTGGCTATATGATACAGGCTCAGTGTCTTGTGTAATTCAGTGACGCGACGTTACTGAGCTAATCACTTTTTCTCTGTAGTGCATAGGTCAGAATAGGAGTTATCTCCACCTAAATGTAATGTGTGAATATAAGAACTTCTTATTTCTAAATATGACCACTACAACCGGGTGTAACCAGTGAATTTTATAGAACATATAGTAATAAAGTATGAAATATGATCAGTATATCGTGCCATCAAATGTTGTGTGTGCCATAACAACATATGCTATAGCATGTTTTTGGTCTTAACATTTGTTAAAAAATGGTGCGTCAATAACACTAGTTAGTTCCCTCGGAGGACGGTGGTGGCGGAGGAATATTTAAAAAGCTGTGTATCAAACAAGTTTGTACCTATGTATAAAGTATACCTATGTCCAAGTACTCATGTGACTCTTTCTTTTCTGAGTATCAAATTATGCCAATGGAAATGCTATTTAAATACCGTTATTTGTTTCTTTTCAATAATACTCGCCGCAATGGCGAGTTAGAAATCCAATACCCTGCCATTACAGCCCCTAGGTCCAAAGAGAAATTTGCCCCTAGGAGAGCCAACAACAGTGGAGGGTAGAAGTTTTTGTTAAACACTGGTGTTAACCTGTGGACTACATAGGAGAAGGGAGCTTCTCTTTTTCTCTTCGCGTGGGAGGTTGCCATCCTCACTGTTGAGGTGTGGTTCGCTTCTTGCCGAGTAGGCTGCGTGTCCAGGCTAGCCCTGGAGAAATTAGCACTCGTTATCTGTCGATCGGATGGTCGCCACGCTTGTCCCTGTCTAATCTGACGACCGCCTTACCTTATTTCATCATTTCAGTGCATTAGTTTTAAATACAATAACTTGTTGCAGAAACAAAAAAAATGTGTTCCACTAAAGATTGCTGTCTTCTTAAAGGTGCATATTAAGATTATCCCGATTGATATCAGTTGTGATTGCTTTTTGGTGACCAGTGATCAATTTCCCCACAATTATATGACCTGGTTTCAGATGTCAGTAGTCACATGCTCGACTTTCTTAAGTTCCACTGCTTGTCAAAAGACAGCAGTCATTTTGCAAAATGACTAGCAATAGTTAATTTGGACAGAAATTTAAACTCTCTTGACATTAATTTCAGTTAGCAATTTGAAGACGCAAAAAACTTTCATGGGTCTCCCTGTTTTTTTCATTGGGATATTGAAATTTCAGGTGGTTAGTTTGTTTAAGTTTAGTCGCACCATATAAGCTGCAGCATCATGCATCATGCATCATACATTATGTATGTATCTATGGTGTAACAGAACAGAAATGCCGAAACTAAATTTGATAGATTCATCTTCCCTCTTTACTTGAGAAGACAACTTGCTTACAAACAACCAACTTGGACAGAAAATAATAATAGCAACCTGAAAATGACACTAATATTTGAATCTGGATGGAAGAGAAGTTTGATCTTTTATGTGTTATTTATATTTGCTCTTTGCCAATTTCAGGGATGTGTGCAAAGTTTTTTCTAGAACAATTGTTGTTATAGAAAAGCAACTAGTTAGGGTTGGCTGTTGAAAACTACAGCTAACAGCATCTGACTTGCCAACCTAAATTTTCCAAAATGTTTACAAAAATTTGCGAAATTCTTAAAATGCTCACAAACTCCAGGGCGCCAGGTATATGACCAGAAATTGCCTCAAAAGATTTTTCACGCTAAGCACGAAATGTATTCTAACCACAGAACAAGGCTCTTCTCAGTAGCATTGGAATGCAAATTGCACAACACCAACCTTTGAACATGAATAATCATTATCATAATGGCAAAATTTTAAACCTTGGTAGTATCCGGAAGAGCTCTTCCCAATCTGCTTGCAAATAGTCAGCAATTTCTGTCCAACTAAAGCTCTTGTCTTGTCCCAGCCCTCCCGTTGGATCTTTACATCCCATTTTATGAAAACCTTGTTTTTAAAGGGTCAGTCCTATTAGAAAAGTGGATATAATACCCCAGTAAATCAAATATTGTGAGTTCATAGGGCAAATAAAAATAATAAAATAATGAAAATTGTGTGGATGATAGTGGTTATTCAAATTTAATTTTCTCACATCCCTAGAAACAGTGATCTTAAGTGATTGAATCGAGATCATCAGTATTGCTTGATAAAATATTGCTGCCTAGAGAATTTTCCCTTCTTTGAGTGTCATAATGAGCTCTCCAGTTTAGAATACTGGTATCATTATTCTAAGTTTACAGTTCTACATTTCGCACAATAAAAAAGAAATAAGAAATTCACAACATAATCTGCAAACCGTGTTTATTAAGATTAGAAAGGAAAGAATCAGAGAATCAAATGATTGTGGTGGCATTTAAAACTCATGATACATTCACTGTTATATTTCTTCGGTTATAGGCCATAATCTGGCCAACATTTCCATACATTGTCGATAAATCTGCAATCCTCACCCCGTTTGCACCCTCTGCACGTTTGTGCATTGCTCAGTCCTGCTAGCATCATTAGTGCAGTTAGGCAGTATAGAAGCTTCATTTTCTAAAACAAACAAAGGTCTTTAATTGTTAGAGTGATTGGTTGAAAATCTCTCACTGGACAACATAGATCACATCGCATCAGGCTATCAGTTAAAAAATTTCTGTTTTGAACAAGACTATGGCTATTTGAACAAAGGCGACTGATGCCTGTGCAGCCATCTTTGTAGCAAACTGGCTGGCAATTGATAATAAAAGCAATTGATAAATCAAAAATATTCGCATGAATGTATTGCAGAGATATTACTGTTACACTTACCAAGGGTTGTTTGCAATGAGATGATATCAACAGAGTAGCAAGGAGCTGATGGTTTGAATTAATGAATACATGGCCTTATATACCAATTCTGTTCATAGCAAAATAACAGATGTCAATGCTTATGATCATTGAAAAAAAATATACTGGCCATGCCATCATCTAATCATTGACAGCTGCATAAAATGGTCAGTGATTGCCAAGATAATAAACGGGCGGAAATAACATGATTTAGAAATAATAAACTTGTTTATGTCATTCAAAGTCAAATATTTGATTAAAATGCCACATCTGATGTCGTTATCTGTCTCATTCTAGATTATGAGTGTTTAAAAACCAAGATATTGTGATTTCACTGATTTGAGGTGGGGATCAAAAGTAGATGTACCAGCCTGTGATTTTGACTGAGCTTTTCTAACAGAAGATAAATACTGCCTAAAGAATGAGCAAGACAAAAACCGGCAATAAATAGTACTATGTATTAGGTGTAACTTTCATAAGCATTTTCATGTATGTCAAATTTACAAAGTAATCATTATGAAGTGATCAAATAAAATTACCAAGGGCAAGGGCAAGGGCAAGGGCAAGGGCAAGGGCAAGGGCAAGGGCAAGGGCAAGGGCAAGGGCAAGGGCAAGGGCAAGGGCAAGGGCAAGGGCAAGGGCAAGGGCAAGGGCAAGGGCAAGGGCAAGGGCAAGGGCAAGGGCAAGGGCAAGGGCAAGGGCAAGGGCAAGGGCAAGGGCAAGGGCAAGGGCAAGGGCAAGGGCAAGGGCAAGGGCAAGGGCAAGGGCAAGGGCAAGGGCAAGGGCAAGGGCAAGGGCAAGGGCAAGGGCAAGGGCAAGGGCAAGGGCAAGGGCAAGGGCAAGGGCAAGGGCAAGGGCAAGGGGCAAGGGGCAGGGGCAGGGGAAAGAGCAAGGGTAAGGGCAAGTGGGATCTGGGATTTCAATTTCCTTAATATATGTTTGAATTGCTCGGGTAGGAGCTCACTGGTGATGCCTTGAACTCGCCCCAGACATTTGCCTCCCCCACCACTTTTTATAAACTACAACCCTAACACAACAGATTGGTGCTGGACCAGCTGTCCGACAGTGAGCTTCGAAGTTTTATGATGAGTATTTATCTTAATACTGTGATAATTAATGCTTAATTGTTAATGAGAACAAAATTATGAAAATTCCTAGAAGGTCATTAGCTGTAGTAGTTTACACACAATATCGTCGAGGGGTTATCCCAGGCAGGTTTATGCGAAAGCTATCTGCAGGTCATGACCTGATGATGATATGTCATACAGCATAGCATGGAAGTATATTTACCTTGCGGCTTTTGATATGCCACGGTAAAAATCAAAGTTGTTTTGTGCAACATACCTGTAGATTTAGGGAGGAACTGTCTGTCCTGTCTATCTAAAAACTCATGTGGCCTAAAAAACATACCGGGATATGGCAACACGCCTATTGTTTTGAAGTACCAGCAAGGTTGTTTGACTGCTACATGCAAAGCTGGTCCAAAAACAGCTTCACACCTAAATCAAATAATTGCCGTAAGATGCGATTCAGCTTCAACAAATATTGAAGAGCATGTAAAAGATGATAATTTCCCTACTGATCTGTTAAAACTCAATCACATCAATAGAACTCGCAACTCTTGTGTCACTGATTACCAGAGTATGGAGAGTGCTAAGAGGCTGGGCCAATCTTGCATCATTTAGAGAAAACAGATATTCTAGAGTTACATCACACAAGCTAAAGAAGAGCTGTACAGTTAATTAAAGTCAAATGATCAGGCTGGCGATCAGGTGTATTTAAGAGCTAGGTAATATTTTTTTATGAGTGTGCGTGGCATGATCAGAAGTGCTATAAAACAACCAATGAGGTTTTAGATCAGGTTATGATGATGACGATTGCAATAATAGGAGCAATAATAGACACTTGATAGAACAATAATCATGAAGTGAATTGATAATTGCATTATGTCAGGCTTGACAGTAATCATCATATAAGTAGCATTGTGGTTGATAATCTCACTAATATCTTTCAACGCTTGGTAATCTTAACTACCAGTCCAACGATTGTCAGTTTTTACTTGTCCCTATTACTCCATGGGTCTTCTATGGCGGTCATGATAATTAAAGTGACACCAATACCAACACTTATAGTTTAGATATTAAATCTGCCACATCTCAGACTAATTCTGGCAGTACCAACGTCAAATATCACAGTATTTTAATGTCATTGTTAGAAAAGAGTTTCTTATTCAATGGTGATAAATTGTAGCTTATCATTGCGGCTATAGATTGTATAATGAGTCAAAATGTATGACATGATTATTATGTTCAAGATGTGGTTTGGATTGAATTGGGAAGTGAAATATATTAGGGTGACAAGATTTCCCTTATCTTATTTTAATGGTCATTATGTTTCTAAAGTGACACCAATACCAACACCAAATATCATAGTATTATAATGTCATTGTTGGAAAAGAGTTTCTTATTCAATGGTGAAAAATTATGGTCTCAACTGTAATAATTTTATATCACATTGAAATGTGTGTCAATGAATCTTTATTTGGATTGAAAAAGAAAGGACTTCTTCAATTCATGTTTCATACCAACTTTAATCTACTCAATTTAGCTAGATCATTCATTAAAATACACAAGCAATCATTAAAAGGGGTGTATTGTAAGTTGTTGGAAAGTTACCAAAGATATTACAACACAACAGGTGTTGTCATTCTAGCTCTGACTAGGTCTTGTGAATTTATACAGCCATGGTGGGAGTGCAATTTGAAGACTAGCTGTGGCAGCAGTGGTTTAAGTCCGTTCATGTGTAATGAATGTCACCGAAATAAAACTATAATGGCTGCACCTAAATAAGGTTGGACAGGTCGAATGGTTGGAATGTATGCCGTTCTTACTATTTGTGAAAGAGGCTCAGAAACTTTCTGACCCTTATTATACCCAGATTAACCTGAATGGAATCTAAAATTTACGAGGTGCATAGTATTTATATGTCCTGTATTCCTGCAATGCCAAATTGAATTCCAAACATTTTACTCTGGCCCATAAATGTAAATGATGCGACCTAAAAATGAGAAAGATGTTTTAACTCATTTGGTAACTATTGTTTGTTATTTATCTACCTCTTATTGTTTTGGAGGCCAGGTCTTACATCAGACCCACCAGATCAGCTCTTACCTAGATTTTTCAAGCCTTGAGTCTCAATCAATTCACATTAGCATACCGTAGCCTAAATGAGGGATCAAATTAGGGACGTGTTAATAGACTCTCAAAATAGTACACAAACATAGATAGGAAATCGGTGTCACCTGCTGCCACTCAAAGGGTATCTATGGCATTGGCGACGCCGCTGACGATGGTGATTTCCACAGTCTGCATCTGCTGCAGAACCAGCGTAAAATTTATATTAGATCATAACAGTGTAAAATATGAAATCCTACCGTTATACACATTCGATTGATAAAGTATTATTTTGGGCAGAGGAGGCCACTCTAATTTTGAGTTGAACCTTTTGATGTCTAGCAGTGAGTTTTTTAATGTAGAGTGTGATTGATTATCTATTGTATGAGACCAGGGTGTCTGTAATTTTATGCGGTAAATTTTGTGCACCTGGCAGTTTTGATGTCAGCATAATTGATAAATTATTGTTCGAGCAAGGGAGTTTATAAGTTGATGCATCAATTTATGAACAGGGTTGATTGGCAGACTAATGTCTTGAGGTCACCAGCTGCTTTATATTCTGTATCATCTTTATCGCCATCCGAGTGCAAGGCTGGATTGCAAATACAAACGGTAAATATACAAATTAAACATTTTGTTGACATTCTTCTCCCCTAACCTCGTAACTAGAACCTGTGCTATGTACCAGTATGTACACCAGCTTGTTTCTCACAACAATAAAATTTCTTGGGAACAAATAGTCATCAATATCAGTTAATGTCACTTATATCAGCTCCTGTGTTGGAGATATAAACACAAATGATTACTTAAAATGTAAACCAAGATAAAGTTGAAAAGATCGCATGGGTGCTGGATGCTGGATATCTTAAATTTAATTTAGAACATGAAAATATCTGGTTTCCTGTGATCTGTCCTTACTTGGATGCTTGAAGGTTGAGTCCCAATCCTTTCACAGCTAAGCAGACCTTTTCTTTGGGTAATTATAGCAATCATCATTATAACAGTAAGACGACAATAATGAGATAGATAGATATTTGATAAATAATCAGTTTGTGTCTATTTGGCTTGACAATCCAATTTCAATGCCTAGAAAGAAATTTCATCTAGACCTTAGTGATAGAGTATTAGAAAGCTAAATACAACCCGGATCTTATACATGGTATAGAACCAGATCCTACAAGTATGTTTCCAATCTGTTTTTCATCCGAACAACACGTGTTAACCTTGTGGTACTCAAATGTTATTACACTGTTCATACGACAATAGTTATTGCGATATTTACCTTCAACCCTACGTAGATTATGGGTTAGACTTTATGTGATGGATAACATCACGAGTCTTACCAGTTTGGGTCATGCAAATTATAGCCTTAGTTCACGTACCATTGAACTCTTAATTCACAGTTCATTGCAACTTTCCCTGCTGGTTCTTGTTTGCTATCGGTGTGCCACTAGGTATTTAGCCCTAGCAGGAGCTTACCTGCCACTTAGGGATGCACTCTCAAGCTAGCCAACTACATGGTAACCACCTTAGGCCTGACAACTGCTTTTTCATTGTTGCTCATCATTGCTGGCTATAGATTGTACACCGGGTCATATTGTATGACACGATTACATATTCAGGATGTCGTTTGAAACGAATTGGGATGTAATATCTATTAAAGTGGCAGGATGATGATCATATTGGTCATTTTATTTCTATAGATAGAAAAACAATTAGTGAAGTTTTGGCACATTTACCCCCCCCCCCCCCCCGGATCAATAAAATATTACAATATAAGCTCAAACACCCTCAGATAATGAGCACACCTGGTCAAATTGTATGACATGATTACATATTTCAGTGGGATATAAAATTATAACGGTTGAAGACAACAATTTATCACCATCAACCATTTTTGATTGGCTGACGCTGCTGTTTGATGAAATACAATTACAGTAACTTGGAAAACATACTGCAGAATGCCTGCCAAGAAGAGCGTTGCTTTAATAACCAAAATTACTCTTATCTGTCATAAGCAGTGTTTATCATAATGTTTAACAAAATTTGCAGTGCCAGTCTGCACTTATAGTTGTAGGATATGCAAGGTCATAACAAACACAGCAGTAGACTGATATAAGTGAGATTGAAAATATTTTCTAGGTTTTTTTGTAAACTCCATCAAGCACCATCTAACTCCGTCATCCCTGAGAGCATACATCGGATGAAAGAATAATCATAGGTCCTTTGTTAGCTTCATAATAAGGGGAAATATCACACTTTCATTCTTACATTATATCATATATTTCATCTATATTCAAATATCCGTGTCATTTTTAGGTTGAGGGAAATAATCAATTGTTATGTAAGGATCCGGGCTCATCATGAGGCCGTTTTGAAACGGATGCAAACACTCTGACTCGGTCCAAAATGACCCGTCTCCCTATATTCAGCCATGTCTGATAAGATATGTCTTGGTAAATATACAGCTACACAGTGTAGTTAAGGTCAGATCTGTGGCTTTTTTTGCATCATATAGACTTCAATGGAGATTAACCCACCTGCGATAATTTGAGCAGTTGTTGTCCGATTTGGATATTTGAGCTATCATTTGAAAGGTTTTTCAATGGGTCATTGTACATTTTATCTTTTATGAGGGTTGACCCAAAATTTTAATCACTTTTGGGGGATAAAGGGTATTTTTAAGGTCAAAAAACATGCCTTTAGCCCACCTGATTTAATTTCTTTCCTAATGAACTCATTACTATGGATTTTTCTCAGATGGTAGTAAACATATTATTATCATCTGTATATTTTTAACCTTATGTCATTTGGTTCCATAATAGAGGAGTTACATGCTTTCATAGGTGGCCAACATCCATTTTTCATGATAAATTTTCTAGCCATTACTTTTGCAATGGTAGTTGTTATTGTAGCACGCCTGCCTAATGAATGCAGTATATGTTATAATTGAAGCTGTGTGTGTTAATTCATGGTCAATTGAGCACTTGTTGATCATGCTTGCAGATCATGCTAGATTGAGGCTCCATTATTACAGTACTGCCAATTATGTAAGACTGTCTAGTAGTGGTAGTCATTCTACAGTATTTAGGCTGGCAGCTCGGGGAAGGGAAGACTTTAAATTGCTGCTGCAGCAACCACAGGGAACTGGAAAGGAAGTTGCTATAAATTATAACGATTGTATTCTGACTTGCTGACATAGATTGAATCGACTTTTATGGTATAGATGGTATAGAACCAGATCCTACAAGTATGTTTCCAATCTGTTTTTCATCCCAACAACACGTGTTAACCTTGTGGTACTCAAATGTTATTACACCGTTCATATGACAATAGTAATTGCGATATTTACCTTCAACCCTACGTAGATTATGGGTTAGACTTTATGTGATGGATAACATCACGAGTTTTACCAGTTTGGGTTATGAAAATTATAGCCTTAGTTCACGTACCATTGAACTCTTTATTCACAGTTCATTGCAACTTTCCCTCCTGGTTCTTGTTTGCTATCGGTTTGCCACTAGGTATTTAGCCCTAGCAGGAGCTTACCTGCCACTTAGGGATGCACTCTCAAGCTAGCCAACTACGTGGTAACCACCTTAGGCCTGACAACTGCTTATTCATTGTTGCTCATCATTGCTGGCTATAGATTGTACACCGGGTCAAATTGTATGAGATGATTACATATTCAGGATGTCGTTTGAAACGTATTGGGAAGTAATATCTATTAAAGTGGCATGATGATGATCATATTGGTCATTTTATTTCTATAGATAGAAAAACAATTAGTGAAGTTTTGGCACATTTACCCCGGATCAATAAAATCTTACAATATAAGCTCAAACACCCTCAGACAATGATCACACCTGGTCAAATTGTATGACATGATTACATATTTCAGTGTGATATAAAATTATAACTGTTGAAGACAACAATTTATCACCATCAACCATTTTTGATTGGCTGACGCTGCTGTTTGATGAAATACAATTACAGTAACTTGGAAAACATACTGCAGATTGCCTGCCAAGAAGAGCTTTGCTTTTATACCAAAATTAGTCTTATCAGTCATAAGCAGTGTTTATCATAATGATTAACAAAATTTGCAGTGCCAGTCTGCACTTATAGTTGTAGGATATGCAAGGTCATAACAAACACAGCAGTAGACTGATATAAGTGAGATTGAAAAAATTTCTAGGTTTTTTTGTCAACTCCATCAAGCACCATCTAACTCCATCATCCCTGAGAGCATACATCGGATGCAAGAATAATCATAGGTCCTTTGTTAGCTTCATTATAAGGGGAAAACAAAGGCCTTAATACTGCAAACAGGCTTGAAGTTAGCGCTAGACTGATATAGAGAGATATGATATCAAGATCATGAATGGTATGTACATGACTTACACTTGTAATCATAGAAAGCTTATGTTCCACTCTCATACCCTCATGTGCATTGTTCAAGTGCAAAGTTTGAAGCAGAACTTGCTTCCACATTTTTTTTTCTCTCCAATGGATAAATAATATTCTATATAACCTTACGCTTCTAGTCTTCACAGTAGGCATGAGCACACTGTTAACAGCTTCTGGTAGACCATCAGAGTCAGTCAAAGAGTCAGAATCAGTCACATGAAGCTGATAGCTTTAAAATAATTTGTGGCAGCAGAATATTGCTATCCATTCATTTGCACACAGCGTGACCCCTTGACTCCAGCCAGCATCATGTATTGCCATTTTTGCACATATCTACGAAGACCATTTTCAATCTAAGCCTGTGATTTATTTTCTAATGAATTGAACCTTCCTTTTAACTACAGAGCAGCTTCTTAACAAGCTCTGTATAAAATAACAGAGTCAGAATAGTAATCTGCAAAAAAACAGCACCTGTTCCTAACATTGGCCTAAAAATAATATGATAATATAAAAATGACGTCAATTGAGTTGGCATTTTGACAAACTATGACGGTAACCCCAATAATCATGTTTGTTATTTTTCTAAAATTTGGCTCCTGTCCCTAATAATTGCCGAGCTTTGATTCGATTCATTTATGGCGCATATTTCATTTTGACAGGTGTCACCATGATTATTATCTATAATGAAAATTGTGTTAGATACGGCAACCAAAACTGGTGTGTTATATGTCCTATTTTGAGCTGACAGGCGTAGGCTTTCTGTTGTTGATTGCTGCTTTATTCATATTTCATTGAACCCGCAGAAAAGCTGAAGGAATAGAAATGTATAACAGAAATTTGTTCAAATGCAATTTGACACTGTTTATGTAAATCCTGTTCCTGTTTTTAATAGTTCCCAAAAATAAAGTGATTATAATTCAAGACTTTAACTGCACTTAATTTTTGTCATGTTTCACCGTGACAACCTTTTAACAAATGATAATTGTCTTTTATGTTCTGTTTTGAGTACCATTTGTGGAAAAAAAATGTATTATTATTCTATCAAGTGTCTATTATTGCACCTATTATAGCAATCGTCATCATCATAACCTGATCAAAAACTTTGTTGGCTGTTTTATGGCACTTCTGATAATGCCACGCACACTCATAAAAAAATAGTACTTAGCTATTAAATACACCTGATCGCCAGCCTGATCATTTGACTTTAATTACCTGTACAGCTCTTCTTTAGCTTGTGTGATGTAACTCTAGAATATCAGTTTTCTCTATATGATGCAAGATTGGCCCAGCCTCTTAGCACTCTCCATACTCTGGCAATCAGTGACACAAGAGTTGCAAGTTCTATTGATGCGATTGAGTTTTAACAGATCAGTAGGGAAATTACAAAGCATCATCTTTTACATGTTCTTCAATATTTGTTGAAGCTGAATCGCAAATATTTGATTTAAGTGTGAAGCTGTTTTTGGACCAGCTTTGCATGTAGTCAAAATCTGCTTAGAAAACAGACAATCACTGTTATTGTAAGAACACATGTGTTTCCCGCCCGGATAGAGGGCATGTAGAATGGTTTCAAGTTTCAGTGGGGTCTCTTCATACTTATACTTTTCGATCCGGAGATATTCGGATTGGACCGAAACTAATCAACTTAAAATAAAAAAAATCCTACACTATAAATTTTGATTCCGTTGGCAGTTATGGACTCGATGTTTAATAGACGCGCGTCTTGGCTCAAGAACAAGGAACTCATGAACCCAGATCAGACAACTTCAGCCACATCCAGTCTACAATGTTATCAGCAGTGTGTCAGTGATCCAACCTGTAACTTAGTGTTTAAGTGATAATGTGTTAATGACTTCATATACATTCCTATGTATTAAAAATCTTTCCATCGACTGGAGGAGGCCCTAGTGGTCTTTTAATCAAGAGGTCCCTTGTTGGATGACAGGAAGGGTATCCGACCTCCAATGCTGCTGTAACGCATCAGTTTGTATACCCGCGCTGATACAAAAAAAACCTATTGTCACATGGTATCACAGGCTAGCAAGACTATAAATGAACATATATTATGTTTTTTAAACTGTTCTGATTGTTAAAATTTGTCTGAAACTAAAATGATTACCTAGCAGCTGCATCCGAGTGAACTGACTAGATTGAAAACCACAATAATTTTCGGTTTTTGTCATAAAAACATGATAATAATTTTTATTGTAAAGTCACTACTGTTCATCTCTCATAACACCCTTTGTTTGTTTCTAGCCTATGACTCGGACTGCAGACTTGATCCTCGCCTGGTAGCAAACATGAACTCTACTTTTTATCAGTCAAGCAGTGCTTACCCTATGGAGAAGGAACAGAATCCAGAACGATTCTTCGTATAAGCTAAACTCATTAACTACTGTAAAGTAGCAGGATTAAAATGATCTTTGTATACTTTGATGAAATATGTTTTCGCATTTATGACAGCCACTGAAAATTGGTGACATCAAACATTACCCCATACAACGGTAACGATATAGCCATTTCTTTACCAATTTCTCAGACCATGGGCTTTACTTCTGGCGAATCAATGCCTTATTTTGATTTGAAATCCTTATATCTATTTTTGATGTTTTACCACATAATTATCTGTTTTTATCACTCCATGTGTCATTACTTAATTCAGAGTGATTGCTTACTCCAAAATTAAAATATGAGGATAGTCAACTGCATATTGATTATAAAGGAGGTCTTGGTTCAGTTTTCTACCTCTGTTCTGGTCACTGACCACATAGCTAGGAACAGATTGGTTCACAAGGGTAGACTGAATATTTAGGTACATTGTTTCTTGTTAATAGGCCATGCACGTAATTTTCTTAGGAGATTCTATGTGTAATATAGGTTGAATAGTTGAATCACATATAAACATCGAAATAGACACTACATCTAAAAAAAAGATCCTACAACGTAAGCGGATGAAACAGATTTTCTATGATTCCTGGTAAAAGAGGTTATATTGATATTATTATTTCAAGCCACCCACAGCTCTCCTCCGGTGATCCAACTCAGGAGTTCATGGCTATACACAAAAATATTCTACCAAGCTACCTATACAGGCCCGTAGTTCTAGAAGAGGCAGCCAGGCACTGCCTCCCCTAGAAAGCTAAATGCAGTAGCCCAAAAAACTATAATTGAATTATCCATGTCAGAATCCGCTTCTCTGAGATTTCAATTTGCTTAGTATATTGCTTGGGGCGGAGCTTACAGCACCCCTCCCTGTGATGCCTCGGACTCGCCTCAGTCTTTTTCCTCCCCCTAACATTTGTTCTAGACTACGGCCCTGTTATAGTCGATGGAGCTTAAAACTAGTGCCTATGTTCATAATTTCCTATTGAATAAATTGTATCTGTATGCCCCATGTAGGTAGAATCTATTGAATCTTCATCATTCTTCTCAATATGCACTCCTCTATGTAAGTATGACGATTAGTCTCACTACATGTACACATATGGTTTAATTCCAACCCATCTTTGCATAAATGAGAGGGGTTATGTGAGAATGTACTCAAAGAAAAGAGCTGATATAACTATGGGGTTGACTGGCTGTAATAACTCTTAATAACTCTATATTGCATTTAGAAATACCTAAATCTTGCAGACCAGGAAATATTCCGTTATATCGTTACACGTAATGTGTCTGACAATGCACCCATCTATACATGCACAAGCAAACACAAACTGGTGGGTATTTTTTGTACAGCTGTATGACAGGTCAGTATCTGCATCCATCTCCGATGCTTCCCAGTAATGAAATAGTACCCAGCAAACGGTGAACATCGTGACAACGTTTTGCATACAAATTTATTAAATATTACATTCTGTTAACAGTTGGCTAAGATTGTGTAAAAATGATAGGCTTTGGTTATTGTCTAATAGGTTACGGAATGTTCAGATTCTGTTATAGCAGAATCTTCAGATTTGAGTATTTGTCAAATGTTATTTTCAACGTGATGATAACTTCATCATGTAATGGCAAGAAAACAGGTCATAATTAGCACTTGAATGATGTTATGATAATGATATCAAATAGCATTTAGTTGTAACAATATTATAGCATCACAGTTCTTCCATCATGACAACATAATTTTATGGTCATCTCATGAGGGTTATTTTATAACGCTGTGACAATGCATATAAAGAGGTTAGTAAGGCAACGTAAAAGTCCACTAGTTGAGAAAGTGGCACGATTGGGCGAAATGGAAAATTTGTCATCCAAAAATCAGCTTCTGGTACATAAAAAACACATGCACGTTATAAGTACACAGGCACCAAACAATGTTTATCTCACAAAAGGCGGGGACATTGTAGATCTTCTAAGAATGAGATTTGTAAATGACTCAGACAGCCAGGTTACGAAATCCTATCTCTGTAGAAAATATCTGAGCAAATCATGTTATTTCATGAAACCGTGCCCATCATCCTTGATAGATATATACCGCATTAATGTTTGGGAGACAGTCCTAGAGTATTTATCAGCCAACAAACTTGATAGGAAATGTTTCAAAATGACAGTCGAGGGCATGACAATAGTGCAGGCCCTAGTTCACCAATTGTAAGCCAATATTTAAGTTACAATAATTATTTTGTTACGTTATGTTCCGATTCTGGCTGTTTCGCCTTACAATTTAACTTCGAGTCGCATCTGTTCATATTCTGCACATGTGGCTTCTCAACTAAAATGGCTATTTAGCAGTCAGTATCTAGAATAATCAATAGTCTAATTTATAAGCCAGTTTCAGAGGCTGCTGATAGGGGATAACCATAATATCGCCACTCATGTCTACTGACAGTCACTGGGCAGTCAATTTGTACTTTTTTTCATTCCCACAACTCACGCTGATGATTTTTCAATAATGAAACTGTTAGATTAACCTCGGGATTATTGTCTTCCCATTGTTATTTATGTTTATATGTGCACTTTGTTCTTTGTTCTGTCTAACCATCTTCCGTACAACATTTAGAGTATTTTGTTATTGAAACTCAGTTTGCCCTGCGCAGGAACAGTATATTGGTGCTGCCATGTATTTTTTTGTGACATTATTTTATATGTTATTGTTTCTTGCATAGTTTTAAGACAGACTATTTTTCTAAGTGGCACAGGCAACAGGAAATGTAATAATTTTGTGTTTGCTCCTAACATGAACTTACGAATTTTTGCATCAATCCTATCTATATATATTTATATAAAGATATTGGAAGAATGATTTTATAGAAAAATTAATTTTATTTCTAAATACAAAACCTCCGCCTTTCATTCTCGGACTAGTTTTATTCCTAGTTACAAGCCAAAAGTAGAGAAGAATCTGCGTGATGTATTGATGCCATGATGACCTAATAGCCGATCTCTGATAATGACTCGGTCAATCCATTGTGACCTCCTGTTAAAGGTGTAGCTCCACAGGCCTACGTTATGTTTGTAACAGCTAACCGACGCTACGAACGACGTCATAGGTCGACGTTGGTTATCCTATATTGCATCGGTATAGACACACCAGCATGTTGGTCTTTGTGCCAACGCTTCATTGCCTACGCTTCATTGATTGGTCAATACAATCACACCCCTCCTTTCTGATTGGCTCTCATATTCTATAACAATTCATATTCATCTCTTTCTCAATCATTCACAAATTTTTCATTCCACAAACACAGATCACACTCAGACTGAACACAGAGCTCTCTCTCTCTCTCTCACTTGACACACACACTCAGACTGCTATGTCTCTGCTAGCCTACCAAGAGCAGCTCATACTTCTGGTTAAGGAAAATCCCCCCATTTATGATAAGAAGGACCATAATGCTGAGTGAGTGAAAATATTAAATGTGTGGATGATAATGTTTTTTCTCTGTGTGGCCTTGACATGGGTGGGCATGACCTACAATTTTTTTAGTGCAATATGATTGGTCAATGATATAGCATCGTTTGCACTGCACAACCTACACGTTGGCCTGTGTAGCTGGTGGAGTTGTCCCGACACGTCGTGTGGGTAGGCAACTACCGATGAAACGTAGGCCTGTGGAGCTATACCTTTACTTCTCGCATACCAACTAGGAGTAACTCCTTGATACCGACTATAGTAGTCATCAAGTTCATTCGCATCAAAATGTCCGGGAAAGCAGATGTTATTGTCAGGTAGGTAATTTACACACACAGTAAATCATTTGTTCTTTTCAAATATTTTCTTATCAGCTCAAACAAGTCATCTCTCTGACTTGTGTATGAGTTGTACTATGCTCAATGTGGTGAATTTGGGTAGTGAACTATGGCACGAGGGGCGGGTGCCTTGACGATAGCGGCTTTGCGCCGACGAGTTGATGGAAAGCAAACCTCCCTGCACTGGTTTGGCTTAGAGTATAAGCATGAGAGTGATGGCGCAAACATTGTTGCGCTGAAACAATGAAGAGTTGTCAGCCTCACTGGTTGCGCAACGGCGTGAACACACCAATTATGTCAAACCACCGAAACTTACAAAATGCACTGAGGGATCGAATAGATTGATGCTCATCAACACACAGGGTGGCTTCATGCTGCTGGGGCCTGCCATGAGGAGGTTGTACTAGAGAAGGCCTCGGAACAGCGCTTGACTCATGGTTTCAAAGCTGAAGACTTGTGAGTTGTGCAGTGGTACGCGCACCACTGTATGTTGTATCTTGATAAATTTGGAGCCAATATTTAGGGAGCTGTCTTTAGAAAAGCAAGATTTGGCCGCAACGACTACTAACCTCAAATATTCCAAGCAATGTTCAGTAAATAATCTTGTGACTTGGTTTATTTGTGTTTTTAGTTTGATGAGGATGGTAATGAGTTATACGTTTTAGAAAAAGCAGATGGGAAGGTAAGATTATCAATTACTTTTTGTAGGATTCACCACCAGCATCCATAAAAAAATATTATTGTCTCATAGTATGAGCAAGGAGTTAGTTAACTCTGTGGTATGAGTCAGGAAATTCTGGAAATAGGGTATGTTTTGTTGCTTCATTGGTGTTTGCCAATAATCTAATTTTTAGACATAACTGAGTACCTAATGTAAGCCCTGCCAGATGTTAGTGATAGCCTGATACAAGTGCTCTGTTATTTTGTTACAGGCTAAAAATATAGGGTATGTGTACAGGCTAGAGGTATGTACTAAAATTATTTTGTTTTCCGTAGGTTTCCCTTGTGCCCTAATACTTCAGTAAGATGCATTTGATAATAGTTTTTTGCAAAACTGACATCGAACAAAGATTGCTTCACATGACATGTAGTACAGATTTTGCGCAATGTTCTTTGATCTCACTCTTGTACTGAGGTATTTAGTGCTTTGTGGTAGGGGATTGACTACCTTGTAAGCCCAAGCATGATCACATTCACAGACTGTCAAGCTGTGATTGCAATCCAAATTTCTAAATTTCTAAATTACCCATTCATACATGACAACCATCAATCAACATTATTTTATCAGATTTTAAATGATTATAAATTAGGATTTGCTAAGATGTTTAGAGAAATGTAACAAGAAACCTGTTTCCATTCAGTGTTATGATATCCTATTTTTTAACCTCCCCTCCCTTGAGATTTCTTGGAATAATCATTTTGAAAATTTTGGTAATTAGTATTTTTTATAATATTTATTTGCAGTGTCGGAAACAAACTACAAGGGACGCACTGCAGCCAGTTGCAGAGTATCTGGATGCCCTTAACATCAAACGGGAGGTGGAAGGTAGGTCACATGTATTCAATTTTTTGCCAACTTGTGACTTAATAAGTAATAAGTAATGACACATGGATTGATAAAAACAGATAATTATGTGGTAAAACATCAAAAATAGATAAGGATGTCAATTCAAAATAAAGCATTGATTCGCCAGAAGTAAAGCCCATGGTCTGAGAAATTGGTAAGGAAATGGCTATATCGTTACCGTTGTATGGGGTAATGTTTGATGTCACCAATTTTCAGTGGCTGTCATAAATGCAAAAACATGTTTCGTCAAAGTATACAAAGATCAGTTTATACGAAGAATCGTTCTGGATTCTGTTCCTTCTCCATAGGGTAAGCACTGCTTGACTGATAAAAAGTAGAGTTCATGTTTGCTACCAGGCGAGGATCATGTCTGCAGTCCGAGTCATAGGCTAGAAACAAACAAAGGGTGTTATGAGAGATGAACAGTAGTGACTTTAAAATAAAAATTATTATCATGTTTTTATGACAAAAACCGAAAATTATTGTGGTTTTCAATTTAGTCAGTTCACTCGGATGCAGCTGCTAAGTAATCATTTTAGTTTCAGACAAATTTTAACAATCAGAACAGTTTAAAAAACATAATATGTTCATTTATAGTCTTGCTAGCCTGTGATACCATGTGACATTAGGTTTTTTTGTATCAGCGCGGGTATACAAACTGATGCGTTACAGCAGCATTGGAGGTCGGATACCCTTCCTGACACCATTGTGGGCCGCAGGGAATCCAACAAGGGACCTCTTGGTTGAAAGACCACTAGGGCCTCCTCCAGTCGATGGAAGGTAATTATGATTTTTAATACATAGGAATGTATAAGAAGTCCTTTACACATTACTACTTACACACTAAGTTACAGGTTGGATTGCTGACACACTGCTGATAACATTGTAGACTGGATGTGGCTGAAGTTGTCTGATCTGGGTTCATGAGTTCCTTGTTCTTGAGCCAAGACGCGCGTCTATTAAACATCGAGTCCATAACTGCCAACGGAATCAAAATTTATAGTGTAGGATTTTTTTTTTTTTTAAGTTGTATAGTTTGGGTTCAATTCGAATATCTCTGGATGGAAAAGTATAAGTATGAAGAGACCACACTGAAACTTGAAACCATTACACATGCCCTCTATCTGGGCAGGAAACACATGTGTTCTTACAATAACAGTGATTGTCTGTTTTCCAAGCAGATTTTGACTTGACTATGAAAACTGAATAACACACATGGTTATGGAATGACCAAATGAAATGCACTGATTTTTTTGCCAGTATCCTAGCCCATAAGCTCAAAATCATTGGTATCGTTACGTTATAAGCAAAGAAAGGCTTATCAGGGATATGTACAACATCGTCTCCAATTGTGAATAGTTTATACCCAGAGTGAATATATATTTGATGCTATGAACTATGACGAAGACACCACTGTCATCATTTAGGGCGTATATGTTTTTTTCACCTTGGGTATGGAAAAAATTTAGGATGAAAAAGCAATAACAATGATGACTAGCAAGTTTCATTAACTACCTTGAAACTATTCTACGTTCCATTTTTCTGGGGCGGGTCATCCCATGTGTTGTTGCAATAATAGCGACTGCTTGTTATCTTAGCAGTCAGAAAACTGAATAAGAAAACACCGTGAATCAATTAGTTTTGCTTTGATAAGTTACATTTTTTGCAAAAAATCCACCAGCTCGCAGTCATGTATTTGACTCAGGAATGGTAACACATTTAACAGTGTCACAGTCTCAACTATATAGTCAACAGCTAGGACCATTCTTTTCATTTATCTTAGGGTATTTTGAGAATGAAAAACCAATACACTGATGCAAAGCAAGTTGAGAAACATTTTTATCCTCAGCTCAGGGACAATATATTTACACGACGCTTTGGACCCTCTTATCATATACTATCCCATTCGTTGCTGCATGCCAGAGATAAATTCCTATCAAGTCGAGCTGAGATAGGCTGAGATAAAAAACCTGTTTTCCAGGTTTGTTTTGAATGGAATTATTGACTACCCCGACTTCAGACACAAAACTAACGCACAGTCTAACTCACCTCCAGTCTTACAGAGGTCTCTAGCGTGACGTACTTGCGCCTCGTTTAGCGCGATGTTATACAGCTGTAGACAAGTCATACTCTGCTCATCTATCCAGGAGGTTACGCTGGAAGCATTGTTGTCTGTGTCCAGGTCCAGAAAAGATCCAACATTGATTGTCAGACCTGTCTTCAGTATGAAACGCCCAGTTCTATATAAGATCAAAATTAACTGAACTGCCATAATCACATAAATAATACATGTATATATCAACAATCAATAGATATATGTATATTATATATATATAAATTTGACATTGACATTTTAATAATTGGTCACAGAACTGAAAGCATGGGGAGCACAAAAGACGGCGTTTGAGTTTTAACTCCCTTTCTTCATCAAAGACATTTTTAAATACATATTGATTTTAAGTATTTTATTTGAATTTACTACTCGCTCTTAAAGTGTCTAGGAAAGCAAAAAACAACCACTGTTCATATCAAAGCTTTGCCAATGCAATGAACAGAATAAGTAAATTTTTTCGCACAAGGAAATTATTGAATGATGAAACCTAATTTAAAGTAAGAAAATCCAGGGTCTAGAAGGGTCTAGAGACAGGACCTAGGACAGTTGCATGGCTACTCTACTTACACTAGAAATGATCAAATAATAGTATTCGACAACAGTAGCGAAGTCACTGATATTTTAGTGTTAACCTGTGACAGGGGACACACTCTAGACCCTTCTAGACCCTGGATTTTCACACCTTAAATTAGGTTACATCATTCAATAATGTCCTTTTGCGAAAAAAATTACATTTTTTGTTCATTGCAATGGCAAAGCTTTGATATGAACAGCGGTTGTTTTTTGCTTTCCTAGACACTTTAATATGAAAGATTTTGAGGGGTAAAATTAAAGTGGTTATCTATATATCTGCTTATTGAAATATGATACATAATAGCACAAACAATAGATAATGTTACGTACCGAAATGTTTCTTTTAGCTCCCCATTGATAAAGAAATTGAATGATTTATCCAGAAAATCGTAAGATCCAGCGACATGCATCCATTGTTCCTTGGGGGACAACTCCTCAAAGTAATGTCCTGCGCTATTAAACTCAGGCAGAGTCACCTGGCTATTCTTAGGGTGAGCTCTACAGTCAGAGTGAATATATATTAATATGTATATAATATAAAATATTGCATTATATAAATTTTATAAATCTCATATTATATTATATTGTATTGAATAATATCATGATATACAATGGTTTACTAAAACCTGATTTACGATTAATCCAACGAACCCTATGTTGGAAAAAATAATAGTTTTTTCAATGTAACGACTGGGTGGAGTTTACCGATTGCTTATCATGCCACTCAATGTTATGAATACCAACTCAACTATTTTCTGTGATTCATCATTATGAAGGTATACAAAGCTTATCAATGTGAAACAATTAATCGAAATAATTATTACAATTTTGAAAAATTACTATTTGATATTACATTAATTTATTTTATCATTCACTATTTTTTCATATCAATTTTCCATTACATTTTTTATTTTACCTTCATCTAATAATTAGTGATATAGCAAAAATGATTAAAACTACAATTTAATTTTTATGATCAAACAGTTATTCGAATAAACAAATTAAATTCTTATAGCAGGGGAAAAATAAAAAAAAAGTAATCTGTTCAGTAAATAATAATTATATAATCACCTCATGTAGAACCGAATTTGACCAGAGCTACCAAAAGAACAGAGAAGGAATCCTGGAAACTCTGTATCAGAAGCTGCCGCATACTCTAAAGATGAATAGGAAAGCGATTAGTGATATAGTCACATCTGTGCTGGTCAAAATGGACCACATGGCAAAATGGACCACATGACAAAAGGACCACATGACAAATGTACCACATGGCAAATGAACCATATACAAAATGGACAACAAGACAAAAGGACCAAGCGCCGAATGGTCAATGGCAAATTGAGCACAAGACAAATGAACTCCAAGACAAAAGGCCCACAAACAATTATGAACCACATACAAAATGGACAGCAAGACGAATGGTTTGTGTGAAGTCCATTTGTAAGTGCACCCATCTTTGCTATACAACGGCCATCTTGATAGTAGGCTAAGTTTTTTCTTATGGATAACAATCGAACGACTCATGTTAAGTTAGTATGGTACAAACCCCTCATTTATAATTTGATAGCCTCATGTCAGATTTTGCAGGTGCAAAAGCTATGTTTATTGTAAGAACAATATCAGGTTTTCCAAGTACAAAGGCTATGTATACCTGATGAGGCACACAAGATACAGTTATCTGGTGTTGAAGTTTTAGTACACAGGCTATGGCTAAATTAGCCTTAACATATCCTAACCAGCCATCGCATCAAAATTCTCCAGTTATACTGATTATGTCACTGATCTTACCCTGGGCTTAATTCAAGCATCGATATGAACTAGACTATACAGCCTATGCTTGAAATCGTGTACAAACTCGTAAATTTTGGCTTAGTATCAAAACTTTATACATACCCTGGTGGTTTCACCCTGACAGGTGCCAGCGAAGTTTCAATGCAGTATTATATTTGGAACTGTATTCTTTTGAATCACACTGTGGTTTCATATCAATGTTGGGCCATTATTGTACCCAGTCCATGCTAGCCAATGGCCTAATGTAAACGAATACAAACTAGTACTAATATACTCATGTACCTGCATCATCCTTGTACCTGTAAGTAATTATACAGGCTCTCTGCCCGTCTCCATAAGAGGAAGGATACTTAACCCACGCTGCTACTGTCACAGAAAACTTTACGTCGAGGTCATAGTTCTTATCTTCATTATATGCGTACAGTAATGGTTTAACATTGTCCGCATCAATCTTCACAGCACCTGTAAAAAATTGAGAGCAGCTGTAGGATTATTGTGTAAGTTTAGTCTTTAAACATCTAAAATCGGACTCTCATCGAAGACTAAAACATCCTATCAGTACTGCAGAATACCTAGCAGGCGGTCAATCTTTTACTAACACACAAGACCTATATGCACCTAAACTGAAAACCAAGAGCCTGAGAAAGGTTGCTGGCAACCATTCTGATCCAGTGCTAACATTAACAACGTAACTTGGTAACATCATGACCATATATTTTATGGCAGATTTATCTGTCCAGAAATGTCCTGCAAGGTTTGTGGATATCATGCCGATAAATTGTTTTTCTTTCTCAAATACTTATGCGATTTATTTCTTTTGAATATGAAGTTATTGGTAAAAGTGGAAAACCAAGTTAAGTGTAATCAAAATGAGGGAAGATCAAAAGTCTTTAAATATGATATTCTTGATAATAATTTCTAGTTCTATGGAATCATTGTGAGGAACTCTAGAAGATAGAACTTGTAATGTAATGAAAAACAATATGTCTCGTAAAATAATTAGAATATTTATCAATATCACATGGTTATAGTACAATCTTACCATCCGTATCACCATAAGGACCAATCACATTGAAGTTTATTCCACTGTCTGGTAAGGTCATAAGGTCAGGTGATCGTCCTGTTATTTCTCTGTACTGATGACGTTCTGTCAGAGGCCAGTAAGCAACAGGGTAAGGTAGAGATGACTCATCCGCTGGGAGAAATATTAATGATCATAAAAAATCATAATATCAGTTGCATGGAGTCGGAAACCTCATTCATATATTAGTTTTCAGCTTCAACCAACAATTCTAACAACTCAAACACATCTCAAACTCAGACAACTCTCATAATCACAAAACTGACTGATGGAACAACCGATCCTTCTAACATCAGGGATGTGTTCTATCAGAAATAATCAAAATTGTCCGGGGGCCTTTGAGCACTAGGGATGTCAGTCACCTGTTCTCTGGAAATCAGGGTTTCATACCACTACCCTCCCCCAACATAAGACAAGACAAGACATATTAGTTCTCATCTGTACGGTAGTATAAAGTCACAACAACAATATGTATGCTATCTGACCTCTGAACTCATTCTAAGTTCACTTTAAAACTTACTGTATACAATGCATGCATCTCTAGTATGAAGAAACTGTCTGAGGTTCAGAGCTTCTTCGTACACTTGGTAACACTCAAGCTTAAGATTTACTTGACTGTTTGTGATCTTTACGGTTTCCAATGTTACAGAACCGTGGCCAACAAACCGCACATGCAGCGGCTGAAAACAAATAGTCAGTGCTAATAAAATATGTTATAGGGGAAGGATATAAGAATGGATAAACTTGTACTGGTTGACTGGTTGACTAAGCAAGCTTCAACACACATACATCAGCCAATTACGGTCTGTCGGTCCTACATTAACTAACCAATCACAGTTTGTCAACCTGTCAGTAACTTACACACTCAGAGTATGACTAGGCAAAACTTGAAACACTCACATCATACTTTTTGTCACAGTAGTTGACCAATCATGGTTGACTAAGTGAGCTTCAACACATTTACATCAGCCAATCACAGTTTGTCAAGCTTTCAGTAATTACCCAATCAGACTTTGACAAGCTGCCAGTAAATTACCCACTCAGACTGTGAATAGGCATATTTTTATACACTCACATCGCCGTTCATGAAGATTGTAACTGTTCCAAGGTACCCATCATATACAACTCCAAACCAAACCATCACATATGAATAATCAGGTTCAAATACATCTTCAAACAGATAATCTGTGCTCCCGATTCTGCAAACAAGGATAAAGCGGGGTTTTAGTGATACGGCATAATTCAATCATCAGCACTAAATATATTAGCTGGTATGACACTCAGAGAAATGAACTCTGGGCAAAGTTGTCAGAGTAAATTTATGCAATATATTTAATCATACCTGCATGAGAGCATCATTATTTATATGTATAAGTCATGCAGCCTAGCAGTATTCACTTACAGGGATTATATCTCTACTGAAAAAGCGTGGACTTGACATTATACATCATTTCTGGCCAGAGAAAGTTTGAAAATATAAAAGTCTGAATTTACATGCATAAGTTGGTTTCAGTCAAAGATATTCTTACTTAACAGTAACGTCCTTATCAGAGATTGTCACAACATCACTGAGAAGATCAGTAGTTCCTCTTCTCCACTTTATATGAGTAGCCAGTGTGAACGAGTTCAGAGTCGACTGACTTAGACCAGGCAGGGTGATTTCCTGATTCAGTATTAAACTCGCTGACTTACGTCGATTCCTAGAGCCTGCATAGAAATCATAAATAAAGATTTAAATAATTCAAGTTTTACTCAGAGTAACTCTTTAATTCTTTGCTGTACCAACCTGCAACAACTTAGAAACATAATGTGATCATTGTAAATATAAAATGTTATCTCCACAGATTTTACTTGAAATTAAAGTTTATGATTTGCCGTTTACAATGCTACCATTTGATATTTTATTTTAGTATATGATTATATTCAATATTCAATATTAACAGCTTTTTATGACCATTATTCCCATTAAAATGACTATAGTAGTACCTCAATATACTGGTATGCATTATATGTCTACAACAAATAATTTATACCTGTATAACTTCAATAGCTCTAATGTGCAATAAAAGTTTATTTAATGATACCAATAAAAACTACTGACCTGTAAAGATATAATAACATTAACAATTATTATATAATTAAAATAATAATATTAATCAAATATACATACATATACATACCGGTAACGTGATTCAGCTTAATATTTGCAACATAATAAAATGCTTGTCTACACAGCATACCTGTAACATGATCAAGTTCAGTTCCGTTGGCCAGAGTAGCCAATCTGCCTGACCGAGAGAGTTCTCTTAGTCTATATGACTGCCCAAATGGGAAAATAAGACTAGCCTGTGGTCTGTAGCTTCTGTAGTTTGTCTTACATTCATTCTTGACTCTTTGTATTGCATCAGATGAAAGAGGCATACCGTGCCACTGCACACAGGCTATAGCAGAATCTCTAGCACTATGAATGAAAAGTATTACATGTATAGTATATGTATATATTTATATATATATATATGATATACATGATTATATATGATATACATGATATATATATATATATATATATCAGTTATATGTATACATGAAATGATTGAAATTGAAATATCGGTTGGTACCCAATTGTTTGAGGGTTCAACTCAAGGTCAGTTAGTTGCTACAGATTCTTTTGCTGTCATGGCTTTCACTGTAGCATATAAAATCTGTCTAAATGTATCTGGTCTGATATCTACCGTGGCCCATTTCTGCCATGCAGTGTTTTGGAATATTAGGAAGCAGGTGCCTAGTAATAAAATGTGTTTCTTAAATAATCGAGTAGCTACCTAAAAACTTAGGAGGCTTGGTAAAGCTAACACGTGGCTGCCTAAAAATATAATGTGTTTCTTAAATAACTGAGCAGCTGCCTAAAACAACATACACCTTGAAAACTTTCAATGCAGCTTCCTACAAATAAATGATGATTCCTAGAATTATCTACCCACTACCTAAAAAATCATAGAGACTTGCCTAGCAATAACCCATGGTTTCCCTACAATCATCATTACAATCCCTACAAAAGTTGCATGCTTGCCTAGAAATATAAAGGCCTTATTTTAATATGCGCTTGATTGAGTTTATAGACAGAAAAGACCTGCCATAAATAATTACTGTAAAGCAAATTATGTTCCAATTTACTGTGCTTTAAACTAGAATCGACTGGAAGATGACTTTGGGGGGGGGGGGGGCAGTTGTGGTGCTTGCAAACATTCACAGGGGCCCCGACCCACTTGCAATGAATGAAATAATCAACAGAAAAACAAAGCCCCAAAAATCTTTTTATAAAATGCGCAGTGACATTGGAAAAACAGGAGGCTTGTTAGTAGGTAGGTTATTAGTCACAAAATAATAATAATCATAATAATAAGAAAAATATCTTAAATTGAATTATATAATATATTATCATATTATATTAGTAGTGGGAACGTGTTGATGATAGAGGGGTCACCAATCTCTGGTGGTAGCGACTCGCTGTTAATGTATTTACTTACTGTAAAAGTACTTACTATCAGTAGTATCACCTTCTTATTATTTTATCTATCTCAGACTCATTGTCTCTTCACACGAAAAAACTGGTTAAAAAGTTAAGTAAGTAAGACTCCATACTAGAACACAGTAGAGTGGTCTGCTCAATGCTTCAAGACCCGCAATAGTACACCAAATGTGAGATAGCCTAAGGACTATAAATCATTTTAAAAGAAGGCTGATTTCAGCTGTGCCTTGACAATTGTATGGCAGGTCTGTTCTGTCTATAAACTCAATCAAGCATGTATTATTAACGAGGCCTGTATATTTCTAGGCAAGCATGCAACTTTTGTAGGGAGCGTAATGATAATTGTAGGGAAACCATGGTTTATTGCTAGGCAAGCCTCTGTGATTTTTTAGGTAGTGGGTAGATAATTCTAGGAATCATCATTTATTTGCAGGAAGCTTCATTGAAAGTTTTCAAGGTATCTGTTGTTTTTAGGCAGCTGCTCGGTAACATAAGAAACACATTATATTTTCAGGCAGCCACATGCTAATTTTACAAAGGATATTTTGTTTTTAGGCAGCTACTCGATTATTTAGGAAACACAATTTCTATTTAGTCAGCTACGTGTTAACTTTACTAAGCCTCCTAAGTTTTTAGGTAGCTGCTCGATCATTTACGAAACACATTTTATTTCTAGGCACCTGCTTCCTAATATTCCAAAACACTGCATTGCAGAAATGGGCCACGGTAGATATCTGACACCTGTTACTTACTATAGATGATTGGGATTTCCATACTCCATGATACTGATAACTGGTCCCATTTTAGTCACATGGCTTCCATGTGAGTAGCTCTTCGTCATGACATCATTAGCGTACAAGTGGGACATTCCTGGTGAAGAGTAAATATACTTGGTACACATGATTGCAAATAAACTCATGCCTTTGTATACATGTCAACTACATGCCTAGTTCTGCTAGAGAAGATCATATACCTGCCCAGTTACCAGGTGACTCTGTTTACTGGTATACTTCTATCAAAGGTGTGAGTCAAGGATTCGTTGTCACAATAAAAATTTTGATAAAGCCCAATAGGATTGACCGGCTGAGAAAATAAAGGAACTTTTGTCTTTTGATTGTCAAACAAACCAGTTAGCTGAGCGGCCATTGTTCACTAACCTACACATAATATGTGTTCAATTGAGATTGGTCTGCAGGGTTGAGACAAAAACACACTGACCTGTTCCGTAGTTATAGACGACAGCGATGTAGTTCCACTTCCTGATCTTTAGTACACCAGTATCTGACGATACAGTACCTTTAACTGCCCCGTCAGTCTCCGAGTAGTGAGCGTAGTACAGCTGTGTCTCGTCTGAGTGCTTCCAGATGTGTGGAGCACTATTTTCTCCATTCGCATCTTCCCAGATCCGGAAAATTGGGCCATTGCTACAAAATGTTATAATGAGGAAAATGAGGATCGAAGTAGCAACTCAATAACTTGGGTGCTTACGATATCAATTCAATTGTTTCCATTGAGCCCAAAGAATCTATAAGGAAGCAAGGAGAAAAAATAAATAAATTAACAGTTGGATTTATGAATATGGTAATTTGGTATAAAAGCCTCCAGATGATAGGGTCTTTGCTTTTCAGCTTGCACTCGAGGATAAAAACTCGATGCCCTCTGTCCAGTAGGGTACTGACCCGTTTCCTGGTTTAAACCAGGCGGTGAGAGTGAAGCTGTTAACATCTAACTGTCCATCAGCATTGTCTACTGTACCCCAAGAGTCAAATGATTGTCTGAAAAGGTATGAGCCATCACTGTCACCTGAAAAAAATCGGAGGAAAGATCTATATATGTGAATATTATCTGGTGTTACATACAAAAATATAAACTAATATTTATTTGGTGAGTCAAGCAACTTCATTTATTATATACCTACTACTAGCTGGAAGTTGTCACCTCCTTGATATCAGGTCATCAACTCCTGTTTATAAATGTACCCTTTGAATAGGTGGATGGCAATCGCTTGTAACTCACTATTAGGGTTCAAATTATATGGGGAACATTTCTTCGAGGATATTAAAGTTCCAAGCAATGTTGGATTGTTGTATCACATAGTTTGTATAATTTTACATAGAAGTCTAAGAGTTTTGAATGAAAGAGTTCCTTGAAATAGAAGTCGAAGACCATGTCAAGGAATTCATTCATTCAAAACGCAGATATTCCACACCCAATTTATCTGTTCAGCTATTATTTTTGTGGAAAGTGAGGAACGACTCTGAGATGCGATTTTGCGAAGCATCATAAGCTGAGATTTATATATTGGGTTCTGACTGGGTGAAGTTTAATACATTGGATTATGATTGGGTGAAGTTTAATAACTTGGATTATAATTGGGTGAAGTTTAATAACTTGAATTATGATTGGGTGAATGTTAACCATACTAACCGATTGGACCGTTCTCTACAGAGAAGTACTTAGCTACTCCATCTTTGTTATGTCCGTCAGCGATATTATTAATCCCATAGTCAGCATTCATCGGCCAATGAGCTATAGCATGAGGCCAAGGGTAGAGAGCTTTATATTCTGCAAAAAAAGGAAGCATCGGTAATTTCTAATCAGTACAATTCACATTAGCATAAACATAAAACATCCAACTACTGTGAACTAAAAGTCCTTATTGTGGTGAATCGGATGTAAACAAATTTATTATTCTTATCAGCCCTTTTAAAATTGTTATATTGAAAATAAAATCAATACCCTGCATCAATGTCAAGGCCATCACAAATCATTAGTTAAACTCCACAATCAGTCTAACTTGAATTTATGTCCAGTAATCGATTTCAATAATGTTTTATCAAAGAAACCTAATAAGGTTATGATGAATACAAACAATCCAATCAAATACCTCATCAACAAATGATGATTTTGAGTTTAATGATCAGCCAGAGTGCTAAAATATTTTATCATTTACAGTTTCCATAATTAGTCTATAGGACTTAATTATTATATAACATAGTGTTCTTGCCAAGGCTGAAAGACTAATGCCTGCCAAGTTAGCAGTCGTACTTCAACAACATAACAGCATTTGGCAGAGTTCATTGCGGAATTCTGATATTTCGTACATGATTGTAATTTTCCTCTAAATATCACTGTTTAAGCCAGGTACACCACAAACATTGCGGGAAATAATGTGACAATCCATTAAAATTATGTGTTTATCAAACATATTCTGACCTTGATTTGATAATTGATTTTAAATGCTTAAACTAGTGCATGCCAAGTAAAGACACCTTTTGATCGTGGTCCAACACTATAAAAGCGTTCGCCACACTTCATTATGGAATTTTGCTATTTCGTGCATGTTCATTCATTCACTGAATAAGTGTTTAAGCCAGGTGCACCACAAACATTGCCAGAAAACATGTGACATGAGACTAAAATGATGTGTTTACAAAGCATATTCCAACTTTGATTCCTTGAATGATTCATGCTTACGGTTTGGAAAGCATATGCTGAAGGCTGCACTTAGCTCCTCTTGTGTTAAGGAGGTATCAAAGTACATTGAACAGAGTATGCCGGCATGTAGTTCTCTTGTATCATTGATTACAGCACCGATCTGTACTGAGTCGTATTCATCATCAAGTAGACCACTGAAGGATCCTCTAGGAAAGAAAGATCTCAATAAATAAGAAAATATCATAGGTGAGAAACAGACAATAATGGGTCAGCCACGATACAACTCCCGAAGAAAGGATTGTTCATGTAGAATTAGAGAATCTTTTTTGCAAAAGAAAGTAAGCTGAAACCCTGTTTAAGTCACAAACGACGATCTTTAGATCTATCATAAAGATAAATGGCTTAATCTGAAAGCTTGCAACTTGTGATGGTGATGGTGATGGCTGATGATCTAAATGTCAGTTTCTTTTTGTAGGATTTAAGTCTGTGGATTCATCATACCTCAAATCTGTTCTCTCTTCACCATCCTTGTAGGTTTTTAAGACTCCGTTCTCCTGATCATATGTTACTGCAATCTGTATCCAGGCATCTATAAAATTATATAAATTTTGTTCTCAATCTTTGCCCTGAAGACACTCAAAGGTAGTGCAGTATAGGACCAAGTTCTAGTATATACAAGCATATGGCTGTTTGTTCCAACCGCAAATATTCGAGGCAGGTGTATGCAAAATATTGAGTGTGTATATGCAGTGTTAATTCAAAGTACACCTGTTACATCTACTCAACCACACTGGCTTTCAACGAGGTGCCAGCGTACAACCCATTTCTATTATTTACAAGTATCAGGTTGTTTGCGGTACACCTGCCTCCATTATAATGTTTCAGATACTGAGTCAGTACACTGCATACTTACCTTGAGGAAAAAAGTCTGATTCAGCTTCACTATAAGCAATGCTTCCATCTGCTGGGTCATCAAACCTACGGAGAAATCCTGACGTTCCGCTACAACACTTCCAGAAAATATGACCCGACTGACCCTGAGGTCCCATTGAGAATAAGGGTCCTGCCTTAGCGCTGTCCTAAAGCAGTGAAACAGTAGTACAGATTTATTGAAATAACGTGTTGTTCAATAATTTCAGGTTTTGAATGAAGCTGAATTAACTGACTTGAAACACTCGTTCAAGGAGTCTAGCACAGATGTGGGCAAGAGATCTAAGACTGGAAAAATCCTAGTTTGAATTTGTTTTACATATAAAGTGCAGTGACCTATTTTGAATGCTGAATACAAAATAAGCTAAACTGATTTTCATAGGAAATTGTTTCTGCTGAACAATTGAAGTCGTGTCTATTAGTTTTCTTATGGGAAATTGAGAAAGCCTGCTGCACATGAGTCCACAAGCTTACCAGATCAATGAACATTGTCATCCATGTGAAGGAGTCTGTCACACTGAGCTTACGGTTAGTATTCGGTATCTCTATCCGTGATGACCTGGAGAATAGGATAGATGATTCGATAGATGTAGGGTTATCACGCGAAAAGTGAAAATCCCCTCACAACAAGTACGTAAGTTATTAATTTTCAACAGAAGGCACCAACAGGAGGAATATATGTCCTACATACTACTCATCAGTATGAGCAAGATAAATTAACAGACAATACTAAAACTTAGAACTTTGGGCAGACAAATCTCATTTATGACACGTGGAGATAAATTTGAGTAACTGATCATCCATTAAAGAAGGAAAAATGACAAACTTATCTATCTTGGGACTTTGGGGAGATCAAATGAATGAGGGGGGATAATTTTTATTTACTGATCATCCATATAAAAAGGACAAAATAACAAAAACTTATCTAAGTTAGGGCCGAGGAAAGATGAATCTGACCTATGACTTGCGATAGATCATTTTAACTCACTGATTATCCATATAAGATGGGTAAAATAACAAAAACTTATATAACTTAGGACTTTGGGGAGATAAATCTAACTCAAGGTTCAAGGGAGATAAGTCTAATTTATGATACAGGGGAGATAAGTCTAACTTACTGATCATCTGCACCTGTAAACTTGATAGCTCTGTTTGGGGTCCCCCAGGGTCCTGAAGTCCATTCTGTGTTATACAGTACTGCATCATTCCCGTTACCTGAGAGAGCAAATAAAAGGTCACATCCTAGAGGAGCATTTTCATGACATGCAAACTAGGAAACAGCTCCACTCTCATAGTATTTCACCTATTTTAGAATTGAAATTGAAGTTGAAACTAAAGTAGTTCCTGTTTCTTGTAACATCCGAAGGGTCAGGCCACTGAAAAACAACAGCTATTTTCATTGATTCATTCACTTCCAAGGATGGAGTGATCTTAAAATGTGTACAAAGTACTCATTCCATTCATCGTGGAGCCAACAATATAATAATTTTGACACTAGAACCTTTGTTTATTTAACATCAAATACCTGAGAGATCTTTTCCTTCGTACTGATTATCGAACATCCAGAATCCAACAGGATGAGGGAAGGCCTGACCTGAAATTTAAAACAGCATTATAGAACAATAACAGGATGGTAGGATGGTACATGCTTGATGTTTACTGACAGGCAATTGAAAAACCTTTGCGGTGTAGTTTCATGATTAATTGAGGATGAAGCATCTATAGAAAACAGTGCAAAATAACAAACTTTAGATGCTATCATTGGATGCCTTTTCAAAACTACAGAATATTGCTTGAAACTTTCACGTACCTGCGAAGGTTAAGTCTATCATTTCGAGTCCCACGCACATCACAGCTAAATAAATCCAGTTAGAAGTCATATCTGTAAATCCTCCCAGAGCAAAGCAATATCTTATGCTCGAGCTAGCCAATATATGTTCACTTAGGTTTTCCAGTCGCTCACCGTACATACATATTCATCACTTTAGTTATGGTACCTACACTTATATGTTGTGTACTGATTAGTTGCTTGATGATTAATTTTTCGAGTTTCGTTGTTGGAGCTCTGTGAGCTGAGCTGAGAACAGTTCAGTATTGATCGCTCTTTATTAGCCCATTGTTTGAAGTTTCAATTATTGATTAATTTATTTACTTTACTGTCTTAAGTTGTGTCTCAATCAACTTAGCTGTTTTGCAAGTTGTCAACAGTCAATAATAAGAAATTGCTCAAACTCCTTGTATGAATAAACAATCTGCGATTTCCGTCTTGATGTTTGAAACCAATTAAAGTCATAAGCTTTATTAGAATCCAACTGTCAACTTGTAATCTGATAATAATATTATTGTTATTGTTTGTTTAGAGCCTTTATTTCAACAAACTTTAAGAATCAAATTTAAAAATAAGTGAGCAGGAAAGGCACAATTCTTTGCAGCTTGTTAGTAATGGCCAAGTTCAATAGGTTTTGAGACAATAATGTTATTTCTTATTTTTTAAACATCAGTGAAAACAACTATAAAACAGTGTGAATCATTAATTAACAGCCAACCGAATAACAATACAAAGGATGATTCACAACTTGTTAAACCAAAGGGTGAGAAACTGGGACACAGGCATTTAAAATTGAAATAATTCAAATACGTTTATTGTTAGCGTTTTAAATTTTGAAGAACCATATGTCATGACAGGTTTATATAAAGTCAAAAAGCTGGTATAATATTGATTGATGAAAATAATTAAACACTGTTTGTGCAATGATCAGTTACGCCGCATCATGAGTTTGTGATGCCCTTGATACGGTAATTACATAAAAAAGGAGCATATATTTAACATATCATGAAAGGCTGTATACTGTATGAATTATCCTGTAAAAATATGGTTAATTTGGTTTCATACATTACACTATTTTGTTAGGTTGACCATGTCATCCTGGACGAACGTCTCCCACAACGTGTAAAAGAAATTACTGCAAATTTTGGGCGAAAACTGAAGAAGAACGTTTTTTATTCATAGGATTGATTGGTATATCATGTCAGAATTTCTTCACAAAAAGACAGGGACTAACAGTTTGAAAAATACATGAACTGATATATATATAGCTTCATATATGGCTACGTATGCCACACCTACACAAACAGTTTCCAGGGCGTCTCCTCCTTCTCGAGTAGCGTATCTGTACTTACCTGATAATGTGACCATGTGAGGTTACTGGATTCTCTAGGGTCAAGATGACACTGTGAGTCACCATAAGCTACAAACAGTCAATAAAATCATGGCTGTGATTGGATAGGAAAAACCAATGTAAAGGATGTGATTGGCTTTTTGGTGGGGGGATCTGAGCCAATCAGAGTCATCAAAATGGTGTAATGTTGTGGTGTAAACAGTAAAAAACATCATAATTGGAATATCGAATTATTTTTTTTTACACTTTTATTGGCAGTCTGTTTCATTCCAGTAGCGGAATGTTTTCCGAATTGTTTCGAAGATGGACTCATAAGTCATGTATTCCCCCATACCAATTTAGTTACTATCTGTTTTAATTCTGATATTTGAAACTTGTTTTTATTTTATAAGGTTACTGCCTACCTGCTTGTTGGCAAGTAGAATCACTCTGACACATAAGGAGACATTGCGGTAACGATACAGCGTTGACTGTCTGCTGCGGATCTTTTAGTCTTTTACCATCAAAATTGTTAGTCTTAAAACTTGAGTCTAAAACTGAAGAAGATACAAAAATTTTATTGTATTTTATTGTATTGTGCGTATACAAAAAATAGACTTTCGTAGGAATAGCAACAGTTTGATACTCGTTACATGGAGGGTCACCTGGTCTTGGACATGATTGTGTCAAACAATAGATTGATTAAAAGACTAATTCCCTGAAGTCAGCCCCGATTTGATGTAAAGTCACATACGAACAGAGACTGTGTTCCTTAATTTAACCTTCATGCATTCACTTAAGGGTTAGCTGTTAGGGTTTGTTATGGCCTGAGTAAATAGCATAACTTTAGTGGTAGTATTTGTTGATCAGACACATTGTTATAATGGCATACCCTCAGATTTGCAGAGGTCCATAGTACGTTTGACCTGTGCCTCACTAAGCGCGACGTCGTACAGCTGTAAGCACGTCATAATCTGATTGGATGTCCAAAAGCTTTGAGAGGTCATATCGTTAGCTTCATCGTAATCAATCTTTGACCCCACAGTCAATGTGAGGTCTGTCTTTGAGATGTACCTGTTAGGAAATCTGCAATAAGTAAGAGTCACTGGCATATATTATATGTATGAGGGGAACATGCATGAGTTATTGAAGGCTGTTACTGGGACTTTAATCAATGTACAACACAAAAGCTGCCAGATTTTGAGCTTAAGATCCTGACAAAAAGTGTTATACTGACTGCATATTTCCACAAATAGCCATGCTATGTATTTTTCCACTTATCCATAAATTCATATCAATGGTAAGACCCATAGATATAAAAAATCGAGTTAGATTGGTCATTGCGTGATCATGCCTATCCATTAATGGTAGCTGTTTAAGCCTCAGGTTCAGGGACTTAGGCAATCTAGACCATAAGGCTACTCAATAAAACTGCTTCTACAGCCAATCAACTTCTTGCGGTGATGTGATCAGCTCAAAACTCTTACTAGAGTGTAACATTCCGACATGTTTTAAAAATGTCTACTCACTTCCCACTGACCAATAGCTGTCCGTTTACAAACAGATTATATGTTTTGGTGTGAAAGTCGTAGGACCCGGCCACATGCATCCACTGATCCAGAGGCTGAAGGTGATCGTCAAAGTAAGACACTGCATTCGAGATTGAAGGTAGCTCGTGGTTTGAGTTCCTCTGTGTAGTTCTGAATTAAAAAAGATACATAATATAAATAATTATGTTTTTTATCGGATTTGTTGTTTATTTGTTATTGATGTTTGTATTTCATTGTTATTTATTTTTATAATTTGTTATTTATGTATAATTTATATATCATTATTTATAATATATATATATTATTCTTTTTTTATCTTATTAATACTTATAATAATATATTTATAGTAATATATTCATTGTTTATAAATTATTGGAATCACTTGTAATTTAATTGTGATATCTTGTAATATATCTTGATTTTAGTGATAAATGAGGATGCTATTTAACCCACTATTTGAAAGACCCAATTATGCCCTGCATAGGGACTCCCTTTTGCCTATCATATAAATCTCACCTCATATACATTCTAGCTTTACCATCTAACTGCATACTGCAGAATAAGAAGCCTGGTAGACCACTGTCCTGTTTATCGTTGGCTTCTGTAAACAATTAAATCAATCAATATTGAACCGCGATTGATTATTTGCAGAGACAAACAAAATTAGCCACTCTGCAGAATGTCAAGTGACAACATGGGGTTATATTTATTTATTGATTTAGAGTCAGCAGGTTTAGTAGAGATGTAATTTGACCACCCATAAATAACAAAGGTCAACATGTTTGAGGCACTTAGGCCATCATTTATTCCCAACTATTTATGTATGTCATACTCCTACGCAAACACCTGGTTTTAGAAATCACATACCGTCTGATGAGTTAGCTGTGAACATTGAATTTATTTTTAACTGTTCTACTATTTTGGTTGTGTGAAAATTCCCAGTAGATCATCATGAAGTTAACCATTATGCCACCACATAAATGTGAATACTCGCGAAGATAGTAGACTATAATACCTACCAGCACCTGAGGTAAATCTGAACCCGAGTATACACGTCCTAGTGGATAGTGATGTAGGATATTTGACCCAGGCAACAGCTGTAGCTGAGAACTTAACGTCCAAGGATCGATGCGCGTCAGCAAACAATACTGCTCTGTCATTGGTTGGCCCATCGAGATACAGAGCTCCTTTAAAAATAGTTACAATTTACCAAAATAATATAGATTTTAGGATCAATTTATCAAAGAATCCTTTTTTGATATAACCCATTTAGAAAATAAAGTAATTGCAACAGACTCAGGTTTTTTAGTGTGATTTTATAGCTCTCAGTCTAACTTTGAATATTGCCCTACAATTTCATAAACATCCTGCAGCCCACATCTTACAACCGATACCAGAAATCTGAGGTTCTTACAATAAGTTTAATCAGATGGAAATGCTATGGCGTGCTGTCAGAGGCTGCACTAGATTTCCAAAAGGTGGTTATTCATGCGGACTAAAAAATGTGTTCAGCAACTGTCACATACCACAATTAAGGCATCACTTGATTTTGGACTATCATTTTTTAAAAGTATTTGCTACCGAATGGAGATACTCAATAATTGTCATAACCATCTAAACAGATCACGCTGTCAATCCGATACTGGCCTACTAGAGAAAAATCTTTTATTGCCTAATGGAAGCCAAGCACATTTTCTAGGTCACTGTGGTATGTTTTATTTATTACCATTTGCATCACCAAAAGGTCCAGCTTCATTGAAGTGAACACCAGATTCACTACCGGAAAGCGTCTGTAGATCAGGTGATCGACCAGTGATCTCTCTCAGTCCGTACCTTTGTGTGAGCGGCCAGAAAGCTACCGGGTACGGCAACGAGTGCTCATCAGCTGAGAAAGATAAACAGTTGAAATTATTAGCGCAAATTTGACTCTGTCCAAGATTACCAATATGGCGCAATCATAGACTGAATTCAACACAAAAATTTCCCGCTGATTGAGGAACATTAAAATATTATTCGGGGTCCCATAGTAAACAAACGTCAAAACTGAAGGTGTCTTTTATTGATGACATACACCTGTTGTGGAGAGTGTAATATATGCTGATGCTTATTTGAAGTTTTTTCCTTTTCATTTTTGCAAAGCAAGCACAGGCCTGGACTCAATGTTTTGATGGATAATAATACAACCAATGCAGTTCTACGTATGGCTGTTATATGGTAGGAGATGTTTTGGGCCAAAAAATAAACAGGCAATTCTCTACTTTTCGAAAAAGACTATACACTTTCTAAAGTATACTAAATTCACTATTATAACTAAACTACTGTATGTTATGCTTACTATAAACTATACAGGCGTCTCTTGTGTGGACAAACTGGATCAGACTCAGAGCTTCCTCATAAAACTGGTAACAATTTATCGGGTTGTTTCCTTTGTAATTATGTAATTTCACTTGGTCCAGAGTTATGACGTGATGGCCGATGAATCGTGATACCTCAGGCTATCAGTCAGAATAAAGCAAAACATAGATAGACATTGACATATTGACTTTGATTCATTCACTGGCCAGTACAGATCGAAGCAAATAACGCCATGTGGATTAACTGTTGCGTTCAGCTGTTGGGCTGGGTAAAAAAGTCAATGTCAACTCAGAGGGCACTTTTCTGAAAGTGAAGCTTGAGGTGATGGTGAAACTGAATACTTTTTAAATTTATCTGACAGCTATGTGACTATCATTTGCTCTTTGCCAACCAACAGTAGATCAGAACTAACGTGTTGGCAACCGCATGTCAAGGCTATGGTATCAGAGTCCTCTCAGTGAATAACTGGGAACTATAAAATAACTTACTATTCCATCAATGTAGAGAGTATAGACACCTAAGTAACCGTCATACACAACTCCTATCCATCTCCAGCTGTACCTCTCCAGCTGACCGGCTGTCGTGTGGTCCACTCCTCCGATGCTGTAAAACAATAAAATGCGTATCTAAAACAATACAATGTTCTCAAAAAAGTTACTCAATTTTCATTCAATTAATTCAGTTAATGAGCCAGTACCTTCGCTGTGATTCATCTGTAGAGTTATCTTCTGCGAAATACTGCTGGAAGTGGATTTGAGAACCATATTGGATGTTTGATTGCATCGTCATTTCATGATATAGAATAAGAAATCTGAACTTATTTGACATAACATGAATAAAACAACTTTACATGAAGTCATTATCATATTTTCACCAGGCTTCATTTGGTCGTTTTAGATTTTTCATTATATCAACAGTTCAGTTTTCCTGTATCAGTGGTAAACATGGTATGAATCCCAATAGAGTTACGGAATTTTTGTGCTGAGAATCAAAATCATTGACCAGCTGCTCATTTTCACATCTAAACTACAATTGAGGTACAATGATTCATTTGATGATGATTTGTGTACTCCAAGACCAAAGAGTGGTAAAAAAATGTAGCAATTCAAATTAACAAGTCCAATATAGTGTTATAATCTCCCACTCCACGAAACACCCTTCCATGTACTCACCTGACTGTGATGTCGTTTCCATCAGCTTTGATGAGATCTTCCACAAACTCGATGATGTCGTTACCATTCTGCCTATAGTGTACGGCGAATGTGAAGGAGTGGATATAGCGAGTGGTGAGAGGGGGGAATGTGATCGTCTGTTCTGCCCACAGGGCTAGAGCATTGCCAGCTCGTCCTCTGGGACCTTTAAAATAGCAATAATATCAAATAATCAAAATTATTATTATAACCTAACCCGCTCATGAATTTTATTCTCCAGAACTGATTCAACAACATGTTCATCTCTACAGCAATTGCAATTTATTATACAGGGTAGTTATAACAAATGGGAGTTGCGTCAGATAACTAAAAATATTTTGGTTACGCAAAACAGTTTAGGAGCTTTTGGGCACTTCTTTGACAACAACTGCGAAAATAAACTAAGCTCAGTCAGATTAGAGCCTTAGTCTAAGTATAATATTATATTCACCTGTCCACCACCAGCTCGTTTGGTTGTTGCTGACTGCCTTTCTACCTGCTGGAGACATTTCTTTCAGGCTATACTCCTTAGTGATTGGGAAAATCAGACTCGGTGTTGGCTTGTAGTCCTTTCTGTTTGTTTTACACTCATTTTTGACTCTTTGTATTGCGTCGTGTGAAAGAGGCATATCATGCCATTGCACACAAGCTATTCCAGAATCTCTGTTACTGGAAAAATAAATTGCATGTTAATATTTTATCTTTAAAAATCTGATAATAGGGTATCACTGCAGTAATCACCTGACCTTGGTTTTCAAGTAAACCCAGGTCGACCTCAAATTTTTTTATCATTGACTCTCACTGGGTGTTCCAGGAAGTTGCTTTGTAGGATTATCACTAACACGCCCTATAAAAGTGTGTGAGATTGTAACTAGGAAGATTTGAATAGATCAAGTGTCATTTTGGAACCATTGAAGCGAGTCATCTCCACCATTAACACATTTTAAACCATTTCCACCATTTACACAAAGCTCTATTCTCGCAATTAGTATGATATTGTTGAGAATCAGAACTGTTTTTGGCTCCAAACATCTCATCAGAGATGACTAGCATCCATATTTTGAATTGCTCACAACACAGTAGGCCTATATAGGATGGGACCATGAATAAATTAATATCGATACAAGTGACCTTGACCTCACATTAGGAATAATTGTTGTTATATGTCAGACAAAATTATGCCAATGAAATAGTTTTACTTCAAATGCAATTGGCAGGTAGGTTCCAACTTCTTCCTAGGAGTTGGTTACTACGGAATTAAAAATTCAATTGTTGATGCCACTTACTAAAGAGTGCTAGGATTTCCATATTCAATTATTCCGAGCGCAGGTCCCATTTTAGTCACATGACTTCCATGTGAGTAGCTCTTCACCATGACATCGTTAGCATATAAGTATGACATCCCTAGAATGGAAATAAAGCAGCTGATCATCAGATGCTTCGTTTTATAGAGAAAAGGACTGTTGTAGTCTGAGTAAGTTTCATTCGTTTATTGCATCAGCCTTCCTTCTATTAGCCGTGACAAATTTTCAATTATGATTTTGCCATCATTTGGGAGTTTATTAAACAGTAAGGTTTAAATCAGAGACTGGAGTCTACTTTAGTTATCTTCGAGTTATTTGTTATTGTAATCCTAACAAAACCTCTTGTGGGTCATCTCGCCGAGTAAGAAAAAGGTATTTCTGCCATACATCAATAGAAAGGCCCTCTTGTGGACCAGTGAGAATCTCTGACTAATTGACACATGGCTTGAACATATTGCAGTGAAATGTATGACCACCAATAGTGCATGATCAACCGCAAATCTGCCTTTTATTAGAACCAAAACACAAACCTTGTCCATAGTTATAGACGACAGCGATGTAGTTCCACTTCCTGATCTTTAGTACACCAGTATCTGATGATACAGTACCTTTAACTGCCCCGTCAGTCTCAGAGTAGTGAGCGTAGTAGAGCTGTGACTGGTCAGGGTTATTCCAGATGTGTGGAGCACTCGTGTCTCCAGCGGCGTCTTCCCAGATCCTGAATATTGGTCCTCTCCTACAGTAAAAGAATTGTGAGATTTCATTGATATCCGTCTTTTGATGAACTGACAGTTATTCCAAAAGTTTCGTGAAATTAGTTCATTCTCATTTAGTGTTTCTAGTACTTTTTATTGACTATTGTAATCAATTTCTAATCAATTTTCGCATTGATTTTTAATTCATTATGACTATTATAAATTGAAAAATTTGATTGATTACGACAGCCAATAAAGTATATCAAAAAAAGATGATGGAAATGAACTAATTTTGTGAAATAATTTCCAAATAATCAAACAATGGATACCATATCTGGTAGGTATGGCTTTAATATAAACCACTTAAAGACTAAGTTGAAGGTAAATTAACAGCTGATAAATCACTGATCCATTTTCGCACTTCATGCATAATAGGGAGATTATTCTACAATATCTATAAGGCGGTTGATTAAAATGATTGATTAAAACAGGTGGTCATATCACATGCCACATCCTGAAGCATTGGCGGCAAAATATTGGTGCCGCAATTCAACACCAGGTTGCTCTCTGTTTGGTCAACCAAACCCCAGTAGTGGGATTTGATTCCACGCCCATCAACAATTACAAGCTGAAGTACCGCGCTCTGACCAACTGAGCCACCTCCTACTCCTCACATAATAATTCATTTTCAAATTGTTAGATTAACTCACGCGTTTCCCGGTTTGAACCAGGCAGTGAGCGTGAAACTGTTTACATCTAGCTGTCCATCAGCATTGTCAATGATACCGTGTGAGTCAAAAGATTGTCTGAAGAAGAACGAGCCTCCTTCTTCGCCTATAAGAAAACAGAGGGGAATGTTTGAGCAGCGCTCGGCAGTTGAATAATGAAAGCTTGATAAGTAGCTCAGTTGATATAGATTAACTGAAAATAATCTTATAAATATCTAATAATCTTATTTATATACATATATTCAGTGTTCTGAGTAAGTGGGAACTGGTGGGAACTGAGTTTTTACAAAGAAATATAGAGGGGGAACATTTAGAACACAGTTCCCACTGCATTCTGTAAAAAACAGTGTGAAGTTGTCTCTTTTGACCAGATATCAATCATACTATTACAGATCAATATTTCTGCGTAATTTGATGTAGAAATTGCAAAAGATTCTCAAAACGGTTTTCAACACAGAGAGAGTTGAGTACCCACAAAGAATAAAATTCCACTTTATGTTTAGATGACTGGGGGGGGGGATATTTTCTTGTCACCAATACACCAAATCAACGGCAACTTTGCCTAAGACAGACCTGGAACGATCCAAACCTGGATTTCGGCAAGTCAACTCATGTAAAAAAAAAAAGAGTTAAGGTGAATAAATGTGGGTTTTGCAAGAATTAGTATCGGTTTGGGCAATACTTAAACTGCGGATGACTGTTGTTTGAGTCTGCTTTTAGAAGTTTCCACAATATCATATGTCCCATTTCCTTAGAAAATAATTGAGATGGCTCGAGTGTTTCACTTGAAATCCCCAGACTGCATTCACTTGACTAAGGTTAAGGGTATGGACTTGTGATCTTATGATCCAGGTTCGATTCCCGGCGCCGGCTGTCATTTCTGATTTGGCACTGGCAAGCCATTCATCCTAGCCAGGTCTGTTCGGATCAGGACCATAAATACAGGAGGTCTACTGTGTACTTGCATGCAGTATAAAGATCCCCTCTGCCTCTTCGAAAAAAGAGTAGCCGGCAATGGCGGGCAAGGGTATAGGGTACTACCCCACACAAGCCACCCGAGCTTAAGGGGGCCCGTTAAATAGGGCGGTCAAATAAGACCTAGTGCATAGAAAAAAAAAAGAAAAAAAGAGGCACAATGTTTCTCAGCCTTAAAATACGATGCTATTAATAAGATCAATACTATTCATTGATTTTAAAAATCAAGAATGTTAGTCCTCAGGATTCTGTTCTAACTCAATTTCAGCCCTTCATGTTTCTTTATTAAGATAAAATCAACCAATAAGTAAGAGTTTATTTTGCTGTAGATACCCAGTACGATCAATATCAATCAATTAAGAATCTTAGCGGATTAGCAGCTTGCAGGGGAGATAACATACTCTACTGGGTTTTTCACATTCGGAAATCGATTACATCATTCAATAATCATTCAATTCAATGATTCAATAATAGTTCTTTTGTTCATTGCTATGAGAGCACTTTGACATCAACAGTGGTTTTTTAAGCTTGCCTAAACACTTTAAAAAACCCTACTGGATTGCCAGCTTACCATACGGTCCGTTCTCGATAGAATAGTACTTGGCCACTCCGTCTTTGTTGATACCATCGGCAGCATTGTTTATTCCATGATATGAATTCATCGGCCAGTGAGCTTTAGCATGAGGCCACGGGTAGAGAGATCTATACTCTATAATAAAGAGAAAATGTCAGTGACATGTTTATGGATTGGCATGGTGGCTAAACTTACCAATAGGCAAAAAACTAAAGGCTGCACATACCGATCGGCAGACTAGCTAAAAAGATAAGATTAGCTAATGTCCAAACACAAGATATGCTGATAAGCTGATGACCAGACTTACTGGTAGCCAGACTTACTGGTAGCCAGACTAACTGGTTGCCCGACTTGCTGGTGGCCAGACTTACTGGTTACCAGACTTACCAATAAGTAGACTTACCAATAGGCAGACAGAGGCTGTAGGCAGCACTTAGTTCTTCTTGTGTCAGAGCAACATCAAAGTACATGGTACATAGAATGCCTGCTGTGAGTTCTCTTGTGTCCGCTTCTCGAGATCCGAGTCTAACATAGTCATAATCATCATCTAACAGTCCAGTGTAGCTTGCCCTGATCATAGAATATAGAACGTAGAATACAAAATGTAGAATATACAAGATAGAGAATAAAATTATGGATTACGGGATATTGGATATATGTTATAAGACTATGGGATATTGGTTATGAGAATATAGATTGTTGATTATAGGATATAGGTTATAGGTCCTAGAATATAGAATATAGAATATAGAATATAGGTTATAGGTCCTAGAATATAGAATATAGAATATAGAATATAGAATATAGAATATAGAATATAGAATATAGAATATAGAATATAGAATATAGAATATAGAATATAGAATATAGAATATAGAATATAGAATATAGAATATAGAGTATGAATTAAAAATATAGAGTATATATTGAAGCTGAGGTTGGAGTCTATATGAGTTGGAAGGGAAGAGTAAATGTTGGCTACTAGGCTTTAAGTTCTTCGCACAGTTAACATTCAGTTTACACTTCAGTTAACACTCTCTAACCTTCTTTAGGATACATAGACTCTAATACCTTTTTTGAATATTATATGCGATTTTTTAACTAATGCAGCTCAGACTCCTTATATTTTTATTGTTCCATGTATGTGCCGTACATTCGATACTATCAACCTATCGCAGGATGGATATTAGAATTTAGGCAATAAACAAACTTCAAACTTCAAACTTCAAACTTCAAACTTAGACTCTAACCTTAAATGTTGCGCTAGCTAACATTAAGTTACCCCTTGACTAAACTTTAGGTTATATTTACTCTGCCATGGTGTGTATATATATATATATATATTATTCAAAGGCGCATTGCTTTCTTTGGTTTTTTAGGACTGACGATCTCCTAATTCAGTATCAAGCAAATTCATGTAAATTTTCTTAGAGATAAGACAAAGTTGACTCATAATGCTTGTCAATCAATTCAGATGGAGTTTATATGCCATGACAAGCAGAAAAAAATAAAAGACAACAAATTTTTAAAAAAAACATAGCTTTGTTTTGAACTTTATTTTCAATACTTTAACTGGAGAACAATCCCCTGTTCCAAGGTCTTCAAAACACCACTGCATATGTTCTTTGATACCAATAGACCTAATGTAAATCTATACAGGACACTATATGGAGCGTAAGAATTGAGGCACTGAGGCATTTGATTGTGGGCAACGCAACAAAAATTGATGGTGTATTAGCATTGGTGTCATCATTGACTTGCAGCTCATACACCAGAACTTTTGCCATGTCTAGGTTTAATTTTCATACCTCATGTCCACCCGCTCCTCACCATCCTCATATGTCTTCATCACACCGTCTCCCTGGTTATAAGTTATGGCCAACTTCATCCATTCATCTATGAGCAAGGTCATAGGGTCAGAGAGTCATGGGGTCATATGACATAGGGGCACAAGAACAAGGTCATAGGGTCATAGGGTCACAAGAACAAGGTCATAGGGTCATAGGGTCACAAGAACAAGGTCATAGGGTCACAAGAACAGAGTCATAGGGTCAAAGTTTCGAAACCTAAATAAATCGGTCACCTTTTTTGGCATTGAGGTTATGATACCAATATTGACCGATTTGGACATTAAACATATCAAGGGAAAGCTAATCAAACACAGATTCGGAAAATATCAGTTTCAGCATGATTAGCCAGCAACTCACCTTGAGTAAAGAAGTTTTCCTTGTTGACAGATATTGCCGATCCGGTAGCCGGGTATCGATTATCAAACCTGGCATGTAGACCTGATGAAGTGTAACAACATTTCCATATGATATGTCCACAACACTCCTTCTCTCTACCCATTGTGTAGATAGGACCTTCGTCTGATGACGCCTATGTAAATCAAGTAAAACAGTGTACCATAGTTAGCTGAATAACACAAGTGTCACCCACGGATAAATCAGATGAACTTACGAGTAGGATGTTGCTCAGTTGGTCAGAGCATGCAAGTTCCACACCAGTTTGACTTCCACACTATGATACTTGCGTACACAAGTTTAGCTTAGGTTTAGTCTATTTGGCCACCAGAGGATCTGTGAGCATCAACACAAAGTGATAATTGTTGCCTGACTTGGCCACAGTACTAAATTCTCCGATAAAATACTTAATGTCGGTGACAAGTCTGAGATAAAATACCCGCGGATTATTACTTATTAAATATTACAAGCAAATCAAATCACATTAGAGTCAGAAATTCAAAATAACTATTGAAAAATCAGGTATTTAAATTATGCATAAGAAACCTTTTTTTAGGTATCATTGATTGATTGATTGATTGATTGATTGATTCCCACGAGTGTTGAGTGTTGAAATTTTCCTGTTTGAACGAATTTTTTGAATAAAGTCGGTCAGTCAGACTAACCTATTTTCTAACAGCAGTTTAGGGTCTACCCAAAGTGTTGGCTCTGATTGGTGCTAGGTCAATGACTCTTTCAGGAAAGTACCTATGAACTTGGCATTGCATAATTCATAATTAATGTGGGATATTTCATTTTGAAGAACGAATGCGGTTTCAAACCCAAGACTCTCGGATTTCTAAGTAGCCACACTAACAAATTAGCGATCAGGACATGTGATCACAGAGTCCTTGATCAGATGAAAACCTGCCCAAAAACTACTTCCATTGATAAAGAATTAGGCAATGCCAAGGTCCAAGGTACTCTCCAGTAAGTACCATATCACAGTCAACAAATTGATCATCTCCCAATCTTTTGAAGGTTTATCAATCATCAAGTGCACCGTTGATTATAGATTCTCAGAAAACACCTATAAATTGTGAGGCCCAGTTGAGACAATGACCCGTCAAATATCAATTTGTTCCATTGTGCAAATCCACCTAAGAATAGACAAAAAATCAATTTCGGCTATTTTTAAATGCCTGTTTGATTGACCTGGAAATGAAGCTCAATAGCAGAATAGAAATAACCTAAGAAAGTCCTACTCAATGTTTTGACAAGTTGCTGTGACAGTTCCGCAATGCAGTGTTTCTGATTATCAAGTTTAGGCTAGATCCAATAGCAATTATTTTCATTATGTTCTTATAAAGCTGAGAAGTTTTGATAAATATCAACGGTAACTGTAAATATGATAGCCTCAATTGTTCTTATGCACATGTTTCTTCGCTGAGAGATTCGCCATAAATAAATTTTATCTAATAATAAACTTGAATTCTTGATATATAATCAGATAACTGTGTGGACCAGAATATAACCATAAAGTCAAAGCCCAATATCAGTCATGGCGAAATATGTCAAAACCGCCTCTTGGTAAGATGGTACAGATATTTGTTAGAGCCGTTACATACCTTTCAACATTTCGGAAATAATTGATGATTAAGAGTGCAGCTCCGATAGTGGAGAAATAGTATTATGATAAAATGCTGGATTTGCGATTGCATGCAATCCTTGGGGAAAATGGTAGCTATTGTATTAGCCTAAAACAGGTGAACTTATTAACAATTACACAATAATTGTTTCATGAGGAATTATATTCCCCTGCTCTTACCACGACTGCACGCAATTAAAAGTACTACTCACCAGGTCGATAAACATAGTGAGAAAGGTAAAAGAGTCGGTGACGCTCAGCTTCCTGTTCAAGTTCGGTATTCGAGCGTATGAGGACCTGTAAAGAGAAAGGATTATTAGCCTAGAAATACAGAGCTGTATTGTGAATTCCACGCTGTTTCCAGATATTCTTAATTTGTGCACTCAAGCTTAACAATTTCATCACCAATCTTTTTGATATTGCATAATATGTATAGCGATATTTAATCGGATCGCTTATTGGGAGAAACCTTTTTACGGCGTTCCTGTTGGTGAACACAGATGGCTTACATTTATACAAATGTCAGAATGGTGTAAACTGGTTAAAGATTATTGAACTTGTTAGAGAATCTTTGAATTTGGGGTCGCTACAAAAATGAATCATAGTGAGAAAAAAATACACACAGCCTTATCATTCAATTTTACATTATTAATATCGGTAGGGAATCAGCCACCAAATGTAAAGGCTCTGATTGTCAGAGGGTTGGCATCAAAAAGAAATTTAGATTAGTTATTAAAATTGATAAAACCAACTCTCCCCTGCACTGACTTAGACAATAATCAGGGGAGATGAATCTCACCTACTGATCATCAGTAAAAGAAGAACAAGAAGACAAACACTCATCTAACTTTGAAACCGGGGTAGATAAATCTAAATAAACACTCGGGGGAGATAAATCTAACATAGGATTTGGGGGAGATAAGTCTAGCTTACTGATCATCGGCTCCAGTGAATTTCATAGCTCTGTCCGGAGTCCCCCAGGGTCCTGACATCCACTCGGTGTTGTACAGCTCTGCATCATTACCATTTCCTACAATAATAATAGACAGATTGGATAATAGCATAATCTGGTGAGAGTATGAGTTTAGTCCAATACAATAAATCACTTAGCTCTCTCTTTGTACGACCGGATTTAACATCATGGTTATCAGTTGTTCAGCTCTGTATTGATGAGGCACAATGTAGCCTTTGTTTTGCAGTGGTCTATCAGTAAACATGTGAAAATTTGAGCATTGACATGCATGTCTAAACTATCAAACCAACAAGCTTGCATGATTGTATGTGTGTAACTTCTTTGAGCCCCAAACTCATGACCCCCGCCGGATGCACTACCCCCTCTCCCGGGCCCGTTTCAAACATGAAATAAGTTAATAATAAGTTCAATTCTAATTCAGGGCATAGGCAGGAGAGGATTGCTAAACATCACTCATCTCAATTAACATGAAAACCGACCTCAGGTCACACATCGTGGCCTGGAATATTAACAATCAAGATTATAGAATAAAAATACCCACATAAATTTTGGCCGTTGTGTAAGAAGAGACATATGATATGTCTCCTAATAACGGGAATGACCTTGAACATATTGATTGGAGTAAAAATCAATATAATTCAGGTAAACCTGTGGTAAGGCTTCATTTTGGCTGTTCTTAATACAATCAGGTCAAGAACTATTGTAATGGGAAATCAATATTGGTATTTTGTACCTGATAGTCCCAGGACTAATTCGTCTTTGTTTCACCAGTAAGTAAATAAGTGGAGAATTAACGTTTATTGATTTAGAAGTTCAAACTGACAACGCAGCAGGTTCCATCGTGATTGATGAATAGTTAAATTTCATGGTTGATCGATTGTTTGATCACTTTGAACACTTTGAATTAATTGATAATTGTTAAAAGATTGATATGAATATGGAACTGATTGGTTGTCTCATGCCATATTTCAGACATCCAGATCCTTAACTATGGTAAAATTGGTTACAATTAATATTTTACCTAAGATGATCAAGTAGGCAGAATATTTTCCTCTAATACAGAATTCTGATATTATGATTTAACTTTCCGATTTTCATGTTGTGATTAGAAAATCAAGGCTTCGATGTCAGGAGCTAACACAGGACGACAGCATTATTGCATATTCACTGTGTTTCAATATGCATCCATTTCCATGGGTTTAAGTCGAGCTAAAACCTTGAAAGCTGGAACTTGAACCCTGCCCTCCCAATCTGTAACCTTAAATTATAATCACGCTCGGCCACAGTGAACTGAACCTTCAAGCTCAGCAGGAGGCACTTCTATGGATTGGACAGCCCCAAAATTTTCTAGGTTTGATTTCATGGAAGCACAGTGAAATTTACATCATTATCTATCACCGAATTCTCTAGCCTTCTATAACTTCTCCACCACATGTTAAGAATAAGAAAGAACATTGAAGCCGCATGACCTTTACCCTATGACCTCTTCTTTCCACTAAAATATATCACTATAAACGAACCTATGACATATTCGACCCTGTGACCTGACCTATGACTGGGTGAACCTATGTTGCAACAATCCTAATATTTTACCTGATAGATCTTTGCCTTCGAACTGTTTATCGAACATCCAAAATCCAACAGGGTGTGGAAAAGCTCGACCTGAAAAATAAATAAGCCTGTCGTTAACAAAGATCCCTCAAAAACATACACTTGTATCCTTTCAGCTGTGTGGCTTTTTGGTGAAATTCATTAGCCATGTCTCACTGTCTGTGTTGCAGACTAAGAGAAAAATTGGCAGTGGCCATGTTAGGCATGTCTAATTATTTTTTCCCAGACTTTTAGAATGAATAGAATGGTATATTAAAAACTACAGCGGGCTTTGTCGAAGTGAGGAGCTTGGGATGTCGTAATCTATCGGTGAGACAGGTCACGGCCACACAACATCTCATCATCTCTAAATAAGATCTTACACAGCCTAATTACATAGACATCTGTAATTTCTGTGCAATCGTAAAACATGCACCGCAAAATTTAAGAAAAATTATTCCACTGTTGGTCGATGAAGCTCTTCCCTTGTCAACATCTGCTTTCGTTCACAATTATGAGGCTTTCTCAAACTTCAAGGAAATTAAAAGATGTGCAGTTCCTGTCAAATGAAAATTTTGTATTTTCATAACACTAACCTGAGTGGGATGGCTTGAACAGCACGAGATACACCACCAGCAGTGTTACAAGTCCCACACGATTCTCCATTTTACAATGTACTTAAAGGCAATTTGTGTCGTTAACAAAGAGACTCCAAATGCAATGTAATATGAGACAGCTAAACAAATGGCAGCTCAACGGAAATAAAATGGCAGCTAATGCACCACAATCAATTAGAAGAAACTGAAGATAAAACTACCCCACCTGCATCGTATTCTCAGGCTATAATGGCGACAATGTTAGACCACAGGTAAATATAGTTAACTGTATAATAATTATAGATAATGATGATAGACCGTAGGTTGATACTATAAATATTTGATGACAATTAATAATATTGATGGGAAAAAAAAGAATTGATCACACTACTCATCTTGCAGCTTGTTTATTGTTAGCTAAGATATTGATCTCCAATAGTTCTTTTGAGACAGAATAACAAAATATCTGTTTGATTGAGGATTGAATTCCTGTTACTCCATTAGAGTGCAGAAAATGAGCTGGTCCTGGTTGGATGTTGAGTGGGAAAAATTAAATGTGTTGATTCTGATTGGTTGTTCGATGGGAGAGAGGGAATATGATGGTTCTGATTGGTTCACTCCATCTAATTAACCAATCAGTGTCTTCATATTGGCTATTGATTTCAGGTAATCAAGGCAGTTATCTGCAAAGCATTCTTAATTCTTCTTATCATGTTTCTAGCCTAGAGAATGACAGTATTTGCAGGAGAATTGTAATTCATACCCGCTAACATCACAGGACACCTTATATACTTAATACAGGCTGGCGGAAATTAGTGTCAGCTTAGTTTATGACATTTGCTCAGGTGAAAAAATAAGGCGAATCAAAAATTTATAAAAATAATTTTTAAAGACCTTGCCCAATTTTGGGGACCATGCTCTGAAAAACGATCATTAAATACGTACTATTAGTTTCAACTATGTCGGGGGGCTATTTGAGAGTTAGCCACTGTGCTCTTAATTAGACTGTGACCTTCATGATGCTACCAAATATGGAGAGGCGCTACTACAGCTTTTAAACCCCTCTAACTGGCTTAACTAACCTCTAGCTAATAGTATTCGCTCCTTTGGGGATTTCGACTAAACTTTAGCTCTGTTTATAGAACCAGATCTGGTGCCTTATCGTTCCACATAAATATCAGTTGGAGCTAATTCATACCGTTACACTTTTGACATACTCAGGCGCACATTAGGTTTGAATGTTTTTAACATTGTCTCGGACTTAACAAGGGATGTTTGGTTTGGACTGTTGAAGCACAACAATCATTGGGGACCAGCAAACCAAACTGACCAACTGAGTCCTAGCAAGCTGTTTCAAATATAGATAATAAAATACACAAATAATATATTATGTTCTGAGTTTTATTCTATGCAAAATATAAAGAAAAATCGGACGGAATCAACATGGCAAATATCCTTATAGGTAAGCTACATCGAGTTAAGCAACATATTCTACACTGTAACGTTAAGTGAAGAGGTTACCCATAATGCAATTACATTCTGAAATTACCAGACCATGGACTTTTAGAGAGTTGCATTGTGGGTAACTTGTGTGATGCATATCAAAAATACACTGTGATACTAAAAATACGCTGTGATCGGGACTAAAAAATTATTCTGATTGATTGTCTACAATAATGATGGCTGGTTAAAAAAAAAAGAAAAAAAGTTGAGATAATTAATTTAGTAAAGAGGTAAGCGTTGTTGAAGTAATATCTCACTTAAATTCCCATCAAAATAAAATAATAAATGAAAATAATGATAATCAAGGAAACCTAATTATAGCAGGACACCGAGTGATAGGAAATACCGCGTAGGGCTGGAACGATCACCTTAAATCCGTGTAGGGTTGTACCAATCACCAAAAAACCATGTTCACTCTATGACCGTGAAGAGCTCATGACAAAAAAGAAAAATAAATCTGGCATCCTTAAGTAAAATAGTAAAATAGCCTTTCAACCCGTGAATGCGATATTTCTAACAGAAGGCAGTTGCCAAATAAATAGAGTCATAGACCATAATAATATGTTCGAACAGCCACGCTCAGCTAGCATAAGAAGTGATGTCCATCAATTTTTAAAAAACTCCCAGAATGCCTAGCAGATGTAAATTTTCAAACAGAGAAGTTCTTGTTCCAAGATATATCTTTATTTGAAAGTAGCTATCCTTACTCCATATGCCTACTGGACAGGCCTACCAAAGACAGAGTTATAGCCTGTGTTCCCTATTTTTTTTATCAAGCATGATAGAGTGCATCACTTTTGCTCTGGAAAAAAAGCATTCACATCCAAGCTGGCTATTTCAAGACAAAGCAGAAGTTATAATATTAGCCCTTGTTGACACACGGTTACCAGGCCGTGGTAATAGTAGGGAAGTCTCCACCGCTGGCTGTGAGCTGATAAGATCTCCACATGATTAGTTTCTGTAAGAAAAAGAATTCAAAGTTAAGGCAAGCAGGTGAATATGGTTTGTGACACATTGTGTACTATCGTATCACAGCAAACCATCAAAAATTTAACACAACATTGCTGTCCACTGTAAACAGCAATAGTAGTGGCCGATCTCAATCTATGATTCGAAGAAGCTACGCCTTCTACATTGTGATAAATATCGCAAAGTCGGTGTCTAAATAAAACTTCCATATCAATATTTTAATGGCTAAGTTTCCTAGGATATAGTATGTGACTAAATATGTGTGGACATAGATAAAAAAATGAATCATCTTTATCTCCAAATAAAAATCAAAACTTAAAAAAATTTGCTGCCCAAATGACCGAGAAGGACTTGTCGAAACCAAATTAAAAAGCGCTAGCAAGTTTTTACAAAAGTAAAACCCAACAAGAAAAGATAGCCCAACGTCGAGAGAACTGGTGAAGAAGAAGTTTGAATGAAATGAAAACATATCCAGTGAATAGATAAATATAATTGAATAAGGATAATGAATTGAACCTTGTTTTCATATTTCTAAAGATCCTACAACAAGTCATAACTATAGTGGGTCAAGGATTGATAGGGGGATGGGAAAGTGGTATATATAGAGCTTAAATTCATTTGACTGAATGAAGTTTTCTGCATGGGTGTGTAAAATAGACTCCCCCAACTCACCTAAGTGCCACTCACATTATTGAACCACTTTTATATACTTTTCATGTGGATTGAAACTCATATAAAAAACAATGAGCTGTATAAATTTGGAGTTATCTGCTCACAATTTGCTAAAATAATTCATTTGACTTTTTACCTGCAAGCTTTTTTTTTGGGACTATGATCAACAATGGAGATATTCAGAAATGCAGAAATTCTGAACTACATGGGAAAATAATTTTAATCTTGGCATTGCTTAGTTAATTTTGACCATCAATCATTGTCATCACTCTTATTCAATGCCGAGATTATTCAAGATTGACAAATAATAAATGTAACAAGGGTGAGTAGTACAGATCATGAATAAAAAAGAAATTGCCTTCCCCTGGTTAACTCTTGACGGAGTATAATATCAAGTAGTGCAGACGAAATAAGAACAGGTCCTTAGATTCATTCGCCAGACTTGATGGAGGTCAGAGTTGATGGTGGGCAGTGTTGATGTTGGGCAGTGTTTATGGTGGGCAGAGTTGATAGTGGGCAGAGTTGATAGTGGGCAGAGTTGATAGTGGGCAGAGTTGATAGTGGGCAGAATTGATGGTGTTACAACAGGCTAATTACTGATACTGATACTTTTAAAGCCAACATTGCAAACTAAGGCAATGTATTCCCTATTTCTACCAAAGGACATACATTCTACTATATCTTTGCCTAGGAGTCCTATAGCAGGCCACATCTTACTAAAGCTATGAGGTCAGACTATTCGTGTACGTGACAACAATGAGAAGGTTCAGAACTTAAATGTGGCTGTGTGCTGCCACTTGGTCACAAAGGTCATACTCAGAGTAGGCAAATCAGATATTCTTACATAATAATTCATATAAGGCCACATATTGGTCACACTTGCCCTCACTCAAGTGCTAGTAATGTAGACCTCTAGGACATCCCAAACAGCACTAAGTCCTTCCATCTATGTATCTGTTTTTGCCTTAGCATAGTCACACAGCCACCTTTTTTGCCTAACACAACTAAAGCATACTATTATTGAAAGTCTTAGACTTCTTCGAAGAGACTCAAAACGCTTATAAATGTGACATTTTCTGTCCTATCACTACGGTAGCATACATCTATGGGTGATAAGCCTAAGCCGCCACGCTAAGTGTCAATCCAGCACACGAAATTACCAATAATATGGGTCAGTTAAACTGAGGTAGTTGGGTTGGGGCGGTCATCTTGCGTACCTTCTTCCTTTCTCACTAGAGCCAGAGTTGGGCCTCGGGCTAGGTAGACTATCACTGTATGTAGGTTGGGGCGGTAGCATACCCTTCCCTCTGCTATCTGGAGTACGAGGGATCTTGGGCTTAGCACTGAAAGCTTCCTTGTATTCATATTTGCTGAAACAAACAGAACTTAGAGAGTAAAGTACTTCATATATCAGACCCTGTAAGGTATTTAAAACAATATCTATTGTAATAATACTTGGGGAAGTTGATGAGTACAAAGAAGCTAGGGATGAAACCCACAGAAGAGTCTTTCAATTAAGAAATGCCAAGTTTTAGTAATATAAATCTAATATTTAAAATATAATATCATGGGAATCATGGGAATCATGGGTACAAATGCACATATTATCGTTGTTCAGACACTTTTCTAGTGCGTAATGTAAACTTGAAAAACAAATATAATTAGGAGTTATCCTCACTGACAAAATAAGCAGACAACTCCTCTATAAACAAAAATATTGCACCAAAACGATATGTACACCAGAATGCCTACTTACGGTTTTAAGCCGGAGGGTGAGGCTGTAGGGGTTTTTCGACTCTTACTTCCGCTCCTGGGCCTAGGGGTGAGGTTGCTGCCACCTTCTCCACTTGCTGATGTGGGCCGGCTGCCTGATCGAGTGTGCGGCCTCTCAGACATCCCTCCTATAAACATAATGGAGTGTGAAAATAATCTAGAGAAAAGTTTGATCTCACACAGTCTTCTGATCTTCAGCAATACAGATGATGGATAATTACAGCATGGAAATAATCTTACATTTCATCAGTCTCTAAAGGAAAATCAAACTGTTATAGGCTGTGGTGAGGGAGATATGTGGCCAAAGAGCAAAAGCTGCTAGCATTACTGATTGAGGGCTGACTGAAACATGGCCAGAGAATAAGTGACCAAGTGATTGCGCTTCAGAGTCACGAAATCTAAATATCCAATGCGTATCAACTGAATGTTTTGGAAATCAACTTTGGGTGGCTCCTTCTGAAGAACCTACAGATATGGCCAGATATTAACTTTTGTTCTATCAATAGATATTAGATATTGTATAACCTATGATTGTAGAGTGGAATGAGCAGTAAGTTAATCAGACTCACCGTTTGTATGGGAGGTAGGACTGGGACTCTGTGAGTGAGTAAGACTGTCTCTTCTACCAGAACTCCCGGAGTGATGACTCATTCTAGATCTGCAAAAACAACATATGTAAATATCAAAATAATATTTAAAATAACATGTAATTTTGATCTGCAAATGCTGAGATATACAAGAGAAATACTCCACTGCACTCTGTAATAAGACCAGTATCAGTAGCACAAAATTTACAAGCTGACATTATTGTCCTTTCTGGAGCCATATTTTGAAAGTGACTCTGCTAGAGCACGATATTGTTAAATGTGTCTTCAAAGTCGCATTTACTTTTTATTCTCTTGCTAAGATGGCTTGTGGTGCATATGATTGCAAACCGATGACAACTGCAAGAACAAAAAACATTCCATTTAGTTGAGCAATTCATCATTAACGGTTCGACATGTCAATTTTGTAACTGTTCCACAGCGTAACATTCATTGTACGATATTTCTCATGATGTGGACAAAAGCATTGATCGGTTCAATAGAGTTAACACAAACTAACATACCCGTTGCTATGAGCTGATCTACCGCTGTGCGGTCTGCCTCCTCCTCCACTGCTCGGTCTATTCATAGAACTCCTGCTGTTCTCTCCTGTACGTGGTCTGCCTGACTTACTGTAACTATTACCTGTAGGTGGCCTCTCAGCAACAGCAGCAAGCAGAGGGCTGTAATAAAAGGTCAAGGTCAGTAGGGTCAAGGTCAGTAAGGTCAAACTGGAGAGAAGGTTATTGTGCCAAGGATCAAAGTTATAGACTAAGATCATGTTCTGGTTGAATTACAAAAGCTATCGTTTACATATGACTAAACTCACTAAGAACCTTAGTTAATCGTAGAATAAAAAGTATTACAAATTTTTTCTTCTTTCAATAATATTCTGTGTAATCAAAAGCTGTAGAATTTACATTAGATAAGCTAAGCATAGAAGCACTGAATTTATAGGGAATGAAAAGAATAAAGTTGATCCACATCTTTAAGTCCCAGGGATCTCAGGTCAACAGTAATATTTAGCAGGGGTAATGAAGCTAAATTGCTGAACCAACTGATCACAGGCCGAGTCCCTAATGTAGTTGTTAGTTTTGTGTGGTGGTTTATATCTACTTATAAGGGAATGTGGCGTCAAAGTGCAAGGTTATATTAAGGTCAAGGTCAAACTGAGTAAAAGATAGCCCGACAGAGAGAATAACAATAAGTTTCTAACAATTAAGAAACCATAAAACGGAATGTATAAACTTTGATTATAATAATGAAGTATTTACACAGCAATCTGCAGATTTACATTATCGGCGGGGTCGTCTTCGTCCGCCCAACCTATCTTAGATTGACGGAGCCTAGGGCTAAAATTTAATCAAAGAGTATTTAATAACAGGTAAACAGTTGTGAGAGTTATAAAAGCCATCTTGGGGCAGTCTCCTTAACCTGTGTACCCTAGTCGCTTGTATGAAATGGTAGCAGAGTTGAACACTCTTACCATTCTTAACAAAACAGCTGAGGTACTCAAGCTAAAGCTATCATAAATAAGAACGACGTAGTGTTATTTGTTAGCTGTAAACATTATAACACCAATATCATCGTTGTCAAGAATCCGAGAACAAGAAAAATATAAACAGGCAGCAAATTTTGCTTACCCTTTTTATTTTTTTTTACAGTATTTTTTAATGTTTATTTCAGCATCTGGAAATTTAAGTTCCTCCTCACTGCAGCTTTTGAGACTGTGGAAAAGGGGAAATGCTTGTTGATGGCAAGGAGCTAGAACATTATGATACAATACCTCCAGTTAATGTAGTTATTTGAATCGGAACATTATCTAGTGGTTTAGCCAATTGCAAAAATGTTGATTAGGAGCATTGATATGAATTCATGTATATCAGTGATTAGGAGTGTTATCCCATTTATAAAATAATCATTTGCCCAATACTGCTCCCTATATTTTACAATGAGCAGATCTTCACATGCTATTGCCACCTATGAGAGATGGGGACGTGCAGGTACATACACAAGCAGACTGTAACAACCTATACTCTGCTCTCCATGATGTGATTGAAATTGGGAGTTAGTCAATGCGATGAATTTTTGGAAGATTCTATATAATAACATGCAGTAGCATGCGTAACATACAGCCTTTCCACAAGGTCAATCAACCAGCAACAACAAGCAGCACTCCAGAGTCTAGAATACATTCAGGTTAACGTAATGAGGTGTATGCTGAGTCATTAACTAACCTGGGAGCGATACTATGTGATATGGGTCTCATCTGACTCGGCGTGACAGGACGATTAAACGGAGCCTCGGACTGCTGCAGTCTCTTCAACTGTCAACAGAGAAAAAGTACAAACATGACAAGGAATTGTTAATATTCTACAAGTGCAAAATGGTGAGGCCATTGTTTATGTAATGAGTGGCAACTGACTGCCATTATGAAGGGCGATCTGACTATTATACCTCCTCTAACCTGAGGAATCTACGAATAGACAGACTCGAACATTGTACATGATGTATTATGTAGGTGAATGTAAGTGCTAATTACTAAAAAATATCTCATCTGTACTGCACAGAATACCCATTAAACACTGATATTTCAGCACATATGTTTGATCATGGTATTGAAAAGCTACCGTTAACAATAAACACTTAAAAAATAATATTCACCGGATCCATTTTATAGCTTGCAATAGACATTAAAAAATTATTGTTTTCTGGGGATATAGACCAATAAAACCCCAGTCAATATTAACATATATAGCCCGAGTTCCTCACCCTGTTCTTCTTATCATTAGTGTACAGAGTGATAAGTAGCCTATCTCCCTGTAATCTGCCCTGTTCAGGTCTGAGGGCCTCAGACTTATCCAGATCAGCTTCCATAGCATCCTGATCTTCATCATCATCATCATCATCTTCATCGTCTGATAAGTCGTCTGCTGTGTTATCAGCTATAATCAACCAATCATATTACAGGTCGAAGCTCATAGTAACCAATCATATAACAGGTTAGGATTCAAAGTAAGCTTATTAGCCAATCAAATTACAGGTTTGAATTCTAGATAACCGTATCAACAATCAGAAATCACGTTAAGCTTTTATTCTGTGGCATACCACATAGAGACCACGGTTTTCATTTTCTTTGATCACTTTAATATCTGGATGAAAAGGTTCCTTTCCTATCTCCATGTTTGTGTTATTCTAACTTCTCTAGTGAGATTGGTCTTGCTGTAACTACTTTAGTGCATAGGGTTGGATTGCTTGAGGCTAGGATGTGTTCATTTTAATTGAAAAATCATAATTTAGCTGCCAACAGACAGGTGTGGAACATATAATATATAACTAATTGTATAGAAGTACATGTGCCAGTGACTACTTGATGTACCACATGGCTTGATCAGTGAATACAGTGGACACATAAAATAAATATATAAATAATACATTAAATGATATATAAACATGAATACCTGGAGGAGAATCGACTGAAATAATGTAAGTTACAACATTCATCACTCAGATAAGCATAAATACAACATCGATAGGTAGATGAGAATAGGGACAAAAAATAAAACTCCGAAGCGTTCATGAAGTTTTTTCTCTGGCTTAGAATTTCTCTACAGTTAGTTTCCTCATAATTCACTCCAAAATCATAATATTATCATTCAATACGGGGACTGAATAAGTTGAAAATGATCTGACAACTTCGTTTTGAAAGGAGACAACTCTTAAAATAGAGAGAAAAACTTCTCATGTTATCGCGTTTGCTGCTTTCTTAGGTTGGTCAGCTTCTGAATGCTAGCTGATAATTTTCAAAGAATGAAGTTGACATCTTATAGAGCGCGACTTGAGATTAACAACTAAGTCTCAGAGGTCATTTGAGTAAAGCTTTGATACCCTCATTAATTGACTCATCATTTTCAATTTCAATTAGAATGAGCAATGGTTTACTAAAGCAAATCATCACTAACGCATTGCTCAAAATTATTACTCACTTGGTCTTTCAATCAGACAAAATCGCTTAAATTCAGCCTCTCAAATGTATATAGTTCAGTAAAGTGAGCGATTTCTGAGCTAGACCCTAGCAGGAATCACTCACGAACTGAGTGAGCGATCAGATTGCGATTTTGGCTGTTTATAATTGAAAGACCCCCATCTATTGACTTATCATATCAGAAAGAACTATGTTCACAGACTGAACTCATGTCACCAAGATCAAGTGACTCAAGTCATGAGACTTAAGATTGACCTGATGACTGACTGAGTCAACAACTTAAATATCGACTTACATGAGTTGAGTTGTTTGACGATGAACTCGATCTGTCTGTTCATATCTGGCTGGCCATCTTTGATGAAGCACCTCAGGATGTCCTCCATACCCTGTAATCAGATCAAAGTTACAAGATAGAGCTTTGAACAATGATATCTTGGAACCAGCATATAGTATAATACTTTTTGATTTAAATAGGTATTTAATTTTATTGGTATATTAAGACTACCCAACAAAGACCAATGCATGTTATAGTCCGGCAGTTACTTATGACAAAAGTTATGTCAGATTCAAATAACAAATTTCAATGCTCTACTTGGCGTGAATTATTGATTGTAGAAAAAGTGCCTCCCATAAGGGAAGGTAACCCACATTCAATGCATAATGATGTCACTATGTGCTTGTTTCTTGTATTGCACATCCTGTTGATAGTGACATCATCATGCAGAAAGTGAGAGCTAACTTCCCTTATTGATTTTAGTAAATTTGTTGTTATCTCCCTTACCATAGATTTAGCTTTCTCTCTGATAGAAGGTATACCGAGTATACTGTACAGTGCACCATTCACATACGGTCGGATCTCTGTGTTCTCGTGTCCGAGGAGATCACAAAGTACCTCCAAAACAAGCTTCGGCTCACGAGCGCAACGCATCTTACCTTCAAGAAAACAACAATACGGATCATGGCGCAACTTGATAAGTGAAGTAAATACCATGAAACAAGAGATTTAACGAAATAGGTAGACGAATCGGACATTTGTCTCAGGTCGTCATCCCATCAAGTATAGGGTATGTGACAGGACCTGATATGACCTAATCATTCTCACTGTTCTAGTTGGGTTGCTCATTCATTCTTCTATCATACACTGCATACAAAAATGGAGTAAAGTAGAAATGCATAGTCCATAACATTGAGACATAGATGTGTAGCCATAGAGACATAGATGCGCAGCCATAGAGGTACAATCATACATATACAGTCATAGACATGTAGATACAGTGAAAGTACATAATCACAATCATATAACATCCTACCAGCGTTTCTGAGACAGAGGTTCATAGTGAGAGCCACAGCGTACTCAAGGTTATAATCTGAGAGGTCATCATTATCCTTCAGTAATCTTATTAACCATTCTATAATCCCCTCATCTATCATTGATGTCTGTAACTGTCTCCTAAAGTAACCACAACATAATTTGTCATTGAATTATCGAGAAATCATAGTCGTGGAAATCACATCAACCCTAAAGGGAAAGCTCATTACACAGGAATCTGCGCATTAGTTCCCCAACACAACAATTATCATAAAAGAGTAAAAAGTCAACATTGTATGACATGGATGGAAGCAGTACATTTCACAAGATATAAGGAGTCAAAAACTAAAGTTTGTGCCTACTAGCCTACCCAACTTTGGTATTTTGTAGCTTTGATGCCACTACTGCAAGCTATAGGTAGTGAACACTGATCAGCACAGTGAAACCAATTATAACCGACCATACCTTAGACTAAGTTTCTGCAGAGCTCCGAGCACATTCTCCCGGGTGATTGTATCCCTGTCCTCAGCGCGTAAATTCTCCACTAAGGCCCTCAGAAGCTCCTCGTTGTGAGATAGGTATGTACGACCTGTAAACAAATTGATGAGAATGAGAACAACAAAGACAAGTAATGACAGTAATTGCCCCTCTAAATTGGAGTTGTCTCACCAAAAGGACCGATGAATCAGAGAGAAGACAAACCCAAACTCACTCATTTCAGCATCAGATAAACAAAACCTCAAGGCATGAGACACAACAGGTCATCATCACCAAGTCAAACTTAATTATCCCACACATTTAATAACACTGTAGTTAACCATTAATGGAGTCAATACAATCCCTTATGTGTAATGTTAAAATTCTACGTTGGCTAACACAATGATACTTGAAAGTTCCAGTCCAAAAATTTAATGCAAAAGATTTTCAATATGCAATCCTTACGTCCTCCCCTCGGATCTTACTCCTCTATTGTCAGTAATAAACAAATTAACCTGCTACAGTACACATGTCCTGAAAAATGTCTGAGTGTGAAACATGCCCAGCCCTTATCTCTGATACCAGTTTCATCTCTTCCCTGTATTGAGATTGTACTCTTACCTTTAGACAGACTTGCGAATGCATTGAAGAGTCGAGCTGTATACTGTCTGACTACTTCATCTTCACATTTAAACAGAGCCATCATACCTCGCTGTAACAACAAGAGTAAATAAAGAACCATCACATGGCAAAGTAATAACATGAAAATGCAAATATCCCCATAGTTTCATTTGCACATGAGTCTATGTACCGAAAATCTTTAACGACATGAGACCACAAATATTAAGATGTTCATCATATCAAAATCAAGTCAGAATTATATATAATCTCCATTAGTGTAAATGTATTTGCACTAAGGAGTAGGGTCAATGACCAGATAAACTCAGGATCATTAAAAGGAGAATTCCCCTGACCAGTGTCATATTTATGTCTGCATGTCCCATGGTGCTGAGGGATGGAACAATCAAACTTGAAAGCTCCCCCAGTGGGACTCCTGCAGCACCAAACACCTGGCAGTGAATATCAAGTGCTAAATGTTGCACCTTTGTGCCATCCTGGCTACTTTCAGCTGTTTGCTTAGCTGATTAAGGTTTGCTTACCTTATATGGCCCTGTTTTATCCTGAAGTCCATGATATTAGTTGTAAAATTAATAAACGCACATTATATGACAGTAATATTTTATAGACTTACCCGATGAACTCCAGACTGACTACATCCGAGTAGATCATGCCTGATATAGGCTGATAGAACCTGATCTCTCTCACCGGCAGACGCGCGGGTCAATCTCTGTAATCACAGAACGTATATCATCATACATGCCATCAAAGGGAACACAGAATCATAAATTCGCTATGAGAAAGTTTTAAACAAGAATAATGATTTGCCATTTAAAAATTCTGAAAAATGTAAATTAAATCCTCTAGTGACAATTGATACGTATGTGTTTATTAATACGATTTGACAAGTTTGACCCAATGCGCTGGAATTTCAGAGTTGCTCCCCTTTCCAATGAGTAAGCCGCCTAACTAAGTATGCAGGAGAATGGGGCCAAACGGACTGAATGCACTATTTAAGAGTTGTTCCCCCACGTAGGACATGACTAACTCATAATACGGGCACATGCAACCAAATGTTGATCTAATACCCACCCATCTGAGAGCCTGCAGTAACAGAGACCTCTGTTCGTAATCTCCATCAGTCATCACATACTTAATCTTATCATAGTCCAACTCGCTCACCTGCAGGTAATCTGACGCTGACTCATTTACCTGCAACGAGTAAGAGTAAGATTCTCAGCTGTTGTACTGATACTGTCCCCAGAATCTTATGTTTTACATTGCTGACTAAAATTTTACATGTCCAAACCACTCCAAAGAGTCTCATCTTGCTAGTCTTTGGTAATAGGCAGGGGGGCAAAGTTTAACAACTACTAGTGTCTGAGGAATATTGACAAGATAAGCTGCTCTGTGCGATCACATATCCTGCTGGGTTGCGCAATACTTGAGTCAAGTCTGGCTGAAGATGCTAAACCTGACTAGAAGTGATGAATTTCTGGCCAGGTTGCTGATAGCAGTATTCAATTGAAAACTACATCCCGATTGTTCGCTTGGTTGAAGTTGATAATGGATTGAACCTACCAGCAACCTGGCCAGAGACAGCAAACTGATGATGTGATATACTATCGCATGCATATCTCTGATCGAAGATAAAGAGTGAATTTATTAATTTAGTATGAGTACCATGACAAGGAATTTGGTGTAACGACTCATGTTCAATTTTATTAATTAGGAGTGAGCATGTTAGGTACTCATACTAAATTGACTCTAACAATCAGAGATACTCATGTTAATAGTGTAGTCTCGATGTCAGTGGGCAGAGAAGTAATTAGTGTAATTTCATAGTCAGTTTGACCTTGACTCTCACCTTATTGACAGCGATAGATTGTCTGAGCATGTTACCAGCAGTACCAGGTCTCTTCAGATCTACACTACCTGATACACTCTGTCTCAGCTGGTTAGCAAACAGTCTCTGACACATCGTCTGCAAAAACTCTGTATCAACCTGCAGATAAAAAGGGGAAATAGTATCAATCAGCAGAATGAAATAGGATCAACCTATATAAAAAAAATGATGAGGAGTAATGAAATAGACTGCAATGATTGGAGAGGAGCACAAGGTACGCAACAATTCATTGTTCATCTTGTAAATTATACACCTTTCTTACGTAAATACGAAAATTAAATACGGACTCAATCGTTTTACATTGAAGTAGTTGCTTGAGTTTGGTGAGCAGGAAATTTTAGAGGTTGCTAAAAAGAAAAGGTATATTATGACATTATGAAAATTTGTGAAAACCACTTAACCATGCTGTATTTTACCTATACAAGCTTTCCTTGAAACATTCAAGTTGCAGAGCCAACTATTGTTCTCTAGAATTAATACTCATATTTACTTTACGTAATCAACCAATGCATAAGTTTTCAATGATGCTTAATGAATTATTTAAAGCAGCAGCATTTTCATAATAATTGATTTTGTGCGGATTATAAATTCCTCAGTTCACATGGCTGAATAAGAACAACAAAAACTCAGTGGTAAAAGTTCAGCTAGGCTCTGCTGTGGAGAATTACTGGAAAATAGGAGAATGAGTAGAGCGCATGTACACAGAAGTAAATGTAGAACGCAAGGCCTGAACTTTAGAATTGCTTTCCGTAGGGAAATAATATTGGCATTGTTGAATGTTGGAGGGGCGTTATTGAGTTTAAACATGCTTTCATTGCATGCAATTCCAAAAAATGGAGACCGGAAAATCAGTTAACTGAAACTAAGACTACGTGTTCTATCCAAAGTCGTGCTCTGCTCAGGTAGGCTGGCAGTCTTACCACAGGTGTGGAGTGAAAGCCACTTCACATTCAACCCCTCAAACAATGACTGATTGCCGTCAACTCTAACCAGGAAGCTTTGACCCCCTGTTCCAACTGACTGAGCACTGTTTTGCGGTTTTGCAGACCCAATACCCAGAGATAGTAGCAAAACACCAACCTCTCTGAAACCAGGGTGTCCCATTCACCCTTAGTGTTAGAGCCTGAGCAATTAGTATAGTTACGCGATTGATCACAAAAGGCTTCCATTTAACACTGAGAAGTTAGATATGTTGAAAAGAGACATCACTCCTTGATGGAGGTAATTCATACGATCATGTATCAGATAAAGAGTTTTTTGCATCCTTATTTATGCCTCCCGGCTGCCTTGCTTTTGAAACTACTCAGCCAGTGATATTTAGATTAATTGCTTGGCCTCACAAACCAATGACGAAATCCAGTCAATTAGGTAACAGCATTTTTCTAACAAACACCCACACACCTACGCAAACAACATCAAAGATCAAGCCTCTGAACCACGTGTTCATAGAGCTTGGCAGCTACCTTCTCAGATAAAAAAAGTTCATTGATTGTGGCTGCTAGGCGAGACACCCCTAATATTCTACTTTGGTACCCAAGCCACTCCAACAGGTAAACGCGTAAACACGTATAGAATTGGTCACCAGCCTGTACCGAGTGACATCACTGAAACGGTATAAGACCCCCACCCAAACAAATAGCCTAAACTCTAATTCCATTAAGGGGTGCACACCGAGCCCATCATGATATTTCTCTCTTCGGTGTAAGTTCCGCAGGCTAAACTAAATGTCTGCGCTGACTGACATCATAGAGTTAATTAGTGGAATGTTGATCACACAATGGGAGGCAATCAGCAGACTATTCAACATCACATCCTGACTGAGATTGATGACTGAATCTCCAATAAACCATTTATTAGTCAATGGCCGCCAATTAAACCAAAAGTCAACGAACTTCAGTCAACGACAGACGGCATCAGTCTGCTGGTAGGGTCAGCACCGGGTCCCTCAGAGACTGAGCTGAACTTCTGACACAACAAGGGAGAGTGTCATCTTCAATCACATGTACAAGCCTGAATTAACTTTTAAGGGAACTTGTCACTTGTTCAAGTATCACATTTGCAGATATTGTGAACTTGTGACTAGCCAACAATGAAAGATGTCGTGAACTTCCTTCATCCAATAACCTCTGAATTAGACCAAGTGGGCTCTATTTACCTGTATTCACAGTTGCTCCCGATCCACTGGTCACGTCACAGGCAAAGCAGGCAAAGCAGGCAAAGGCCGTGACCAGTGGAAGGGAGCAACTCTGAATGCAGGCAATTGGATTAAACTTGATATAGCTCAGAACGAACAGATCCATTGATATTAAGTAAGGGGTACTTACCGGATGTCCCTGTACAGCTGACTCGAGTGCGTCGATGAGATCCGCGGCTATACTGATAAGGTTATGATAGTCAGCCTGTATCTTCTGGTATTTCCTGTTAAACAGCATGGCTCTCTTCTCAGAGTCATATATCTGCTGCTGTGTCTGCTTCTGGGAGAGGCGCTTACCTGAGAGATAGAGATGCATTATAATAATCTTATCATAGATTTGGGTATTTGGTACTGTCAAAGTTGTTCTTAGTGATGAGGTTAAAAGTGAGTGTGAAGGAATCAGGTCTTAAGGTATCATTCTAGAGGTCTCCATCTAATTTAGAAAACTGCTGTATGGTTTATCAACAGCATATGGCCCAGTTTCAACTCCTTTTCGCTCAAAGTTGAGATGGGAAGATACTAATAATGAATGATACCAAAAACCTGATTCCTTCACACTTACTTAAATGTTGGATATGGACAGTCCAAACGCACAATTTGACAACGAAAGACAAGTTATGAGACATTTGATCGATCAAAAGTCAATTCAAGGGAGATGACAGAGAGAAATCATTTTGGTCTGATCCATTGTTCAAAGAGACAGCCGCGATGTTCTGAGAATTGAGCTTTGTTGATAGGAGAAGCAGCGGTAAGTTATGAGGGACGAGAGTAGGAGTCTGACTCAAAACTGTTCACTATCAAGGCTCCTCTGATTGATAGAAATATAAAACAGGAGATAAGACACTTAGTACACTAAGTAGTAGAGTTATTACATAGTGTATAATATTGTAACTATCGTTATTACTCTATGGTGCAAGCCGTACCTTGTTCATTAGTACCAGCTGTGTAGATTTCATACAGGCGAGGCTTTGCTGAAGATCTGAGGGCATTGGACAGGAAGTTCTGAAGCTCCGCCTTCAAGTCTGTGCTCCAAGAGTCCTGCAAAAAACACAAAAACCATTATGTTACTTTAATACATTAAATACACCTCCCATTACTGTATCTGCTGGTTAAGAATTGACATCAACCAAATACTAATCGTAAGAAGCCATCAATCTGGGTCCTTGGGAACACAACTGTGTATTCTGCAAAAAGTATCCTGACATGTTATATTTTGTATCTCAACTATTGAATCGACAAAAACATCATGTCCCTAACCAAAGTTTCAGCACAGACCCTGCAGAGGGGACGTAGTCTAGTGAACAGTTTATCTCCTTACAACATTCTGATTTCTGATTATATGCACTGACATGATTGAGGAATGATGCTATTTCAATCATAGCATTAGATCTAACCTGGAATATATCCTGAAGAGAAGGGTGGTTACGAGGGTTTGGTATGAAGGGCAGTGCAAAGAAGGGTAGGAACTCAGTTGTTTGACTCATGTTAGAACCTTTAGTCTCCAGATAATACTTAAGGTTAGCCATCCCCTGCTCCTGCATCGTGTTTGGTGACTGTAAACAAGAACGAGAGAGATAAACGACACACTCATCTCAAATCAGTGACTAATTTGTGAGAATTCAAGCAGGTGTTTGAGAACATTTTCTAAGACGCAAAATTTAAAATAGAGTCAATTAGTTTACTAAAGTATACCTCATGTGAAAAAGTACCATTAGAACCAATCACAACATGGCCCAGTTACATATTCAGATAAACTTATATGATTGTATTTACAGTTGCTCAGCAGTCCATCCAACTCATTTGAAACCGACAGTACTTCGAACTGGAAAGTTACAATAAAATTTATCTATCATGAAGCATCTTGTTTAGAGTTAGTATTCATCCTGTTTTTAGTACTAATTCTAGACTAAATGCTCCATGATCATACCAATGGTGAAAATCAAAGCAACACAGGCACTTCTATAACTACTAGGCATATATAAATATGTCACCTACTAACCTGATTACCGAAGCTGCCCCCACGCTTCTGCTGGAGGAGAGAAAACACAGCGAAGAAGACGTTAAGTTTGAACTCAAGTTTCTGACTGGAGACTTCACGCTTCACTTCCTCTGAGAGATGCTCGTCCCACAGCTGGAAGAACTCCATAAAAGATCCCTGCTGGTAGAGTCTCATCATCTCTCCCTGTGAATCAGAAGGTAATGTTAGCTTGAGGTTCATAGGCTAATTGATTTGGGGCAGAGCTCAATTATGTGTGGAATGAATGATATCAGGAACCAAGGTTAGTTTATTGTAGTGATGCGGGTTTCAGGTTACCAGATCCCAGTTCCTGTCTTATTTTCTCGGCCTCTCGTGTGCCCTTCCGACTTCTCGGGGTAGGATATTTTGTAGAGACAAGGCCGTTCTCACATTGAGCCGTACAGTCAGTTATTAGATCTGGTAAACTTTGAAAACTGAGTTAATCAAGGTTTGTATACATGAATGCATGTTAAAAATTGTCTTTAAAGAGCTAGTTTTAGTTTATGCCTTGGAGGATAATTTGATCAGACAAATATGACAAAAACCTGAAAGCCTGAACTTACATGTATGGTCACATATTTAGGGTTGGCGCTTCCACCCCTTCCACCATCTGGGAGCTTGAGGCCGTATCTCTGACATTCATCCACGAAAGTGTCTACAGTGTCATTCAACTTCTTCACCTCCAGATACTAGAGAACAGAGAGAAACAAGGTTAAATGTATTAGAGTTCTTTGTAATTGAGTTTAGGCACAGTTCTCTGAGTTTGTGGCAGTAGGTTGACATGGTAAAATTTGCAACATTAATGCAGCCGCTATTCACAATCAAGCTGAATGGAACCGATGCTCCTAAAAATAACTTTTGAATGTCAGAGCTGATGTTAAAAATGTACCCTCAGGTGTGATTCATCTTATATAAGCATAATCCGAAATAGGTTATGTGTTCTATTCGAATCTCGCCACATATGAGACCCATATATGTATCCGGATTGACATTTACAACGGTGTCCTACAAAAGGCACTAGCTTTAAGTTTCTGCAAAAGTTCCTTCTGAAAGCTGTTTACCAATTCAAACAAGAATTAGGCTTTAAGTCAACTAAATCACTTTATCCTTCATGTTTGAGGGTGAGGCTGAACCAATTAATAGAAGCAAATCATTTCAACATCACAGATTTAGTCAGGTTTACTGTTTCAATTTCAAAAGCTTGTTTACACTTTCACTGTAGCAGTGGTGCAATGGGTTCAGGGCATGGGTCTTTCAATCGAGAGGTCCAATGTTTTATTCCGGTGGTGTCAGGGAAAGCGTCCGACCTCAAATGCCCCCGAGCCATATTAGGATACAGTCCGTAGACCCGTACTGATACCGGGAAAAAACCTCGTAACATAAAAGTTTTTCACACGGTATCACGGGGTAGCGAGACTATAAGTATATGTGAGTCTTTTTTTATTGACACTCACAATGTTACAATGTTAAATCGTATCTAAGTTGACATCAGAGCCGTAGCCAAGCTATTTTTTTGGTGTTTGCTGTCCATTGATGAGAAAACAGCTGAGATTCCAGAGTGGGTGTTGGGATGGCTTTTTACATCATTCAGTAGTAAACATTGCACATTCCTCCTCTCAAAGGATCACACAAAGAGTCTCATGAATCAACCCACACATCTTGTTTGCCCTACGGTGTGAAATTAACACCAAGCAAATTAAAGGTCTCGATATCCATTGCGAAATCTAAAAGTCATTGACTGCTAAACAAGGGCAAAACAAGGGCACTTTATATGGTAACCTGATAGCAGAGCTAGCACAGGACATTATCTCAAAAATCAGAGCAAACAAATTAAAACACCAATGCAGCCCACCAGGCCCAACAGTTAGTCAGACCTGCCATACAGTGGATGAGAAGATTGCTGAATTGTAAGGGCAATCATGTGAATATCAGGCATGAGCACTCAAAAGAGGGTGTTTGTAGATTGAAATGTGAAAAGAATCACAATTTTAATCTTTTTGGTGGGTTTTAGAAGGGAATTAGCCTGCTTCCCATATCACAAACACATGAGTAAGGGCAGGTCTGCTGTGCGCACAGTTCAGCAGTCTTAATTACATCAACACAATACTTTTCAGTCTTGTATTTCTTTTCAAAAAAGTTTAAAACTTAATTAACCACAACAATGGCTGTGATTTATACCAAGACAAAACCTCTATTTCACTGTACAAAAACTACTCTCAGTTATTACCCAGACCACCTACTCTAAACAATAACTTGACCCACACTTAGCTGCAGACAAACTCTAAAAACATTAATTTCTTTCAAAATGAAAACTGAGGCCCGGATAACAATGCACACTGCATAGTATCAACTTTTTGCAACTTGATATTCTACATTCTTTCCAGTGCAACACCAGCAGCCTGAACGGAAAAGCTTGTTCCCTCATTTCATTTTTTTATGGAATTGGGAAGCAGAATGTGAATTACAACACCAGGAATGGCCTTCTACCTTTCAGCATGCCCAAAATTCAATTGAACTTTGGACATTTGTACATAGACGCCAGTAGGAAGCTACTCAATGTGTTCAAACTATGCATGGATCGCTGTTTGCGGCATTCAATCATCAACTACATCCCACCATCTGACTGTGTTTGATAATGGAATGCCATCACTAGCAACCTGGTAGAGTTCGAGCACTAAAATAAGTAGGAAGCATGGGAAGTTTTGACATTTAAACTGAATCTTCTTAAACTATACACATACCTCTTTGATACAGCCGTTGAGCTCTGCCTCCACGCTGCCACCGCCAGCAGCGTGATCTCCATCTCCACGGTGTGCAGTAGATCCAGACGGCATTACGATGTTCCTGTAAATGAAACTAGAATCTAACACCTGCATAACAACCCTCATTGTAATGTCGAGGTCACCCAGCAGTTGATTGTAATTATCGGCTACTGCTTGTTGACAACTCTGAGATATTAGTGTTATAATCCTAGCTGTTCCAACGCTGACTATGGGTGAGGTGATAAGACTTTGATAGGTCACAGAAAAGGTGTGAGTAGTATCTGTATGATAATCCTGTCGATACTCCTCAGCTGCTGACAGCTTTCAATGACTAACATTAACAAGCTGCTTAGACCAGGGAAAATTCTCTGCTGCTTAGTCACAGCTTGTGATGCTATGCGAGGATTAGCTCTCTCCAAAACTTATGTTGCCACCACAAAACATCCCATCCTGACTATCAAATAGATCTATATCCTCAGAAAGAACACATTTTGAGAGGAGCGCTTAAGGGAACCCCTTTATCGGGTAGAATTATTGAGGCTAAGATGCAACAAGACACCTTATAATGTTCACAACTAATAGACAGTTGAATGAAAGTTATCCCACAAAATTAATTGGTGAGGTTTCTAAATTCAATAGCTTAACTGAAGACAAAAGATCTTTTGAACATGTGAACAAGTATAACATCAGATTCCACTGCACTAATTATTAATGAATTGAAACAGGTAAATACAGTCTTTGTGAGCTCAAAATAGACTGCTTCTAACAAAGCTAAAAACCCCATGCGATGTAACTTTTCACAAGATTTAAGTTTGGTTTTCATGAGTGAACTAAAGTTAGGTTTATTTGCTGGTTTTGAAAAGTATACTAGTATATAAGCTAGGTTAGATTGCTATCGATTCAATTTCAAGTTGCCTTGTTTCAGAATAAAAACTGATACAAGTTTGCAAAAATCAAAATTAATCAATAATGAATTTTAACCTGTGACTATTTTCATCCTTGAAGAATAGACCTGTTTGCATGGGTGTCCAAAACATTGCGTTGAAAGATTTGAGTTACAGTAGCGACATTTTGCAGATACCCATTGCACAATGGCAACAGTTTCCAAAGGTTAAATAAAATTACGAAAATACATTTTAGTAATGCCACCCACATGACAATAAGACCAGAAGTTGCTTCACACCTAACTTGCCATTCCAGACTAGGTGAAGCAGTACTTGGTTGGAAAGAGATCTACAGTTCAGTTGGTATGATCAGCCGGCATAATATAAAAGTATGGAGCGGGGCCTATGTGCGTAATCTGTTGTGTGTTTGGATCTTATCAAATCCCTTCATGTTAAGCAAGCCTTGGGCAAATATTAGCTTCATAATCAAAACATGTAATTTCATTCATCAAACGTAGTTTCCAAACACTCCCAGTGTGCGCAGACCCAAATTCCAAACATGCTGTTCAAATAACAACGCCATAGCTCAACCCTAGCTACTATCAATGGTATGCCTTAGTAAATATCAACATCTAATCACCTAATAGGTGACTGAACCGTCCTCTCAAGAATCAAATCTACATTCCACCTCCTATCGCCATGCAAGTTGATGCGGTTGCTTTAAGTTATGCTTTTGCGCGCTGACTTTACCCTAATTTTATTGTTTACTGCTCATATATATCATATATTGGTACAAATGTACCATTCTATTGAACTTCACGGCCAAGATAGTAAAACTTTGCCTTGCTCATGCATCTTAAGTGAAGGAAATTAACTTTAGAATTATTTGTTAAGTCCGATGGAATATAATGAGATCCAAAAGATATTAGGCAAATTAATGGAGACAAACGTGGTAGATGAGCTAGCTGCTATCAATGCATCACCCATTTAATAATGAATACGCCTGTTTTCACTTTATTAAAATTCCTTAGCCAAGCAGATTTGTAACAGGACCAACAACTTGCATAAATTGTAGATTACGATCAGAATAGGCCCTGCAAGCAACACAGTTGAAGGAATTTTTTTTAATTTTAGTCCAAACTAAGACCAGGCTTAGATGAATCTATAAACATGAAAGGGTGTGTGGAGCTGGTACAGTAAATCTAACTATGCTCCCCAATGAGCTGTGGATCTGCAACTTAGTCCGCAAGACCAACCCAGGAGTGAATATATAGCCAGTTCATACAAGCCTTTATTTAATAACATTCAGGTGTTCCGATATGAAAGAAAAACACCTTCAAATAATGTATTGGTACAATCACTCATTTTGCATACTGGACAAACATTCCCCAATCAAGCGCATGTTGATCGAAATGCGAAACTAAATCAACTAATACTAGGTTTTGGTGGACTTTGGTTGTCCGCTACTCAATTTCATAGTGTTCTGTGCATTAGCTCAGCTGAAATCTTGAAGAGTCCCTGTGCCCATTGCTCTGAATCATCTAGTTTAATTGTTGAGAAGAAAGCATGGTGCTGTAAATCTACAACCGCTGAGATATTGTTCAACATCCCAATAATAACGCACATGGTGCTAACTGGATGAGGCCTACACACCTATCTGAGTGAAAGGAAAGTGTAAAAATTTTGCTTATCATACTAATATTGTAAAGACAGGCTCACCAAGGACCAAACACACAGTGACAGACGGTGACTGTGAGTGGGCAGTGGCACTTTCTGTGACACTTTGACTCACCTTTGAAATCCTCATTATTATTTAAAAGCCAAAGTAAATCAAGCACTGCCACTTTCAAAGTATTGTCTTGTTTAGCAGCTTCCATGTAGGGAGTGAACTAAATGACTATGAGACAATTATCTCTTGTATAAAAACACAGAACCTCAGTCACTATTACTATAATAATAATCAAAGTAATTTATCTGCAGTGGCTGTCTTTCAATACCAATTCATTTAAGGCAAGCAAGTGTCCAGAAGTGATCATTTACATTCAAAATGAGAGAGTTGATCACCAGGAGATATAGTCACACAGAAGTCAAAATGCCTTTAGCTCACCTTGTATGACTTTGAAGTCACCGAACCAGCTGACAGATGAAGTCTTGACTGCACACTTCCTTGGAAAATATTTCAAGACCAAACATTGTAGTCCTGCAGCCACGTTGCTGTGCACATTCATTGGCCCTTATTCCTCTCGTGCACCAATGTCTTTATTTATTAAAAACATTGACTTTGGCAATAAGGTTATTTGTGTGTCATTAATAATTATAATTCAGCACTCAAATGTGAAGAATGAAACTTGTGTTTTAGTTCGTGTTGCCCACTACTATCGTCTGGCTGCTTATCTGATGAATCTCTAGCTAATTTGCTACCCAATTTATTCTACTGCCTCACACAACATCATCCCAAATATGCCTAAACATCCACAGATTATGGAGTTCCTGTTTGGTGGTGTGTCAACATGTGGTGCTGCTGTGTTCACAAATCCTTTGGAGGTTGTCAAAACCAGAATGCAGCTTCAAGGTGAATTAATGGCTAAAGGACAATTTCAAGTTCATTACAGGAATGTGTTTCACGCCTTCTTCACAGTAGCCAGGCATGAGGGGGTTTGTGCTCTACAGAAAGGTATACGGCCAGCAATGGCCTACCAGTTTGTAATGAATGGGTTCCGCTTGGGATCTTTCCAACTCTTGAATGACAGCAAAGTGTTTCGCGACTCAAACGGACAGACACCCTTTATTAACAGCATTCTTTGTGGCGCGATGGCAGGATCGATCGGAGGCTTCTTCGGCAGCCCGATTTACATGGTAGGTTGGCTTCAAGTTGATTCATTTCATTAACTTCACTAGCGATCTTCTTTTACCTTACTGAGTTAACGTACATATTATATTATTGTATGCCACTTTCCGTTCTTACCGCAATTAACATGATATTTTTGCCGGCGCATGTGCTAAGTACAAGGCCTGAATGTATCAGATCTAGAGAGTTCAGACTCCAATTTCATATTGGAGGATCACAGTCCCTTAATAAATCAACTAAATTGAATATGCCTTGTTGATTGAAATAATCTAGCTGACTGAACAACAATTTTTTAATCGTTAACTGCGGTGATATTGGAAGTTAGCATACAGTAGTGTACTCAACTAGACGTTATCAGACTTCATCATATCTATCGTAGCAACAATTACCAATACACGTTGAGTAAACTAAATTAGTAGGCTACGCCAAACTCTAATGCTCTGTTTTTTCACGTAAACAATAATAATTTTTCTGTCTGTTTTTTTGTACCAGTGTTAAATCATTTTTATCTCTTTCGCATCGGTATCAGGTTTTGACTGTAAGAGATCAAAGCTTGACACTGACGCCATCTCGTGTTATAAACTTTCGGATACATTGATTTTACAGAAGAACTCAGGACAAACATTCTGAATGCTGAGCTGCGGCTTTCAGTGTAGAATATTATTGAGATCTCCTATCATACATCATATCATAGGCCAAGCAGTACCGAGGAACGCCTGACTTGGCAATCCTCCTACTAAGGCCAAGGTCGTGATCAGCGAAGGATTGTAAAATCCTAAGGTAGATGGCGACACGCATAGCCGGCGTGATAATTATTATTGTGTAAAAAATACTATGAATTATGTGGATTTAATTGATTACGATTGTACTTGTTCAATGCTACTTCCCTGAAGCAGGCTTATGTATCAATGACTATTATTGATTTTCAGCAATGCAATTGGCAGTTGGCCAATAACTTGTTTTGGATCACGAATTATAGGAATGTTCCATATCTAAGGCATTAATGAAAGGGGAAAATAAACCCACGTGAATCATGAGCTCATGAGAAGTGCACATATTAAGAAACACAGTGATTACCATCTTGTTCAGTGATACAATACACTTGGGAGTAATAATATATCGCATTAATGTGATGTGAGGTAACTTCATCAAGGAAATACTTATGTAATTACTGACATAGTCTGCATTCCTCATGTCTGGCATCGATGTGGGTTAAAATCATAAGTTTATGTCTCTGTCCGAAGACCAAGTTGCTCTCAGTTTGCAGACAGGTCGGAGCACACCTGGGGCGTCAATTGAGTCCAGAAGTCAATAGACTGCAGCGGGTTTCGAACCCGATACCTCCAACGCTTGATTTTGAGCCAAACATAGCCAAACTGCTACTTCAGTTTTCGAACAGCCTGATACTCAAACTTGGTGTAAAATTCATGGAGATATCCATTTATCAGTCTGCTCGATTAATTACACATAAATCAGTTAAACTTCTGAACATGACAGTCTGAGTACCAGTCACGTAAGCAAGCATTCTACAACAGGGTGATCAACCGCAGATCATAATAAATACTACAGTAATCTACTACTACTACTACAAGATATGGCCTGATCGTGAGAGTGCCGGTTTGAACACTATAAAAGTTGTAATAAAATAGTGTGTCGGTAATGCTTGTCCATTTGTCAAAGTAATCAGACATTGCTGGTGACAGCATTATAATTAACAGGGCATTCACTTTCTTGGCCATGCTTTAGGTACACACATACCAGCCGACATCACAATGCAGTTTGATCGATTAAGACCCGTACATCATGTCAATGGGAACCACACCTAAGACAAATTATAGGCTCTATTCTTGTCTAGTCTGGGATTCTGTAAAATTATAGCTCTGTAGATTGGTATAAGACTATTTCATGATGTCACAGTCATAAATCTTTATCAGACCAAAGAGTATTACTCAGTGATCAAACAGCAATGTCACCGCAAAAAGCTTCTCAGCAACCCAAGCCAAAAAGAAGCTTAGATGTCATGTCATGAAGTGGAAATGACTGGGAGAAGTTGTAGGATTTGTGTAGTAGTTCTGAATAAAGCTTTGTGATTACTTCCCATTCAAGGTCACTTCGTGATAAACATTATTATCAAGTTACCATAAATCTAGATCATCTGAAATTGAGCTTGGAACATGACGTTAGCAAATCAGTGTATGTGATTAATTACTGAAGTGAATTTCACTCAGAAGATTTAATGACATAATCAACATACCCCATAGAGTATCCGGCCTTTTTAAGGCCTTCCCAAATATGTTTTTTTTTTGTGAATTTGAACCTGACATAACATCAAACATCAATCTCATGACTTCGTCTGTCATATAATTTCATTTGAAATTATTTATAAAATTTATATTGAATTTTAATATTCTTAATTTTCAGATAAAGACGCACATGCAGGCTAAGTCTAATTCAGCTATAGCCGTCGGTTATCAGAACGAATGTAAGGGTCTGACTCGATCTCTAGCTAAGATTTATACTCAGTACGGAGTCATCGGGCTGTGGAGAGGTAAGTTCTGGCGGTAACTTACGGGAGGGGAGTGCATATTAAACACGTCAAAGTCAGACCCGATCTAGGCCGAGATGTATAATATCTTTGTACTTAGTTTCTCAAAATTTGGCGACATGTATTCTTGTCTCTGATATGTAATAGATCAATGGGTGGGTGTCATTTGCAGCTGTGCATGGTTCAGGATGCCCAGGGCCGCAAACAGATTCAATCATTTCTCGCCCTAGGTATTGGCATCAAACTAGAACTGAATAATGTTACCTTGGTCTGTGCCAAGGTTATTCATTTGATGTACTCTTAGCAAATATTTACATACATGTAAATTAAAATCCTTTGTTCCCTTTTGATGTCAGAGAATGTAATATAACCAGAGACTAAAGATGATCGATAACCAAAACTTGAAAGGTTAGATATTTGACACGGACCCAGCATGCTCTCCTCTCAATTTTTATCCCCATACTTGTGTGTTATTGTGTGTTGTGTTATCAGGTTCGTCAGGTGCAGTCGCTCGTGTGATGGTCGGGTCTGCAGCTCAGCTCTCAACCTTCGCTCAGGCTAAACAATATATCATCAGCACAAAGGTGAGTGATGCACACATAGATATATTACTGGCTAATAAACCACTACTGTATGACTAGTATCAAGTATGGTCCAGTCTGTCTGCATTCTGAATTGCTTCCCTTCACCACTCTGCCACAGGGAAATAGTCTGTTGCTTGTCAGTGGAAGGGGAGCAAACCCAAACGCAGGAAAACTGGGTCAATATTGATCTAGTTATAAACCCATAGAATGGTCGCACCACTATGAACTGGATTAAAATACTTGTATAATTATAATTGGCAGCAAAAATTGAGAAAACAAAAATATTATTGTGTCCTTGACAATCAACTCTAATAAGTAGAACAAAGTTAATCACCAAATTTCATCTATAACTATGTATAACAAAGTGCACTGGACATAACTTAAACCTCTGGAGACCACCAAATTTTGTCCCAACTAGGTGAAATCTGAATTGAAGTTTGCACAATTACTTTGATGGTAAGCCTAAATCTAGTAGCATGTAGCTATATGAACCATTCTGCTTTGACAATTTGTAAGTGAACCATTTTAATTCTTTCCTAAATATTGAAGGGTAATTCTAATTCCTCTGTAGGGCACTCAGGCATCACAACTTAATACCTTGTTACCATCATCCTGTAGAACTTAGTATTTGCTGGAGGGAAATATCAGGAAATAGTTATGGCGAGCTATTTACTTAACCCCAAATTAGTTAAACTAAATTCTAGCCGTTCTACTCTTATGTAGTTTGATCGATATGTATTTACTCATGTTCTGTGATGGTTTTAGATATTTGAGAGAGATTCCCTGATGATACCATTCACAGCGAGTACACTGTCAGGCTGTTGTATTGTGGCCTGTATGACTCCTTTTGATGTTGTCTCCACCCGTCTCTATAATCAGAAGGTAGTCGGAGCTACAAGTCGAGGTCCGTCACGTTAAAACTTCATAATAATCATTCATAAATAATAATCCATGTATTTTGAATCATTTAAACAGCCTGATTTCCTTATCTATGAGTGACAATGCGTGACTATGGGTGATGAACATTTTTCATCCTGAATAAGTAGGACAAAATTAAACCCACAAAGCTTAGCCAATGACAAAACATCGCGTTAATCTTTGCTCTCCTTATTTGCCAAATTCAATACTGCCATGTCATCAGAACTGATAGGTCTGAGTGGTATAAGCAAAATTTCAGCCGTACACAAAGTCATGCTCTGTAAGAGTAATGAACTACCTAGTTCATTGGTAAGAGGGAAAAAGAACAGAGATAAAGTGCGAGTCCTCTCATGTGCTGGTCAATAACTAGGGTAAAAGTTAACCTACATTTTTTGCTTGCATCACTACAAATTCTATTTCTGTCCAAAAGCTGCAAGGAATTTTGAGATACTATTCATAGACAGTGTTTTTAATCACAATGACTCGTGGCATATCCATCAGTAGTTAGGCAGGCTGTATTTATTGCATAGTTGGCAGATGAGGTTATAATATATTAATAAATGATCACGCTTCCTGTTGATGTACTGATTTGGTTTTACAAAATATCTCAAAATAGTATTTTTACCCATGAATTGATAGCAGGAGTAAAATTGAGCCAATACAATACATTAAGCCTCATCTATCACCAAGTGTGACTATATCAAAACTGTAATGCCATCATGTTAAAATATTATGAACTTTATTAGCCACCAATCAATGTGTTATATTTAATATGACAGTATATTTTTGATAAGATTATGACAGTTCCAAGCAATAAAATTTTGTGTTTATGCACAAGTGACAAAGCATCTAAAGCTCATACAATTTCCAAATGATGAGAAGAGAACATCTATGCCACAAGTGGACCTGACTAACCAGTAAATGACACTCAGCTTCTCATATCGGTGACTGTAGTTGTGATAGTATAATTATTTATTTACAGGTGGAGTTTTATACTCGGGTATATCGGACTGTTTCCTGAAGATATTTCGTAAGGAGGGACTCTGGGGATTCTATAAAGGTTAGTAATCCTTGGTCCTTTATCCCCCAGTTCTGTCACGTGGCCAGCTGATGTTCTGTTATATACGAGGGGCAAATGTGACAACGCTACTACTCATACCCTAGCTAGATTGTGTAATATTCGTCCGGCTTTTTTTATTCAAACAGTTGATATTTGGCTCAGGGCACAACTTGCTAGATAAGAGAGAATTTGTCTAAAGTATTGAATTGACTGCATATTGACTTGAACACTTTCTTCATCAGCCCCAGATAACCAGTAGAGGAAAGCAATCCAAACACTGACAGAATTAACTTGATTTGAATTATTCCACACCGCCAGGGTAGGAGAGAAACGTTGATCATAGAATAATTTGAGCAGGGAATAATAATTATGTTTAGAGTTTTTCTAACATTCAAGGTTTGAGTAGTAGATTTTATGTAGTTGCTGTAAATCTTTTATGAAGCAAACATAGTTCTATTGTATCAGATATCTGTGTATATTACTAATTTTAACATTTCAGATAAGATTGCATCTTGCGCATGATATAATGCATAATTTGAATCCAGTGCACTCAGGGAGTTTGGGTCCCAAACTCCCTGAGTGCACCAATTGTACAGGCTGCCGGCTGAATGTATCGGAGTTGTGTCCACAAGAGATTTGTGAGACAGCTCCTATACAATTTTCAAACAAAGCTCAGTCCATCGGGATTTGAACCAAAAATGCGAATAAGAGAGTTTAATTTTGTGTTTATATATTTTAGCATGTTGTTTTCCTTTGCTTATAGGATGGGCAGCCAGTTTGTTTCGACTCGGACCACACACAGTGCTTAGCCTGGTATTCTGGGATCAGACCAGAGAGTTATATATAAGATACCACTCAAGTAATGAGGCTAATAGCACATGAGTACATGAGAAGTGTACGGGGCGAGGGTGGGCACAAGCCTACCAGAGAGCATGATGTGAAAAGATCTCAGTCTACGTCAGAGAGAGAGGAGGAGAGAGTTGTGCCATATTGTAGCATTGCGATGAATCAAAAGATCGATTAAGTTTCGACCCAATCATGGATGTTTTCTCTGCAGATAATATCTGATTCTGACTAAGCCCACTAGCTTAAGAGCTTTTCAAACAGAATTCAAACGAAAGATTTGTCTTATTGCCATACTAATAACCGCGATAGGATCTTGTAATGTGGAATTGCATTATGGGATAGTCTCTAACACCCAACATGGTGTCTTTCAAATGTGATATTATTATATTTCTATACTTGCCGGTAATGTATCATCTTCGTTGAATATGTTGCTTAGATAATTTATTGTATATTATGTCCGTTTGTACCTAACAGTTCTATAAAGAGAATTTTTCAGTAATTACTTGATTCAGATTTTTAACTAAACTTGTGTTGAGTATTAGTATCAGGTTTGATTACAGAGTCATTGTAAATATGATTGATATTACTGATGTAGTTCAGTACCATTATTATTGATATTATATCTTACAAAGAATAAACAAGTTCAAGACGAAGTATGTTTATTTGAAACCATGAACTGAGTGTCCAGATATTATTGGTTGCTGTGTATTTATTTTCTTCCTACGAGAATTGCAGCTAGATATGGATCGATCTCTTTGTAGCTGGCCGGTGTTTGCCAAATCACACCAGCTTTGAAAGCATTCTGGTGTCACAAAACTGAGTCTGACACCAGAATGCTTTCCGAGAATATCCAAATCTTTCAGCAGGCAGTGAGAAATTTGAATAATGAGGAAGGAGGAACCTTCTGAACAACCTCATCATTATCATTTTTTTTGTCCGTTAAAGGCAAGTCCTCCAAAAAGGCTTTCAGTAATGAATGACTGCGGATGCTGTTGGCTACGCTATCTACAGTAGGCATTAATTTTGGCCTGCTAATGCTATAACCTAAGTTTAATACAGTGATTGGGAGTTGTCTATACTGTCAAAAGAACAACCAACCTGTAGTTGTCTTTTCTCAGTAATTAGTAATTATTCGAAATGCAACATTGGGGTAATCAATATTGTGACATTTCATTGATTACAGGAAGTAAAAACTATGGAGGATCTCAAGAAATTTGCTGGAGGAGCTTCAGCTTTCTTTAACAGAGCTGTCCAGGTTAGTTAAATGGTTCTGTAAGCTATTAAGAGTTATAACAGAGAGCTGGGAAGTAAGGTATCTCATTATCACTCAACTATGTACTTGGACAATGCCCTTTATGCCCACTAAAGTGTAGTCACTAATTAAGCTCACTGTCAGGGGCGTTGTAAGTTGTTGTTGGACTCAGGATCATTAGTTCCCGAGTTCGAGACCCACCGGGTGCCACTGTTTGTCTAGTACTACCTGATTTGGCTGTCATGGGCCATTCACCCTAGCCGACTTCGGAACGTTAACGGACCATGAGCTGCCACATTTCCAGAACCTTCTACACTAAGAAGTGGAGATTACGCCGGCAAAAAATAAATTTACATCAATCAAGTCCAGACCATTGCTCTAAGTCTTACCAAGTCCAACTTACTTACTTGATACTTGCCGACGTAATCTCCACTTCTTAGTGTAGAAGTCTCTGGAAATGTGGCAGCTCATGGTCCGTTAACGTTCCGAGATTCAATTGCCAGAAAACCAGGGGAGGAACGGGGCGTGGGCTAACCAGGAGGCAGAGATGTCTGCTTTGGGGATCCAGTTGGTTCCAAGAGCGGCTCGTGTTGATGTAGAACGAGTTCATTCATGTGGGACTTGGTGTTGTGATGGTCCACTCGGTACTGTTGGTTGTAGCTTAGGCTTAGCTAGTAGTAGTTGGTTCTGAGCTACTGAGCTAAGTTAGAAGGGGACTTAATCAAGCCAGTTTGCCTGGCTTTTGAGCTTGACGAGTCAGGCATTTGCTAGGCTACTTACCCATCTAGAAGTAGAATTACTGGTCACCTCTTCTTCATTAGGTGACAAATAAATAATCAATCAATTAGGGATAGACTCACTTGTTTGTTCTTGTTGTTGTGTTGATACCCACAGACAGAGGTAGCCTGTCTTGACAAGCTTGTCAAGGCAGGCTAAATCAAAGGCTGAACAGAAAATAAATTCATCCCACCACCGGCTGAAATAATGATCAACACCGTTGTAGACTGCCGAGCTATAATTGTTGCTCATCAAGAGAAGTAACATATATACACACTGCTTAGTACGAGCTGACTAGTTTCCACCTTACATTCTAGCTAACTCTGGGTTATTCCGGAGATCTTTTCAAACCAAAATTGCTATCTGATAACACAGTGGGTGAGGAGACCTGCTTGAGTCTCGATTTGAGAACAAATTCGTCTTATTGAAAGGGGCCTAACCTGATCACATATTTACTTGTGTACACATATATGCCTGTACAAATGTTATTGTTACAGTTCACTGGAGAGAAGTTGGGTACAGCAGAGCACACAGATTTAGATGCACACTTTGAGCAGTTATTACAGAGAGCAGATAAAACTAAATTACAGACTGAGAGATTATTAAAATGTACAGAAAATCTCCTACATCCAGATCCTAGTAAGTTTGTATCGTGTTTCACTGGTGAATCCTTATCGGAAGCTAGAAAAGTTTGGTCCAGTTTGCCTACATTCCAGTTGTTCCTCTCCACTGATAAGCCGCATATTACTGGAAGGGGAGCAACTGGAATGCAGGCAAACCGGACCAAACTTGTTCTTATTAAACACTGATATGGTAACCTCCACTTCTACCAGTACTGAGCTGGGAATATTTTGATCTGCTGGCCCACCCACCCATCCCCTAAACTGTAAGATGATTGTATTGTGCCAAGTTCGCATACAACTCGTAGATATTCTGCTAGATTTCATTCTGAAGAATCCCCATTATGATCAGGTACATTCTTATATATCTTACATTCCATTACTTGATATAATCATACCCTCAAAAGTATGACCTAACTCACACAATGTCCCGTCGTGATATATGAAGGAAAACTTCCCGAATTTCTTCTGATTGGTTCTGGAATAAATAATTTTGTGTTTGAAAATTGTGCAATTTTCTCGGCACTTTTCATAGCTTTGGCTTTCTCGTCCCATCAGATCATCATCACTGAGAGTATTCCTACCAGCCCTCAAATCTCAAATTCCTTGAAAGGCAAAACCACGCAATGGCAAAATAAATCCCCAAAGGCCTGAACCCAATTACAATTAATACCCATATTTGGAATAAGCATTTTAGTGGTTGATCATTAAACACTTCTTGGCTTGGCATTGATGTCAAGGCCTTCTGTCCCTGTTCAATCCCGTGTGAGATATCATTTATATCAGCCATGTGTGAATCACACATATGAACTCCTGGTTAGTGCACTGCTGTGATTCTCAGCTATAGATTGAGATAAGAAGTTTTATCTCCTGGTGTGGTAACACACTGATTAAATCAGCATGTGGTGTTTGTATCCTAATCAGTAACTAGTCAACGATCTGACAACTACTGTGCAGTCATATGTAAGCTTTGTTTTCTGTATGGAAAACCTAGCATTTGACGGAAAAGGTAAATGAATTCGGCACAATAGTCGATTTGGAGGCCCAATTTTCCTGTGTAGAATTCAAGCCCTCCCCTCCCAAACCCCAAATTTATTTGGCAAACTTTCCATGTATGCCCTTTTTCGAGAGTTTCACAACAAGCTTAATTAATTCCTATCTTTCATTTGTAAGAAAATTACTTCCTTATCCTGTCCAATGCTGAACCAGGTTAAACTGATAATTATAGGAGTTTTTGCTCATTTTGGCTTCTTAGTCTCCGTTTTCTGACATTTCTCCAGAGGCAATCTGTCAATCAATGTCCAAAGAACGGATCTGTTGTGATTACGATGTGCAGTACAATGCACAACACAATAACTAATGATCAGGAACATGACTTTCAGATTACAGAAAGTTGTTAAATAACTTACTGACATTTATCAAGACAGGGTACTGGCCGAACAAGCTTAGTTACCAAAAAATCACCACTCAGTAAAAATCAAACAGCTCCAAAATTCGTTGTCCCATTTGAAAATTGTTCTTAATAATGAGGCTAGTTTCTCATCGAGTTGCTGATTAAATTATATAGTGTATTTAATGACAGCCTCATCTTTTTCGAGAGTTAACTCAACACCCTGGCCGTCAAACTGGCACTTGAAGCATCCACCGACCTTCCAGTGCATCTTCCAGCACACTATCAAACATAACTTTGCAGCTGCAGTCAATATACATACACAGACCAGGCCTATGGATATATCCAACACCATTTTTGGTCCATTTGTCTGCATTCAGAATTGCTCCCGATCCACTGGTCACGCCAGCGGAGTGACAAGCAAAAGGGAGCAACTGGAACGCATGCAATTGGATTACGCTTGATCTATATATATCCTTACTCTTATAAAGTATGCTTATCATTGATTATTAGAGTACATGGCATTGCATTGGATTTCTTTCTTCCGGAAATTTTTGCGGCTAAGCTCAAAAATTATTGATTGGCCTTCAGAGAGTTTGCTTTGCAAGTATAGCAAATTCTGATGTATTTATGCAATGATGTGTGTGTAATTGACACATCTGGTGGATCAATGAATCGTCTATCAGCATCATCACTCCCTGGGGATTCTAACAGTGTGAAGTACTACAAAATAGCCGTGAAAACGGATTATCAGTCTGGAAAATCACCCAAAACCAAACTTGTAGGCTATCTTACCGTCCTACATAAGGTTTAGTTCCATGTGTCTATGAGCTATTAATTCGGACTTCAGTACGACAAATCCTGATGCGAAAATTACTCCTATCTCTTTTTGGCCTTAACTCAACAGAAATTCACATGATGTAGACTAGTTTACAGGCTGATGCATTATTCCAGTGTGAGGCTAAACTCAATGAAGTAAAGATATGTTTTGAGTTATATTACAATGTGGCTTTGGAGCCGTGTCCTAGCACCTGGAAATCATTTTGAAATCTTTGATTTCAGTTTTAATTGTTATCTTAGGGCTGGGACGCAATCACTCATTATCTACATATCCTCGTAAAATCAATGTTTAGTATACTGTTTACTTTACAGCGGCTCGGGCGGAGGACTTTGTCTATAAGAACCTGAATGAGACGGGTCTGAGTCATGCTAAAAAGGAGCGGCTATCTAACGCTGCTCAGCTAGGGGGTGCTATGTTAGAGGCTAGTGCTGCCTATGGCCCTGGATCATCATACGGTAAGTGAAGCTCTGATTTGATTGGTATGTTTATATTGAGTTCCAGTTTGTGACGTTGGCTGGTCACCAACTAGGAGTTTAGACTTAACCCGAGGTAGACAGAAGTTTTGGATTTGAGATTCCGGCTACTTTAGATGTCATGGCATCAGCAACTGTGATGCTAATACTGCATCAATACATAGAGTGGTGATGTCATACCAGCGTATATACTGGTGATGTCATATCAGCGTATATATTGGTGTTGTGGTGTCAAAACAAAAAAATTTTCTTACGGTTTACATTGTGCTGAGAGCTAGATATTATGATTAAATACCATGTGTACTATAAATCATTAGGGTATAACTCACATCTCACAAGACAAGGAGAGCTGGCTTATGGTAAATACTCACTAAGATGTAGATTCAAGAATATTAATTATTAATCTAATAGCCTATAGTGAAGTTTATTTTTGCCAAGTAGTCTGTGTTATATAAGTTAAAAAGACCAAACCCTAACTTTGACCCTAACACAGTGGTTTTGAATCTAAAACTAAGGTCTAAGCTTGGGGACAAGTCATCCGTATCATTCAAATTAAATCTTTTAAAACTTTTCGAAAGGTCAGGTTTTATAGTTTCGAGTTATATCCTTCCATCAAGAGAGAGCACAACTACTCTATGTTACATGTAAAAATGAACATAGTAACATCTTCATTGTTACTTTACTTTTTAGTTTGAGACCCTTGGTTATTCAATTCGTTTTCAACCTCCCTGAAAGTTTTCGAACAATTAGTGTATTCTCAGGCTGTGAATTTGGGTAGTTCTTGTCTAGGGTGAAGACAAATATCTGTGATGAGACTTATTGGTGCAATCACTTCATCGCTTGACAAGTTATATGTTGTTCAAGTGTATTGTCATGTATTAACAAGTAGCTCAGCACTTACAGTTCTTTAGGGTTCCACTGATAGCATGTTTTGTCACATAACTAGGCTGAAATTTAAAGTACAGCCCAAATATCAAATGGGCTATTTCAAAATTTTGGTAACAAAGAGAGGGAAGGGGTCTTATATTTTTTTTCAAAATTGGGCCAAGTAGTCAAATTATTTCTGTATGCCATCGCTATAATTGTTGTGGTGTTTTCAGTTTGACCCATCGTCTGTCTCATTATAAGGAATCTAACTTGTTGAGGCGTTTTTTTGTAATTTATAATAGAAACCTTTTAATTTTGTTCCTCAGATATGTACATTATTATCAGTTATGATTATTTGATCTGCTTGTTTGTTTACAGGTAACGCATTACTCAAGGTCGGGCAGACTCAGCAGAAGTTAGGAGATTGCGAGAGAGACTTTGTGACTCGATCCACTAATGAATATCTGAGTCCGCTCAAATCTTTCCTGGATAACGACATCAAAACTATTGCAGTGAGTGACCAAGCATATGAAATATACTATTTGAAAGCCTGGGGTGTTGTGTGTCATATTCTGTGACAGTTTGGTCACAGTATTTCCTTGCCCTTATATAAAAGTAGTTTGATGGTATGCCCTGATTTGTCTGCACTGACACAGCATGCGTTAGTCATTCTAGCTTCTAGTTTTTAGGGATAGGGCCGTTGTAGTCACATAGCTGGATGTGCTCAGGGTATTTGGGACATACATCAGTCGCATATGCGTCAGATTTAATTAATTGAGTTTAAAGTTGCTCCTACTTTTTATCGGCAGATGTTTCCAAGGACAACTCAAAATTATGGAGTTTTTGAGTTAAATTTATTTATTTTTCTTTTTGAATTTATTTATTATCATTTGCTTTACAGAAAGAGAGGAGAGCTCTTGAGATGAGGAGGCTGGATTTAGATGCGGCTAAAACTAAACTTAAACGTGCCAGGTCTGAACAGGGCAGGCAGGATGTGAGTAAATCTCCTATCCCTCGGAAGAATAACTATCAGATATGAATGTATTCTAATGGTTAGCCTGTCTTTACAAGCAGTGGTTGTTGGTAGTGGGTGGGAATAAAGCTTCTAGACTTTTGCGTCAAATCATCAAGGCATCGGGGGAGAAAAATTGTCTACAAACTGGTTTTCCATTTTCCAATTCAATTTATCCCAAGATTGATAAGATTCTTCCCAATTTTAAGAGATGACAACTCTCTTCGCGATAATTAGCCGCAAGAGTCTATAAGCTTTGTCCCCCCCCCCCTACTCCACCACCAACAAAGCTTGTCAAGAGGGACTGCTGATGGTAATCTGCAGTAAATGCTAGGAGTCCTGGGGAAAGTAAAATATAGACATAGGTCGAGTATGATCCAATTAGCCTCCAGAAGTATGTGCCTTTTAACATTACAAGTAGCAGTTAAACTCTCTTAACTCTATACATAAAAGTTTAGTATCTTTTTTGATGGTGTCTGAGTGTGTCTATCTTTTATACATTCTTAGGATGTAAATACTGTTGAGATTTCACATGTCTGAGAGATCTATGTTTACAGACATCAATGTTCATAGACATCAGTGTTCATAGACATCAATGTTCTTAGACATCAGTGTTCTTAGACATCAGTGTTCTTAGTTTTTTATCACACTTGCACTATCGGCATGAATTTCTCTGATCCGTTTGAGTCAATTTAGTCTTAATACCTAACATCGTCCCACCTCTAAATAAAGAGTTTAACCTTGGGTGCTTGCACCGAATTCCGTTTGAAGGTACTCGGGCTTCATGAATAAATGAACGATCTACCGATCAGGGATATACAATAAATAGTGCATCATGTGATTAGTGCGATCATGTGACCAGTGTAGTCATGTGATCAGTGTGGTTGTGTGATCAGCCTGGTCATGTGATCGATGTGGTCATGTGATCAGTGTGTACTTATATGGTTATGTTCTGCTGATATCCTGTTCTTATTTTGCAGTCTAAGTCTAAGTTGACTCCAGTTCAGATTGAGGTATTTTTCTTTATTCTCTCGATGTTGTCACATGTATATATGTTGTGTTAGCTTGAGTGCTCAAGCTCTGCTGTTGGGACGGTACCTGACAAATTAGTACCCAAACCCCTTCAAAGCAAACAGCTTGTGCACTCAAGCTAGTGTCGTGGTGTAGAAACTATTTCCTATCCTCATATTGGTTTTCATTGTTAAGCCTTAGTGCCCGATTTCTCTTGATCAGAGACGTAATATTTGAACATCCGAGTGATGGGTGATGTCGTTGTATCACCAAGCCAATTTTGGGCCAGCTTGATAATAATCAGTCTGTAATCGATATACAAATTCTGACTCTGATGAAATGTCATATCATCACACCATCATGTCCAGCATTTGCATTCTTAATCTAATCCTTCTAAAAACTTACACAACCTCTTACAAGCAATTTTGGCAATAAGGTTATTTATGTTGTACACTCAGCACCGTAGTGCAGGGGGCTCTGATCATCCTCTTGTGGCCATCCAACCCAAAGGTGGTTTGGAATCCAGGCTCTTCACTCTTTAGTGTGAGCGGCAACACTCTTTTGAGTCTCAACGGCTTTAACACTGCTTATTATTTTAGAAGAACCTGTCCGCACCAACTCAGTTATACATTTTGATTTAAAAAAATGCTTGCAGAGCTTGTCACGAAACATTTTATTAGAGATACACTGTAGTTTTATCTAGGAAATGCAACATACCCCCTCCCTCCCTGCTACACAAAGCAGGCTTTAAGACGCTCCACAACCTGAATATCCTGCTATACAATCGCCCCTCCCCCATCTCCAATAACGTGTAGGAGCAGCACCTCAGTGACCTCATAGATATAGTAAAGGAATGCAGGTGGTTTGATCTCATGTCTTATTCTGGTTACTTTTATAGGAACTCATCAATAAGGTTCGATAAGACTTCTCTTGTGTAAATTATTCAGTTTGCTCTTAGCTTGAGAACCTAAGTTTTTGTAATTAGGGCGGTAGTATTGTCATTAGTAGGCACTACTACCGACCCTAACTCAGAGAAGCTTGTGTTTTTTAGCTAATTTTCCATAGATTGTGCCTATTATTTGTTTCAGTTTTATCGTATATGGTGCTTTAGTTAGTCACAGACCTTCCTATCCACACCAAGTATTATAAAGTCTCTATTATGGGGCTGTAGTTATTGTGTGTGGACTATGTGTTGCGATCGAGCATAGTAGTAGCAATTGTTTAGTGTCGTTCTGCTCTCACAACTACAACATTATAATTTATGTCAAAGTCACGTCAATCAATTGTGGAAAGCAGCAAAAACTTATGTGCTGTACAGTAGTAATAATAAGCTGGTGGTTTTGCCAACAGGGCTTTGGAATGCCTGATGACACCAGATATTAATGGCATTCAATTGTCAGCCATAGACTAGGTGATTGTGGAATGCCACTAGCAGCAACTTGTGTATAGTCGGCTTGCTTTAACTGAGGCGTAACCGGCATTATTATTTTTAAAAGTAATTAAATTTTCAGTCTAAGATTCAATAAGTATTTTATACACAAATACATATATATGAAATATGATATACACAATTTTTTATGCATACATACATTATAATTTAACCTATGAAATATCTCCTTATATTTCACTATCACTTGCTATGTAGTTTAGGACTCACGTCATTATATACTTTGCCACACAAAAGCAGCTTACATATTCAATCATGTGTTGTAGATCTGCGTTGTATAGTTGGTGATCAGACTTGATCAAAGATAACTCCACCTTTTGAACTAAGATAGATGAACATTGAATCTGCTGGTCTTATATCTCCAAACATCGTGCTTGTGAGTTGCCTTTCTTGATAAAGGGCAGCACAAATATATAACGGTTTGTATCGATCTGCTATTTTTTGTAGGCGGAGTCAGAGTTGAGACAGGCCCAATCAGAGTTTGATAAACAAGCTGAGTCTACTAAGTTGTTACTAGAAGGTTAGTTATTATATGGTTACCTAGTTATCCGGTTACTTAGTCCTGCTCTTATGTATAGGGCGTTGATTAGTTAAGGTAGGCTTTCTTTAGCCAAAGGAAGAACCATATAATATGTGATCAGTAAGTCATACTATCCAGATCATGCTCACATCAATGGCTAGGTAGACCGGGCCCAGCACCATGTCAAAGATAAGATAAAGTGCTCAAACTCTGCCCGAGTTGTTTGTTGCAGCATTTACACTCAACCACATTAATTTCTTAGTAGTATAACTTTGGATGCCGCTGATAATGGAATGCATGTGTAGCAATCGTGGCAGAGTTTGAGAACATTAACTGGTCATGACTTAAATCTTGGGCCATGACTCGTTTCTTTCACTGACACCAAGTAGCACTTGACTCAGAACTTAACCTTCATTCCAATTTGGTATCTCTATATCTCTACATATAACTTACATTTGACATGTGTATTATTTCAGGTATTAGTACATCGCACAATCATCACTCTCGATGTCTGAGTGATTTTGTTGAGGCTCAGGCTGCTTATTACGCTAACTGTCATCAGTATATGCAGGAGTTACAGCGACATCTCGGCAGGTTAGCACTAATAAAACCACTACTGAATGTATCCCAGTTAAAGGGGCTCTTGTGAATAGCCCCAACAACAATTTGTCTCTTAGATCTGAGGCTTATCATATCAGTCTATGATGCACAAACTACCCGCTGTTTAGCGCAGATCAGACAAAAAAGGCGATCTTTAGGTCTTCCTATGATTTGATTAGTACCATTTTTACTGATCTTCGCAAGCTATTACCTGCTTAGTGCGCCTTTGATGCTGCTGAGGCCGGGTATGATAGCCTTAAATCACTGAGATGGGTTGACTGATGTATAATGTTGGTGTAAAGGTCCTTTTAATATTTTATTAACCCTTTTGACAATATATATCAACCGAATATTGCAAAAAATTATGCGTTTGCTATGAACCTTACTGATGTTGCTCACTTTCCTATTCAATAGAATACTGTGACACATTCTATTGGTCAGAAGACATTACAATACCACAAATACCTTCCATCAATCAGCATCATCTAGCATTTGATTTTAACTTTTTGGCAGCTACACTGCTACCAGCAATGGCAGTAGTCATAATGAAGCACCTAGTCCTGCAGTATCAAGCTATCAATCAAATGATTTAGCTCCTCCCTCTGCTCCGCCCTCTGAGACACCAGAAGTGGCCAATCAGAGTAGAGGGAAAGCTAAAGTGCTGTATGACTATTTTGCATCTGATGACACAGAGTTGTCACTGATTGCTGATGAGGTATTATGAATGAGATTGTTGATGTTTTCATGTAGTCCTAATCTAGTAGACCAAAGCAACATGGAGGTCAAATCTGTGCTGATTACTTCAATCCTGATTTTTCCAAAAAAAGGATCAACACAACATTTCGGTCTTCAACACAATTTGAGAAGAAGACTGTGCATGAAGTGTCACGGATCTTATTAAAAAAGAGAAAACACCCAACGTTTTATCATGATTGACAATATTGCAACAAAATTTGTATTACAATCACAGATTCTACCTCAATATTGCTCTGGCCTTCCAGAAGTTATTTCCACGCAAATAAATTAATAATCACTTCTAACATTTTTCGCTCTCACAGCCTAAATCTAGACTACTGATTGCCATCATTTCACAAAGAGGCTAAGCTCAGGTACCAAGCACACTTGGGGGACAGGTTGTGGTTGTAGATGGTGCTGGTAATGGTAGTGGTCTTTAGGCTGCAAAATAGAAAGTGCTTTGTCAGTGCTTTGAGTCATTCCATAAATTGAGTGTTTAGCACTTCTGTAAAATTTAAAAGGTTTATAAAGCCAACATTGATCGTAGAGGACATGGCAAAGTAATATCATGCAATTTTGGTGATGGCTTACTGGAAAGTCCCAAATAAATGCCCAGGAATAATTCAATAAATTCTTAAACTATGTATTTTGTACAAACAATCCGTTAATATTCTACCGTGAAATTGGGGGCGGATCATAACAGCCCAAATGGTGGAATCTTTGTGAGAGAGAATGGCTGTTGTACCAGGGCATTTATTAGACTTTATACAGTACCCAGTTCTAGGTTATGGCTGTGTGCGTCCGCTTATCTAATGTTTTGTCTCATTTCCTCTTCACCCTTTTATCACTCTAGTAATAATGCAACAATAATTGGAGGAGGTGGAGGGTATCAGCAACCTTCAACTAAAAGCTCATTCGCTACTACCATGTCACATGACCTTAAACCAGCCAATGGCGGCTTTGCTTCATTGAGAGATGAACCAATAACACAGCGGGCCAGAGTGTTATATGATTATGAGCCTAGTAGAAGTGATGAGCTAAGCCTAAAGGCTGATGAGGTGAATGTCCGCTATTAATAGATATTGGCCACAATGCACTGGAAATGCTAAATATTGATCCGTCCCATCATGCACTTTCCCATGCTATCAGCTAACTGTTCCAAATATACTGATGCTTTCTAGTTATCCATAAATATTTCTCTCCGAAAGAATTTCCACCCATATCAATTTCGAACCTTGAGATGAGTCCAAGCGGCGTGGCCCATGCACATTTTTACCTTTTCGACACGTAACTGTTTGACCGAATTAATTCAGCAACACTCACTTTTTCACAGGGGCAGCCTCTCCCTGCTTTGAGAATTAGGTATTATATTTATTTGTGGCTGAGCAGTGTTTACTGTCTCCTTGTTTACGGTGGAGGGTAACACTTTACGCATAAGACTCTTAAGTTCAAAATTCATTGTTGAGTTGATGGCAAAGTTATATAGCTCACTTCTTATGAAGTCGCAAGCTTTCATGCCCACTCATTGCTATTAAAGTGCCCTGCTCTCTAGTAAATGAAAAAACAAGCTGATTAGTTTTGACCAAAACTGCCTAAGTTTTGTGGAACAACACTCTTACTCATGTTATGTCAGATATACTTGGTAATCACGGTGTCTCTTCTCTATTGCAGCTAATAAGTGTATGGCCTACGGATGATTCTGATTGGATGATGGCAGAGCGGGGCGGAGCCAAGGGGCGTGTCCCAATGGCTTACATAGAAATCATCAGACAATAGATATTACTATTATTATAAGTATTACAGCAAAGCTTACTCTACTGGCTGAAATTAACTCTATTATACCCAAGTTCTGAATAACAGATAATGAATAGCAAATCCATCAAAGATATTATTTAAAATGTATTATGAAATTAATGATAAGCCTATATTTTCTTTTTATTTTATTAGCAATAAAATTTGCTATGAGCTAATCCAGCCATGGGTTTTGTTATGCCTGATAGTTTGAGATTATAGCTTCTCTCACCTACCAGTCGAGAAAACAGGATCTCGAATTCTGATTAATATTGTCTGACTGCTCAGACAGCAATGCCCTGAAATATCTGCAGTCTGAAAACTTAGATTGAGGCATCATCATAATTACTGTTAAAACACAATGTTTTTATCTCTGGATGAGTTAGCTATTGTGAAACTTTCCAAAGCACTATTTATTTGGACTGATCACAACTGATTATTATTTATGGGCAAAATTTGAAAATCTGTCGATAGCCAATACTAAGGATGAGTTATTATCTTGTATACCACAGTGATGTCTGTCTCAGATCTCAGATCTGGTAACATACTGTTATATAATTACCCTCATTTGATCCAATTGTATTATAAATGGTTTAGATATGCAGGACAAGTGTTTCACAATAGCGTTTCTTTTCCTTATTTGGTGAAGCAGATCTGTACTTGCTGGACCTTCCATAACTTGTATGTATAGTTCTTTTCAAAGGTTGTTTAGACAGCCATATACTAGCAATTCAGAACTTGTTTTTCTCATCAAGCATCTTGTTTTGCGGCTCATCCAATCCAGGCTATTATAGCGTTGATACAAATTGACCAGTGTTTTCGAAAAGATGCCGCGACAATCAATCATCGACATCTTGACTAGTAATTCAAATGCGCAAGCAAAAAGCCAGAAATATAAAGGAAATGTAACTGGAAAAGTCTGTACACATACTCATGTCAGTATCGTCAGCACAGACCTCATATTACCTTATTTTGTCTTTTCTTTTATCAACTCAATAGACGTTACATGGCATTATTCACAAAGAGCTCGACTGAATAGCGTCTATATTCGTAAAAAATATGCTAGAACATCCTCTGCTTCTAAAACATTGGTTTCGGTATTCTATATTAGCCTTCACCTGTTTGGAGTTCTCTTTTGTTGATGGAAGGCAGCCACTGTGCTGCAGAGATAGTCTATTTCACAAGTCAATTCTGCAGGTTGAATGGCACTGTGTGCAGCTGCACCGCCTAACATGTTAACAATGTAATCTCATGATACCAGAGCTAAAATGTTACAGTTCTAGTTAGGTTGGATTGATGATCTTGATTTGACTGGCAAGCTCCGATGAATTTTTGCAAACTTTAAAACAGTGCAACTTTAAACTTTGCAATTAACAACCTTACTGAAGATTTGAGTCGTTTCCCCTTTGATTGGTCAAAGATAACTCCAACTTTTAACTATACTTGTTGATTTCAGTTTTTATACAATAATTAAAGATTAGGTTGTAATCTGGTCAACAGCTACTCTTGGCTTATAAGCCCCCCCCCCCCCCCGGCTTCATGAGTTTATTACACTATACACTTTGATCGCTAAATGAAAAACGTAGGCTAAGCGTACATTATATATTAATGCGCAATCTTTATACTGAAATTAGTTTTCGCTCTGAAACCCATGAAATTTAGTTTTTGATTAGTAGTTGCTTTTTGGTAAGTGAAACTATTCTCCAAGGAATTTCTGCGGTATATCGTCATTAGCTGCTTGCTGGACGCATTGCCCGCAAGGTCAGACTGGTATAGAATCCTTGGTTTGGGCAAGTCAGCTGTTTGTCACATTATATTATGCAAAAATGTTAGATATTATTTTATAGAGACTGCTATCGATTTACACAAAACTTAAGTAAGTTTCTTGCTCAGATGACAAACAACTTTGACTAAACTGCAACAGGGTATCATATTCATCTAGATAAATATTTATTAAAATACAAGTCTGGAATGCTTTGCTCATAACCAAAAAAATGTTTGCTTGCTTTTGTCTAAGACAGAAAATATCGATGAGATTGTTACACCATACCCTAATTAATCAGTAGAGACATTACAAGTGAACAAATACGCTCACATAATCAAAATCCCATCCAAATTAGGTTAATATTATTCTTTGTATCCAGGTTAACTGATCATGTTTGTAGCGCTTGGAGTGTCAGATTGCATCGGTCTTCTTTTCAGCGTGTCTTATAATAAGTGCAATAAGTGTGAGAAACGGACTGGGCCGTGTACACAACAAGGTGTAGTTGGCTTGCTTCGAGTCTACTCTTTGATGAGCGAGTGGGCTTTTATCTTGAGTTTTAGGTTCTATTTGGTTTTAGCACTGAAAGCCGTCGCTTGAAGTACAATTACTATATAACCCACAAAAGGGTCTCAACACAGAGTTTATTTACTCCACTGAATTTAATGCATTAGACACACGTCTCAATTTTTCACTTAGATTTAATTCAAGGCTATTATAATACGCAGTCTATTTAAATCATCACACGTCTCACTTTGTATATATGGCAGCTTTTGATAGCTGCTGATGAAATTCCTGTCTTATCAGGACTGTCAATTTTATTCCTCAATATGATACAACACACTTTGTCTTTGGATGACTGAGCTGTCGTTCTTCTGTGATTTATGATACTTAATATGATTCATCCAATGAACTAAACTAAGGTTTAGTTCATTGATTCAGCTCTGATACATGAAAGTGGCCAAGGCCGTCCACAAATGCTTGAAGTTTAAGCCAGCCCTTGACTACACAATCCTGACTACTGAAGAGTCAGGTGGATATGATTACCAACTTGCGTCAACCAGACAGGCATAAAATTAATATGTTTAGCATAAGATTATTTTATTTAATTTCCCTGACCATTTAAATCAATTGAGGCAAAATACATGTATAAAATATTTACATAAGATTAAACATACAAAGGTGTTCTAAATAATCTGACCTGACTGTCTTTGTATCCGTATCCTTATTTTTATCCTTGTTATATTAAATGTTCGATGAGTGCTGATATAAGCACTGATAGCACTGATATAGCTGATGTTACACAACGATAAAAATTATACTCTATTATACAATCGATGAATTTACACAGTTTATCACTTAAAATCCAATATCAATAGATACACGTCTGCGCAGAATAACGATCTGAACACTACTCTCTCACTTGACAGTCTAAAATACTACTGAATAGGACAACGGTCCTGATGCTACTGCCTGAAGCTGTGGCTGGCTGCTGCATATACTTATCGGTGTGCTCAATGGTGTATAGTACACACTGATATATATGATAGTACATGATGCGGCTTTGGCAGGCAGTTTCACTTTGATGATGATAAATATAGGCCATCCAAGTGTAGAACAACCAAAAGACAAAATACCTTTTTTGAATTTTATATGCGATTTTTTAACTAATGCAGCTCAGACTCCTTTTATTATTATTTTTCCATGTATGTGCTGTACATTCGATGCTATCAACCTATCACAGGATGGATATTAGAATTTAGGCAATAAACAAACAAACAAACAAACATTATTGTTGTGCAAGCAGGTAGTTTTACTTTAATGATATAAGTGTTGCGCAAGCAGGTGCAGCTGGTGCAAGTATTACTGAAGTTGGTGGTAACTTGTAGTTGTATTCTCTTTCTTCTTTTACTGGAGCAATGGTAGCAGCATTGTGCTGTACTGGGTTTGATAATACTTGTGCTGTACAGGGTCTGATAGTGTTCGGTATTAGTTGTGTAGTATGATATTATTTCAAATTCTCTCACCATTCATAATGTCAGTCGCTCTGGAATTCAGGTCAACATATATTGCAGAAGGCGGGGACGCAATAATAAGGTGACGCTAGAAATAGAAAGCTCCGCAAACCAGGGTTAATTTAAAGTTGTAATAAAACACCATTAAGTGTTGTGTTCATCTAAAAATCCTATCTACTGATAGGCTGTTAATCATTCTGTGTATTTTAAACTCAACGTTAGTTTCATAATAAAATCCTGACACCTTAAAATTTAAACTATAATGTAAAATCATTAATATTTGTATGGATTATAAACTGGTACATCAACTCGTGGTTCAAAATGAGGTCATTGTTTTTAGATGGTTCAGGTCAAGTGATTTGTCCGCAATAACAATTAAAAAGCAAAATATTATGGAACTTTGACCGTTTCTGGATGGTTCCTGTCATGTGATTTGTCTGTAACAACAATTAAAAAAGCAAGCATTATTGAACTTTGAATTGTTTTTTAAGATGGGTCCTGCCAAGATGTGGTAAGGAATTTAAAAAAAACTGCAGCTTTTGCTGCAAATTATTTGATGGTACCCTGGAGAATATATATCTGTGTGACAATGAGAGTGGCATAGGATGATATTTATGTGGTAGATTAAATTGCAGTTCGCCTTAACAACTGTATGATATGTAAATCTGCCATTGAATTATGGCAGGGTTTTTCCCACCCTGACATAAGTCCCCTGTAAACCAATGAACTAGTTCATTGTGTAAACCACTATTTTGTAGGCGGGGCCTACGCTTGACTGAAGCTGCCTGTCATCAATGTCTCCTTCCATCATCAAGTCTATCATCGCAAAATACACATACAGTGTTTAGTACTCTTTGATATGATGTATTTGTCAGGCGTGTGTGTTGTTTGATCATCATCAGCATTGACCTGAGAATAATATCAATTTCAGAGCAGATTTGGAGTCATTGTCTTGGGTAAGATCTTGTATTTAACAATCCCATCTTTTTTCTATATGACTAGATAGTACGTAATCATCATGCACAAGTAGTAACTCTATGTATTAAACTTTGACAAGAAGTTTAGAAAATTTACTGTCAGCATAGCTATGCTTCAATGAGTGTTCTGTGTACTCAGGCTGCCCATAGACACGTAATTCACTGAGTTTCATACCCAAGAATTGTTGGACGATTCTGTACAATTCTAGATTTGTTCGAAACTGACCCATATATCATTACCCAACCAGCAACCATTATTGTGTAATTAACCCTGCCTGCTAAATAAATTACGTTCATTATTGCTATTGTATAGTTATAGTATAAGCCTTTACAGTTCTAGTCAATATTATGTAATTGGATTGACATTGTATTCAATGAGTTTGTATTTAGATGACCAGGCAAGATCTCCTGTAATGAATAGATATTGCTGTTCAAGGTAGCATCAAAGTCTATAACGCGGGAGGCCCAGGTTCAAATCCCCGCCAGGGCAAATCTTTTCTTTTCGTCATGATGGAAATCGAAAGCATTCCATTCGAATTGTCCACTCACATTTTTTGTAAGCACAGAAAACTCTTAGTAATGAGTATGATGACCCGACAAAATACTTATGTTCAACTCTTCTGTGTTGTACCATACCCTACGTTATATTTTGTGCAATCTTTTAATATTGGCAGCAACTGCATAAATAGAATACATCAGCTAAACTATGCTAGCAGAATTATCAGAAAACTTTGCTACTAATAAAAATGTACAACATCGCTCACTAGTTGAGTGAGGAATTACTTTGTATCAATTGTCCTACATGCCTAAGTGGAGAGAAGTGATATGTGATGAGGCCATATTTTCCACAGAACCACTGACTACTGAAAATATGCTGATTGATGCTAAAAAAACTCAAACTTGGTGTCACAGCAAGTAATATGAGTACTGATTATTGGCATAGTCTAAACTACGCTCCGTGTGATTATTGAGAGTGAATGGCTCTGAGCTATTTCTATTTGTTGGCCAAAGATGCTCTGAGCATGGAGTTAGCTCTGAATGTTATGGTATGTGGGCTGAGGGAGGCAAAGGTAAATCAACTATTGTAAGCCTGGTATATATTTATTACCTGTCTACAAAGGAGCTCTTGATGTTATACTATATCATTCTCAGCCATCTCAGTTATATGGTGTACAGGAAGCAATTTTGGCATTTTTCTCTCTCACTCTTGGATGGTAGTTCCCTAGTAGGTGTTGGCACTAGTACAGATAGTATTAAAATGTTAGGCTAAGACTAGTGGCAACACCGTTTAAAGTAATAAACCTTTCAATCTAATGGAGAGAGTTGAGTTTGATAGACATAATACAGGCTTCTCAGATACACAATAATTATATTGGTTGTATTTTTGCTCTTAAAACCAGGCCTGCATGTCATTCACTATTGTTCCATGCCTCGAATGAGTGGTCAAATTTTTATTTTGAAAATGAAAAAACATCTGCCACGGCCGGGACTCGAACCCAGATCGCCCTCGTCAAATGCCCATAACTTTGTACACCAGTGTGTTATGCATAATTTCCCCTTTTGAATTCATATCTAAGTAATTGTGTTTTTCATCACTTCAAACAAAGGTTGGAAAGTCTCCAACAATGCGGTGAATTGTTATGACTTTTGTTATTTGAAGAAAGGCCCATCCCATTAGAAAGCATTCTATAACGTTCATAACAATCTATAGCATTACTACCTTGGCAGACTGAAGTATAAAATTCCTCATTCTTGATACTTGGAATTGAGCTGTGTATTCTGAGCGGCTTTATACTCACCGATATATTATTTATATCATTAACACTTCACTGGGGTGCCTTGGCAAATCCCACAGTGCCCGTGACAAAGATGTATAAGTTGAGCTGTAAGCATTACTTTCTCATATAGATAACAAGCTAAATTCCCAGTAAATTGCTTCAGTTACTTGGCATGTTGTGGACATTAAATACACATTAGATGATGTCTGTCTTATTGTGTATATAAACATTTCCTTCTTGCAAAACAGATCACTCTAACTGGATGAGCCAGCAACTTGCCAAAACCTGTGATATTAGATTTAATTTTGTAAACATCTCATTTCGACTTCGAGTAGAAAATGAATCAACTTCTAAAGCAAGACTCCGTCACTGCTGTGAATTGATATGACTTTTGTTATTGCAGAAAAGACCCATCTCGTTAAAATGCATTCTATAACATTCAGATAGATATTTATAGCATTACTGCCTTGGCAGACTGAAGCCAAAAAATTCCTCATTCTTGATAATTGGAATTTTGTGAAGTTGTGTATTTTCAGCAACTTCATACTCCCCAATATATTAGCTATCACATATACACTTTATTTAGGGGTGCATTAACTACCATGGCCTATAACTGCCAGAGCATGAAGTGAAAACACACATTGACCCGCTACAAATTGAGACATTTACCCGCCGCAAATCCATTTCAGTACAAATCCAGTACAGCAATATGGCACAACTCCAAGACAATCTCTTGCCTGTTGCTATTTACATATCGGTAATACATCGGTTAAAACAAATAGTCTTTCCTCCTTTTGCCGCAGGTTAATCAGCAAATTTGCCACAGGTAAATCAGCAAATTTGCAGCAGGTCATTTTGCAAAAACTGAATTGTAGCAGCTTAATGCCTGAGTTTGTAGCAGGTCTTTTTGCAAAAACTGATTTGTAGCAGGTCTTTTTGCAAAAACTGATTTGTAGCAGGTCAATGCCTGAATTTGCAGCAGGTCAATGCCTGAATTTGTAGCAGGTCATTTTGTAAAAAATCTTATTTACAGGTAAATCTCTGAATTTGCGGCAGGGTATTTTGCAAAAACCGATTTGTGGCGGAGTATTTTGCAGTAAACAATTTGTGGCTGGTAAATGGCAGTTATAGGCCACGATTTTGCAAAAACTGATTTGTGGCAGGGTATTTTGCAGAAATGGATTTGCGGCGGGTAAATGTCTCAATTTGTAGCGGGTCAATGTGTGTTTTCACTTCATGCTGTGGCAGTTATAGGCCACGGTAATTAACAAATCCGAACAGTGCCCATATCAAAATTGTATAAGATGTACTGTAGGCCGGCTGTGGCGCAATGGGTAAGCCATGGGTCTTTCAATCGAGAAGTCCCGTGTTCGATTCCCGGCATGTCACGGTGGTGTCAGGAAGAGCATCCGACCTCAAATGCTCCTCTCCCCATCAGGATCCAGTCCGTAGACCCGTACTGATACCGAGACAAAAAAGAACAAGCAAGATCATGGTTTCTCACATGGTATCACAGGTTATCGAGACTATAAATGGACGTGAGTGAGTACTGTAGGCAGAACCTCCTCCTATTGATTACAAGCTCAATTCCCAGTAAATTGCTTCAGTTACTCGGCATGTTGTGGACATTAAATACACATTAGATGATATCTGTCTTATTGTGTATATAAACATTTCCTTCTCGCAAAACAGATCACTCTAACTGGATGAGCCAGCAACTTGCCAAAACCTGTGATATTAGATTTAATTTTGTAAGCATCACATTTCCACTTAGAGTAGAAGATGAATCAACTTTTAAAGCAAGACTCCACTGCTGCTGTTAATTGTTATTGCAGAAATGACCCATCTCGTTAAAATGCATTCCATAACATCCATAACAGTGTATAGCATTTGGTTGGAATAAAGGGAGAAATTATAAATGCGAAATTAGCACGAATAACCTTGGCAGATTGTAGCCTAAAAAATCCTCATTCTTGATAATAGGAATTGAATAAAGTTGTGTATTTTCAGCGACTTCATACTTCCCAATAAATTATCCATCACATATACACTTAAATTTTGGGTGCATTGACAAATCCGAACAGTGCCCGTATCAAAATTGCATAAGATGTACTGTAGGCAAAACTTCCTCATATGGATTACAAGCTAAATTCCTTGTAAGTTGGCACTTATGTACATATGGGATGATGAGTCCTTATTTTTGTCATTTATACCATCACATAAGTATCAATATTCGATATGTATAAACAGGTCCTTCCTGCGAAACTGATTACTGGAATTATTTCAATGAGCTGGCAAGCTTTCAAAAACTGCGATATTTTCTGTTAATGTAAACTTCCTTGACTGTAAAGTTCCTAGTAAACTATTTCAATATCCACATGATAAATGCTGCTTATGTTGGCATGATATAAGGTGACAGGATTATGTGCCACTTTATATTTCCCACTGACATCAAAACAAACTTAGATCAAGAAAAACTTGATATTTCTGTGGTTCTAAGTTTTCTGACCTGTAATGAACGATCAAAGCTGTAAATGATCAGATGGTCATATCACAAGCCACATCCCGATATGATTGATGCTTAGTCTAAGGGAGGGAGGGGGGAGGGAGGCAGGGAGGGAGGCAGGGAGGGAGGGAGGGAGGGGGTAAGGGAGGAAGGGAGGCAGGGTGGCAGGGAGGGAGGCAGGGAGGGAGGCAGGGAGAGAAACATAGAGAATAGGTCACAATGTCTTTACCTATTGATATCCACACAGTTGGAAGCTTTGGAGGCTATTACCACGAATCTCCCTAATGCTCATTTTTCTGTCAGTTGATGCCCATTGATATCCCATCTCTCATGTGTACACTGCAAGCAATATCGTGAGAATGGCTGGTTATATATTTTAAATGAGGTACTTCCTACGGGTCAAGTTTTCTCCAATTTATTTTTATTGATTTTCTAAGGAATTTTTCATCAGGGCAGGAGTGCCAAAAGTTGAAATTGGTTTGTTTGTTTTCAGTCCCACCCAGTGGACAAGACAAATATAAAGCATCACATTTCAGTAGTAATCATGTAAGAGGAAAAACTCAGCACAAGTCTGAATTCTCCTTGGAAAAATCCCAATCGGGGGGATTGTAAGCTGATATTTAGACTGAGTCCCCAGTTTGGTCCCAAAACGGCCCGCGGTCCAAAACGGCCCGAGGCCCATAACGGCCCAAGGCCCAAAACGGCCCGAGGCCCAAAACGGACCGAGGCCCAAAACGGCCCAAAAAGACTTTGTTTGAGGCTTCTTTTTAATATCACATCTTATTCTCCATATTTTATTCTATCATGTGAGCGATTTTCAGCTTTAGAATCCAAATATTGAAGAAGTTATGGTCTCTCAAACTTCCAAGGTGACGGCAATTTATCGGCAGTAAGAATCAGCCGGCAATCCCTAGTCACAACCAGCTAACCTAGTTGGCGTGATGGTAGCGTCGTTGCCTATAGGTATGGGTACCCGGGTTCGATTCCCACCCAGGTCTGAATTTTGATCATCATCTTATCTTTGTGATTATTAGTGTATTAACTAATAACTCATAATATCTATGTCACATGTCTATGGTTGTGACATACCCCAGGGGAAACATCCGCTTATTCCCAATGCCGATTGAAGGCAATCACCCTGGAAGTTTGAGAGGCCATAACCTCCTCAATATTTGGACTCTAAAGCTGAAAATCGCTCACATGATAGAATAAAATATGGAGAATAAGATGTGATACAAAAGAGCAGCCTCAAACAAAGTGTTTAAGTTTTTGTGAAAAAAACACAAGTTTTCAAATTTTTCAAAAAAACAGCCAACAGTGGTTTTTGAATTCTTTAAGTCCCAAAACCTCTAAAAAACGAGTTAAGTCAACGAACTTTAGTTTTTGTGAAAAAAACTCAAGTTTTCAAACTGTTCAAAAAAACGGCCCACCTTGGTTTTTGAGTTCTCCAAGTCCCATAACCTCTAAAAAAAACCCAGATGGGCCGTTTTTTCGAAAAGTTTGAAAAGTTGAGTTTTTTTCACAAAAACTTAAGTTCGTTGACTTAACTCATTTTTTAGAGGTTTTGGGACTTGGAGAACTCAAAATCAAAGATGGGCCGTTTTTTCGAAAAGTTTGAAAACTTAATTTTTTTCCCAAAAACTTAAGTTCGTTGACTTAACTCACTTTTTAGAGGTTTTGGGACTTGGAGAACTCATAAATCATGCTGGGCCGTTTTGGGCTGCGGGCCGTTTTGGGCCTCGGGCCGTTTTGGGCCACGGGCCGTTTTGGGCCGCGGTTCCCAATAATGATAACGTCTAACTTTGTTTATTAATTTGATTTGGCGGCTTAAAGTCTATGCGAATTGGGGAGTCCCCTAACTGGAACTTTTTTATATTGGGAAACACCATGAAACAAATCGTTTTCAAGTTGTATTATATGATTTTATGCCAAAAGATTGATAAAAGCCTGACAGTGAAGTACCTCATTTACGGCTGGCTGAGAATGATATAGTATAACATCAAGAGCTCCTTTGTAGACAGGTAATGAATATATACCAGGCTTACAATAGTTGATTTACCTTTGCCTCCCACAGCCCACATACCATAACATTCAGAGCTAACTCCATGCTCAGAGCATCTTTGGCTAACAAATAGAAATAGCCGAAAGCCATTCACTCTCAATAATCACAATGAGCGTAGTTTATACTATGACAATAAACAGTACTCATACTACTTGCTGTGACACCAAGTTTGAATTTTTTTAGCATCAGTCAGATATTTTCAGTAGTCAGTGGTTCTGTGGAAAATATGGCCTCATTCACATATCACTTCTCTCCACTTAGGCATGTAGGACAATTGATACAAAGTAATTCCTCGCTCAACTGGTGAGCGATGTTGTACATTTTTATTAGTAGCAAAGTTTTCTGATAATTCTGCTAGCATAGTTTAGCTGATGTATTCTATTTATGCAGTTGCTGCCAATATTAACAGATTGCACAAAATATAACGTAGGGTATGGTACAACACACAGAAGAGTTGAACATGAGTATTTTGTCGGGTAATCATACTCATTACTAAGAGTTTTCTGTGCTTACAAAAATTGTGAGCGGACAATTCGAATGGAATGCTTTCGATTTCCATCATGACGAAAAGATTTTCCCCCGGCGGGGATTTGAACCTGGGCCTCCCGCGTTATAGACTTTGATGCTACCTTGCTCAGCAATATCTATTCATTACAGGAGATCTTGCCTGGTCATCTAAATACAAACTCATTGAATACAATGTCAATCCAATTATATAATATTGACTAGAACTGTAAAGGCATCAATTTTGAGGCATCAATTGATGCCTCAATTTTGAAGCATCAATTTTTGAATGTAAAGGTATCAATTTTGATCCAATTGCGTAAATTCGGAGTTGTTTTCCCTCCAATGGACGGGGAAGCAACTCCGAATACAGACAAATGACGAACATCAATCTGACCAGTGAACTAAACTATGATCGTCCAACTGAGCCGAAGAGTTTTGCCTCTTTTCGGTGATCTCTGATCTTATCAGTTCTAGTACTATAACTATACAATAGCTATGATGAACGTAATTTATTTAGCAGACAGGGTTAATTACACAGTAATGGTTGCTGGTTGGGTAATGATATATGGGTCAGTTTCGAACAATTTTAGAATTGTACAGAATTATCCAACAATTCTTGGGTATGAAACGAAGTGATTGATAGTGGTTTTAAAGGTACCTTTGTTGGTAGCCATATTGTTGTACCAAAGTGAAAGTGCTCGATTGCATCTCGTGATCTAGGATGATTTTTATGCAAATAGCACCTCATACCGAAATATCCTAGAAAATTCGACTAAACAAGTCTACTGTGCTTGCTCTAATATTGTATGCATAACCCATATAGTTATTTAGGTTTGGAAGATTACAGGAATATAACATTGATCTTTAACCGATGTTTGTAGATATTTACTTCTGTAAAAGAACTGCAACGGCGTGAAAATACATTTCACTGAGTGGTGGTGCTGAGCACATATATTGGTGCAGTTTGAGCAGTTGGGCATATGATCAGTACATTCTGCTGAACCTATTCTGTCTTAGATCACTGGTAAGTCAACTCCTATGAGCTCTTACATAATCTCAGTAAAATATACTGTTAGATTGGATTGCTTAGAGAGTGCTCAAATCTAAAGTTTATTTGGCCATTGTTTAGGTTCTCAAACTTTGAGTTTCAAATCAATAAATTCATATAAAAATTGAAACAGATGTCCTATAGGCTGTATATAAACAGATGTCCTATAGGCTGTATATGGGTATTTCAAATGATGGTAGAAATTTGCGCTCGGGAATGCCCCCATCACCATTTCAGATACTAAAGGTGTAGCTAGACAGGCCCACGAAATCGCGTTCCATGCGTTGTTCAATGTCAAACCACGCCATTGGGCATGCTAACGATGCGTCAATTTCAAAGACCAGCATGTTCGTGTTGTTAACCACGCTGTGAACCTAAGCTTCTGTCATTGGCCAGTTGGTACAATAGAGCGTATTTAATTTGTCATTACTCCTTACTCATTGGTCATGGCTCATTGGTCATTCACTTAGCAATGTTGTCACAAGGTAAGGAAAGTGGGTGTGTTTAGCCTATGAAGCCGCGCCCACCACGCGTGGGAAGACATTTCCACGCATTTCGTGGGCTCACGTAGCAAGGAATTTAGCCGATGAGACTTTGATCAGTCCTCATTCGAGACAATATTCTATGCCTTTGGCGTCAAGGCAATCCCTTGCCTTACATTATCTAACAAATGAACCATCGAATAACATTCAAGGCGTACATGAAACTCAAAAATGATTAGATCCTAGTTATTTAAAAAGCTTTGTTATTCAAGCAGGATTCGACACTCAGAATAAACAAATCCATTGAAAAAGATGCTTATCAAACAAGCCTGAAATATAATATAGGCGCCTAAGTGTCTCGTTTTCCTTTCAATGACATACCTTAGTACATATGAGAACGGCGCTTGGGATGCTGTTTAAATATCAGGACCCATTAGGTTGACCCCAGTAAGAAGATAACATCGAATGTGACAGACAACAAGCATTGTCTGAATTGGCTGATAGCTAACCTAATGAATATCTCATATCTCGCTGTGTTAGTACCCACTTTGTGTGTGCAATGACAAATCATTGACATACGAGCTAAATAAGTTAGACCTTCTAGCCCAACTTTCTCTTTGCTAGCTCAGGTTTTCAAATTGGTCTGCAGAACGTTTAACCTTACAATCCTTACCAAATATGCATCTTATTATATCAAACAAGCTGTATTGAAAAAATGAATCTCATCCGTGTTTGAAAAGACCAGGCGCCTAATCATTGTCTTAATTTCCTTCATACATAAACTTTCATTTCCACTTAATCATCGATGGTAATTCTTCTCCTCGATGTGCAAAATAAATTCATTCGGATCAAAATTGCAAACCTTTCAAGTGCAAACTGAGTATCATTTACAAAGTCCATGGGATTCGGCTGCTTAAATATGAGCATCCGTGAGATTATTGTCAGAACGAAGCTACTTTGAATATGGCAAACGCAAAAATCTCATAAAAAATTGAAATAAGCACTATCTTCATATTATGCGCTTTCAACATGCAATCAAAATGGATGTCCTAACTTTTTTTGTTATTTAAAAGTGAAGAACTGTCCAATGGCAAACAAGTTTGAAGAGCGGTACATAATCGAGTTCAAGCGAGATTACTATTTGAACACCAAGCATGATCTGAAGGCACAGGTGCCACATTTAGCCCGGCTCGCTGACTACTACAAGAAGCGATATGCAGCAACAAAACACTGGGCTGACTGTCTCAAGGTAAGTTCTAATATCTTTCTTTCCTGACACTGAAGTTTAGGATTTTGTTTATTTTAAGATGTAGACTTGACATCTCTGATGGCGTCTGTTTTGGATAATTCTGAAATGGTCAGACCACCTATCTGGTGCATACCATGATGTGATGGCTGCCACTATGATCGCCTCAGCTGTACCAGGTGATGGTAGTGGTAACTCATGTTCATAATGATAGAGTGTTAAAATTTTCTCTTTTGTAAAGTACCTGATAGATCTAGTTTTTGCAGACACCAGTTGTTTGTTAGAGTTCTTATGATTGTAATAGGTCTGGTTTGCAAGAAATGTGCACTTAGCCAACTGGTGAATAGGTGTGTGCTTACACAGCACAGAACACACTACCCTCATTGTTCATTGCTAACCTCTATCACCAAAATAATACTAATTTTCAGAATGGTACATCGGCACCTTAATGATGATACACTCTCTCAGGCAGATGGCTCAACGAACCAAATAGTGACAATGCATGTGTTCTATGCTGGTTTTATACATTTTCTCATGCACTTAGCAAAGTTTTTGCTAAAGCCACGCAAAAGCGTTCAACTTTCAAAGATGAATGTAATAGAGAGGTTCCTAAATAATTGACCCCTGTCATTAGATTACAAAGATCCTGAGCTATCATGTTTGTTTATTTGATAATCAGTAATGTTTTACATTATTTTAGGCACATGCTTTGTACAACTCTGCCGCAGTTCGTCAGCCAGACCAAGAGGGATGGGCTGAGGAAGCATTCAGCATTCAAAAGAGCTTCTGGGATAGGTTGTGTGATGTTTCACTCGAAAAACAAACTAATAAAATTGAATGTCTCAAAACACAGCTGAAAGATGTGAGAAATAGATTGAAAACTCGTCTTAGCAACATATTGGTCGGAAAATTCGAGACTGAGATTGCGTCCGAGTGTAAGGCAGAGTTTACCGATCTAATGCAGAATGTATCACAAGACTGCTCAACAGATATGCTGGCGTTTGCATGTGACATTATCAGGGAGTCTGTCACTTTTCTCAAGAATCCACCCCCATGTGATTTCTGTGTTCTTGCTATTGGCTCATTAGCCCGAGGCGAAGCCACACCTTACTCAGATCTGGAGTACCTGTTTCTAATAGATGAGAAATCCCCTAATATTGTGGAGTACTTTGAAACATTGGCAGTCACCAGTTATTTCCTAATAGGTTGTTTAGGGGAGACAACTCTGGAATATATGGACATAGAAGAGCTCAATGGTTGGTTCAGAGATCAGGCGATGAGTGGCTTCAAGATTGATGGGCTTCAAAAGAAAGCCGGAAACATCCCAACTGGAAATGGTCATGCTGGAACAGAGAAAAACCGATTTATCCTCACTGCAGGAGAGCTAGCAAATATTTTTGAATGCACACTTCACAATCCAGACAATGTTGAAGCTTTAAGAGGTGATCTTACAGCCATGCTAAAGTACACCAAAGTCATCTATCATCATGCAAATGGACCTAATACAATCTATGACAATTTCGTAGCTCAGATCAGTGATCTGTGTGTCCCTGAGAAGCGTGAGCACATCAATATGGAAATGCTCAAAGCTGATGTGGAAAAATTCAATTTTAGGCTTGATCAGAAATTGAGTGAAAGAGGATTCACTGTTGATGTGAAGAAAGAGCTATACCGATTCCCGTCAATTCTCTTGCTGGATCTCGCTATTGTCCTGCAATGTTCGGGAAAGAATGCTTGGTTGGCAGCTGATAACCTCCTTGCTGCAGGAAAAGTTTCAGCATTTGTTCACCAGTCTCTGAAATTCATGCTAGCATGTGCATGTTATATTCGCTTATCTGCATATCTGTTTCACGATTCACATAATGACAGCGTTTCGGTAGCAACCAAATCTGAAACACTCAACAAAGACAGCCAGGATGTTGAAGTCTCCGGACCCTGCAGAAAGTGGTTTGTTCCAGGAGGGCTTTACATTGAGTTGTGTGAAACAACAATGCCGATCAAAGAAGGAATATCTGTGCGCCTATCTGAGCTAGATCAGAACGATCTCGATGAGTACTTGGTATCCACCCAGACACCCAATAAACACTGGACTTTCAAATTTTTTGCATTACATAGTGCTGGGCGATATATGGATGCATTGACACTCCTAGAGCAACACGCAGCCATTGTAAAACTCTCAGACCCGCAAAAATTGATAGACAATTTTGGAAGCGATAATTATAGATGGGGTGCAGAAACAGTCAATGACATACTCATAAAGTGCTCTCGGTACAGGGAGGCTTTGGAGTACGCATCACATATAAATGCTGAATACTGTGATGACAAAAGTAAACTTATGCTGGCATAGTCTCACCGTAAACTCGCGAATCTTAGTGACGCATTAGCTGTACTATCGTCATTGGAAAGTGGCAAATCAACAGACGTACTCCTAGAGCTTGGGTCTGTAAACATAGGTCTAGGGAAAATACAGACTGCCGAGGCACAAATATTGCAGGCACTACAGATGTGTTACAATGAAGCTTCAGAGGAGCGCCTTTACGGCTATTACGGGGAATTGATACCAAATACCACATCTGATAATTATGATGGTACAAAGCCTGATTTGATATGGTGCACAGCAGCAGACAGATTGAAACTGATACGATCAGTTTCGCCAAACATAATCAAATGCTTAGAATTACTCAGCGAAATTTATTGGGAGGACAACAAACTCCAATCAGCCTATAATCAGAAAAAGGATGAGATGTTAGCTGAAGTGTATGGGCAGGGTGCGTTAGTACAAGCTGCAGCCAGTCAACAAGATAGCCTGGGAACTCTTTACAATGCCAGGAATGACTTCAGGCAGTCAGAGCGCATGCATATGAAAGCACTCTCTATGTATGAAGAAATGTTTGGAAAGGACATAAACCACTCAAATATTGCCAATGTCCTGAGGGGTTTAGGTGACTTATATAAAGAGACTGGGAATTATAGCAGAGCTGAACTTTACAGTAAGAGAGCATTAGAAATGTACAGAAGTGTGTATGGACTAGAGAGTAAACACAGCTGTATAAACGAGGTGTTTTTAGACCTAGCTTGCTTATATAGAGTGCAAGGTGATTACAAATAAGCAGAGGTATGGTATCAGAAATCACTTGCTATGTACAGATCTGTGTATGGCGAGGACAGTAATCAGTTCGCTATTGCCTACGTCATGGAGCAATTAGGCTCGAACTACAACCTTATGAGAGAGTTCAGCAAAGCAGTGGACTATTGCACTAAATCACTTTCGATGTACAGATGTCTTTGTGGTGAGGAGAGTGATCATGAATGTATTGCCGCTGTATTGGACAACTTAGGTTACATTTACAATGACATGGAAGAATATAGCAAAGCTGAGGATTTTTATCTTCAATCCCTTGCTATGGTTCGAAGGATGAATACACATAATAGCCACGATGCGGAAATAGTAAGAGTGTTGAATAATTTGGGTTCCAATAACAGAGACAGAGGACGGTTCCATGACGCTGAGGAGTTTTATAGACAAGCGCTCTCGTTGAACAGGCAGATATATGGGGAACATAGTAATCATACAAGTATTGCATTGGTTTTGAGCAATCTAGGTCATAACTACAATCAGATGGGTCACTTCGGGAAGGCTGTAGACTTTTATGAGCAAGCACTAAACATGGAAAGACAGATTTACGGAGAAGATAGTGCTCATCAAACTATTGCCAAGATTTTGTTTAATTTAGGCGACAATTATCGCGGAGTAGGAAATCTCTCGAAAGCTGAGGAATCTTATCAGCTATCGGTTGCTATGCACAGACAGCTATATGGAGTGAACAGTAATCATGGGCTTATTGGCAGAGCGTTGGAAAGTTTAGGCTCTTTATATACAGCAGAATGAGCCAGTTCATCAAGGCAATAGACTATTATCATCAAGCACTGGCCTTGTGGACATGAAAATATGGAGAGAACAGTGTTCATGGATATATAGAAAGGACTCTGAGCAATTTAGGATCCAGCCACAACAGTATGGCAAAGTTCAGCGAAGCTGAAGACTACTACCATCAATCACTGGCGATGCTCAGAAGGATTCACGGATCGAGAAGTAAACACATTGACATTGCTTTTGTACTGAAGAATATCGCAAACAACTACAGAGATTCAGGTAAAAGGGATGAGGCTGTAGAGAAGTATAAAGAAGCTCTGATCATGTACCGAGAAAGTCAGCCTGACCATCAAGACATACCCTATATAATCGAGAACCTCAAAAAACTGCAGGTGTGTCGGAAATTTAGAGAATGTGTCTAAATATCAAAATTTACCCACATATCGAGACCATGAATTTATTATATTTCATCCTATTATTTCAACATTTTATTTTATTACCATAACATATATGAGGATACAAGTTCTTTGCACAGCTACCAATAACGGTGTCACTTTTTTCTTTGATCGCCATATATTCCCTTTGTATTCTCTGACCATTTTGCATAATTTCTATCACTGTTTGAATAAACATAAAAGTGTGTTGCTAAAATTTAAAGTGGATCTAGGACAACGGGGACTACTGAGCTAGTAACGGGCTAGAGGAGTAGGCCAGATACTTTAGGTACTACATTGTGTAACCTAATGGGCGTTCAAATATGAAATGATTTCTTCGCTGAGAACACATATTGTGCTGTGCAATCTTTGGGCATGGCTTAAATATTTGAAAACTATTGATATTTGTAGTCTCAAATTCAACAATCCAGATCTAACTAGTACTGTATTTCAGCTCTGGTATCATGAGATTACATTGATAAAATGTTAGGCTGTGCAGCTGCGCACAGTGCCATTCAACCTAGCCAATGTTATGAAGGAAAACATTCTCAGTGGTATCTGACTGCTGCCTCCGGTCGGTGTGTGTTTCTGAGATGACTTTGTGATCTGATGATCATGATTATGATGTAGTAGCATGGCTAGTATGCCAGCAGACATATAGGATGGTCCTTGTGTTGATAACTTTTCTTGTTCAGCAGTTTGTTACACTTAATGACATATTGTTGAATTATCTCAGGCTAAAAGAAACTAAAGCCTGGTACCCATCAACTGCATAACTGTCCCAGGAACTCATCTGCGATCATGCACGACCACTTGTGCACTGCTGTGATTGGTGGGGTACAAAATACACAGAGATCTGCGTTTACAAATTTAAGAATTGATTCTACTTTCGTGCGATATGTTGTGCGATATGTTGTGCTGCATTTTGTGGTACCCACAAATTCTTTAATTATTGCCAGTGCAAAATCTTAGAAATTCCTGAGATTAAAAAAGCACATTGGTGGGTACAAGGCTTTAGTGGTATTAATGGCACGAGAGGTTTCATGATACTGAACATTAGGTGTGTTGTAGGTCACAGACCATATTTTTGCAACTGTCAAGGTTAACTCGCCTTAGGTGGACCTTTGACCTGTCATACACACGGAGGAACTCCCTAATTTAAGTCTAAATTGAGCATAGGCTGACTCGTCTAGATGCAAGCCAGCTTTCCCTATGACTAAGAATAGTAATTGTCTTCTTTCCTCACATGACAAGATAACTCTAAAATCCAACAACTGAGAAAAATAGTTCAAAGTGACTCTTTTGCAGGGAGAAAAAAGGGATGTTGACTATTATTTGTTAACAAGAGCAAATTCTAGAGCTTTGTCAAGATCTCTGCCTTGACCTTTATCCTGCATGAGGTCTGCTGCTGAAAAAAAAGAGCACTGCTGCATATGATTTTAAGCCAAAGATATTTTTAGTCACAGCAGATGATAGGTCAGAGGCAGCATTTTTATCTCTAGATATACCTTATATTATATAGATAGCATAGCTATTATTATTGGTCTGGGTGATTGATTGAATTGATTGATGAATGGTGGTGAAGATGCTGAAATGAAGTAATAATAATGTATTGTTGTTGTATGATTCCATTATTTATTATTATTATTATTATTTTAATACAGTCATGGGGGTTCTTTGGGTTTTTTTTCTGTGGTATGCCTTAAATCCCGCCGCAGTGAGCACATAGCAGCGAGCATAGCCGTATTGATACACAAAACACCCACACTTTTGGATTCACCACCACTTGGGCTCGCAATTCATTACATGGAACAGATAAACAATGTTGTCTGACATATCATTATATTATATATGTCACAGACTGTATAATGCTACATACCTCTTCCAGACTACGGTGTTGGCACCAGTTAATAGTGTTAATCAATGAGGAACTACTATATTTTAGAAATGGCACAACTGAGAAGTGTAATTAACATCGGGGTTGTCAGATGCTGGACATGTCGTGCAGCAGATGGGGAAGTAGCCACGCTCACATGTGGGCATAACTTCTGCACAACCTGTTTAGAAAATCTCCACTCTGATTGGACGGCGGAATCCAAACAGCCGTGCCAGAAGTCTTTCAGTCTAACAGTACCAAAGAGAAGTGAATTACGAAACCTGGTAACTGATCCAGGGATGCCGAATATACCTGGTCTCAACATCGGACCAGGAACTACGGGTTCTATTTCCAGTCACTTTGTGCACATGGTGCATCATCAACATTTTTGAGCTGTTTTGTGAAAGTGCCATTTGTGTACTTTTATGGCAGTGCTAAACCAGATCCATTTTTTACATAATTTTTTCTTTTGCACCCACAACTCACACATAATGCAGAGTTTGCAATTAAAAACTTCAATGTTGGTGAACTATCAATTATGCTGCCAACGTTATGTGGTTTTGGCAGTAATAAGACTGACTCAGTTTCGGACAATTATAAATGATAAATTCAATAATGGTACAAAGGTAAGGTAAAACATCCTTTAAAGGTGGACAGCTTGGCTTATCTACAAAAAAAAGGGCTGACGGGACTGAAGAGCATCTCCCACCCCTCAGCCAGTCTATTTGTTTATCCTGCAAACTTAGTTGGAAATTATTGTAGGCTATTTCTTTATGATCATTTCTACTTTACACTATAGGTCAGCCAGCAGTTAATAATGTTGGAGATAAGCTCAGACCATGTCAGGTCAGAGGAGAGTCCACTATGTCTGACAAGCTAATACAGGATATTATCCTTATGGCTATTGAGGCGGTAGAGAAGCATGAGGACTATTTTGAGAGGGGCATGTATATAAAAACTAAGCTTGATAAAGCAAAGTCGGGGCTGCGCAGGCGCGGTGGAATTCCTTTGGGAATCCCATAGTATTATTGCAGTGCTTCAGTATGAGAATTCTAACTTTTTTACGTGTGATTTCCTTTGTACTGGGAGATAGAGTTTATTGAAAGCGGAATCGTTCATTAAAAAAGGCGTCATTCAAAATTCAATGCACAGGTATCTACCAAGCCTACATATTATGAAGCCACATAGAACATACGACATAGTTTAATTTATATTTAGTATATAAAGTTCAAGAAAAATGAAGCTAATATGATATTGGGTTTCACGATTGAGATATATAGAATGGGTATGAAAAATAACTATGCACCATCTGTTCAAAAATAACCAAACATTTTAGAAGACCTTATCACCCATTCATATCTTTTTAAAAGAATATAGGTTATTAAAAATTTCGCTGTACTTGCAGAACAAACAAAAATGAAATTCTGCATATTACAGCTTCAGAGTATAAAAAACTTTATTCGCATATTACATCTCCATACTATCTCCGAGATCCAGGTACTGATCGAACGCCTCTCTGACACATCCTCCGTCTGGTTTGAATACATATTTATGATAAGTCCCGTCTACACATATCACTACAACCGCTGACCTGAAAGCAAGAAGATATGATATACTGGATCGAAATACTGATAATTGACTATGTACAATGAGAAGTATATAGGTAAGGTTAGCAGTTAAAGATTTGTGTCAACGAGATTGTTCAACTATGCGACCGATCAAGTTTTCACAGGTGCTGATAAGTATAGATTGACAAAATCAAACATAATGGGGAGTGGGGGGACTTTATGCACAATAGCTTCAAGTGACTCTCAACCTGTCCGCTTTAAGTTGAGTCAGCTTCCCAGTCCTAAAATGTGGATAATTAATTTGATTGAGTTTGCAAGTGGTGACTGGTTAAGTTTCCTGAGCAGATTGCAAGGGTGATGTTGTATCTAGCATAAGCTCAGAAGATAAGCTGGAGAGCCAAAATAAGTTGCACAACTTCATCATTGTGATAAGCTCGAAAAACTCGAAACCACAGACAACAGACACAACCTATATGGCAATTTTAGAAACTGAACTTCCTTCTACTTTTAGCAGGAGTAGCCACGGGGTTAGTAGAGCAGCTTGTGGAGTAAATCATTATCATAGGTCAGCTTCCACAAATACAGCCAATGTCATTAGGCATGAAATGGACCAATCACAGACAGTCTTACTTTTGATCAGGTAGAAAGCTGCAGACGCAGGCCATCTCAGCAGGTACAGTAAAGCTTGTTACTCCCCACTGTGACTCAGTATAAGGTGTGATAACTCCTCCAAGCTTCTGAAGAGCTGATCGACGATTCAGTCCACTGTTCAGTACAGCGAATATGTGTACTGTACCCTGTAAAAGTGATTAGATAACACGATGAGTATAAGATGTCATATAGCCTGTATTGACAAGCTTTGATGTTCTAACAAAGCCTGACCTAAAACTGCTTCAAGCCGGGCATGGGGGGGGGACGTTCGGGTGGAGGCAAGGGACTGAGGGGCTCAGACTACTTCAGAGTTGAAGAAATACATGATTGGCCAGTCTAGGGTTACCCTGACATCACAGGGATGGTAGGTTTTCAAGGCTGACCTAACCCAATCATGGTGAAATGGTTGCTTTGAGGACCGGTCCAATCCAAAAGTTTATTTGCAGGTATATAAACAGTTGGTTCTAGCAAGGAATTCGATAATTTGTTGGTATTTGTGCAGGAACAACATTGTGAATAGGAGAGACCATTTTATTTGGTTATAAGATTATGCAACGAGGGAGGAAACCATTTTGAGAGCTTTTCAGTTGACAGACATTACTTTGAACAGGGTTTTTATTAATTAAGAGGTGATTATCAAGCCATTCTCTATTTGGTTGAATTTAGAGCCCTACATGCTGTCCCAGGTGTATTGCCATCTACCATTAACTGCCAATGTACACTAATTTAAGATTGACCAGATATGACTGATTAACTCAGCGGCGCGCTAAGTTCACTGATTGGATACCCCTCTGCACATAAAAGGCAGTAAGTCAATAAGTACGTCACCTTATCACTGGCAGCGCAGAGAAAACTGGAATCTGGGCTAAAGTTTAGTGAGTAGACCAGAGCTGTGTCACTTCCTCTTCTTAACTCCATCAGCTTTTCCTTCCTCTCAACATCAAAGAGCCTTATCAAGGTACCTATGATACAGGAAAAAAAGATAGACATCCCCCGATGCATCGTTATGAGCTTTCCTCACACTTTATGTTTATCATAGATTCCAAATAATCAAACAAAGGCTTTGGTCCGTAAAAATGTCACAATAATGTCAACAAGATAAGTCTATCAAGACTGGCTAACTTGTGACGGTTTTGAAGGCTTTAAGATTGGACATTGGATTCATTTTTTTCATATTTTCTACCTGTAAGTTGTAAAAAAAGCGTGTATAACCATCATTTACCATGTTTTGATGCTGATGCTAGCCTAGAGCCATCATAGTTGAGTGTTATACAGGCAAGCTCATGATCGTGTGCGCGTATAGTTACTGGGGCTACAGTACAGTGTGCTTCTGCTTGACTCAGATCTGCAACCTACAAAGATAAATTAAATTGAATATTCTGGTACCAGTAATGGCTATCATTGATGGCTATTGTGTGAGATTTATCCTTGATCGCATGAAGATTTCATGCTACGCAGTAATTAAACTGATAGATAAACCAGTCTATCAACATTGAGCTGGTAAAGAAAAGTCAACCGCTGTGATTTTCAATAGTTTTAAAATATATTTTACCCAGTATCAATAGGTGGGTTCACTTCACAAATCACAAGCCTTACCAAATTCAGCCCGGCCTCCACTTAATATTTTGCAGTACGGGAGACGAGAACTCTGAGTATAGAAATTAATTAAAGATCAAACTGTCACACTCACAATAATTTCTCTCAATTTATCACATCTGCTGCGGTATAAGATGCCTGCACTAGGAGTTACACTCCCTTGATCGTACAAACTTGGACTGTTTTATTACCTGTATAGAGCCAATCTTCTCAGTACCAGGGAAAGCCATAATCTGACCAGCAGCACCAGTGTTCAGTGATATTATACCTGAAATATTAAACATAATAAATTAAAGACTACCCAAAGTCCGATGCATGTTTTAGTCAGGCATTTACTAATGAAAAAATTGTGTCAGATTTGCCTGGTAAAAAATTCAATGTTCTACTTGGCATGAGTTATTGAAGATGAAAAATCTGACACAACTTTATTATAAGTAACTGCCTGACTATAACATACTTTGTTCTAAGGGTCGTATTTAATGTTTACGTCTATGTTTTGTTGTCGTTTTTCTGCAAGTGTTTTGTCATAATATGATATTGAAAGTGCAATCAACAAATGATGGTCTTTACCAACAGTAGTTAGTAGACTGCTTGGTCAGACAAGAGTGATATATCAGTATGACGAAATGATGCTAATAAAGGACAATTGTTGTTATCACTATCATGAAATAACCAAGTCCCATCGGTAGGAATAGGTTTAAGTTTGCTGGTAACAAGCAGGATATTCAGATCAATGATGAGTCTGGACTATCTTACCTAGCTGGTTATCTCTGGACTAACTTACCTAGATGGTTATCTCTGGACTAACTTACCTAGTTGGTTATCTCTGGACTAACTTACCTAGCTGGTTATCTCTGGACTAACTTACCTAGCTGGTTATCTCTGGACTAGCTTACCTAGTTGGTTATCTCTGGACTAACTTATCTAGCTGGTTATCTCTGGACTAGCTTACCTAGTTGGTTATCTCTGGACTGGCTTACCTAGCTGGTTATCTCTGGACTAACTTACCTAGTTGGTTATCTATGGACTAACTTACCTAGTTGGTTATGTCTGGACTAACTTACCTAGCTGGTTATCTCTGGACTAACTTACCTAGCTGGTTATCTCTGGACTAACTTACCTAGTTGGTTATCTCTGGACTAACTTACCTAGTTGGTTATCTCTGGACTAGCTTACCTAGTTGGTTATCTCTGGACTAGCTTACCTAGCTGGTTATCTCTGGACTAGCTTACCTAGCTGGTTATCTCTGGACTAGCTTACCTAGCTGGTTGTCTCTGGACTAACTTAGCTAGCTGGTTGTCTCTGGACTAGCTTACCTAGTTGGTTATCTCTGGACTAGCTTACCTAGCTGGTTATCTCTGGACTAACTTACCTAGCTGGTTATCACTGGACTAGCTTACCTAGTTGGTTATCTCTGGACTAGCTTACCTAGTTGGTTATCTCTGGACTAGCTTACCTAGCTGGTTAACTCTGGACTAACTCACCTAGTTGGTTATCTCTGGACTAGCTTACCTAGCTGGTTATCTCTGGACTAACTTACCTAGTTGGTTATCTCTGGACTAGCTTACCTAGCTGGTTATCTCTGGACTAGCTTACCTAGTTGGTTATCTCTGGACTAGCTTACCTAGCTGGTTATCTCTGGACTAGCTTACCTAGTTGGTTATCTCTGGACTAACTTACCTAGCTGGTTATGTCTGGACTAGCTTACCTAGTTGGTTATCTCTGGACTAGCTTACCTAGCTGGTTATCTCTGGACTAGCTTACCTAGTTGGTTATATCTGGACTAGCTTACCTAGCTGGTTATCTATGGACTAACTTACCTAGTTGGTTATCTCTGGACTAGCTTACCTAGCTGGTTATCTCTGGACTAGCTTACCTAGTTGGTTATCTATGGACTAACTTACCTAGCTGGTTATCTATGGACTAACTTACCTAGTTGGTTATCTCTGGACTAGCTTACCTAGTTGGTTATCTCTGGACTAGCTTACCTAGTTGGTTATCTCTGGACTAACTTACCTAGCTGGTTATCTCTGGACTAACTTACCTAGTTGGTTATCTCTGGACTAGCTTACCTAGCTGGTTATCTATGGACTAACTTACCTAGTTGGTTATGTCTGGACTAACTTACCTAGCTGGTTATCTCTGGACTAACTTACCTAGCTGGTTATCTCTGGACTAACTTACCTAGTTGGTTATCTCTGGACTAACTTACCTAGTTGGTTATCTCTGGACTAGCTTACCTAGTTGGTTATCTCTGGACTAGCTTACCTAGCTGGTTATCTCTGGACTAGCTTACCTAGCTGGTTATCTCTGGACTAGCTTACCTAGCTGGTTGTCTCTGGACTAACTTAGCTAGCTGGTTGTCTCTGGACTAGCTTACCTAGTTGGTTATCTCTGGACTAGCTTACCTAGCTGGTTATCTCTGGACTAACTTACCTAGCTGGTTATCACTGGACTAGCTTACCTAGTTGGTTATCTCTGGACTAGCTTACCTAGTTGGTTATCTCTGGACTAGCTTACCTAGCTGGTTAACTCTGGACTAACTTACCTAGTTGGTTATCTCTGGACTAGCTTACCTAGCTGGTTATCTCTGGACTAACTTACCTAGTTGGTTATCTCTGGACTAGCTTACCTAGCTGGTTATCTCTGGACTAGCTTACCTAGTTGGTTATCTCTGGACTAGCTTACCTAGCTGGTTATCTCTGGACTAGCTTACCTAGTTGGTTACCTCTGGACTAGCTTACCTAGCTGGTTATCTCTGGACTAGCTTACCTAGCTGGTTATCTCTGGACTAGCTTACCTAGTTGGTTATCTCTGGACTAGCTTACCTAGCTGGTTATCTCTGGACTAACTTACCTAGTTGGTTATCTCTGGACTAGCTTACCTAGCTGGTTATCTCTGGACTAACTTACCTAGTTGGTTATCTCTGGACTAGCTTACCTAGTTGGTTATCTCTGGACTAGCTTACCTAGCTGGTTATCTCTGGACTAACTTACCTAGTTGGTTATCTCTGGACTAGCTTACCTAGCTGGTTATCTCTGGACTAGCTTACCTAGTTGGTTATCTCTGGACTAGCTTACCTAGCTGGTTATCTCTGGACTAACTTACCTAGTTGGTTATCTCTGGACTAACTTACCTAGCTGGTTATCTCTGGACTAACTTACCTAGCTGGTTATCTCTGGACTAGCTTACCTAGTTGGTTATCTCTGGACTAGCTTACCTAGTTGGTTAACTCTGGACTAACTTACCTAGTTGGTTATCTCTGGACTAGCTTACCTAGCTGGTTATCTCTGGACTAACTTACCTAGCTGGTTATCTCTGGACTAACTTACCTAGTTGGTTATCTCTGGACTAGCTTACCTAGCTGGTTATCTCTGGACTAGCTTACCTAGCTGGTTATCTCTGGACTAGCTTACCTAGTTGGTTTTCTCTGGACTAGCTTACCTAGCTGGTTATCTCTGGACTAACTTACCTAGTTGGTTATCTCTTGTATCGTATGTAGCCAACTTCTTGATATCAGGCGTGTACTCAAAAGTAATTATCTGTGATGTCAGGACTACTATTAGTCTGTCATGATGAAATCTGCAAGAAAGAGCAGAAGAGAATCAACTGTATCGAGACATCGTTGTGACGTGACGTGCCTGCTCAGTATATACAGCATAAGTTGCTCCTATAAGATGACAACAGTCATTCCCAGTGCCAACTGCGTGGTCCAGCCTCCAAGGTGAGCAAGGGTTTCATAAGAGGGAGACCATGGAAAGTATCTATAGGTTCCATTTTTTTGTAGGGAGGCAACCAACTAAAAACCAGTGGCAGGCCAAATGTTTAGCCTTTATGTTAGCTAGGTTCTACCATAGAACAATTGTAGTGACTGGAGTTGTCAGTACTTCTCCAATGCCCGATTATTAAGTGATAACATTGCCATGCTGTACCAATAACAATACTCGGTTGGATGTCAGAGTAAAATATCTTAACAACCATAACAATATTTCCATGAAACTCCAGGTAGCTGCTATAACTGGAATCTTATACCGTAACGAGACAGAGGTCTTACTGACGGTGATCTAAGGATCCCTGGCACATGAATCAATCTATATTTTAGCATGGGTTTATCATTTACCGAAACTAGCTTTACACCCGGCAATGAATAGCAAGCACCCTAAACGATTATGCCACCTCACCGTCCCCAAAAAAGAACGGGTTGATGACGCTATTCACTACTGGGAGTTGTGCATTCTTAACAGCACACACAGTATAAAAATATTGCCTTAGTAAAAGAGTTGCCAAAATGGAGGATCACTCTTCAACATAAGCCACCTGAGATTTGCGGGCAGTCGCAAATAGAACTTTGGGCGTAACAAAAACAAGTTTAGGAAATACCTTATGTTTGTGACAACCTGGTGAAAGTTAATCTCTCTCCTGACTTTATTCGTCGTACAATCCCAGATTTTGACAACATTCTCACAGTTTTTGCAGACTACAGCGAGGATGTTAGAGCGACGAAGTATCTCAGCTTTCAATACTGTGCCAGCACCTGTAAAATAAAAAAGATGATAATTTTTCAGCATATCAAGTGAGAAAAAATGTAATGGTAGAAAATCAGGAGATTTGTCAGATTCTTCAGTGATAGAGTTGAAAGACCCGTCGAAAGGCTCAACTAGCTTAAGAGTTTGTAGGCCAAAATAGATTGGTAATTTTCGTCTTGATATAAACAAAAATGAAAATTATCAAGTGGCATTGTTTGTGTCTTGCCATTGTAATTATTAAAACAGAGGTTTGATGTACCGGCCATCACTAAAAGAAGCTATGTTTTGTAAATTCTTCAGTTTTCATGTCAAGTTCTGTCGAGGAGATCAGGCACAACACACCTCCTCTTGTCATACGAACTAGTACAGAACTGATGTGTATGACAGTACTTCATGTAATATATAATGTATATACATACCAATTTGTTCTTGTTTGACATGATGTAGTTGTGTGAGAGGGTCAACACTAAATAGCCTGAATCCATCATCTCCACACGAAACAAAACATGAGAAATCTCTGTTGAATCGTACCTGCTGTACTTTCCTCATACTTGTAACTCCTGAGATATCTACGAAAAATATTCATCTTTTATTTGGATATAATAAATCGACATTGAATGAAAATGGGGTGACAAACTATACATTTATGTGATCAAACACATGGTTTGTAGTGCACAGTCTACTAGCCATATACCATCATCGCTCCGCCCAGGAACGCGCGGATCTGGACAATATGATCAAGTGCGCCGAGAAGCTGTCCAAGGCTCTTCTCCCACTACAGACACAGTCAAACACAGGTTTTCAACCAAATCCCTCAGAATGGTGGCCACCAATGCACCTAACCCTCTACTCTCCTTTGACACGCTACCATCTGGTCGTTTTAAGTCTCTACGCTTCCGCATAAACCTCCGTAGAGACTGTTTTAGATCTCAGGCTGTTAGTATTTTGAATAAATCACTCTTTTAGTGTATTTTCCACCTTTTTTGTATTTTTGTATTGTACATAAACTACGAATCGCATTTATGCAATCATTAACAGTTTTAGACATCAGCATTTTTATTAACAAATTTTACAGCAGGCAAACTAGCTTTTTATTTCTCAATCACAATACAAGAGGTAAAGTAATAAGCTGCTGACACAACTTGAATCAGTGGCAATACATACTTTAATCGTGTACGAGGAGAGATAAAAGTATATTTTGATGATTCTATAGCTAATAACTAACCTTACCATTTCCTAACATCTAACACATTTACATGTAATATGCTAGGTTGCGCTACTGTCAATTTTGAAACTAGTAGCCGGGTATCACAGACCAGCGATTTCTTCAAATAGTGTTGCTCAGCGTAAAAATTGTATTCCGTTGCTTTTCAATTCATTTAACAACTTACTATAATTTTTCATGACTTGTAAAACATATGGTATTTCTGTAATAATTTACTGTAGGTCAGTTAGGATAGGTAGGATAGGTACTGTTAGTGGACACAATCAGCAAATCCAGGCTCTCCAAGTCTTCATTGTACTTCTAGCAGGTAAGGGCAATTTCCATTCTAGCATTGGAAGTTTTCATGATTCTAAACTTTAATTAGGTAAATTGATGTAGCCTTGGTATGCGGATGACAGGTTTGGTTGCCTATGGGTCTCACCAATGGTTTAGTTAGTTACTGTTACGAAAGAGGTAAGTAAGTGTGGGCTTGATTTGAGTGCAGTGACAGGGATTTGGACCACCAACCACATAGTGTTTGGTCAAGTCTGATGGTCCATACAATACAATACATTCCAAAGCAGAGGTCAATTAACTTCAGGGATTTGTCACTCTGACACTGGTGCAGAGGAACAGGAGAGGAGTCAAATACCCCAATAACTACCTATTTTATTGTGAAGATAGCATCTGGGGTTAGGATAGATAATTTGAAACAACTAAGGAGGATAAACTCAACTTCGAGTTATGAAGTTATGTCTATGATGTAGTAAGTTAGAGGTCTACCTGTTTAATTCAGTGTGTATTGTAGATGCCCATAGAAAAGTCCAAAAGGAGGATACCTTAGTTTATGCCAACTTTTTCTCAGTATACTTTGACCGTCTATCCAGCTCTATCTCCTCATCATAGTGGTTTGTGAAAAGACAAATGCAATGGTTTATGTATTGATGCAATGAACTGCCTCTCCCCCTCTCTGCCACAAGCTTTTCCACCAAGCAAAACTTCAGAATGCTAAAAGTAATTTTTCCAACTTCTCTTGGTTTGTTTTGATAAATTGGATCACAGCCTACCAGACTTTTGGAAGGGGGTTATGCTATAACCCTTCTCTGGAAAGCAACATAATCCAAAAACTATCACAGCTTTTCAACTAAAAGTATTTTCAAATAGTGAAACAAAATATGATTGGTCAAAACTTGAGCTCGATTACATTCATTGGTCAGCTACATTATTGGGAGGTTCTGATTGGCTCATCAGGTTAGTTGGGTATGTGCCAAGAGTGATGTGTTAAATTAAAATCTAGTGTGAATTTTTTGAGCTGGAACTGGAAGTGGTTGAGGACTGGCAATATTTCTTAGATGATGCAATTCAGCTGTCAAGTTTGGTTATGCCATCTCAGAGAGAACTGAAGCTTAATGGACATGGATTGGCGAGTGAAGTGGATGCTAGTCTGGTTAGTATGTAGTGACTGTGTGTAACAACTGTAGGGAGTTAGCTCAGGAGTAGAACTAAACTAAATATCTTCTTCTTTTGACCCATGAGTAGAGTAGGACTAGATGTTTTTTTATCTAACTTAAGTTGGCAGCATGGTATATATGTGTGTGGGGACAGGCTTAAGGTAGGAGTATAGGTACTATTGTAGAGGTTGCAGCATGCCCAAAGCCCCAAGCCATGTATTACAAGACTTACTGTGTGGTGTATGTATGTAGCTTATGTAGTAGCCTACTTTCACTTTAAGTAACAAGAAAGCTGCCACTCTCTGATCCTAGTGGAATGAAGAGCTGAATGATACAAATGATCTTTATGCTGATAAAGCTGCTTCTTGTTTTACAGTATGTTGTTCGCTACAACTGTCGGCAATATTCTCACAGATGACACACTCACTCCTGGAGCTAAGGCGGATGATGCTCTGCCCAAAGTGGTACCCGCAGAACCTACTGGGGAAGTAAGTGACACAGGGGTGAGAGTGATATGTATGCTGTGTCTATGCACTTGCCATTTTGTTCCTAAGATATATAGAGAGGGTGGCTCCAGCAAAAAATGATTTCCCAGAAACGTTTCACAACAAATTTCTGCTCAGAGGATATAGTCTCTGGGACCCTGCAGTTGTAGAAATATGTAAAACAATCAAATACATTTCCCTAACTCATGAATCAAATGAATCAGAAGATGACAATTACCTCCTCACACTAGGGCACTAGAGAGCTTCATTTTTGCATTAGAGATAAAACAGCATTCATTGTCTGAATGATCGCACCCCAGGTTCGAATGACTATTTTGAAATATGGATTTTTCTCATAATTAGCAGATCTATTTTTTAAACAGATTCAAATACCATGAAACCTTGGCTTCATCATCCTGTTGTGTCTAGGTTATAATAGCTGATTGATAGTGTCCGTTGTTAGTTATAAGTTGGGCTTCTATCTCCCATCATAGGGGATTTTTAGATGCTGCATATCCTACCTTCTCCCGTAGATAAATTTGCTATTTTCTTTACGCTATTTAACTTCTTAAAAAACATGATCTTGTTGTAGGCAACACCTGGTCGGAGAGATCAGACTAAACCATCGGATCAAGTCTCATCGGAAAGGTAATCGCTGTTATCTGCATGTAAACTACTCTGATTTGTCTTTTTATGGGATACAATGGTAGGCCTAGTTATTTGATGACATCTGCCTTATTAGTTCTGTTTTTCTGCTGAGGGTTTATATTGATGTGATATATATTATGTATGTATTACGTATTTATTAGTAATATGTATAGTGTATTAGGACTTATATATGCATTATGAACTATTGTTCCTATTGTTTCCAGTGACACTCATCCTCATGACGTAGAAGGGAAGCTGGGAAGACCTCTCGGAAAAGGTAAGATTGCAAAGTTTTCTACCATGTTCATGCCCAAAATACTGCTAATGTTGTAATTTGCTATGAATTTTAAAAGGCCAACAGCAATATCTAATGTCCGAAATTATATATCATATTGCTAGTGTCTCCCCAAAGTCAGGAATATTTTGTTTTAATAGCCATATCCACCTAATATCCCACAAAGCTCAAGTGATTTTAAATCATGTACTAAGATTAGGCTCCAGTGTATGTAAAACTAGAGTCAAGAGAGTTATCTTTTTGGGTTAACATCTCAGCGAAACTGTATAACTGTGTATTTTATTTCAGACAGTGCTAGTGACCTAGGTATTGAGAGTGATTTCCCAAGACCTGAAAATGCTGAGACTGAACCGGAGCCTCCTAGGATTAAAACATTCAGACAACCAGGTATAAAAATAGCTTGAAATTTGATTGGCAATCACTAAGCATTTCATAATGTAAGGAATTGATTATAAACGAAACAAGCTATGCAGGCTCATAGTTCTGCCTCTCTTAGAATGCTCAATAGAGTGGCCTAAAAGTGCTATAGTTTAATATTCCAAGTAAGAATCAGCTCATTTGGGACTTCCCTATTCTATTTATATCATTAAAACACTTTGGAGGCTGGAAATCAGCACCAGACTCTACGCTATCATTTGACATGAATAACAGTCAACTATTATACCTGTCCTTGAATCCACATTTTCAAGATGACCACCAAGAGTAACAACAGTGTAATTTTTACTGTTTGACCTATAATTGATTTCAGAGAAGAATGAAGTAGAGAACCTTTATGATGATGATGTACTGGAGAAAGCCTCAGCGACCACACCCCCTTCTCAGATTGAAGCCACACCCTCATCTGAGACTGCTGATGTCACTGCCACCCTGGCTCCTCCCACGACACAATCCACTCCCACCCAAGACCAGAACTCTGACCCAGAGATGCAAGGAACAGAGGACAGGTATATTAAGCTACTGTGTGCTGTATTTAGATCAAATATTCACGAGGAAGATTTGCATCGACTGAATACTTTTAGGTCTAGATTGGTTTTGCGGATATATGAATTCTGAAAATGAGTCAGTGGACATTCTCTTTGGTAAACTTCGTCTGTTAGGTACTTGGATCAGCGAGTTGATGTGATGTGATTTGATTTTGTGCCACATCTTTGAAACTTTCACCAAAAAGTTTTGTTTTCTTAGGAAAGAGGATCCAGCAGTTAAAGATACTGGATATGAGGAAGATTTTGAACTTGCTGATTTTAAAGTCAAGGGGCGACCGACTGGACCAGGAGATGATATACTAGAAGCTTCCCCTCCACTCATCAAGGTACACTCCTCAACAGAATCTCCCCCAGGTGACACACTACCCGCTGCTGATATCGGCACACCCACCTTTAAGGGGGCGTCACCCACTCCTGGTGAAGGTCTGTCTACAACTGGGGAAGTTCCGCCTACAACTGGTGAGGCTCCTCCCACTATTGGAGAAGCCTCACCCACCACTGAATCTCCTCCCACTGAAAAAGGTGCCAAAGATGAGAGAATGCTGACTACAGAGACTCCTTCCACTGGTGATACTGATGTAGATAAAGCAGCAGAGGGTTTTGAATTTGAGGAGATACAAGTTACCACTGAGTCTCCAGGTGAGTTATTATGTCGCCAATGTGTCGGCACTGATATATGAATTTTATTTTGGATAATGCTCATTCATTGAGAATTGTTACAGAATACCCAGAAAAAATAAAACGATAAAAGTAAAGTCACAAGGAAGTTGATGCATAGCTGATGAGAAAAATAATCTGGAAGATCTCTTAAAATGTGGAATGGATGGACATGATCTTATGTGAATTGGTAAATAATTAAAAGTGCAAGCTATAGTGTTATAAAAAGAAAGTGGTATCTGTAGTCTGTAGTTTCACATAAACACGTAAATTGAAAATGTTATCACTTTGTATGCAGTATATAATAAATCTCTCTCTCTCTCTTGGATCTGAGACAATCATTGGTTACAGGTTTTTCAATGCTATAGTTGATAGAAAGTAATCAGCCTTCCGGAGTATTCTAATGGTATGCTGGTTTGCTCATTCACGATGACATGTATCCATCTGATTTCATAGTACTAGTCACAGTCTGGGGGCCTGTTATCCGAACTTATGCGGCGAATCCATGACTTTAAATCAAACTTAAATTTCTATACTATTTAATATACTTTCTATTATATTCTAGACAAAGCTTTATTATATTTTTTATTATGATGTTTCTGTAGTACTGGCTGTTGATCTGTCCGAACATGACATGCCGGCGTTTGCGGAGTGGAAGAAAGAATTTTATGAGAATGACACAAAACACAACGGTGAGTGTTCAGATTTTGTCGCACCAGATTAAGTTTATTGCAAGCCTATTTCTCATCTTGGGAACCAGTGTTTCTCTTAAATACCTACAAGATCAGGAAACTGCATCTTGGGAATGAATAGGGAATTAAGTTTTTCTTGTTAGGAATGTTCATAAAAATTAAAAAAAGATTGTGCGTCAAATTGCTCCACAAGATGTGTGTTGAACCAAGGAGTTAAAGACTTTAACTCCTTGGTTGAACACTCTCCGCTGGTAAAATATTATATGGTTGTTCGAATGACTTTTATGAAAACATGCAATTTCAACAATCACTTGGATGATTCCTTATTTTCCAGGAGCTTTGAATAAAGTGTATGAACCACAGCATGTAGACAAAAAGCCTGTGATCCCATCTAAGCCATCATCAACAGAGGAAATGCGTAACTATGCCTCCAGTGAGTGTGGATCAAAGGTTATATCTAGTAACAAAGAAGCACAGAAACAGCAGGCAGTTCTGAATGAGAATCGGGACGAGTACATCATGCAGCCCTGCTCTGCAAGGTATGAGAGAAAAGTCCCAAGGCTAATACTATATTTGTCACAATTGACCAAATTGTCAACTTATCACTAGTAGCAAACCATGTAGCGAATGGTGTCATTGGTAAAGAGTATATCAAACCAAACTACTTTTTGTTCTCATGACAATGTGATTTAACAAGGATATGAAGTATGAAATAGAAAAAAAAGAAGTGAAAAAGATTATTTTGGATGATATTATGATAGCTTAGGCTGCATATTGCATGGATATGAGTGTTTATTAACGAGCCCTCTAGCTATTATAACACATTAGGTTAGGAACAATTTCTGATTGATATACGTAATTATTTGCTGTTTGGTACCAGTTGTAACTGGTTTCCCTCTTGAGTATGTTGAAGTCAGTTCATACATGATTTTGATATTTTGTGGCTAGTGATCATTGAAATAATTTTAATCTTAACAGTTCCTTGCCATATTTGGAGTGGTCTTCTCTTGTATAATATAACCTATTAATGCAGCAACTCCTAATTGCACCTGTATTACTTACACCAGGGTGATTATGTCCCAAAACTAAACATGTCAGGGAGTTCCGGACAAAATTTGTCCCAAACTCCCTGCACAAACTCAAAACCACAAAGGGATGGCTTTACGCTGCCGCTGAGAACATTTGTTGTGTAGCGGCATGCGCACCACAGTATGCTGTACTTCAAGATTTTTGTCTAGCTTTGTGCTTTTTAGTATTCATCTTCATAAGAACTGAGAGATATGGTTCACACTTATATTGTAATGTATTTCTTAACACAATCACCAAAATAAACTCCACTCCCATTGTAGCTCTCCTATAGTTGTTTGTATTGATTTTGATGTTATCTTCCTTATTGCTTTTAAACAGGAAGTGGTTGGTGATAGAGTTATGTGAGCCAGTATTAATCCGACGTATAGATATGGCTAATCTGGAGTTATTCTCCTCTACATTTGAGAACTTTACTGTATATATCAGCCGATCAGCTAACGGGGGCAAAGAAAGACAAGGTAAACTAGACTATCCATGGTGATTACAATATTTCTTTCAAAAGATGTGGCAAAATTATTTGTCATTGCCTCCGAGACAATTATGATTGCTTAGTGTAGTATGCACTGTGTAGTGTAGGGCATTTTGAGATTACACTATGTAGCATGTGTATCTCTGATTGTTAGCGTCAATTTAGTACAAGTACCTAACATGTACACACCCCTAATTGATAAAATCATACTCGGGTTGCTTGTCACACCAAATTCCTTGTGATGGTACTAAAGCTAAGCCTAAGTGAATTAGTTAACTCTCTATCAATCAGAGATATACATGCAACAGTAAACCACATGATCAATGAAGTGTAGGGTCCAGTTTGCATAACTGTTTGTATATTATGTCTATTTTCAGGAAAGGATTGGCATTCCATTGGTACATTCCACGCTAAGGAAGAGAGAGCCATACAGGGATTTAATATAGATAAGCTCGATATATTCACTTCCTTTGTCAAAGTGAGTATTATAAAATCACAACGTTACAGTTACACACAAATGTGATCAGACAAACCAGTCGTCATATAATAACGAAAACTAGCACAAGATTTGGCTTGCTCATATTTATAAAAAAAACATATATTCTACTTGCTTACTATAGTTGATACAAGATATCATTAAGTTGCCCTCCCTCCCCCAGTGCTAGCCAATATCTACTCCTCTTGGCATACTGGTATACTACTAATATGCTACTGCATGTCTATTCAAGTTCTAGTCAAGTCAATTTATGTAGCTTGACTACCTTATGTAGAAGGTTTGTGCGACGACCTGAGGTAAATTTCTAGAAATATAGATGGGAACAGATGAGGTACCGACGATCAGATATTCACATCCTTATAGTGCAATCTCAATGTCAGTATAAACATATCTAACATCTGATTACATTATTGTATTCTTAGATAGAGGTACAGAGTCACTATGGTAATGAGCACTACTGCCCCATTACGATAATACGAGTATATGGCATAGGAGTAGATGATGACGACGATGATAGCACTACTTCTCAAGAAGAAGAGGAAGTTGTTGTTCAACAGGAAGAGGCGGTGCCAAGTACCCAAGCTCCACCTACAAAAGACCAAACAAAATTGGACAGTACAGGTATGATGGAGTACATATGCACAAATCTGATTTTCTTATCAGTCGTTATGAGGTACTACCCTTATACTTTTGATTCCTTGGTACTTGGCTCTGAACAAACACATCATCTATCACAACATATGTATTGTACTCACTTTTAACCTGAAATTAAACCACAGTTAACCCGCTAATTCTCCGCTTTCTGCCTCAACTATACTAGCCTATACTATACTATACTAGCCTTATGAATCATTCACTGCTGATGGAACTGTATATTTTTTGAGTGATTGATTTGGGGGGAAATGCAATTACCAAATAAGCGAGAATCGATTAGCAAAATCCTCTTTCATCCTTATTGAGAGCCCCCGGATGGAGAGTAAGTACTCATGTACTGAAATACCCCCCAGCACACCCCTTTACCCATCAGCACACCCCTGTGATGATTTGTCATAATTGAACCTTGTATACACTCTTTACAGAAGCCACAGTGCCAAAAAGAGTATTTCCTCCGCAGCCCAAAGAGTGCTATAAAAGTTTTATATCACCGAGCGATGTGCCAAAGTCCTGCTCAGAGAAGGTGTTCCACACTAAGTCGTCTCCTCGTGTAGTCAGCACAGCTACCGGAGTCACAGTCGGAGAGACGCTTAGCTCTAGTCATGTCAGTGAGAAGCTGCCTGCTGCTGCCGCTGGTAAATTACTTGTATAATCACTGATGTATATTTATTCATGGATTAGGGGGACATATCTGACCCTGAACAATCTTATGACTCTCATCTTTAATTGGTTCAGAAGTTCAGTAATGCTACAGCTGAGCCCTTGCTGAAGTGTTACTGTGACGTCAGTCAGTTGATCAATAATGTAAAAGCTGCCAATTGCTTACACAAAGCTATATAAGGATGTAATTTCTCCACAATTAGCCATCCGGTGCATTTTACCTCTGATCCATAAATACAGATTAATACATATAATATATTCAGTCCAATGTCAACTTGAACTTTGATTTGGTGTGAACTCAATTGTCTAAATTTTATATAGTGTAACCAAGGAGTCTTTAACTCCTCGGTGTAACAAGGGTCTAATCCATATCTCAATACATTCTTACAATGTGATTCGGATTCTTATTAGATTCAGATTATTATGAGATTCGGATTATTATGGGATTAGGAATTCATTGGTTTGAAAGGCAGTGAAGGTCTTGGGTGACATTTTTCTCGTACTTCACATTATTCATTAAACTCGATTGCAAAAATGAGATTTAGTTTAATTAAAATTGAATCTTTCAAATAGTAGACAAACCATGCGGTCCTGATGACGCCCCTCTCACCACCAGTAAGCCTGCGTCTGACACTGAGGCCTCCACTGCTGGCTCTGATGCTGATGTGAAGGTAGAGGGAGATATTGGCACCATGCCAACAGAGAAACCTGCGGCTGATGGACAGGTGTCAACAAGTGCTCCACATAATGATACTAAGACTGTCAGTAAGCAGGTTAGTGATAGCAGTGATGGAGGTTTTTTTTTGTAAAAATGGGCAATACTTGGGGATTAGTTAATGCTGCTCCATAATAAACCATCTTATGTATGGTAAAGGTAATCCTGCCAGTACACGCCAATTTAAACCAGCAGATACGCAATTCAGGCTAAATGGTTTAGTGAGACTTGTCCTTAAATCTGTATTAACCAATTCATTGTTGTTTAGATTACTCCAAGTCTTGGAAAGCTGTTTTGATTAGGGAGTTTTTATGTATATGACTCCATAGTTACTGTAATCTAGCTTGTCTTGACAAAACCCATCCCCCCATGATAACCACCAAAGTTTGTCAAGACAGGCTTGGAGTTATCTTGGTAACACCAAGCCAGATTTCTGGATCCTATGATTCAGCCTCATTCTCTATGACACTTGATTCCAGGTGAAAACAACACCCATAGCAGAGACTGCAGGTACAGACACATCCTCATCAGATATACCCACTCAGAGTGAAGCGGTAGAAGCTACTCAGACTTATACAGAACCATCTGAGGATGGGCAGGCAGACCAATCTGATGAGGTGCTGGATTTAGTAAGTCTTAACACCTAAATCTTCCAGCTGAATAAGCTAGCACTTTTTTTTCTTCAAATCCTCACAGCATGGTCACAGAGACTTGAAACCTGGGCCTACCTACGTGCAAAGACATTGAAAAGCTGAATAAGAAGAGCAATATAGTACTAGGGCTCTCCCATATTTTCTCTGTACCTTGAAATAATGTTTTGTGGGAAACCTGTATTATCTCTTTAGTTAGTGCCTTAGAAGTGCTAGCCAGCCAATATACACAAAACATGATGATACCCTGAATTGATTTTTAAAGATGTTAATTAAGCTAAGGGGAAAGTTTGCAATAATTCATAATATAAATTCACTATGGGTATAAGTTTTTATTGTGCTGCCGCAAAAATCATCTTTCTATATCTTCTTGTAGCCTTTACCTCCGACCTTAGCTGAGCCTCCCACTGCAGCACCACCTGTTCAGGGTGGAGACACCCCCGTCGCTACCACCACTCCTACACCACCTGCTAATGAGGAGGAGCTCAGTCTACAACCAGGGGAAGAGGAGGTCACGGCTGACGCTGTCTCCACTGGTAAGATTACAGGATTCTTGATCGATCAACGTTAAACTTTCTGTTTTTCAATTATGTGAAAAAAGATATTGTGCTTCTAATTGCTAAGAATTGACATGCCTCCAAATTAAAATTGTTTATATTTATAAGGCATCAGTCATTTGGTGAGAGCCAAAGGGAAAATTTGAAAAACAACAAATTGAAATAAGGGGATCTGTAACTCCTTGGTTTAACTTCAACCTTGAGACACGTTGCTTAGAGAGTTTGAACCTGTGACATGCTGCCCCACATTTTTTGAAACAAGAGGTCCTCTCAGAGCTTCATGGACCCAAAGAAACTCTTCACTGATGAGTTTCATTGGTCCCATGCGCAACTTATATATTACTATTTTGGCTACCTGTCATTAATTACTGATAATTGTGTTTGTAGGAACTGCAGTGATAGAGACTGAGGGTGCGGCTCTGCTTGACCCGCCCCCACCCGCTAACAGATATCAGAAGAGGAACACAGCTATCAGTAAACTTAGCAATCAAGTCAAGGCCCTGGAGCAAAATCTACAAGTCACTAACAGGTATGCAAGTCGCCTCACTTGTGATCCGATTACTTTGATCAGGTGGTATGTTCTCACCCCGGATATCCAGTGTGGGAACAACTCCATATACGAGGATATCAATTTAATTATAACTTGTGTTCACCTTGATCAGATAGTTTTTGCTAGCCTCCAGAGTCACCTGGAGTTGATTTAGTAAGGCTCCCAAGCGGTTAATTCAGATTAAGTCTTAGATCCCTTGATCTAATTATAAGCTCAGACCTGGTTTCAATAACATGTCAATGAGGGTATTGGAATGTCTCTGTTTAAAATCTCTATGCTAACCGGTATATCACTATGTGAATATCTGTTGGTCCTCACTTGCGGAAAAATGTATTAGGATCTTGTGAGATCACCCAGTTGGCTTTTTTTGTGGCAAACATACGTAGCATTTCAATCCATCAGAGAGATTGTAATTGTTAAAAAAATTCCAAATTTCTTTATTTTATTTACCATGTTTTTCACTCATTATAAACTTGCTATCACTGTAAGATACATGGATTCTTCCTTTAGATATTTGGAGGAGATGAGCACTAAGTCTAAGAACCAGAAGGATGATTTACAGAGAGCTCTAAATCATACTATGAGATCTCTACAGGATACTACTAAAAAACTCGATACTCTGGTTAGTTGTCATGTCATCACTTTCTGTATATCATGAAACTGTGATGTCATCATTATCGGTAACCAACTATTAGTGATGTCATCATTATCGGTAATCAATTATTAGTGATGTCATCATTATCGGTAACCAATTATTAGTGATGTCATCACTATCACTAAATTACGTAACTTTATCAGTGATGTCATCACTTCCAGTCTATCATTTCTTTCATTATCAGTGATGTCATCACATTCAGTTATTAATTATAATATCCAGTGATGTAATTACTATGTTTTAATCGCGAGATAGTCATGAGTGATGTCATTATTAAAGGCATGTTGACTTATGTAAGTAAGTAAGTAAATATTTCATGAAGTAGTTGACATTTCAATCACTTGATAAATGAATAAATCACTTCTTTACAGTGTTCATGACATCACTAAATTTGTGAGTAGTGTGTTATCAACTGGTTTTCATAATATCTTATACAGGAGGGTTGGTTGCACCAAAAAAATAACACATGTTCTTAAAAATGCAGGGTAATTTTGCTTGTTACGAAGAGGTCGTGGGGGAAAACTTAAATTGGTCACAAGTTTAAAATGGAAATTATGGTTGCATCTCAGGGAAATTTACATATTCACTTATAAGCTAATAGAGGCCACTGCAAAGGCACGGTCTAAATATAAGTGTTGCCATGTGCATCGCTTTTAAAAAAGGAGCCCAATTGGGACTTCTCTAGGTTTCTTATTACTTCTTTGTTACAGAAGAAGGATTACAGCTCACTGAAGGAATCAGCTGCTGGTCTGTCTGAGGAGTTATCTGATCTCAGATCTCATATAGAAGATATGCAATCTGTTGTAAGTATACTGCTGTATAGCCACATATAAACTGTGGTGGGTTTGCTGTTCCATTGCCACATTGTGGCCACTACCATAGAACACAGGCGTTCGGATGGAAACAAAATTTAGTTGAAGGTAGCTGATTATCAACTTAATATTGTATTGAAAACCATCTATTGCCCCTCCTCATCAAATCCTTTCATCACGTGATAGTCCATTGTCTTGTCATGGTGATAGTGGTAAGAATTGTGTATCCAGTAAGCAGCATATGGTTTCTCACAAAGATAGTTAGTAAAACATATGATTAGCAAGTGCGTTTGTCGTGGATTTGTAAGCAGAGAAGGTGTTTATTGAAACTAACTGTCTGTTCACTAACAATATTAAGGACTTGTAATCATCTGGTTGCAGGGCTGGACTATACCAGCGATACTAGCTACACTAGTAGTAGCCGTACTAGTAGCTAACTGCTCCGGAAGATCTCATCGAGGATTCGATCGATCGATAAGTCGAGAGGAGATCGAGAGGGTTCTGGAGGATATGCCAGATTATCCTCTACATCGTCAGAAGAGGAGCGGCAGTGACGCAGGTCAGAGGTCAAAGGACTATTGGTGTCACCTCCCCCGTACGTTGGTATCATATTGAATGTCTCAGCCTAACTAAGAGCACCATGACCACCTTTTGACAAGCCTCTGGACACAGTTGAAACTAAAATTAAAATTTGCCTCAACTTTTCTCAATCACTAAGATTGTCCTCTTTTTATATGTTAAAGAGTAATAAAGAGGGGACAACCTTGGTGGTTGAGAAAAATATTTTATTTTAGTAAAGCTTATGGTTTCCACTGTGTCCTTAGGTCATTCAGAAGGTTGCCATGCTGCTCTTAGTTAGACTTAGACTTTCAATATGATACCAAATATGGGGAGGCGCAACTATGGCTTTAAAGCCACACCAATCATGTGATATACTGTTGCGTGTATGTCTCTGATCGATAGAGAGTGAACTAATTCACTTAGCATGGATGCCATCACAAGAAATTAGGTGTGAGGACCCGAGTTCAATTTAACCATGTAATATATTGACTCTAAGATCAGAGATACACATGATAATAGTGTAGTCTCGATGTCGGTGTCAATTAAAGCACCTGTGTCACTTCCCCGTACTTTGGTATCATTTTTGAGTTCTGAGTCTAGCTTGGAGAACTGTTGCAAACTCCAAGGTAGACCTAATTCAAAGCGAATGGCTATTGATAAAAGAAAATATTTTTGACCAGCAAAATTTGGGAAATCAAGGGTATTACTTCCAAAGCCACTTTGCCACTTTTTGAATTAGTTAGAAGGGGTCGGAGATGAGAAGGATGCAAGCTCGCTCTGTTCGTAATTGTTACAAAAAATCATCTTTGTAACTTATGGATTCGCTTTGTTCTCTTTTAATCAGAAAAAAGACTCTCTGATTGGCTATAGTGTAAATTCTCAGTGAGGTCAATCGGCCAATCAGAGTTTCTTCGGTATAAACAAGAAAAATACCTGGCAGGTTCTATCCTTCCACACCCCAACCGAAATCCATCCTTAAGCTTTAAATTTTGAAATTTAGCAGTCATATGAACTCTGAGCATAATGAGCATTTTTTTTGACTTTCCAAAAATATTTTCAACACACCTGCCACAGCCATGAAAGGTCCTAGTCTGTGTTGGGTGATGGGAATGTGTAGCTTTTAAATTTTGAGTTTCAACAGTTCCTTCTACATCTTTCATGAATTCATTGATACGTCATTGACGGGATCAATTAAAAAGAACTTTGAAGATCTCAGACTCTTGCCTTTTATGAATGCTGGCCATATTTGCTGAGAAGTTTTGAGTACGCAATGTCATCAGACATAATAGTAATAGTTGGGCGTGTATCTCTTTCCAGATGTACCCAAAACTGGTATTGGTAAGATAATTCAGCATCTCAATCCTGTTGTTTCTTTCCTTTTACTCTCTAGTTTGTCGTCATACTAACAGACTATTTATTAATATTGTTTCATTCATGAGACAGCACTTGGCACACCCATCACATGACATACTGTTGCATGTATATCTTTGATCGATAGATTATTGCAGCCTAAATATCTTTAGAATGAATTGGTGTGATGACCCAACGTCAATCAACACAATTTGTGATTAGAACATGCGAGGTGCTTAGATTAAAGTGACCTTATGAACAGAATAGACATGGTGATATACACAATGTACTTTCCGTGACAAATCGAGGAACTATTTCTTTTCTCCTCCTAATGCTAAAGTTTCAGTTTGGCATTCAATGCATTGATATATAATACAATGATATAATATATAATACAATAATATATAATAATATAATATATATAATAATACAATAATATAATGATTCAATGTAACAGAAATGAATTGTATCAGTTGCTCACAAGTTTTGACTTTGTTTTTCATTTTCGGAGCATGAATTTTGTGATCGCTTGTAAGCATGGAATCATTTTCACTGTGGAAATCCCCATGTACAGAACCCATTAATAATTCCTAGATGGATGCTCTGTTACTCAACGAAAGCTCTTGTTTATGAGCCGTTCAAGTTAGAGTTTCTAAGAACAAGCTAAAAGTTTTCAGTTAATTAATCTCAGATAATAAAAGCTACCCAAAAATTTACATGTCGTCGTTAGCTTGTGTTCCTCGGCTGCGTATCAGTCTCACTAATCCACACACTGATCATATGTTTCTATGTTTATCTCTGATCGATTGATTCATGTAGCCCAAGTGTCTTCAGATGGAGTTTAGTGTGACCACCCGACGTCAATTTCTAATATTAGGGGTGAACAGCATTAGGTACTTGGGTTAGATTGACTCAAACGATCAGAGATACACGTGCTTAATAGTGTTATTTTGTTGTCAGCCCTACTTGTCTTTATAAATGCAATGAAACTCTTTCCTTCCACTAATTATTTCATCATGAAGAAAATTCTTTTTAAGTTTCATTTAAACTTTAATGTTTAAATGACTGAATGTTGTAGGGCACAACTCCACAGGGAGAAAACTCTGTTGGTTCCTTTAATGATGTAGATATATCTATAAAGTGACCAAAGTTAAACTGTTGTCTCTCGGTAAACTGGAATAATGGGTCATTATAGGTATTCTCATGGTCAAAACACACTTAGTGGTTGTAACCTCAGAGGTTTACGCAAAGTCACCATTGTTAACACATATGCTGACAGCTGATCCTCAGCGGATTGTATTCAACATATAATTGAGGATCTACTGAGGTTGCAACCGATGTCAGTGTGTTTTAGATCATTATCCTATAGTCTCCAGGAGCGTAGTCAGGCCTCCCTATTTTGAACTTTGACATATGATGCAACAAATGATATCATTTGGTTGCATCAACTATGAATTTTAACTTTCATGTGATCATATGTTACAGGTACTGTAGGGCACGAAGTGGATCCACCTGCTAAATCAGCTATTAAGAAGACTAAGAGTTATACTACATTTGACTCAGCAGCTGTGGAGGCGTCTCATATCCCACCCTCTAATCTCGGAGATATCGGCTCTATAGACCGATCAGATATGGTGCTAAAACGTAACGGTGAAGTCGGTGCTACAACTTCTCATCCCGGTGAACCTTTAGAGGTAAGAATATATATATATCTCTAACCAGGGCTAAGTCAGTGGAGTGAAACCGAATGATGGATGTAGGCTGATCCAATTTGTCTGAATTTGGAGTTGTTTCCCCTCTAGAAGATGTGAGCAACCCGAAATACAGGCATATCATATCACACTTGATCTAGTTATATGAGGGTTGCTTGGTTCATTCTCAAGAAAGTGCTCATGGTTACGATCAGGTCCTTGTAAGATGGGAGTATTGCAGATCCCACATTGCTCATAATTTGAATTTATGCATAGCTTTAGCCTCTCATTGAGATAGCACAACAAGTTGATTAGCTTTTCATGGTGACATTGGCAACATGTAACATGACTCACTAACTGCTAATTTCAGTGCTCCCTAGTGCTACATTCAATCAGTTTTGATCAAATATGCCTATATTTGGAGTTGCCTTATTCCGGTGGATTTCCTGTGGAATGAGAGCGATCTTAAATGCAGGCAAATTGGACCAAACTAGATCTTTTCCAAAATGGTAATTCATTTTGTCTCATATATCACAGAAACCTGCAGTTGAAGGGAAAGTAACAGATACTCAGCAGCAGAGCGGAACAGCGTCTAACTATATAGAGATCATCTCCCCTACTCACTGGCGCTCATTTGATACACCTGTAAGTTCTAAACATTGTCCAATCACAGCCCTGCTTACTGGCTATGGTAAGCTGTGATTGGTCAGTTTTTTTGATAAAATTGATGTCTTAGCGTCACATTAATGTTATTACCAAGCAAATAAAATGTTAAGAGTTGACTGTGAATGTGTGAGATGCCATTGGGTCTCCAAGGTCATGTACAAGGTTATCTTAAGATCGTCCATGCACAAAGACTAACAATTATGAGATAACCCGCTGATTGGTCTTTGTACGTCAGAGCTTCTAAGAACTATTGATAAATTTAGGTCCATTAATCTGATCCTGGGTACCTGCTGGAAATAAGGAAATTATTCATACACATCAATTACTGAGTCTCGTTTCTGACTAGAAGGTTCGAAGATACCTCCATTCAATAGCAGTATCTGATATAGTATTGTTTGTTGGGTGGAGGGGGGAAGACAAACACCCCACCAACAAAGCTTGTAAACACAGACCTACACAGACGTCTGCCTCGTACCGGCAGACATGTTAGTTATATCACACATTCGCTGTCAATCTTCAACCGTCTCTATTGAATACATTCCTGTCCGTAATCAATCTATCCCTGAGACTGAATTATTTGAGTCTGTCAGCAGATGTTGTCTTCCTTGCTCACTCATTTCGACCCATCATCGTTACTGTTTTCTACGTATAAAACGGGTCTATCAGTTGCAGACAATATCATACATCCGTCCAAAAGTATACTCTCAGTTGGTAACTATATAACTGCTTGCATACCTTGCATTGGTTTGTGTTCCCCTGTTAATTGAGAGTTGAAGCATGGATATAGTGATCTGATGCAGTCTTTGAGCAATTCTGTGAGCCCTTCAATGCTCCAGTCAGCTCAGCAAAAATGAATGCTTGCACAATGAAGTAGGGTTGGGGTAACGGAAACCTTTGCGGTCCCAAATCCCTGTTCGGCCTTATAGCAAGCTACTACAAGTAAGAGAGGACATCTTCAAATGATCAAACTTGTACTTCATATAGAGGTCTTTACCTCCTAAAAATTGTTAGATAACACTGTTCTGACCTAATATAGTCTTGCCTTTTCCTGTTCATACGACGCCAGTAATATCCTATTAACCGATCCTGATCAACAATTAAAGTGACCAGTACAAATTTAATACTCTCAGTTTGCTTTTTAAAATGGAAAGTTGCATTACTCTCGCATCCAGGGTGGTTTGGCCTGACCTTTCTTAGGCTGGGTGCAGACTACAACAAGTTTAATCCAATTGCCAGAATTCTTGTTGCTCCTTTCCACTAGTCACTGCGGCGTGATTAGTGGATCAGGAGCAAATCTGAATGCAGGCAAATGGACCAAACTTGGTCTAGTGCAGACCATTACATAAGTAAGCCATCTGATTGCAGCATGTGTGAAAATCATCTGCCTGTGCGGTGTTGTCACCGACTGTCAACACTTTGTACAGTATTGCTTAGTTATGCGCCCCCTTCTTTACCCGACTGTAATCAAGACAGGACACATTTACTTCTAATGTAAAATCAAACAGTTTCACAGATCAGACTTTGATGTGTGACTATATACACTAATACCATCTCATTGGAATGCTGGTTAAATTTTTGAAGCTAGTTAGGTCGTCCGGAAGTTTATAGGAAACATACTAGGGAAATTCGACATGATTTCGCTTTGCCCCTTACAGACATTCAATGCCCAATATCATGCTTTTTTTCCTGTTGCATCCGTGCTGCTGTGCTGCTTGGCATTACAATCAATGTGATCAGAGCTGACCCTTGTAACCATACATTCTTTTCAAAATCGGAAACGTCACTTTGCCCAGAGGATTTCACATCCCCAACAAGACTATAAGCTGATAAATCTATTCAATCTACTAAATCTCAAAATACATGAAACAACCTAAAACCAGATGAAGGCAGAGCCAGGTCATTACTCTCTGTAATTATTTACATGTTGTTTGATGACATACAGTGCAGGAGTGTGTTATGTACATTGAAATATCAGCAGCCTACCACTATCGATCACATCTCATGTTCTGTATGATAACAACAGTCCCATGATCTAGGATTCAATAAAAAGAGCAGATCGATAACATTGACTGATCTCACTGGTTTTTACAGAAAATTGCATTGTGGGATACATGACCTCGGGGTGGTTTGTCAATAGACAGGATAATAAAGGCATTGCTCTGGAAAGATAAGAATTTGTGCCCCATTTTCTAGATCATGTTTGCTTGTTTGCATTCCGGGTCTATCTCGTCTCCTCGATTATACTTGATCCAAGGAGTTAGACACTCCTTGCTTGATCCAACAATTACCATTGCTCAATCTTTTGTCAACCTTGACCCTGAATATAATCGATAATACATATAAATCCTATGATCCTATAAATTCTGTTACTTTTAGGACATGAAGAGTACCAAAGGCAAGAAAAAAAGGAAGAGCAAGACGAAGGGAGTTAAAAGTCTATTCGCATCTCAATCAGCACCTGGACCAATGGGCCTTATACATGAACAAGAGCCCCCTGACCTACTATCAGATCATCCAATCACATAAAGGGAATCAGCTTGACCTATATTACATATCCAATGATCTACCTAGCATATCCCACTGTGTGATCGGGCATTGAATGACCTATATAGCATATCAAACCACGTGATTGGGCATTGAATGACCTATATAGCATATCACATCCTGCTCAAGTGTAATGCTCAGATACATCTTGCTAATTTACCAACAAAGTATTATTGACTCCTAGTTGTAAGAGTTATAGCAAATATCGAGAGAATTAATAACAATCTTCAAACATATTTTTTGAAGTCATGTCTTAGTTCTAGTTTAGCAGAGTTTTAACATCAATGTGATGTAAAATCCTTAAAGAAGTTGAGCTGGAATCGATAAGTCATCGATGAAATGTTTAGATTTGCACTGCAGTAATGTTAAGTTTTGCACTGCACTGCAGTGGATTATTTGAATTTTCTATGTCAAACCCTCTATTGCATGATTTGGATCTTTTTAAAGATTAAAAACCTACCTAAGTATTTATCTTGCACTCTATGAGTAAATTTGTAAATGATGATGAAGAGTTTTTTTGTAGGTGCATCAAATTCAGTTATTAGTCATTATTTCGTAACAAATAGTTGAGTTGTTAATAAGTTTCACTCTCTCTTAGAATTATCGTCATGGAATCAAATTGTTAACTGAATGAATCTGAAAATTTCTAAAAAAAACCTTTTTGCTGTAAAACTAGGCTAATAAGTAGCCTAATGATAGTATTGTATTGCATCCACCTCACATGGATCTGGCTCGCTTATGAGATGGTTTTGCGACACCCATGTCCCACAGATGGTGTGACTGACGTTCTTTGCTCATTTATTATTCCAAAGCAGCTTTAGTAATCTTCAATTATTGGTTACAGTATCAGTCAGTTGAAATACAAATAGCCAATGAATTAGTTCAGATCGTAGGCTTAATCATAAGCCTAGGCAGGACACCATATACAGCCAAAGTGAGGCACTTGATTTTTGGTGAAGTTACATCAATTGATCATGTAGTAGCATTGATTTTCAATCCACAATCCATGATTTTTGTTGATAACTCTATCAACTTGACAGGATTCGGATTTAGAAAGTTGATTTACATTCAACAGGACCTTGACCTTGACCAGGACCTTGACCTTGACCAGGACCTTGATATCAGTTTCAGGTTGTTTTTCATTACGAAAGTTTTTGGGGTGAAAAATAATACAAAACAGTTCACGGCAAACTACTCAATCTTTTGCAATTTTCAAACTCAACTGAGAACAGTTAATCTCTAGATAGTGTCATGGTTTTGTACCCACTGAATAAAGACAGATTTCTGAGCTCTAATTTCACCCTCGTATGGGAGAAGTCCTTTGTCCAGTTTGGTATGTTTTAACCATAGATTTAAAAACAGTATAGATAGGTCATTGTGTGCTCCTGTCTATCCAATAATATGATACCTACTTTAGCCTCAGATCTGGGAATTTTAGCAATCTAGACCATGAGGCTGGGTGTCACATGACTGTTAGTAAAACGACCTTCCAGCCAATCATGTTCTTACAACATTGTAATTGGCTCAGAAGTCGTTTTACTCAGTATAGCCTTCTCTCATTGGACACTTTCTGATAAGGTTAACATCATTAAAGGTAAAGTTGAGTAAAGTGATGGACATGTCTTATTAATTGTTGCACTGCTACATGTACGTTCCTCCAGTAACTACTTTCTACATACATTCTTTTCATTCATACAAAACTAGAGCTGCCTCTACTTTGTGTCAACAAGTGTAAACAGGGTCCCAATGATGAAAGAAGTCTTCACTGGTAAGTTGTGACTGCTGAAGTTCTTCTTATTCAATACTAGCTTATTGATAACAACCTAAATTGTAGATATATAAATATGTTCTTGGCTGATTGATGTTATGAATTAAGTTCTCAACAGACCAACAAGTATCCTGTTCTGCTATTAGAGATTCATAAAGTTAAGAACAATAACTGTCCTACTATTGGTCTGTACACACTCATTGAGTGTGGTAGATCATCATGCTAGAGCAAAGGAGAGAACTAGTCAGGTCAGGTTCTTCAAATTAACAAGAGAATGGCCATTGCCGTAGTCATATGACAAGATGCATCTTATGATTATTTCAGGTTCATCTGCCCTACCTAGATGAGGTTGCTGGTAATATGTGCCACAGATTCCCAGAAAAAATACATTGGCGTTGAAGGGACAGCCACAATTTGCAGTGGTAGTGGCCCAGTGGGTATGAGGATAATGATAGCTATAGACAGGCGCAGTCAGAGGTTGGTATAAATTTTCGCTGCTTTTGAGATATGAATGTCTTAAAGCCAAATGTTAATCCAACCATAATGCCCTGGATATCTAAGATGTGTGTTGCTGCTCAAACATCAAGGTCCTACTTTATTGTAAGAATCGCCACATTTAGCTTGTTAGGTGTTTTTGGTGAACAAAATGTTCTAAACTTATATTTCTCTTCGGGTTTTTTAATATAGAGAGGACAGTGCTTCAATCAGAGTGGGAGGTGATCATTAGCACAGTGAGCAGACTCGTTAACATGGGCCCGAGAGATGGAACGAACAGGCTGTACCACATATATAATGATAGCCGATGTCGCAACATATACAACCTGTGGGAGAGTAGCACTGAGAAACTGTCTGGCTGAAACTTATCTGGACAATTCCATGCTAATAAACATTTGAGGCCCTGAGAGAGTATTATTTAATTTTCAGAGGGCTAAGAAAAAGTTCATCGCCCTTAAAAGCAGAAGAGTTTGCTAAAATATATATTTCCTGTACCATGTTGCACTGAAATAAACAAAGTTAGTTTTCCTTTGAAATAGTTTGATGTCTTAATTTATCCAAGCCTGATGCATTATCTTTTGGGCCAAGGTACTCCCTGTTATGTTCTCTTGGGAACAGATGAGGATTATATACCAAATATGAGGTATTATCATGACATACGAGAAGACAACTCATCATTAATTTGGTGTTATACATCATAAACTGCTATTATTTTCCAGGGGAGGAGAGATGGGTTGCTCTCATGCCAATAAATGCATCGAAACCATTTGTTACATGTCTGCGTGTACACCGAGAGCCCAACAATGAAATAGCTTCTTTCAACTGAAAATCCTGGGGCAGCACTTTTGAATTCATTGTCATGTATGCTACTGCTTGTTATGACAAGTAAATTATTCAAGTGTTTAGCATATAATTCTACAGAAAATTGATTCATCAGGTGACTAAAATATAAGATACAAGTATGTTTGTAAACAAAAATCTATCCAACAGGTGCACTTGAAGATCAGCTTTTAATAAAACTGGTCACTGATTCACCTATCATCAACTGCACTACTTGTATTCCTGCTGTATCAAATAACTAAAACTATTGCTGTATGGTTTGAACTTGCAACTCCTTGAACAAAAGACAACAGCGCTAACAGCTCAGCCATCCAGGCCAATATGGTTGGTGGGCAAAAAGTGCTGACTATAAACCCACTAGCAGTTACGCTATGCATTACGCTACACTGCGGGTGGCACAATGACGATACGGGTGGGGACATAATGCAAAGTTATTGAAGCGCAATGTCCTATCTATACTGTTTTTAAATCTATGGTTTTAACCCACGCAGGATAGGGAAAAAGGAGCTGGAATGAGCTTATCTCAAAAACCGCTTATCAAAGGAAATTTTTTTTTGGACTCAGCATCGGCATTATTGAGAACCATGAGCGACTGGGTTTCCAAATCATTAGGCTTGAAAACTGATAAACGTCAATTTTAGTGACAAAATTCATGAAAAATTCCATGAAATTTGTCAACAAACCAGGCAGATATTGATATAAATGTTTATCCAATGAACTCCCTCTTCGGGAGTTCATTGGTTTATCCGAATTATTCAAATAATTAAAATTATTTCCCAAGCTATGACCCAATGAGTTTACAATGGCACATATTCTGTATCGAAAATCAGTTTTCAAGATAAGCTCATTTCAGCTCCTTTTTTCCTATACTGCATACTGCATGGGTTAAAAAGTACCAAACCAGAGAGGGGACAACTCCAAATGGAGGCTTAAATTAAAGCTCAGAAAACTGTCCATTACGGCGGTTACAGACAGTTAAGATTGTTGTGTAACATTTGGTTCAAAACCATACAAACATACTCTATCACCCGTACCAAAACAATAAGCAATTAGGACCCAGGAGTGAGCAACATAATGTTTCTAAGCTAACTTACATAAGTTCATGGTTGGAGATTCTGCAATTCTTATTCGGGTAAACCATAGGGTGATTTGATTTGATTTGATTTTATTTGATTTGATTTGTATTCATTCAATCATCATGACAGATGGTACAGAATGCGAGCGATGGTATGGCATAGTAAAAACAACACACTAAAAATTATTTATATACTAGACCGTTGTCATGATAGGTCATGAAAAAATTAAAAAAAGCCTTTCCTCCGCCTTTCAGTCCTGCAGAGTTTTGGCCGAAAAATTTGTATAGCTCGAGAGGATGTTCTGGAATTCTTGTTAAAAAGTAGTTCACTAAAAAGAGGATGTGATTCATTATTCACTATACGCATTTAGCTGGTTTGGCCATAGCTTGGGGTGATATGGTTGAGCAAACCAATTATATGAATAAAGGTCCCTGAAGTCTGAGGAAGACGGATACAATGTAATATACTGACTTCAACCCAAAAGCGCAAAAGACAAGATAGCACAAAATTCTAGCTGTTGTTCATGTCTAATTATTGAGAAACATCTCCCTAATGAGAACATATCAATGAACTATACAGAATTAAGTTTTTTGGACGGGGAGAACTCAAAAATCATAATGGGCGTTATTTTAGAAAAGTGTAGAACCTAGTCCGCAATCGAGTTTATAAGAATTGACTTTTCTTCTGAGTTTTCGGGACCTAGCGGGCTTCAAAATTACAATTGGCTATTCTTTTGAGAAAAGTTCCAAAACCACGTCCATACATACATAAGTCTTTACGACCTACACATTTTGTGAAAGGTTTTGGGGTGCGCAGAGATGTCAAATATTACCCTCAGGCGTATATTAGAAGTTTTGATTTTCCAAGTCTGTTTTGGGCTGGCCCAGTTTTTGCCCAGTCTGTTTTGTCCAATGGGCTATTATTGGGATTCTGACAGTGGCATACCAGTAGTGCACAGGACCTGAAGTCTTATCTGCATGTCTCGCAACAAAAGATTCTCATTTTGTTATACCTGCAGCCGCTCATTTATTTTTGGGAAATCTCATAAGAGGAATCGATGACTAGAAATCTTATCTGTGAAAATAAATACAATAATACATTAAAAGGAAGCCGTTAGAAGAATTCTTGATTGTTTGTGAGACTGACCAGTTAATTATTATAAATCTAACACTCCCATCTGATTTGGGAAATATGCTAGTACTTAAATCCCCTTGATATGTTTATCAAATGTTGTGTTGGTTAGATCGAAGGGTATCCCTAACTACAACTCAAATTGTTATGCTCGATTCATAGGAGGACAGGAGAAGACCCAACAGTGTGAACATACAACGTGGGTGAAGCTTGAGGATTAAGATGCTCTTCCGCTTGCATTAAAACTTCATTATACCTTTATAGGAATTCATGCTGAGCCCTGGCTACACACGCCAATTAAACAATAAATCACTCTGGGTGTAACATGATTTCTGCATGTAGCCGCAGTAAAGAAGCCATATATAAGATATAAACTCATAGAGATATTATGAAGCTATGCGAATAAATCATCTCGTACTAATCTCGATTCAAGCCTCCTACAAGAGTGATGGATGTCTTTAGATTAATCTTAGCGGACTATATAAACAAGGCACCATCCTGGTAATCAAATGATTGTGATTTTTTTCGTCTCGTACAGCTCGGCTCTGTTCTGCCGTGACCAAGACAACAACTTGTATAGAGAAATCAGGTGAGTGGAAGTTGTGTGCTCCTTAGTCAGGGTGAAGTTGAGAACAAAACATTCATGGTTGCAGAGGCATCGCAACCATCCCCTAAAGGGGTCTGGGTCATAGCCTCAGTTGTTAACACAATTTATATATTAACAAAAAATGAATATAGAAGGAAATCCAAGTGAACCCATTTCTGATTTTGATACGGGAAGTGTGATTTCAAGTAACATGATATTCGATACACAGTGGCAAAGACATTTTAACACTTGATGAGACAACATTCAGTCTTGATGTCCTGTCCTCTGTCAATTATATGAATCGTGTCAAACCTGCAGAAGATAAGAGCAAACATTATAGTGGGTTATAAAGCCCTCTATAGAACGAGCTCTGGGCTTGTGACTATGTCGCAGTCTTTACACACTGCTGGCATTAAATCCTATTACAGACCACTATGCAGCAGAAGGACAGCGATACGGCTCACGACACTAGTCTGAGATGTAATGAGACTAGTCTGAGATGTAATACTACAGGCATCCTGCTTACAGCCTGTTTTCTCCTACAAATTTGTATCATTGGAGTTGGTATTTATCTGACAACAAACGCACGACAGGAACGTGATGACCTACGGCAGGTTGGTTACCAGTTTATACTTTTTTTAATAAACTTAAAATTTGAATTCATTTCAAATTCAATTTAAAGGTATTTCTAGGTAAAGGATAGTTTTGATAGCGTTGTTTGAATGAGAGTGTGAATTTTTTTGGCAATCTAAATCGTTTTGTGGCAATGTTTTACATTTAGTGCCAAAGCTGAAGAATTATACATATATATATATATATATGTAGGAAAGCAATTATTTTATATAATATGTAAGCAACGATATATGTAGGGTCATTAATTACACACATATGTATATTTTACATATATATATATAAACTTTACAGGACCTACAGTTACTGAGAGATGAGATAGTCCGTCCGGATCAGATTCTAACGGAGAACTCGGTGACAAAGATAAGCAGCGAAGACATGAAGGAACTCTATAAAAGACAGAGTAAGTTATATGTTATTCAAATATTAATCCTGCCGAAGGTTGAGAGTTATTTATCGATCTATGATTGAAGTATAGATAATTTAAATAATTATTGCGATGTAATTTTACATTTAAATCATTGAGTTTGAACAAATTTGAATATTGAAAGTTTGCGCAGTAGAAAATATGGGATTTTTTCACAGCCTATTGCCTTTGTCTTTAGGCGTCAATTATAAACATATTTTTTGTTTGCCCAGCAATTGTCAGCTTAACCCTGAAGATTAGTGAATATTAATTATTAACAATATATGTCATCCACATTCATGGACATCAATCATGCCAATCCAAATTCCTTTAAAATGAAGACCCGAGAAATGGCAATAAATTATTATTTGCTTACAGTAACAATTTTGATTTCCTCAATAACCCATCTTGGTAATCTGAACCATTATTGTTCATAGCCCACATTGTGCAGGAGCCTGATATCAAACACACACACATACTTGTCATTGATGCAGGAATCATTTGTGAGCTCATGCTTATTATTAGTGCTATCGTTTTACAGTTTATTCTGGAATAAACAGAGGTACAGCAACGAGGGACCTTCCACGACAGCGCTCAAGGAGTAACACAAGAACACGACAGAGACCAGCTCAGCGACGTGACGGTGGAGGAGGGAGGTGTGGCTGCCCTGCGGGACCGCCAGGCCCTCGAGGAGCTACCGGCGCCAAGGGAGCAAAGGGTAAGGATTGACCTACCTCAACTTCAGGTCATCCCTCATGTATTGTTCTTGGATGGTGTGCAGCATTATGATGGGTTATTTAAAGGGCAACCAGGGTTTCAAACAACTTCTCATTGATTAAAAGTGGATTGCACCTTCTGTGTAGGAAAAAGACAAAATCTAATTCGGATGATTATTCAGCCAGAATTATTGTGAAACATTTCATCCATCAGGTACTCATACTCAGCTGAAATAGAATACCACAGAGCAGTTTCCTGTTCCTGTTATTATTTAGCCTGTGCTCTATCATCATTACTGCAATGTCTTGGAACCTTCCCTTAATTGAAGTGTTACCCAGCTTAGAGTCAGCAACTACTTTGAGTTTTGCATCGCGTCATGCACATAGCTGATGCTCCCTAGCGCATTATTTACTACCAATTAATGCATCGCTGCCAAACCTTGGTTGCCCTTTAAAACCCTGGTGACCTACGAGTAAATAGTAACCAAGTTATTTTTGATGGAGTCCCAAATTTTTGCCGGTACTGTTTCCCATTATACTACCTGCAATGTGATGTATCACATGACGTAATTCATGACGGCACACATGATGTAATACATGACGCCATCACTTGACGTAATGCGCAACGAGTCTCATAAAATCTTGTTGATTTTCCCACAGGTGAAACAGTGTATAGTTGGAATGGAGAGATACATCCTGTTGAAGGTCCTCCGGGGATGAAAGGACAGAAGGGTCACCATGGAGCTCAGGGACTCACCGGATCACCTGGTAAGCTACTAAGTTCTTGTTCAATATCCTATGGCCAATGCGCCGCCTCTGATTGGTTGTTGTGAGAGGCAGCGAGAGAACAGGTGCCAGGCTCCTCCCCAACGTGCAGCATCCCTCTTCAATTCGGCACTACTAGGAAACATACTACGTAAGGGGTGGGCTAGGATAGGCTAAGTTACAAACAAATGGAATTGAACACTAGTCAACCAAGGAACTCAAATTAAACAGGCTGTCAAATTTTTTAGTTTTTGCTATTTATTATAGTGTCCTAAGAAACAAGGTGACACCGTGTGCCACATTTTACGATTTTTGACGGCGTTGAGGGTTAACTATCTACATAGACCAAGCTTTTATCCACCGAATTTACCTACCTAGTAATCACAGGACAATTCAAGTTGATCATACAAAGTTCATCACATGGGAACCATCTTTAGGGTACATAATATGAGAGGGGGCTAGAGTTATTTGTTAAATTCTCTTTCTAACTGGTGAACCATTATTATTTTTTAGGTGTTGGGGGAGCGCAAGGCTCTAAAGGTGACAGAGGAGATCAAGGATTCACCGGGAGAGAAGGTGCTCGAGGAGATGATGGGATACCAGGGAGGCCAGGCTTACACGGTCTGCCAGGAACAGCAGGAAGTGGAGGAAAGAATGGAATTCCAGGTTTGCCAGGATCCAACGGAATACAAGGCACAGCTGGATCGGCGGGTGCTGCCGGAGTTCAAGGAGTACAAGGATTGACTGGTAACTCAGGCTCAAATGGAATACCAGGTACACCGGGCCAGGAAGGAAAGCACGGAACAGACGGAACAGCAGGTGCACCTGGATCACCAGGATCACAAGGAACACCAGGCTCACCTGGAGTCGGAGAGACTGGTGCTCCAGGACCAGGCGGTCTCCCAGGAGCTCTTGGACCTGCTGGACCAGCTGGAGTGCCTGGTGTCAATGGAGCTGATGGGTTACCCGGACAAGTGGGAGCGCAAGGACCTATCGGCCCCGATGTAATCCAGGATATAGTTATAACAGTAGATGGTGATGTGGTGGATCTGCCTGGTCTTTGATTTTGTAGTTAGCTTAATATTTGTAACTCCAGTAGGTTGATATTTGAGTGTCAAATACCAACGCTGATTGGTAGAACAAACTTTAAATTTTGTAATGAGTCGGCATTTAGATTTCTATTGATTGCTGCCTGTTATTAATTTTCTTTTCTACATTTGAAAGAACAATACGAACAGTGCATATATTAAATTGCATCCATTTTTAATCAGGTTGCTCATAATGATGACTTTCAATCACAAGCTGACCTAAGCTTATTGGCTGCTCGTGATTAATATTATTAATATCTGAGTTGCACACTTTCACCTATCACATATGGATGGTTCATGCCGCCTCCAACTATCTAAACTTAGTCTTACTGATGCAAAACGCTGCAACTTGCATCCCTTCGCACGTTATTACTATTTTTATCTAACAATTCTTCGTATTCTTTTGAATGATTCGAGAATGGAATAAATATTGTACACATATATTTCACTGTCATTTTAATGATACTGTTAAGATTAGAGTAGACATTTGTTGGAAAACTTGAACAGTAATCTAGCACTATTGAGACCAATAATTTGACCACAAAATTAGATGTTGCACACAATCACATCGCTGTGGATGTCGATTGATTAATTGATTGATGATTACTTTATTGATCGATCTGAATACATTGAAAAATTTATATAATTGATCTGATTTACATAATGAAAATTTGGTGTTGTGATAAAAATTAATTATATAATTCATTCAAAATCATTATATCGATTCGTCGAACTTTACAAACAGCTAGCAAGATCAGTATGGTGAGGGATCATAGCGTAACTGCTGCTTGCACGACAGGGTCATGTTGATACTCGGTGTTTAGGGAGCAGATATTGATGTTGATATTATACTACATTTCAACACGAGCACAAGATGGCTGTAAATCCTCCTTGAAAAATGTTTGGTAACTCATAACAACAAGTGTAACAATCTGCCATTAGTCATAACAGTTACAGTATTAGGATTAGTCTGTCAGGTAATGTAAACACGCTGACAGAGGTTGTAACCTCAGCGGATCCCCAATTACTTTTTAAATGCACATTAATCCTCTGAGGGTCAGCTGAAGTTTATATGTTAGATGTGTGATGGCATGCAAACCGTTCGGCACTCTGAGGTTGCGACCGCTGAGGATCAGCTGAGGCTGCTGTCAGCATGTATGTTAACAATGGTGACGTTGTACACACCTCTGTGGTTACAGGTTCAGTGTGTATTATGACTAGAAAGTCAATGAGATCAGCCATCTTCCGCATTGCCAAGATTTCATCGATGGGAGACATTGGGGATTTATACCTGCACCATTGAAATCCATATCTGCGATAGCAAAATTAACTTTCTTGTGCCAAACAAGGGGATTGCAAAAATAGCCAGTCCCTAGTAGCATTTCTAGAAATGCTCAAAATGATACACACTGAAGGCATTTTCTTACCGTTTGCAGTTTTGTAAACAAGACAATTCCCCAGGTTACATTCTGGATGCTAGTAAGGAAAGCCAATAAGACCATTGTCAGATCAGCTCCTGTCTTGAGTGTTGTAATTATATAGGGTTATGCTAATATTTCCATTCTATGAGAAGAGTTTACTTTTGTGACCTGCACAAATTAAAGAGGTACGATAGATGCAGTGGTAACAATGCAATCACAAATACATTGGTTTGTCCTAGAATCACCCCCACCCCTAGATCGCTGGGTTAAAAATAAGACAAATAGCAACAACAGATCGTACTTGAGATATTTTTGTGTCAAGTTCAAGGTCAAGTTCAATGAGCTAATTATGGAAGATAATCCGCAAGCAAATCAAGGCTGGAAGATAATCCCCACTTGATACAGCCGCAAGGTGACAGCTTGAGCTTCAAATTATTTGCGATCTAATCAAGACTGAAGCCATATTTCCATGCAGAAAATTTGAATGTCTTCATAGCCTGGTTTTTCGTCAGATTTCTAACCAGAATAATGATCGGATAGCGATTGCACCAGCGGTACGCAGCATACAGAGGCTGTGAGATCAAATGGGATGGAGGGTTAATAAGCTATTCTAATAGGAGATTCAAGCAAGCTGCAAAAATCAGATAGGACTCCTGAGTAGGTTTGACACCAGCAGTACCATGAATACATGAATATGTATGTAGTCAGATCAGATGGGACGGAGGGATAATTAACTATATTCTAATGAGGGATTAAGCCTTTAATTACTCGTATGCAGGTGTGTCTGAAGGGAGGGAGAGTTGCACTTACTCCACTAGAATGTGAAATAACCTGGCCGAACACACTATGCTTTGATACTCGATGGTAGAATTTGCTATTTTACATACATTGAGTTATAGCTAAGCCCATGACAGGGGTAGCTAACAGGACCCGACCTTGATGTTACTTTGCCGCCTTGAGAATTTTTCTCTTCCCTACCATTTTTTCTCAATTACCAATCTGAAAAGTGTGTATAGGTTAGATTAAATTAATGGGGGTTGAAATTTGGGTTAATATTGCAAGTCTGTCTCTGTCCTGAGACTGAGATGTAAAAGTACCTTTAGGACGCGGCCGCCATATTCAGCGCCAAGTTGCCTTCAGTTTGCAGGCAGGTCGGAGCACACATGGGCATCAATTGAGCCCAGTCGTCGCTAGACTCCAACGGGATTCAAATTAAAATATGAACCTAGGCAGGGAATTGCAGGTACAGACAGAAACAACCATCAGGTGTAACCTTAACCTGACCTTGTGGTAACGGATTAGTATACATAACAACAGTGCATTTGAACGTTATTACTATATTTTATATATATAACTAGATAAGCAAATAATTTAAATTTTTTAAATACATTTTATGTGTCTGCGCTGTATCATGATAAGAATTATGTATAACGGAAGGCCACAAGTTTTGAATGGTTTGTGTTTGCATTATGGTCATTTGTCATCTTGTGTAGAGGCAAACATTGTGTGATCTGAAATGTCAAAAATATATTTTTTGCAAGATTTCCGGATGTGGTTCAAATATTTGTAAAATGTTAGAATGTCAGCCAAATAGCCGTGCAACTACTTAGGTAGATCATACATCTGTACAGATTCCGTATTGGCAATATGAAAGCAATATGATATCAAGAACCTTTTACCTGTTACTTCCTAAATTGGTCTAACGGATTACTTTGCTTGGCAAATTTTGTCGCTAGGCGCTAAAAATATGGGGATGATTTGAGCCTGTATTGGATAAAAATCTTAATCAATATCTGCACCGATTCAGTTTCAGATTGTTATCAGGGCAGGGTTCATCCATTGCCATACGTCGGTTACATAGAATCTAGATTTGCAGGGATAATTTGAGAATGTACTGGATTAAAATCTTAATCCACAGCAGATAGCCAGGCACAGCTAGAGGGGATATAAAACAGACCAGACCAGACAAGACAAGATTTATTTAAAAACCCTCTGCAGAAAAGTTTTGAGAAATTGTTGAAATGGAGTAGTTTATAGAAAAAATTAGCAGCTGGAGGTTCGGGTTTGAAGTATTAGGAAGCGCACAGAATTATCTTCCAATCCGCAAGCTGTAAAGTGCAGCTAACGCTCATGATGTAGTGAATCAGTTGAAGTCTGGTCGTAGTGTTATAGGATAAAGTGCAGGTACACCTGTGGATTTGTTAGACTGGCTATAGCCATATGTTAGTCACATAGGGTAGTGAGGGCAAGGCGGCGATATCTGAAACGATTCAGATCGTTATCAAAGGTGGGCTCATCCTCAAAATCTGGTTATAGTCATAATATGTGGGCACATAGAATGCTGTTCTACACCACATGGTAATTCACCACGTGCTGAAGTATTGGGCGGTTAAATAGTTGGTACCAACAGGGCGAGGCCGATATCTGCACCGATTCAGTAATTCAGATGTTATCAGGGCTGAAGATATGATAATCCTCTAAATGACCGTTAAGTAATACTGTAATCCATCTGATGTATTCACTGATATGCTACATAACCAAATACTCCTGTCAATGTTGCTAGTCTTGCTTTTTTTGCCAATTAATCAACATTTTTAGTTGTCAAATTATATTATGATATTCAGATCATGAAAACAAATAAAAACTGCACTTGTATAACAGCAAAGCTAATCAAAAAGGTTGATCCCTCCGTCAAATATCGTTGGGCGTGATCATAGATTTAAAAACATGGGCGTCATACACACTTTAACGATCTATGTCTACAAGCCGTGGAGGATCAAACCCGGTTGCCGCAGCCGTAGAGTAGCTTGTTGGTGTCAAGAAAAGAGCTGAGACAGAAGCCAAAAGATTCTCATGATAAGAAAATAAACAGCTGCACTAGTATAATTAATAACATTAAAACTAATTATTAGGATAATCCATGCGTCAAATGTCTTTAACCTCCTACACCATTGCTTGGCGTGATACCCACTTTACCAATCTATGTCTACGTGCGGTGGATGATCAAACCCAGACGCAAAAGCCGTAGAGTAGCTTGTGTTGATTGCTGGTGTCCAGATTACATGTTAGAGAGAAGCCAAAAAATGCTCAGGTCAATTTGGCCCCTATTATGAGGAGTCCAACAACGAGGCCCATTAATTAAAACTTTGATTGAAATCGCAAGTCCTTTCATGGAAACGATGGTGCTACCTTAATCAGCCCTGTATTGGTCACACTGTGCAGGCAGAACCCAGATGTATATCGGCAGGATCGAGCTCTAAATAACTTATATGTGTTTGAGGGCAGGTCCGTTAAATAACTGACCTAACCCCCTACACTGTGCTTAGCTTGATTTTAGGACGTTACATGAAGTTATGTTAGATAGTGAAAATTTTAAACATCAAGAGTCCTACTGGGAACAAATATAATATATTTTTACATAATAGATACTAGAGGATAGGGCATACATGGGCATTTAGCATGGGTAGTAGGGGGCAGAAAAAAAGTTAATTCATTAGCAGCAGAATTTTAATGGCTTGTTTGATTATCATACATCCGGATAGATTTACCCCTACAGAAAATCAAGTTCGTCACGAAGGATTAAAATAAGAGGTAGAGAATGAGCTGGCATTAATTTGGTGTCCTTATCCTTAAAGCTTGTCAATCAAAGTCTGTGTGTGGTTTTTTACTATATAATTTTAATCTTGGAATACACATTAGCAACAGCCACAGCAACACCTATACGGCTTGAACTGTGAGATTAGAATGCTTTCAGGACCTTTCAACTCAGTTAATCATAAACTAAGCTTGGGTGGATCATCTCACTAATGGGTGGCTTATCTCACTAATGTATCTTAAGGTGTCTATCTCACCAATGACCTCAAGGTTTAGTTCATTGATCTCACACCCTGTAAGTTGCTCTTTATTAGATGTGAGGCAGGCTTTAATGTCCCAAAGGGTGGGTTAAACCATGTCAACAACTTCCAGATGGTGAACTTTGCATCCACTGGTTGTGTGAAGTGAAGGATTATTAGACACCACACCCAGCACGACAGCTGTTCAAATTTGTTAATGTCATTATTTTTAATTTTGTTAACTATATAAAATAACCTCACAACTGGGTGTAACATTTTTCTACTGCAAAAAAAGAAAAACCATAATGGCCATTTGTATGACAGGCAGGTGGTCAGGTTTCAGATCATGTTGGTTGAACTCCAAATTTACTTGCATCAACAACAGATGTTGACCTCAGTCACGCATTCAAACGATGGAAGGTTTCAGATACAGACCTGGACGATCCGTATTTAGCAACAAAACATAAAATAACTAATCTGTGCCATGTTTTAATAGTACTGTGTTCTATGCTTCCTGATAGTTGAGATGGTATGCATTTGTGCAAATACACAATCTGAAGCTGCAACTGAAACGGTTCAAATCACAGCACTGATCATTAAAACAATTAAATGTAAATAATATATAAAAATAGAAAACTTTTGATGGTTTTCTTTTGTTCTGAAGGTGAGCATTAGGAGGTTTTGGTTGGGTAGAGCGCCTGGCCTCTAACATGAAAATTTAGGAGGTGTCAGGCTTACAAACACCCACAAAATGTCTGCTGACTATCTCTGAGCTCTGATACGTCCCCGGGTATGATATTTCCTTGTTTTTCTGGCTGTTACAAATCTTGCATTTCAGCCAAAATTGAACCAGCAAAATAACACTTGATTCCTGTGATGTATGTACAACTACCAAGTCCAAAGTTCTGGGGCATTTTTTGATAATATCTTCCTCAACACATTAACATTGGAGTGCCAAGATCATACGGCTTTGTTTTATCAAAGTAGGTGTTGGTAAGATGATTTAGTGGGTGTTAAATGCTAATCCCCACATTGCAGGCAGGGTTTGACAGGAGTGAAAACAAGGTAGAAATGCACTGAAGGTTTGATGTGGAGGATTATGGGACTAGAAGCCGCCAAAATGACGAGCATATATATTTTTAGGGATTGCCTTGGAAATTAATTATTAGTCTGGGGGTGACGATATTTCTGGGTGAATCTAAAATAACATGCCTCCAGATAAGATCTTGAGGTAGACTTTAATTAGCTCGTAACAAAATATTTGTAATAAATAAGATAGGCTGAACTTGCTCTTGCTAATAAGTCAAACAAGAGGGTTGGTCTAAGTCATTAACTTCATGTACCTCATATCATGAAGAGCTATAAATCATAACATGCAGAGCTATAAGTCTTATCCCGGGTTCAGTGGCTTAAACCTCCTGCAGGAATTGTTGAGGCGTATACAAATTCTTCGCTAGCTATATAAACAAGGGTCTTACCATTAAAAGGGTGATTTTCTTTTTTTTTCTGTTTCCTGTGAAAGATCTCGTACGCATTTAGGTGAGTAGTTTATATTGTTGTCAGTAGTTGTTTATCTGAGAGAAGTGGCATAAGTTTGATGTCATGTCTGCGCTTGTGTTGATCACAAAAAATATGGTAACATGTTGTCTAAGTTTGGATATCAAATTTGCTGTGTGATCAATTTCCTGGACAGGAATAGTCATATTGAGTCAATACTGCAGGAGTATTCAATATGATAGCTCTCCCTAGTGTGACTTCTCTAATTGGCATAGCAATTCCTTTAACCTACCTTACCACCATCGCAGCAGGTTTTTTTCTAATATCATTCTATCTTATCACAGATAATGATGATGTCAAAGAATGATTCAGACCACCCAAGCGATATGAGATGTAGTAAGACAGGTATTCTGCTCTGTATCAGCTTTACTCTACACCTCTGTACTATCGGAGTCGGGATGTACTTAACTACGAGTACACAACTAGAGACAACTCGTCAGGACCAGACACATGATGAGCTTCAGCAGGTATGTTACGAAGGTTAAAGATCAACAGATGACCAATCAAAGTAATAAATCATTGAAATATTTTCCGATTGTTTGATGCCTCATTGATGAGTTTACATATTTTTAACAAAAACTTTGTTGCTACAAATTGAAAGACACTGAGCATTGAACCTGCCACTGCTATTATGATGGTATAAACATGGAGTGTGTTGTTCATGCCCCAAATCGGAGCAGTTTTTGACCCAACCTGAGTCCTTTGCCTGGTTTTTCAAGTTGTGGGAGAGTGTGAGAGCATCTGAATAAATCAACCACTGATGACATAGTCATTAGATTAATTATGGTTATCAATGTTTATATATTTTCAGCAAATTGAGTTACTTCAGGAGGAGATGATTGGTACTAGTGAGCCTCTGGCAGCAAACAAGGTGAACACACTGGAGGATGGCTTCATAAAGACAGTCTACAAAAGGCAAGGTAAGCAGCAAAGAGTTGTATCCATTGATTCGGAATTCTCAGCATTCTCATCAGAAAATTCAACGGTTGTTTATTGAACATTCAATTTACACTCTGTGAGTAGTAAGATATACATCTATTCAAATGCTGCAACAAATTTCCAAGCTTCTCTAGTGAACCTAAAGATCAATATTACCCAAAAAAAAGGTGATAAATTCTCTTAAAATCCAACCCAATTTTAAATTTGAAACTTGTGCAGAAATTCAGTGGCCATGGCTATCTTAATATTTTTGATTGACAAAGTTCAAAGAATTCCTTAGTTAATCCTTAATTATAATTGATTTGAAACCTAAGAAACGGTGCTCAAAATTTTTTGTTCATTCCATGTTGTACAATAAAGCACAATTGTTATCTGTAGCTCCTAGCAGAACCAGGCAACAAAGACCAAGAACTAGTAACAGAGCTAGACTGAGAGCAGCTGGTAGAGGTGGAGGAGGCTGTGGGTGTCCTACAGGTCCTCCCGGTCCTCCAGGCCCTCGTGGAGCTACCGGAGCACAAGGTAAAAATCACAAATCTGACACACTACGGTTATCTCAAATTTGTGTTTATGCTCACTTGATGGTGAGTGACTATAACAAATCTGATTTCTGTCCCTGAATATTTTTGTGACACCCTATCTATTTCAAACAAGAAACAACATTACCTAAAATTAACTGATCTATGGTCTTCTCCTTGAATTACTGATAATCGGGATGATGATGTAAAAATATGGTCCATGCGCCCTTCTCAATTGTTTACTGGAGCTGTAGCTGTAGGCTTCAGGATGGAATTGGTTGTGTAATGTTTGATTCAGGTTCACCTATTTCTTTTTTATTCGTTTATGTCATTGATATTGAACAGGTGGCAAGTTTAAAACAAAAAAATAACTAAGCCATGGGTCAGATAGTTTGAAATTAGAGTTGTGACAGCCCCGGTCAAATGGTTCACAAGCCAGCAAAGCCCAAAACATCCATCAATCCAGGATAGCCTATGGAATCTAGCCACATTATTGTATTTATAACTCCCTAACTAATGACATATTGTACCCTGCAGGAGGAGTTATATCTCAGGGAGGAGCTCAGACTTGTGTAGGACCTCCAGGACTGAAGGGAGAAAGAGGAGAATCTGGTGCTCCTGGACTCTCCGGACAACCTGGTAAGTTTAGTTATCCTTGACCTGATTAGAAATAGCTTGAAGACCTGACAGACGAAGTGAGACCTAGGATAGGCTGACGCAAATCCTCAACTAGCTACAGCGTTCTGATTTTCTACAATCAGTCGCTTCTCAAATCATATCAACTGAATACCAACTCAAACAAAGTCACCGACGGTAGACAGACTAGATTATCCTTCTTCCCTGTTAACCCATTATTGAAGCGATAACATTGATAGCTGCCTTGTCTAACTGGTGAAATGGAATGTTTTAGGTGCGCGTGGTGTGCAAGGAGATAGAGGGGACAGAGGTAACCCAGGTAACACTGGTAGAGACGGAGCTCGAGGAATAAGTGGAGATCCTGGTTCTCCAGGCTCTGACGGTGTGCCGGGGTCTGATGGAAAACAAGGAAACAATGGAACCCCAGGTTCCCCAGGAGACAACGGAGCACAAGGATTGGCTGGAGCAGACGGAGCAACAGGACTACAAGGCACACAAGGATTGACTGGTAACTCAGGCTCAAATGGAATACCAGGAACACCGGGCCAGGAAGGAAGGGACGGGGCAAATGGATTGCCCGGATCACCGGGAGCACCTGGATCACCAGGCACACCAGGAGAACCTGGAACAGCTGGAGTTGGAATACCCGGAGCACCTGGAGCTGCTGGTGTACCCGGCACACCTGGAGCTATTGGACAGCCTGGTTCTGCTGGAGGACCCGGACTGAATGGTGAGAACGGCGGCCCCGGATCTATAGATGAACAGAATATAAATGTGGACTTGGACGCTGACGCTGCCAACTTTCAGAATTTTGGCAACGTAATAGGAGCCACAGGATAGGATGATGATTAGCTTGGACTGCAGACGACAGATTGACAAGTTTAAAATACAAATTATCGATCAGTAGTAATTGAGGATATTTTGTTTTTGGTACTGTGTCAGCTTTTCTTAACAAAAGGTACCAAACTATGAAACATACGCTGACGTGTAAATTTTTTCTCAAACTCTCATTTTTTAAGCACATTATGAAAATTTATACCTACCATTTTTTTTCTCTCAAATCATTATGTTACGATGGAATTAATACCGATAAAAAATATATATAAAGAATTCAATGTCACAAATCTATTGCTTGCAGTTTGCATATTATCATAGCGTAGCTATCTTGTTTCTTCCAATCCTTGCAAATGTTGAAAACAACCACAACTGTCACATATTTCCAGGCTACTGAGACAGCCACAAATAGGTAATTTGGATTCGGCTTAATTGTATTTAGAAGACATTTAGCTGAGCTTTAGCCAGATCTTAGCAGCCACCTAGTCATGTTTCAATAAGGCCCTGCTACCACTCAGCTATCACTCAGCTACGTAGATTGATATTCATATTGGAGAAATCTCACATTATCACCTAAACACAAGAGTTTATGTGTCTGTGATTTTTTGTGTCAATTGCTTTGTGAGCACAGCACTGCTCTGAATGTCCCCTAGGTGTGGCTGCCTACAGAATATCTAATGTAGATAAAATATATTTACATATACAAATCTCTTAACCTGGACAACCAGTTCTAAAAAAATATTGTAATTTTGCGTTCCCATTGCATTGCCTGTTACCGATATTGAATCTCAAAAGTATGAGAGATCAAATGCCCTGACAGATATTTGAATGAGCAAAGTTTATTTAGGCGCAAAAATTAACCCTCGTTTTTAACTTTTCTCATTGTGGGTTGAGTCAGATTGATTCATTTGTTCCCAGTCTGTTAGGATTGCAGACTATAAACTCAGTTAGTTTGAAACTTGCTTGAACCATTTATTTCTTTTAATATCATACTTTTAATAGGTAGCAGTGAAAATCTATGAAACCGATTAAAAAAATGTAGGTTAAAATCGCAAGGTAGTTGTTGCAGTTGGTGTAGTTGATGTAGTTAATGCAGAAATGTCTACGCTAATCTGCTCTCAGTTTGTAGGCAGGTCAGTGCACACCTTGAGGTCCAACAAGTACCAGTAGTCAGTGGAATAGAAACACAGACAAAAAGATACAGAGGTCCCATTGGTCTCCATTTGGCATCAAGATCTTATGAACACAAGACCTGATAAACTGCACACTAATCTCTCAACACAATAACGAACCTCCCCTACCCTGTCACCCTGTACATCAGCTTCAGATTTTTGTAGAGCTTTAATCAATAATTATTAGGAGACGCAGGAATAAAGCTTTGCTTGCACATTTATTTAAGTGCCTATCCCTAGATCCTTGTGCCATGTATCGTTGATGATGAGGCGGTAAGATGAAGGGCCCCGAAAGAAGGCCAGAAAATTTTCTGGCTACATGCGACAGGCAGGCCTAGACAGGAGTTAAAGTATAGGTGACATGAGGGAAGGATCAGGTGTCACGCCTTTTATCAAAATAGCAAAACGCCATGACATGACGTCGTGCTGTTCGATTAGCTTTGCAACAATATATAAAATGTCGAAATCGGACAGCGTCGGTATCATAAGATAGAATCTGCAGATTGTTACAAAAGTTCTGGGTGTGGTAGAATTAGAGAAAAAATTTTATTGCAGCCATTAAAGAAGCAGTTTTTGCAAAAGTTACCTATTAAAGGATCAAAGGCAATCCACAAACTCACTTCACCTCACGCTTCTACGGGCTCTGTGTCTCTTATCTTTAAAGCTATAAGATAGTTTAAGCTTGGGTGTAACTAGTAATTCAATGATTTATTATAAATAAGCTAATCTAAATTATTTTATAGCGCAAGATATAACTGCATAATGTCCTGTGATCTAAACATGACATCTGCAGACTGGTGCAGTGGAGATTATAGGACAATCACAACCAATTTTATCGAGGGATGTGTCAGATGTAAGCCCCAGGAGAAAAAATCATCATGTCCTTTGTCAGCAATAACCGTTACTGTCAGATGCAAAAAAAAACACAAACTGGTGCTCAGAATTTGTTAAAAATAATTGTGATTTGTCCCCAGTTTGCGCTATGTCATGTAAAGCTGATATTCGCTATCTTTGGAATCTTACAATTTTATCATAATCCTGTCTTTATCCCGTTCAATTGAAAAAACTAATTGATATTGAGGGTATGTCCAACCCAAATATTATCATGACCTTCTCCAGTCACGGCTATTATTCTCTTACAACCATTGATCAGAACCAAACATAGATCTGAAGTAATGATTTATGGCGCGATAGCGACAGCAACAGTGATAGATATCTAAAGATTTTGTAACCTTTTGAACTCATCAATCAAATTGTTGATTCGCGTTACAGTCTGGGTGTGACTTTAAATCTAGGCGTGTCAAAAGTAAAGAAGCTATGTTCTTACAGCAATAAATAAAAAGTTGTGCTGGTTTTATTCGATATGGGTTAATAATCAGAGTACCTACTAAGAGGGCCATAGGCCAAGACAGGAGTAAACCCCGAGTGTTATTAAAGGGCAACCAAGGTTTCGCAGCAATGCATTAATGGGTAGCAAATAATGTGCTGGGCAGCATCAGCTTTGTGCATTACGCGATGCAAAACTCGAAGTAGGTGCTGACTCTAGGCTGGGCAACACTTCAGTTTATGGGAGGTTCCAAGACTTTGCTGTAATAATTATAGAGCACAGGCTAAAAAATAACAGGAACAGGAAACTGCTATGTTGTATTCTCTTTTAGCTGAGTTTGAGTACCTGATTGAAGAAATGTTTCACAAGAATTCTGGCTGAATAATCATCCGAATTATATTTTGTCTTTTTCCCCATGCAGAAGGTGCAATCTGCTATTAATCAATGGCCATCAATGAGAAGTTGTTTGAAACCTTGGTTGCCCTTTAAAAGTAGGCTTCAAGTGAGAGAAGCCAGACAACACTTTTTATACACATCAGCTTGAACTTTAATGTTATCTTTAGTCGTGGTCGGTCGGATGACAGGGCTGAACCAGGTCATAAATTTATCTTGAACTGCACCAGCCATTAATCAGAATTAATCTCTGGTGCAAAATTTAAACCTGGACATGGACCTGGATATGGATGAGATACACGCCTCCTCGGCTGGCTAAGACACGCCTGCTCAGCTGGCTATACTGGTTGGAAGAGAGCGTTGAACCATGGGTCATAAATTTATCTCTAACTACAGAGACATAAATTAGGATTAACCCTTTGGCTCAACTACCAGGGCCGTAGTTTAAAAAAAATGGTAGGGGAAGAAAAAGTCCAAGGCCAGTCAAAAGTATCACCAGGAGGGGTGCTGTAAGCTCCTCCCCAAGCAATTTAAGGCGTATAATTAGGAAATTGAAATCCAAGAGGAGCCGATTCTGACATGGAACATTCAATTATGGCATTTTTAGGCAACTCTATTTAATTATTTATTTATAGAGTTTTTCTTAAAAGTGTACAGATAACAAAAGGAATTCTTTTATAGGTAACTTGTTGACCTCTGAAAACAGCAAAAAAACATATCAAGCTTACTACCAAAGTAAAACACAGAGTTACTTATAATGAACAACATGTGACAATATTGGGTATGAGTTATTTATGAAATTAAAAATGTATTGACGAAAAATCAGTTCGGATAATAGTGTTGCAGTTAAGGAGCTGATTAGCTATTGAACATTCTAAGGCAGGCAGAGCGTCCCTGCCTCCCCTGGAACTATACGGACCTGACTTCTTAATCCTCCTTCCTATATGAGAGACACGCCTCTTCAGCTGGCTATATAAACCTGGTACACACCTCTAACCAGGTGATTGTGATTTTTTCCGCCTCCCGGAGACGAGCTCTGCTGTTAGAACGCTCACAAAGAATTATTAAGTGAGTAGACATGTATGGAATGCTTGTGTTAATTCATATTTACTGATATTTTGGTGGTAGTGGATCTTTTATCAGTGCCAAAACTAGAACAACTAGATAGCATGATATTTTTATACCAACTAGTTTTCAATTTTTGAAAGAGCCACCACTGGTCACCTAATTTGGCTCCATCCTTGATGAAAGTGACCAATAAAAATCTTATTCTTATTCTCATTTTGGTGTGATCTTACCTTACCTTGTTTTTCCGTCTACGGACAAAACTCGCGATTTTAACCCACACTTTGATACACACAATTTGGCTCAACCATTTATAGCTACATCCTGCGAAATGATTCTGTGAAAACATGAAAATATTGATCTTGTCATAAGATGTTTGCCTAAAATTTGGTTGCCTGGAGCTGGATGGTCACAAAATCTGCATACTGCATTAGCAATTACTTGCACATTAAAACTTATCTTGAAATACTGAAGTAGTTAAATTGTGCAGGTGGCGGGGGGGGGGGGGATCGTGGGAGGGTTTCTCACTGCACTCAATCTGTCAGAAATGTCATTTCAATGTTGTGGTGTCAAGATAATATCGTGATGTCACATTCATGTCGTGTTGTCACACTGCCAATTATGTCAGGCAAGTCTGATAGGGGAGAGGGGACTTAATGGTCACAAAACCGCCAAAATCTTTGATGTGTTTCGGGAATTCATTTTTGACTGCTCTCATCAGCATACAAACGATTTCTACCTAACAGTCGTAGTCCTTAATTTCATACAAATAATTTCATTCTCATTGCAGATCATGATGCTTGTGAAGAAGAAAAGTGAAGCAGATCCGCTAATTAATGTGATATGCAGTAGAACAGGCATGATCTTCTTTGTCATTTTCACTCTACATCTCTGCGCCATCGGAGTCGAAATGTACCTCACAGCAAGCGCAAGACAAGAGAGGGCAATACGAGAGCAGAAAAATAACAATCTGCGGAAGGTAAGGGAGCATTTTCATTGGATTTATATCATTGAAAGATATGATATATACTTCAGTTCTTAGATCTTGTCCTTCAAACATTCCAGTACTTTTTTTTTTCGTATAATTCAAACATTATGGGAAAAAACTATTGGTGCGCTGCACACATTTCCAATCGAAAGTGATGATTAACACGACTGTAATTTTGTTCTAAGATTTCTTTAGCTGGTTAAGAGAGGGCAACTTCTTATTTCTAGTCAACCTCATTCATCCTTTGTCTTCTGTTTGATTGCCGAGACAGAAAGAGTATCATGTGGGCAGAAAGTGAACCTTTTCGTACCAAAAATCTTTTTGCCTAGTGACAGTATACCGATGAGTTGCATTGGGCTTTAAACCTGCTTTGTGACAAACCAAAATCTAATTTAATGATAAAAGATAAATAATTTTAGTTCTGATTGATGGTGCAGTGGGTAACCAATTGCTTTGCTTTGCTTTCAACTCACACACAATTAATATTTTACTCATTACCCCAACACTCATAAGTATATAAATGAATTTTTCAGCAAATTGAGTTACTAAAAGAGAAGCTTACTGGCGAGACTCTAACAGGAAATGTGGTCACAAAACTGACAGATGATGACATTAAGAAAATCGATAAAAGGCAAGGTAAGTATATCACTGCAGTTACGTCCTTATATTCATCAGCATATACCAAAGGGGAGCAATAGATCCACACAAGGAAAGTTTAACCATTTAGCTAAAGTTGAAGTCGGAAAATTTTATGCTCGCATGTAACCTTAATTCTAACTCAACATTAACACTTCTATGAGGTAGTCATTTTTGCCATGTGTCGTTTGCTGATAATAAAAACTACAATTCGGCTTCTAGGCATGCTGACACAAATGTGTTTAGCTACTTACACGACCTTCACTACTTACACTAAACTACATGTACACTACACTTATGCTTACTCTTAAACTACACTTACATTACACTACTTACAATACCCTAGACTAGAACTAATCATCTGAATTCTTATGCTCAAATTGTGATAGCAGTAAAAGCTGGATCAGACATTTCAGTATAATCTAAGCCGTCTCACATCTCGGCAATCTTCGGAAGCCATTCAGTAGTCATGGCAACAGCAATCTTAAAAGCAAACTGCATTATATGTTTTATATAATTTTATTACAGCCAGTCCAAGGGGAAATCGCGGCAGAGTAACTGGTAGTCGGCCACGACAACAACCGAGAAGGACCTCACAGAGATCATCAGCTCTGAGACGTGGTGGTGGTGGAGCAGGGAGGTGTACCTGTGCTCCAGGTGCTCAAGGACCACCTGGGCCCCGTGGAGCTGCCGGTGCTACAGGTGAGAAGAATCAGAGTGAAGCGATGTACTGATGTTTCGTACTTTGACAACTTTCAAGTGGACCATTTGTCATGTGGGCCATTTGTCATGCAGACCTTTTGTATTAGGAACGTGGTGTTTGATGCTGTGCATCAAATCGATCCCCTTTAACTCCGGGAGAGAAAGGAGAGGTGCCATAAGCTCATCCCCAAGCAATTTAAGGCATATAATTAGCAAATGGAATTCCAAGAGGAGCTGATTCTGACATGGATTACTCAATTATAGTGTCTTTATGCCACTGTATTTAGCTTTCTAGGGGAGGCAGTGCTTCCATACCTCCCCTAGAACTACGGGCCTGTTTACTGTCTGGTTGTCAAGAGGATGCAATATCACTACCTTACACATGAATCATTGTTTATAACTATTCAGGTCCGAATACATTCAATGGAGGAGAGTTTTTCACTGTGAGGGGCCCTCCAGGAGAGAAAGGAGAGAAGGGGCTGGCTGGAGCTCAAGGGGCAAGAGGAATACCAGGTAGGATGATTTGACTTTCTATGATCGGCTCTGATTGGTTAGATCTGTAGCCAGCTCTGATTGGATGGATCTGTAGCCGGCTCTGATTGGTTGGAAGCTGAACAAAGCCGATATTTACCCAGCTCTGATTGGTTGGATATGTAGCCAGCTGTAATTGGTTGGATATGTAGCAGGCTCTGTGATCAGTTGGAAACTAAGTGGTGTAGAAATGTTTTTGTTAGTATAATTTCACTAAAGTATTATCAATGTGAGATAGTAGTTCAACCGAAGATCGGGATTGAAGAGAGCTGATTATAGCTGGGCCATGCAGCCACCGATGTGCCGCTAGTATTTGTTACCATGTTTGATCTGTTTAACATAACCTGATGAACATCTGATAGATGTAAACTAATGGTTAGTCTTGATTTACCGGAAGCAGGCCTCTCTAAGTATGTATAGGTCATAATGAAACATATTACATTTACGATATACCCAAATACTCGATCATATGTGGTGGGGTTCTACTTCTAAATTTCCTGATATCATTCTCAGAACATCCTTGAAAATAATCAATTTGCATGAAACTCAACCTGACCATTAGGTAGAAGATTTATCTCCAATACGTTCATTTGTCGAGAATTTTATTGAATACTTTGAAATGTGAAAGTGGGCGGAGCTAATAATTCTTATGATCTTATAATCTTATGATCACGGTCGTGTCAACTACTACCAACATTCTAATCCTCAATCCTCAAAGAGTTACCGTCAATATATCGAGTTTGGTGAGACAGAGAAAATTCTGGTGTCCAATATTGTGATTTTCTGGCCCAAATTGGTGTTTAGACATATTTTTCGTGGGGGACAACATGGTTTTTTCGAACAAAGTGGGTCATAACTACCGTTTTGTCAGAAAATAATATGACTCATTTCCTTGTCTAACTAGTGTATGATATTTCACAGGTGCTCGTGGTGTACCAGGATTCAGAGGAGATACAGGAGCTGCAGGAAAGACTGGTAGAGATGGCGTGCAAGGAGCTCGTGGAGTACCTGGAATACCAGGTTTCAATGGTTTGCCGGGGACAGCAGGAAGAGATGGAGACAACGGAATACCAGGTTTGCCAGGAACCAATGGTAAACAAGGAACACCTGGTGAAGCTGGTGCCGAGGGACTGCAAGGCATACAAGGGTTGACTGGTAACAAAGGCTCAAGTGGTTTACCAGGTACGCCTGGAGCAGAAGGAATAGATGGAACAGACGGATTACCAGGAGCACCTGGATCGCCTGGATCTCCAGGATCAGATGGCTCCAATGGAGTGATTGGATCAGGAGTTCCCGGTGCGCCTGGACCTGATGGTACTCCCGGTGCAGATGGAGGTTTTGGTCCACCAGGAACACGTGGATCACCTGGCCTTCAAGGACTAGATGGACTGGAGGTATCAACCCAGACTGTTGATCTTGATATCATGGTAACAGATTTTAATTTTGATTCTTTTGCCAATGTAATAGGCGTTGACCCTGGTAGGAAATAGTAGGATAAATGAAGATTGTTTGTAACTACAGCAGGTAAAATGACAACATCACTTCTGATTAGTGGAGCACTTTACGGTATTGTACTGTCCTTGCCATGCTCCAAAAAAGAATGCCTAAATATGAAAATATCTCACTTTTGCATACAAGGTACCATATCGATTTTCACACACAGTTTTTTTTATATCTGATCATGAAATAAACTCTGCAAATGTAAAAAATCACTGTAATTTAATGGTTAGCCAATTAGGAGTCACTGTTACTTGATTGTTAGCCAATTGGAGTCACTGATACTTGATGGTTAGCCAATGGAAGTCACTGTTACTCAGTAGTTAGCCAGTAGGATACATCATTTCATTGCGCCATCATTTTGATTAGTTAGTAAAGCCATGAAAAAGGTAGCGATATTGTGCTGCTGGTCTGAGCCCTGCAAAGGTATACACTTGACACAGAACAGGGACTCACTGAATGACTATATACCTATTATATTGTATAAAATATTAAGACAATCTTTACAAAAATGTTTTATATACTAAACAAAAAGTAAGCTTAGAGAAAAGGCGGCTAGATAACCTTACAAGATGTGTAATAATGAGCATACTTGACTACTTGATGCAATGGTAGCGAAGTGTTGATATTGTCTTCCCCTGTGACAGGCCCGTAGGTCTAGGGGAGGCACGGATGCTTCACCTCCCCTAGAATGCTGAATAGAGTGGCTTAAAAATGCTATAATTGAATATTCAATGTCAGAATCAGCTCATTTGAGACTTCCATTTGTTATCAATATCATTTAATTGCTTTGGAGGCTGGGGGAGCTTACAATATCCAACCTGATGTCACTTTACAGCCTCAAGGATTCTCGTCTCCCCTACTTTTGTTCTAAGCAGCGGCCCTGTGTAAGGTAACATGTGTATGCCCTTATGACTTTACTCAGTTCTGACAACTGCGTTATTTGGATTTGCATTCTCACAACGATGGGATAGACAACCTCTTTTAATGGGTTATGATTATCTTGGACACGTCATAGAAGTTGTTGTACCACATTGAGTGATATATCTCCTTAGACAGAACAGTCGTTGTTTCTTGTATCGATAAGTGCTCATCGACAGGTTAGGGGTCCTCCATTATATATATGGGTCTCAGCAATTCAAACTTACTCCGCCCTTGGACTGAACTCTCTGAGTTATTGATTTTCTTGCAACAACATGCAAAGGTTAAAGGTTAACAGAGATTTAAATTGCGAAAAGCCACTTCTTCGACAGGACATTGCAGAGTTTTTATATTATGCAAACTTGTTAATAGCTCCTGATTGTGATAAATTAATACCTGGCTCAAGAAAATATAGTTAGGGTGCTCTCCTGGGCCCCAAACTATGCTCATTGGATAGAGCACATGTTTTAGGTAATCACACATATTTCACTTTTCCAAACATTGTCCATGTGAGGGGGTAGCAACTAGCAAGCCTCAAAACCAAAAATATGTCTTCAGTCATAGAGTATCTAGAGACGTCTGGTTTTTTTTATCAGTTGAACACACATTTGATTAATGCCATGCATGAGTCAAATACAGCTCACTACCCCTCAATAATCCTAGAAACATGATCTGATCAGCTCTGAATTGGTGACAGTGAACCTTCTCAGCCAATGAAAGCCTTGATATTATTTGATGCAGTGAGTCTATTGTTTGTTCTCTATTGTTTAGCGGCATACACAATGAAAGCCAAATATTCCTATATAGACCATCACAATAAGCCTATAATATAAGGGACACGATAAATAGGCCAATTGTCTAGGACATCACACTAAGCCACACCCACAATTCCTTTATGTTGTTGTTCCTGAGGGAGAGGGAGTTCATTGAGTTAAGGTAGAGACACGGGGGTGAGCAAATGTTGACTTTCTATACACCGTTGGAAAGCTACTGAGTTACTGATGCTGATAAAAATTTGATTAGATGACGTTGCGTCGTTTTATAAAAGAAATGAGACCAAAAAGGCTGTTTTAGCAAAATGGCTGGCACAGCCAAATTGACTGCAAGAAATTTCCGAACAGGTCATATTTATTCTAAAAGATAAAGCTCATCATATTTGTTGGTCTAAAATATTATATGATGAGCCTAAAATGGCTTTTAACGTCATGTCATAATGTACCGGACTTTTTAAATTTTATGATAAAATGCAAAATTTAAACCAATTATCCAGGGCGGCTAAAGATGTTGTAGCCAAAACTTTTTCTAGTTTCATCTGGAGTGCTCTTTAAATGCCAAACACACAAAATTTTAGCGTTATGGGTAATGTATCAAGATCAGGACCGACCATCAAAAGTAGATACACTTTGTGTAATTTTTCAATGACACCAAATATGCTGTCAAAAGGACCATTACTGAGGTCACAAAATATTTTTTTGGAAGTTCTCACATATGAAGCCGCTTTGTTTAAGCATGATACATACAAGAAATGCCAACACAATTCGGCACTGCTTTTCAATTTTCCTCGAATTGCGCACCAATGCACGAATGCCCTTAAAAACGAGGATAACTGGCCCACAGTGCCAAAGTCGGCTGGCATTTCCTGTATGCACCATGCTTAATCAAAGCGGCTTCGTATGTGAGAACTTCCAAAAAAACTTTGTCTGGCAACAATAATGGTCATTTCAACGGTATGTTTGATGTTCTGTAAAATTGACCAAACTTATATACCTTTTAATATCCGTGCTGATCTTGATAAATTAGTTATACTGCTGAAAGTTGGTGTGTGTGTCATTTAAAGAGCACATTAGAAGAAACTAGCAAAAATCTGGACCAGCTCATTTTTTATCCGTCCAAAATTGGTGCTTATTATTTCACATTTTATCATCAGATGTAAAAAATCAGGCACATTATTGCGTGACGTAAAAATCATATTAGGCTTTTTATTTATTATTTTAAGCCATAAATTATGATGAGCTATACCTCTAAAAATAAGTGCTACCCAATTAGAAGTTTCTTGCAATCAAATTGTCTAAGCCATCCACATTTCTAAAAACAATTTTTTGGCCCCATTTTCTTGATAAAATGACGCAACGTCATCCAATGAAATTTTTGCTGAGGTATTAAGCATCAGTAGCCCGGCAGTATTCCAACGGTGTATAGAAAGTCTATATTTGCTGACCCCCGTGTCTCTACCTTAATTATCATGTATAACACAAGATTTCACATCCCGCAGTGGTGGCTGCTGACTTAACTACATGTTATGCACAACGTCGAAACCGCTTATTTATACAAGCTACCACTGCCTATTTTTGCTCTGTAGAAGAAATGGTGTTTCAAAACCTCTGAATACCTTAAAGTAGTTATACTCTGTTAGAGCTTATAAACTTTAAAAAATTGCTGATTTGTTAGATATTCGTATAAAATCAGTTCGTCGAGTCGACCCAAATTTTGAAACATATTTATTTTGAAACAATTTAAAGTTATATTAACTTGGTTTCATTTATTTTTTATTTCAAATATAAGCTCATTGTCTAATTACTGTATTTATGACTGTTCGGCTCAAAACAACACAAGCTGTCTGAAGCAAACATGTTGACTTTGATATCATTGGCTGTCATATGGGCAAAAGAGCCATTGCCAGGTCACAGCAAGCACCCATTGAGATATCATGAAAGTGAAACTGAATTATTCAAGAGTCGCTATAACATATTTTCATACTTTCATACTTTCAGGAAAGTACCATCTGACCTGAAATTTGCTTTCCCCACCCATCAGCCAATCGGAGCTAACACGATTGGTAAAACTGTCAGGTCTATTCACCAATATTAACCTCTGACCTCTGGTCTCCGACCTCTGACCTGACAGTATCGAGGATAGACTGAACATCCACTTCAAACTCCTCTGTCTGTATCTCCTTATCGTCTCTGCAAAAAGAAAACAGAGCTGTGAGTCTCCAGGTACATAAATTCAGGCCCGTAGTCCCACCTAGAAAGCGAAATACGGTGGCCTAAAAAATACTATAATTGAATAATCCGTGTCAGAATCGGCTTCTCTGGGATTTCCGTTTGCTAATTACATGCCTAAAGAGCTTACAGGTCCCCTCCTGGTGATGTTTCAGACTTGCCTCTGATTTTTGCCGTGTCAAAATTGATAAAGTTTCCTCTCCACAAATTTCAGATTGAATTAAGGATTACCTCACTCTGCACACAAACAACCAGCCAGGGTTGTTTTTGCACTGTAGTGGTTGGATTATTTCAAATGTGTTCAAATTTCGGAGCTGAATAATTGACCCAATTCGCAATGAGGAAAACTGAGCTTTCTAAATTAAAATCTACGAGGTTCAACTGGGCATGGTGGTGGCACTGTCCCTATGGATGGCGCAGAGAGCCTGCTCTATCGGTGTCGATGTGTAAGCAGTGCAGAGTTACCTTTCTATTGTAGGATCGACCTTGACCTTATTTCTAAGTTTGATGATAGTATAAGCTATTATAGCTGTCACCGAGACCACACACACACCAGTAACCAACGATATAATCAGCGTCTGGGTGGTCATAGATTCTCCTAAAAATGTGGAAGAAAATCAGGAATTGTTAGTGGGTCTATTTCAGCTCGGTTGCTTACTTGCAGTCATTAAAACAAACTCAACACAGTACCGCAAGTACAATCTAATGTAGATGTTAAAATTAAACTTACTATTATCAGCACAGATAAAACTTACCGTAAGACTTCTAAGTGTGAAATGATTTTTGATATTGTCTCAGGTCTTGCAAAAAGTGTACTTAGCAAGTGAGAAAAATTCTTATTTTTGCACTATTTTATCAATTGAGTTGACAAATAAGTTGACAATGCATTGCTTTTGAAAGAGAGGTAGCAGTTTTCTGAGTGCGCCCTTAAATACTCACAAAATAAATAAAAAGAATGGAAACAACTGGAATAATGGCCCTAGTGTCTCATAAACCAATGTATATAGAGAGACTTGGAGCGCTTACCTCCAACCCGCTGTGCCTTTCTGAGGGCTGAGGCAGAAGGCACAAAAGCTGTGGTATTTTCAGTCTCATTGGATCCAGTTCTGATATTAGTGAGCACCGCAAAGGTAGTTGGTGAATTCTCAGCCATAGCAGGATTAGTTGTGGTTCTATTAGTAGTTTTGGTTCTATTGGTCAAAATATGACCAGTTGTGGTAGTCTTTTTCACCACAGACGTAGCTTTGACCCTGACAGTCACATGAGGGGTAGGCGTGGTAGCTGTTCTCACAGCAGCAGTAGTTGTGGACGAAGTGGCCACAGCAGGGATAGTTTTTTTGGCAGTGGTAGCAGCGGAGATAGTTGTCACTTTGGTAGTCGCAACAGATTTAATTGTCACGTTGGTGGTAGCGACAGGTGTAGGCGTTGTGCCGGTCATTGCAGCAGGAGTTGTTGTGGCGCTGGTGGTCTTTGAATGGGAGGTTGTTGTGCTTGTAGTCTGCGAAGGGGTAGTTGCAGTGCTGGTAGCTGCAGTAGGAGTAGTTGTTGTGGTAGTTGTCGGAGATGGGGTTGTGGTTGTACTGGTGGTACTGGTAGTTGCAGCAGGGGTAGTTGTTGTCCTAATGGACATTGTGGGGATGGTTGCAGCGCTTGTTATAATGGCTGTGGTGCTTGTGGTCAAGATGGAAATGGTGCTTGCAGTACTCGTTGTTTCAGTGGGAGTAGTCATAGTGCTAGTAGCCACTGTAGGAGTAGTTGTGGTATTAATAGACTCTGAAGTGGTAACAGTGGCATTGAAAGTGCTAGAACTCTCAAAACGAGTGGCTATGATGCTAGATATGACAGCATGGCTACTAGTTGTGGTGCTGGAGGTGGCAGCATGGCTAGTTGTAGTGCTGGTTGCAGCAGGAGTTGTTGTTGTACTTGTTGTCGCAACAGGGAATCTGAAACGTAAATGTAAATGATTTAGCAAGGAATTAAATTGATCTAGGGTAAAGACTAACACACTTAATTTATGATCATGCCAATGCCATGTGCGTCACTAGGGGAGGAAGACAGTCCCACTCTTAACCAAACCCACAAATCGAAGCAAATGCCTTTGGTACATTATTGAGCCTCCCTCCCTTTCTTTCAACCCCCACTCATCAATTAGAGTCAAGACATGGTGCTAATTCATGGTATGTTTGATGCAGCCTACAGGGGACCGACTTGTTATTGGTTTGACGTATACAGAGCAATAGTTGAGAACAGCAATAACTTTAAAAATAATAAAATAATTGATCATAAACAAAGATAATACGAGGATGCACTGGAAAAATTTTACCTTGACTCACATCAAACGACAGCAGACTCCTATGTACAAGGTCAAGGTCGCAACCTGTATATAAACAAGAAAAATCAGGGATTTAACATACACGCATATACTGTGGTTGGTTTCCTTGATTGATTACAGCCGCGGTTTGTGAGACATTCTATATTGAGTGTATTTTGAACTTGAAGTTTTGTTTATTGCTAATCACTAGGTTGATTGTATTGATTTTGTTATGTTCATAAATTGGCTTTCTATGTTTCATAAACCCAACCATTTTGACATTTAGTTTAGATATAATTATATCAGTATTTATGAGGTGTTGCTAAGCAACCATTCCCTTAATCCTGTTTAATCAAAGATCAACTGCCATGGAATGATCAAATTAATTAGCGATCTATTGTATATTACTTTCATCTTCACACCATTGCAAGTTGACTCTCTCTTGTTGTAGTGCAATAGTCTACTCCAGGGGTAATCAAACCATGGCACGTCGGCCAAAAGTGGCCCGCTAGTAAATTTTAAGTGGCTCACTTGCCCTTGTCATTTTTAACGCTTGGCGCGAGTGCCTTTCTAAACATTTATGCCTGGCGTGAATGCCTGCTAAGAATTCATGTGCATGTTGCAGTCATTAGTGTTGTTATTGCTATTTTATTTATATCTCTCTCTTCAATACACTGATTCACGCCAGCGTGCATGGGATAGACATCTGACATATAGGTGTAATGGTCGTCATTTTATTTACTAACTTACTATAATTCCTTCTGATTTCCTAAAACAAGCATTTACAAAATTTCTTTAACCAGAGAAGCAGAGATGACCTTGTTTTGATTAGTCTATGCACACTTTTTGGAATATCTGACACATCATACTAGCCACAAAATTAAATCATGAATGCAATATTTTGTATTATCTGGCAAAACTTTTTCCGGTTTGGTGGGGGGGGGGCCTTCCTGCAGCCATAAATAATTACTAAGCATAACTACATTCGGCCCACTAAAATTTTGTAAACTGCTAATAATATGGCAGGGTGTGAGTTCGAACCCCATCTGGTATACCAGAATTCATTTTGACTTTGACTGATCACATAGTCCCTTTGGATCAAGACTCATAATAATGGTGGTATTTTGTATGTACAACACATCGAGCATGCAGACCCTAACCTGAACCCCTCATCTATGGCATAGCTCTATACAGGAGGACGCTGTCACCAATTACACTGCAGCTCCGGCCTTGTAGCGATATGCTTCACGCTTGGTTAAGGCTGTCAGTGGTTGAAGAGTGGCACCAATGACTTGGAAACCTAGTCGTCACTATAAAACACTTCCAAAGCTATCACATCATATTGGGTGAGTGCAAAAGTTATACAATTTTGCTGTGACTTACTAAATTAGAAAATTAATATTCACCATATTTACCTTCATTCTGACGAAGTTTACCAAGGAGCCTTACTTTATATGCCACACAGTCAAGCTTGCAGCACCAGGCAAATTTCCAAGTAGTATTCTCACTTGAAGGACTAAATAATGGACACGAAACTGACAACTTTTTGGCATTAAAGAGCGTCATTTTGTTGACCTGATCTCAACAATCAGACTGACCAATGTCTCACACTGTGTCCAACAATGTACACAACACAGCATCAGGTGTAAGATGGAAAAGTTACAGTTGAGAAAATCATTATTTATCCGTCCAACACAGTATTCACTGATGTAGCCCTAGCTCTGCCGCCCCTACAATACAAATGTGGAGCCCCTGAGATCAGGCTAACTGTTATGAAGCATGTGTTGACATACTTTGTTTTATGTGAGGGAAAACAAAGCTTGTCAACTCTTGCTTCCTAACTGCTGAAGCGAGAGTTAATTCCTCCATGAGGGTTTTGTTAGCGGTGTAATTTCCTCTCATAAGATCACGAAACTCTCATCTCATAGTGTGATGTGATATATAGATACAAATGAAACCTCTTCTCAATAAGGCTTATCTCTGCATTTTTGAGAGGTTGATTAAAAGGTTGATTAAATTCCGATGTCATATCACTCGCCCATCCTTAGGCATGGGCGGCGAAATATTAATGCCTTAATGGCGAGGCCGCAATATCTGCGCCAATTTGCTCTCAGTTTGCAGGCAGGTCGGAGCACACCTGGGGGCCAACTAATCCCCAGTAGAAGATGGACTGCAGTGGGATTCGAACCCACGACCTTCAACACTTGTGTGTTGAAGTTCGGCGCTCTAACCAACTGAGCCACCTCCTACTCCTGAAGAGGGGAAAACTCTCATTCCCAAGATATATTATTAATATCACAAAGCTATTACAAATATTAGAGGTGAGAAAGCATACATGTATAATCGCAATTTGCTTTCCCACAAAAGCACACAGCAAATGATATTTGAGTTACAGCAGTAATTTTATGTGAGTACACTCATGGTTCAAGAATTGTCCTCTCATACCTCAATGTAATGCAACTTCTAATCAATATTAATCTGAATATAACTGGTAGCCATAATTTATAATTCGACACCCAACACATTTTAGGGGTAGTAACTCCTTGTTCTTACAAACACAATGTTTCAGTTGAGGGGTCAAACTGCAAACCCAAATTTATTAAATCACAGGTGAAGGCAACGGTAGGCCTGAAGGTTGAAATGAGAAACTATTTTAAGAATTTAAAAAGCAGCTGTACTAAACGTGTATGATATATTCATATATGAAAATCACTTATTATTTTTGTCGTAAAATATATTTATGAGTATTTATAGGTTGTCAATGTCAACAAAGTAATTGCTTTGCCAAATTTATTGTCTGGTTATGTCATAGTGCATCACGCAGTGGTTTTCCTTTTGATAAGTTTTAATCTCGATGTGGGAAAAGCAGTGAATTTCTCTAAATGTTGGCACTGCAAACATTAAAAAAATATTCTGTTCATTTGGAGACTTATGCTGTGGATATTTTACAAGGATGGCTATCCTGACCAATAAGCGAAGGTTTTGTACATTGGCTATGTCTAGTTCCCCAGCTGGTTACTGCTTTTTTTTTTATTAATTTTATAGCGATTCCACACGTATTCAGCCATCATTCCAGGATATTGACACTCTTCAACCCTTCATTATTTTTAGCCCAAGGCAAAATAGTTACAGAATATTCTCCCCACCCCTTATCATATAAATAACTGGGCTGAGGAACTTAAGGCTATAATAGTCACTTATCAGTCGAGATTTAAATTAGCTTGTTTACTCTAAGTAAGATAGTCTTACAAGTTTAACAGCACCCAAATAATAGGGCTGTGCCACTGATGGCTTTGAAATTGAAACACAAACCTGTGATGTTAAAGTTATTACCTGTTTGGATGATACTTTCAAAATTCTTCCAGTTGCAAAACACCTACTATCCATGCCTTGTAAAGCCATCAGTTTAGATTTTGTAATTTCAAAGGTTCCCCATAATATTGACAATCTAACACAGAAATAAGTTGGCTGACACAGCCCTAATTTTTATTGATACTCCACCTGTCCTTATCATTAATACTCAAGTTACAAAATGCCCCATAATCGCAGGAAGTCTCCATACCTTCTACAAACACTATAATACTCTGAGGTATCCAGTAGTATTTTATCATCGCTGGTACTACTCAGGGCTAGGTTAAACATCTAGGGCACATCATAGTTGGCTATTGCTGAGCTACCACTATCATTAGGATATCCAACTTCGCTCTAGCTAGAAAGGAATAATACATTTGACAAGTCATCTTAAATCCTAGGAAGTGATAGTTGATGGGGCAGCAGTCATTAATGTGTCACTTTTGAGACATTAGACCACACACAGTCTAACAGCTGTATAAATACTGTGGGCATAAACTCAGCGAGACTCAATATTAAAGGAGTCCTTGTCACCGGCGGCGCATGGAGGTGTTACAAGTTGGATAATCCAAGGGAGAATCTAATGTCCGCCTAATAGTACAAGAAGTCAGCTAGAGAACAGAAGATACTTCATTGTTGTCAGAGGTGAGATATTATAGAGCAATACTTTCCTACATCTAATCTCCTGTAGTTTACCAAGGAGTAACAGGAGACTGTTACTCCTTGGTTTTAAAGGCTCCTAGATATGAGCTCAAATTTTGCCCACTGAGTAGCAACGGAAAATGTTGTTCTGAATCGCCTGCAGAGAGTTATTAACCAATAGGATGTGATGAGAAATCGTAAAATATGTACAATTGTACATTTCATTTTATTTTTAGGAGAAAGATCCAAAAACATGGTTTTTTGAGTGTTCGGACTAACACTTTGTCCCTAAAATCCAGCTGCTTTAACAATCCTATAACACCAAAAATAGCTAATAGAAGTGCCATGAGCTAATATGTAGGCCTAATAAACAAATTTTATCACGATCAATCATTCCATCTTATTGATAATGAGATAACTAAAACAAGATAGAAAAATATGTGGACTGTGAAGAGTCCATTTACAATTTTGGTTTGAAGGATTGTCAACTACAACCACCACCAAGCAGTAGAGGATTAGGTATAGGAGTTACCCTAACATAATCCCGTATAAATCCGTTTGTCTTTTTCTGCTTTTCACAGATATTCCATTGCTTCTAAGGTTGTAACCTCTGAGAATCCAGCACTTTTGACCTTTTGACGTGACCTCTGCAGCAGACTGTAGACTTGACAATGTCGTCTATTAAAACTATATCTAACATAGAATGGCCGGATTACCTTGTGATCGCTCTACATTTCGCTCTTACTGTCGCTGTGGGATTGTGGGTAAGTTAACTAAGTGCTCTACGACAAAGCCAAAGCTTGTAAAAGAATCACAGAAAACTCGCTGATATTAATTGTGATTTGTTGATAATTAGAGATTCATCATATCAGTCATATTCCATTAGTTGAGACTGTTTCTGGCTTCCCGGCCGTCGAGAATAATCTTCTGGTGGGTGACTCAAATTCAATTCCAAGGCTCAGAATTTTTTCTGGTTCCAATGGGTAGCCATCCAGACTCAGGTTATTTACATCAAAGCGAAGCAAACAAAAGAAGTGAGTAGAGTTAGGTCCCCAGTGGCAAAAGAAGGAATCCATCCAATATTGGATCCAGGCAAGCAGCTTCTCCCAAGGTTGCATGGGCTGGAATAGTTTCTGAGATGGTACTAAAATCCACAAATACCGCGGCATCAATCTCCTTGTACCATCTCTCCATGGGGACAGCTTATAGTGTGACCAGCTCATATCATCACAGCTTATCCTAACCCATCATATTGATACTTTGTTTACCTACAGGCAGCGAGGAGAGGATCTCGAGGTACGGCCAGTGGATACTTCCTGGCAGGTAGAAATATGAGCTGGTATCTGGTAAGTAGCTTCCTTACTAAATCAGCCTTGTCGGCATCATGGCCTGGTTTATAAGTATAGTTGTATTCCCTACCATGCATGTGTGGTTGTATTTCCAAGCATTGAAACTTAAGTAAGATACATAAACACTTACTTACATCTTTAACTGGCTTAATCTTACACACATTTAACACAACCCTGGATTTCGTCTTCAAATTATATTGAACAACGCGAACGTGTATTTTGTGAGTTGTCTCTTCCCAACCAAATTTTGATTAAATGACATAGATAGGGTTTTGACTTAACACGTTTACACTCGTACTATGATCAAATCACTTAATTCTTAGGTGGGAGCCTCTCTATATGTAAGTAATATCGGCAGCACCTCTTTTATGGGGATTGGAGGAGCTGCAGCAGCAAACGGCATCGCTGTCGTCTGCTATGAGTTTACGGTGAGTTACTCTGTATACATCATATTGTTGTGGGTGGGCAACTAGAATCTTGACCAGATGTTCAACAAAGCCTATTGCCTAAGATCCAAGTGTCGCTGCCAATGGCCAATGGCCAATAGTGCCAGTTCAGTTTTGGCAGTTCGCTGCACATCCACGTTCAGGAGGTCTTCTATGGCCTCACCTCTAAGATGTATTCTAGTTTTCACCTTGCGTCCCTCGTTAGGGGCAGCCCAATCTTCTGTTTCTTGCTTAACAGCAAGTTGAGGTGTTAGCTCTAGTTAGTGAGGGAGAGGCTGCACCTAACCAATATGAGCCAACACATCAGAAGAATTCAACATTGGGCCGGTTGATTGAGGAACAAGTTATGTTGCCCTGTCTACTAATTCTGTTTTTTTTAATATAATCCTGCTGATATGTTGTTATAACAAAAAAAAGACAACAGCAGGATAAAAAGTCAATCTGCGTTTTTCCGTTTTTCCGTTCCTTATTATGAAACGCTAAAACTCTCATATCATTGACAAGAGGAATGATTAATCACAAAATGATGAAACGATCTCATATTTAGACTGAACACAGAAAAGATATCCTCACGATGAAATATACTATATCCTGCATAGCATGTTAACAAACTTTACTCCAGGGAATTAATAAAGAGAGCTTACAATAACAGCACCAAGCGTATCAACAGAATCATGGTTAAATACCCAATCATAGTGCCGGATTTACACCTCATGTAATTTCCTTTTTTTCCAGGGTTTATTTATCATACAGCTGCTTGGATTTGTCTTCATGCCAGTATATTTAGCCTCAGGAGTTTACACCACACCAGAGTATGTAAGGCGGAGGTTCGGCGGACGCCGATGTAATGTTTACTTAGCTGTGCAGAACTTGATAATGTTTGTCTTCACCAAACTTTCTGTAAGTAGTATCTGCGTTGATACACATTTATACGTTCCTGGTTGTATGTTCAAGCGCACACCACAATCTTCATCACCTCAAACTTTCACAAGAGAAACAGTTTTAATACGGATGATTTGTTTTAAAGGGCAACCAGGGTTTCAAACAACTTCTCATTGATTAATTATTAATCAATGAGGGCCAATGAGAAGTTGTATAGTAGATTGCACCTTCTGCAGAGGGAAAAAGACAAAATCTAATTCGGATGATTATTCAGCCAGAATTCTTCTGAAGCATTTCATCCATCAGGTACTCAAACTCAGCTAAAACAGAATACCACAGAGCAGTTTCCTGTTCCTGTTATTATTTAGTCTGTGCTCTATCATCATTACAGCAATGTCTTGGAACCTCCCCTAAATCGAAGTGTTACCCAGCTTAGAGTCAGCAACTAGTTTGAGTTTTGCATCGCGTAATGCACAAAGCTGATACTGCCTAGCACATTATTTACTACCCATTAATGCATTGCTGCGAAACCTTGGTTGCCCTTTAAGGCTCTATCTAACTGGTTGAACCCTCCCTTGTACAAGTTTGTTAAAACTTTCTACAATTCAAGCCTAGAGTTATCTTAACTGTATGAAACAGAAGACCACTCCCATCAACTGAGGTAATATCCATCAGCAACTACAGGAGGACAGATAATGATTTATTGTAATATGCCAAGCGCTAAAATTTGACAGGTTTCTCATCCTCATCTGGATGGTTGATGATGAACGTCTCACATCTCAATTCATATTCATACATATCATAATACAAAGAATTAAAAAAAGCAGCAGTGCTGATTTACATGATTTCTTATTACATGATAAAGACATCAGTTTGAAGATCTCTTTTTTTCTTTACAGGCAGAGATATATGCAGGTGCCTTAATCATACAGTACACACTGGGCTGGGACAAGTACCTCTCAGTCCTTGTCTTACTTGCATGTACAGCTCTATACACCATCGTGGGTGGTCTGGCTAGTGTCATTTTTACTGATGCTCTACAGACTATCGTCATAGTGGTCGGAGCCACCATATTATCAGTCATGAGTAAGTGTAGCTTGTCTTAATTTGAAGTTTTGAGGGAGTGGCCGTGGTACAATGGGTTCTTTCACTCATGAGGTCCCGTGTTTGATTCCCGGCAGATCACGGCATCGGACCTCAAATGCTCCTATGCCACATCAGGATGCAGTCGTTAGACCCATACTGATACCTGAAACAAAAAACCAGGCTTCTCACACGGTATCACAGGGTATCGAGACTATGAATGGATGTGAGTTTTTTTATTCTTCATTTGAAACTTTATCCTTACCGATTGTTGTGATCTCTTTCTGATTTTTTGTTTCGCTCAGGAGATTTATGGCCTCACAGCCCTACTGAATATCAACCACCAGATTGTATCATGGATTAATTTTAATTTTTTTGAATATTGGAGGAAATGATATGCATATGTCAAAACAGGATTAAAAAGCAAAATTGAGAGACAAATCCCGCAAAACCAAGAGTAGAGGATATATTGTCTTTTGCAGCTGGAGCTAAGAATTAATCTTTAAATTCTCTTTCAAGGTCTGATCAAAGTAGGAGGTTATGAGGAGATGTTGAAACAATATCGTGTAGCTGTGTCCTCACCTGAGGTCCTTTTATCTAACGATACGTGCGGAGAGGCCCCCGACAACTTCAATCATATATTCAGACCAGCCTCAGATCCTAACTATCCATGGCCTGGAGTTTTGATTGGTGCTAACATACTCAGCTACTGGTACTTCTGTACTGATCAGGTGGGCACAACTACCAAGTGAGAGGATAACTCTTAATATATTTATATAGTTACTAATAGTAGGAAATTTTTGAGCTTTCAGACCTTCCAGACTTTCTTTTCTTTATCCAAAAATTCTGCTCATAAGCAACAAATTTTGCAATCGATCACCCATGTTGACCAAAGCAATCAGTTAAACAATTGTCAAGGCTAGAAAAATGATGGTGTATCACAGACTACTTGCGAATACACATAGGGTAGTTTTGAGTGTATGTGAAGTAACACAAGTGTCATTCGAAATTTCTGATTACAGGTGTTGGTTCAGCGTTTATTGTCAGCTAAGAACACAGTACATGCTAAGGCAGGCAGTATTATGGCCGGGTATATGAAGATCCTCCCTCTGTTCCTGATGGCCTGGCCTGGTATCATCTCAAGGGTCCTGTTTCCAGGTATTGTTAGACTATCTGTGTGAGCCACAATTTTTCTGTGAGTCCTGTTTGTTTTAAACATTGTGACTTTTATGAACTCTGCATAATGACAGCATCAGATCCGGATATGCGTTTAGTAAGAAACAGAAGATTGGGACGCAAGGTGCCCTAAATCCTCATACTGAGAATGTGATCCATCCTAGAAAACTAGAATGCATCCTAGAGGTGAGGCCATAGAAGACCTCCTGAACGTGGAAGTGCAGCGAGCTGCCAAAACTGAACTGGCACTAAACGGCCATTGGCAGTGACACTTTGATCTTAGCCAATAGGCCAAGAAGCAGTTCTGGATCTGGATATGATTGAGTAAAACATTGTCGATATTAAGACAGAGATTACAGAGCATTGAAGGATACCAAAGCAGTCTAGATATTTTTCGTTTAAAACCGTCCCTTTACCTTTATCAAGGTTTTACAACTTGACCATAATAAACCATATGTCTCCCCACTCTATTGGCAATAATCTCACAGATAGAGGGGAAGTAACTCTGATTCCAGGTAAACTGTCTCAAACTAGTTCCAATTATGATTAGAAGTACCAGGATGAAAAATAGATAGATAATATTCCATTTTATTGTTTTGATGATTGTAGATATTGTAGCCTGTGGCACTGCAGAGGAATGCAAGGCAGCTTGTGGGATCGAGGCTGGATGTTCCAACTTCGCTTATGTCAGTATGGTTATCGGTATAATGCCTACAGGTTAGTTAACGTAGTTTATCACCATCGAATTAATTTATTAATTTTCTTGTTACGATACAGTATTTGAATGAAAAGGTTAATCCAAGCAAAGCTTACTCCTGAAAAGACAACTCAAAATAATTAAACTGTGAAGAGCAGTTTAATTATTTTGAGTTGTCTTTTCAGGAGTAAGCTTTGCTTGGAAGAGATGGCTGCTGTGAAGGGCAGCCAGCTATTTATTACAATGCCAAACACGAAGGTCACATTTGTGTCGGGAGCTCCAAATAATTGCACATTATTGGGATAAGAGACTTTCAGCACTAAGTGCTTGATACAACCATTCACAAAGAATCAACACAATGGACTTTATAAAAATTCTCCCGTGCAATATGATGGCTTAGAACAGCTAATCGAAGCCAACACATTTGCTGCATGTTACCCGATATCTAATCTTCCAGGATTACGAGGAGTTATGTTGGCGGCCATGTTGGCAGCGTTGATGTCTTCACTAACCTCCATATTTAACTCCGGCAGCACACTATTCACTCTGGATCTGTGGAGTTTATTTAGGAAGAAAGCGTCGGAGAAAGAGATCATGGTCGTCAGCAGGTCAGTGCCCAAAGTATACATCGCTTCTCGGCCTATTGGCTAAGATCAAAGTGTCACTGCCAATGAGCGATTAGTGCCTGTTTCAGTTTTTGGCAGCTGGCTGCATACTCAAGTTCAAGAGGTCCTCTATGGCCTCACCTCTATGATGCATTCTAGTTTTCCAGGATGTCTCACACTCTCAGTATGAGGATTTCGGGCAACTTGCTTCCTTCTTTAGGGGCAGTCCATGTCTGTTTTGTCATAAACACGGTTAAAATATACATACAGTTAGTTTGGTGAAACTGAAAGGTCCCCATCTGGTTTAATACCTGTAGAGAACTAACTGGGGAGGGGTATAACAGGATTGCTTTCTATTAATGCTAACACTGTCCGAAAATTTAGGATTATTATAGGTGTTTCTTCTAAAGAAATTTTGATAGGAAAATCTTTGGACTCGCGCAGCTTATGGCCCAGCTTATGAGATGAAGAGATGAGAAGTCATTCTGTCAAGTTGTTTGCATCGACCTAGATCAAGCTTTGTCAGATTTGCGGGCGTCTGACTTGTCTCCCTAAGCTGACACACCGTCAATGAAGAGGGAGGCAACTAGATTGCTGGCAAATTTGATCGAAACTAACATCAACCAATATCATGTTTATCTTATAGAGTATTTACTTTGGTGTTTGTGGGCGTGTCTATAGCCTGGCTACCAATGTTGGATCGTGGTCAGGGGGGACAACTTTTTAACTACCTACAGTCAATATCATCATACATGTCCCCTCCTATAGGAGCAGTGTATTTGATGGGTATCATGACAACACGAGCTAATGAGAAGGTTTGTTATTCATAGGTTAAATTAAAGTAAACAGATCAATATTGTTTTCTGTGTTGGCCAAGTCAGTACCAAATCATTGCCGACGCTTTTTTTGCCAAAATATTTTATGTAACTATGTACCAGAGCATCAGCTTTGATCCATGTTATTAAAGTTTTCATGATAGTACAAATAATAATAAATAAATAATAATTTAATTAATTAATATTAAACTAAAAAATTATGTGCAATAATGTCAATACAAGTAATTGTCTTCTCGTTCTTTGTGTAGGGTGCATTTTGGGGAATGCTGATTGGTTTCATACTTGGTACGGCCCGTATGATAGCGGACTGGGCACTACCCGCCCCCACCTGTGGAGAAGTAGATACTAGACCTTGGATTGTAGCAGGTGTGCACTATCTCCACTATGCGATATTTCTATTTGGAGTATCGATACTGGTCATATGGTGTGTCAGTATAATCAGTGAACCTCCAGAAGCTAAGCTTGTAAGTGATAACTGTAAAGGTGTTGGTAATAAGAGCAAGACATGTTAGAAATAATAGTTGTTAATGTTTTCTTTGCAGTGAAAACTCCGCAAATTGTCGATTTCACATTTATTAGATAATGAATGATCTGCACAACATGGTAACTTCGTTTCTTTCTGGTTACAGATTTACCGAACTACCTGGTGGACAAAAAATCAGTTGATAAAAGAGTTTGAGCCAGAGCTGAGTGATGAGAAGGAAGCAGAAGAAGAAGAGTATGATAAGGGTAGAGTGGATTCTGTCCTGGTGGGTAACCTTGTCTCACAGAATTTCTTGTACAACAGAATTCTGGGTCTTCCAAAACTAATATAGTATATCAAGATAGTATTCAAATTTGATCAGCAGGTTTGCAAATATGAATAAGTGTATCTTGAAACAGAACCTCCTCAAAATAGCTGGAATGTCACATTTCATAGGGCTGATTACCAAAACCAAGACATAAGTACAAAGCTACTAAGGAAACTATCGATCCTCGTGGTTGACTGCAAAACAATGTTAAAAGTCCACAAATCAGAAAAATTCACCTATCAGTAAGATCTGAATAGGGTCAGTGAGAAAGCAGCCGGACAAATACTATATTCTTGTAAATACACAGGCGTAGCCCAACTACAAGTGTACTAACAGATTGTTTACATCAGTATTTTCTTCTACTGTTAAAGTAGTAAGGCAACTCCCAGGTTACCAATTGTTTATTTCCATTCGTTTTAGAATGCTCTGGATCAAGCAACGAGAAGGAAATCGATGATTAGCAGAGCATCATCAGGACACGAGCTCGACCAATCAACATCCGGTGATACCATCGAAGTAGCAAATGAAAAATCAGGATTCAATATGAAATCATGCCTGTTATCCTGGTTCTGTGGCATAGAACAAAATGTGGAAGAGGGGGAGGATAAGGCAGCGGCTCGTAGATTAGCACTGCTTAGTACTAAAGAATCAAGGCTAGGGAAGTGGGTTGTTAATATTAATCTTGTGATACTGCTTATATTTGGTATTTTTATTTGGGGCTTCTTCGCCTAGAGATACAGCTCAGATCTTAAAAAAACTACAAACACATTTTAACAACATTAAGTAAAATATAAATTATGTCAGATATCATTTTTATCACTTGCAGGTTTTATGTACTTTTTATACCAATTCAAGATGCACAAACTATTTTGGTGAGCCGGAATTCTATAAAATAAATGTCTAGTATTGCTTAATAGACAAAATTATAGAAAAAAATCAACAAAGTCAACAAAAAAGGCACCTATTGTGAGAGACCAGTAAATGGTTATACTTTCAGAGCAGGAAAATGGCGTAGTTGTTTTGAAATGAGAAATTCAAATGAGTAAACACTAAGTCTCTCACAATCCTAGAATGTACGTCTATAAGAGTATTAATTTTTCAAAGCACCCTAGAATGAGGGCTGGGCTTCTAATATTGGTGTAACCTATGTAATGAGCAAACCATCAGGTCCAAGACTAGAACCCTGCCAAACAGTAGCTTGCATCAGGTGTGAATTATTATACATCTTTAATCTGACTTGAGAGATGGCATCATAGGAAATTGTGTGGTACATACTAAATAAGATCTCAATCATTATTACTCATCACCCAGGATTCTGCCACACAATAGATTTCATGAGCAGAAGCATCACTACAGGTGTGAACTATTGTTACACATTTTTCGATGAGACTAAGGAGCTGACATTGTGGGAAATGTAAATATGATACTACATCAGATCTCAATGATCATTACTCATCACCCAGCAGTGCAAAGGCATTAGTACTGGCTACGGGAGCATCACTGTCATCATCATCAGCTGAGCTCTCATCTGATTGGCTCATATCTGGTTTGACCTTGACACCGCCGGCTGGGTTCTCACCAGACTGTGTCAGTCTCTCAAGCTGGATATCTAATAACCATTTAGTGTCTGCATGTGTCGACCAGTACCCTGCAATGTTCATAAATCAATCATTAAATTTGCCAATTCTTTCAATCCAAACATCCAACTAACATCCTGGGTATTTTGCATTGAATTCCCTTACAGTCACTCCAACATTGAATATGAATATTTTACAACTAAAAATTCGCCAATACTTTGGGTTACTCCTTCTCCAGTCAATGGCATCTTAGAAAGGAGAGACTCAAAGTACCAGCAAACTGGAAAACATGATCTACAGGCTTGCGTCTGCTATACTACACTGGTATATTTCATATCAGTTCATTTGGTTGTTGGTTATCACAGGGGCTTAGAGAGGCAATAAAATCTTGGGTTCCCGGGCTTATCTTACGTCTAATTCTCTGTTCGATCGAAGCAAGTACACTCAATCATAAGTAAACAGACGAGGCCGAGTGGATGGCCTGAATCCAAGGTCAGTTCAATATTCGATCAGTACTAATATTTTCTCACCTTCTCTGCTGTTATACTGAGGTGGTAGTAGATACAGAAGTATTTTACCCTCCAGAGCCGATCTCAGGATCCAGTTAGCTGCTCTGTATGGATCTGTACGAGCTCCTCGAGCTGTCTTAAATCCCTTCAGCTCCGCCAGCTCTGTCAATAATTAATACGAAATGATGATTTAGAATAACTATGCAGTATAAAAGTAACAATAATACAAGCACCGATCATCTTGCATGTTGTGTACCTCATTTCACATGATAATCAGATTGGTTTTCTGCGAGCTTTTCATCATTGAATAAGCGCTCATTAGCTCTCTGACTATAAGAGGAGAGGGGGAAACTAGGAACAAACTGATAGTTGGTTGTGATAATTTCTTATTTTAAGTGAGATAGGCATGTAGCGTGTCTAGCCCCAATCGTTGGTGCTCTGACAGTTTCAACAAGAGATCAGTGAGTCTGTTAGAATGTCTTGATATAAGTATGCCATCAACATGCCTCTGTACATAGGTTTTAAAAAAAGAATTTAGTGTAATGGGGTCATCAGGGTCATTTTCAAAGAGTGTATCAGTATATAGGAGGCAATTTTAGCAATTAACAAATCCAATATTTCACTTTTCTTGTGCATTCGACTCAAACTTACCATCACAAATGAGATAAGCAGACCATGCATCCTCATCTTCATTTAGTCTGACACCGAGACTCGCAGGTAAATCACACCTCTCGGCTATATACTGTACTACTGAGTATGGCTCTCGTACCTGGGCTATCGGGTACATACCTGCTAATACCTGAAACACAGTGTCACCGTAATTAAGTGGATTTAATATGGAGAGAATCAGGTCCAAAGGTGTCATATTAAGCAAACTATATATATGTAATATATATTATTGGTGTCCCCAATATGACTAACGACAATTTGAGGCTTGTTCGGGAATGTATTTCAAAGCTCAAATTCTTGGCCAAGTCTGCGATATCATAGATAGATTTGGCATATTGCTGACACCACTTCCATTGCAAGCAGATAACCAGTTCACCTCAGACTTCTCGTTAACTACCGCTTGTGGTGGAGAGAGTTGTTATCTAGTAGATAAAATTATTGTTCATAGCGTTCTGATAGACCAATGTGTTGGCTCTGATTGGATGGGTTGGGCTCCACCAATAAGAACCAACACATTGGGTAGGTCAGGTGCTAACATCAAAAATTAATTTACAAACCTGAATCTCTCTGGGTGCCGTGGAGGGGAACACTAGACCAGGGCAGTCACACAGTTTGACGTTAGGAGTCAGGAATATAGTCTGGAAGTGTTTAGTATGACCGGGAGTTCTGGATACACTGACCACTTTACCTCCCATCAGTCCGTTTATAACAGCAGACTTACCTACATTGGGGTAACCTACAGCAAAGAGAGAGATGACAATATACCATGTAAAACTACCCGGACAATAAACATGATAATCGCAATTAGCAACTCAAAATTTGCACTGCAATTTACTGGTGGTTCACTATCATCAATCGTCATCATCATAACAGCTGTCACCCAAAATCTCAAATACACAAACAGATATTAATTGATGCACTATGTACTATGATAACTTGCTTCTCTGTGTGCATCCAAGACAATGGCTTTGTATTGCTAATTTCTACTCAAATGGACTAGATTCGACTCAAAGCATCGGTTTTCTCTGTATACAAATGTGATGGCTCATTCGGTTGTTAATGAAAATTTGTAAAACATTAAAGAAAGACAAAATCAGTGAAATCCTCCCATAGGCAACTACATCACAACTCCAGAAACCTACCCACACAACCGATAGTAAGTACTCCGTCCCGATATTTCTGATGCTTCACAAAGCCGAGCTCAGGCTTAGCCCTAGTATCCTTGTCACCCTCCACCTCACAATCTGATTGGTCAGAATCGTCATCCTTATCTCCTGTATACGCCTTCATATCGTCCTGTATCTTTGTCTGTAGATAGATATGAATGCTTCATTGTAATGGGTTTGAAGATAGATACAGGAGATTTGATTTGACCGAATGATTGCATGGTTACCAACTTATTTTTCCACAAAGAAACTAAGGATATTTGGAATTGTTATGGAATCAAAGGCAGAGCATGTAACGTAGGAAGAACCAGCTTTATTCCTGCTCAAAGGTTATTATAATTGAATTTCACATTCTCGACATGTGCGTACAGGTGATACTTTTGCTCATGCGAACACTTATAGGGTATTATTGTTTCATACAAGAGATTGTCCTCAGATCCCTTCCACTTCCTTTGCTTGGTGAGAAGAGAATTAGACATTTTGAATTTATTTTCCTAATTCATCGAAACTTTACCAATTCATTTTAATGACAGTTCCAATTGTATTCAATATGGAGTTATCTTCCTAATATCAATGAGGAGGCAACTCCAATCAGAGTGTTGTTGATTAGGGCTGCTCCGAGTACATTGAAATGACATTGGCGAGTGATAAAAAAATATTTATCCCACGGTTGTTTAAACGGTGATATCAACATATGTGGGCATAAAATTAAACAGGAGATTGAAATCAGTTGATGAGCTGTTGATTTACAGTAATCATTACAAACGATAATACATACAAGTTTGCAAATATTCATATATATAAATTTTTAAACATTTTGGCAATGAGTACTTCAAATCGTACAATCATGCAAACTGACAAGCACTCGAAACACAAAACCTGACAGATGATAACTGGTGTATGCTGCTGAGATCTTACCTTCCACGAGTCGATGTTGAGTTCCTCTTTGACTAATTTGTTACAAACATTCCATAAATCCAGAGGACCGACAGCCAGGGCTTTTCTCTTTCTCCTTCTGTTCTGCTTACCTGAAGGAGAAAATTTCCTACAATTCTTATTGCTGGAGAATAGGTTGTAAGAAAAAAAAGAAGGTTCATTGACCATCGTGCGGAAAAGTTAATCTCAAGATTTAACTTTTGAATGACCAGTGAAGAATTGTGAGCACAAAAGCACATAACCAGGTGATATTTGGATGAGCGATACAATTGTGATCTACCATTTCAGTACAACAGCCTGCTACAAACCTTTCTTCAGTAAATCTCTTGTGACTTCATCTTTAGGGAAGGAGGTAAAAATCACCACTTCCAGCCCCGGATACTCAGACAGCAGGTAATGTTTCCAGGCTATAGCTACCTGCGGAGGTACTATGTCACACTTATTCAGGACAACAATCACCTTCTTGCACTGCTGTGTTATATAAGTGAAGAGCGCTGGGTTAAAATGAAGTGCTGCATATCTACAAAGTTAGACGAATGCGTCAAGCAAATATCTTTGATTATTACTGTGTATAGTATTTGTTATTACCTGCATGCACGGCAGTACACTAAACAACTGATACCTAGAGTAGGTAGCTTATAAACAAAACACCTCAGTTTAATATTCAGTTACAAAAGTAAACAGCTGAGGGCCCCAGTTTAAGGGCTGAATCTGAGCCGGTCATATGACAGGAACTTGACAATGAGCTTTCTGAGAATCGAATAGAATGAACTGTATTTTGTTAACATCATATTTAAATTTACCAATCAAACACAATCTTTCCGGCGTCATCCCTTTCGGCATTTCGCCAAATATAGAAATTGATATGGTCTAAACAAACTGACAGAGGTTGCAACCTCAGGGGATCTTCGATTAGAATTTATAAACAAACATCTGAGGCTGCAACCACACAGTGTGTTTTGACCATTAGTATTGCTTGTCTCACTAACCTAACATCGACTATATGCAGGAGAATATCAGACATCTCTAATACTCTCCACAGCTGTCTCCAGGTCTCTAGATTGAGCTCCACATAACCTAGACTGTGATCCTGGAGGAACTTCTCTCCATAGGACTACAATAAGAGATGATTTATACCCTAGTGGAGCAGGAAATGTTAGCTAGAGTTTAGTTTAGCTAGTTTATGTAAGCTAGCATTAGATTTTGACTACCTGAGGTGGGAGACCATGTTAAGTAAATTGTAGCTAGGCTTTAACGTTAGCAATGTCAAGCATGCAATGGAAAACCTTTCTTCCTGCAACTACATTACTTTTTTAAGGTAGATCGCTTCCCTATAAGAAACAAATTGGGTCAAAAAAAGGAAAGTGCCTTTGTTGTTACAGACGCTAAATTCAGCACATCTCAAATATGATGAACAATAAGAGAGAGAGAAAATATTTGAGTCTTGGGATTAGACAATAGTCTCAATGACAAGAAGAAATTTGATTCATTATAATTTTCATAACAAAACAATCCGATTCATTCAGTTGAAGTTTTATCTTCTTGTCTGCTAAGCTATAACGCCGTAATCCTACCTGGAAATATCTCTGCTCTTGTTGCTCAAGTTGAGTCCTGTTAAGACTGTGATCCCACTTTGGTCTGATTGGAAACATGATGGGTGGGTCATAGAACGTCTCCATACCATACTCCATCCCCTCAGGGCTAAGCTGGAGATAAGGCTGCATCGATTCTTCTTTCTTCAGTAGAGCTTCTCCTCTGCTCTGAATTAACAAAAATGTAAAATGATTGGGCAAGATTATCATTATACTCAATGCAAGATAGTTTACCAAAAACAAGACTTCTAACTCATGTGCTGTATATTCAATTTTACTTATGGTAAATTGAACCAGACAGCTTCAGAGTAAGTTCATTTAAATAGCCTGAAACCAAGTGACACTCCTTCACACTTATATCCTGAGTAGATTTCGTGAATGAATGGTTTTGTCAGTCGAAGCATCTGTTTCATTGACCTATTCGAACATTGCATCTGTCTATTTCAGGGCAAAATGGGGGCATTTCTCGGGTACCAGAACATAACTCACGAGGAATGAGTAGTAAATAAACTAACCATCTCATGGAATTGTAGTTTGTATCTGTCCCGCCCACCGCCTCGGGCACCCTTCTCCACAGCCGCCTGCTTATTGGCCGCTGAACTGTGACCTCCATCCTTATTGGCTGCTGAACTGTTACCTCCATTCTTATTGGTTGATGGCGTAATTATCTGGGCACTCTCTGTGTCAGATCTTGAATCTGAGTCATCGTTACCCACTGGTGGCTTATCGCCATAATGTGGACCTGTAATAATGATACATAAATAAATTAAATCAAAACTCTATCATCAATAATCGCAATCCTAACAATGAAACACATAAAAGCATTAACAGTGGCATGAGGTTGAGGTGATACTTCTAAGACATTGTTTTGGTCACAATATTCCATCAAAAATGGATGAATAGAAAAAAATATCTAAGTGAAAATTGTAAAAGTGCACTGCAACAGAAGATTGATTGTCAGAAGGGTTGAGAGTATTCACCAACAACATATTCTAATCCGATATTCTTATCGCCAGAGAGAACAATGATTCACTATAGAATTACCTGTGTTCTGCTTGCGTTGTCTTTTATCTCTGAGTTGTTGTTTCTTCTGTTTGCCACTGAATGGAGCCTTACGGGGCATCGATAACACTTTTCCTGACACAATCTGTTATTCTCACTAAAAAAATATGATCACTACAGAATTTAAAACACAAATCCAAAAGAATTTCGGCAGGATAGGTACTACTACTGATATCCTGGAGGGGTAGGTCGAGCCATAGGCATTTTCTTGAAAACTTATATCGCAGTGATCTTGTGCACTTTGGCAAAAATTGACTTCACATGTGAATTTCTTGGGAACCGGTACTCCGATTTCCATTCTGTTTTTTTTTCATTTCACACAGGGTATCAAAGACTCTCGTAGTATTGCGCGAAGCCCCATAAAAATTTAATCAATTAGGGTTAATTAAAAAGTATGTCTGCGGATCGGAAATGGACAACATTTCTAAAAGAGCTAGGAGGAGAAACTCTTCAGGAGTTTGTTTGTTATGATCTATCTCACCATGCAATCAATGTGCTTGTTGATCAGATTAAGTATGACATAGATAATCCACAGTTAATCCCCATGACAGCACCTTAATCAGCTGCTTGTATATCCATGCTGTGTTAATTTGAGGGAGATAAATTTAACTTTGCTTTAGCACACATAGCTGAATTTTATGATGAAAATTTTTTTTGAATCTCTACCTGTGTTAGAACAAGTGAAAATCGCAGATTAGCAAGGATTAATAAATTTTGAGTAAAAGTGGCCACAGTTCATTTTGAGTTAAATGAGGGACGGTTTGTTGGCAACCTTTATTTTTTTTCAATAATATTTCAGGTTATACAATTCACTGCATTAGCTTTTTCGCTTTTTTTTGCTGATTCAAAGTGCCAGCAATTACACTGGATTTCACGACTCATTTTTTCTTTTAATAATGCTGTCAGTGTTAGTAATAAAATCCATCCATCCATCCAGTTAAACAAAAACAGAAAGGGGAAGCAGATCAAAAAATTGCAGCGGTAGACGAGTCGACATCGGAGGAAGAACTGGCGAAGGAAATGATAGATAGCGATAGCGACAACGCTAGCGAAGAACATGACCAAAGCAATCCCGCAGGTGGGCTAGGTAGAGCCACTAAACAACTATTTTTATAATTGAAAAAAACTTTTCAAGATCTCACTTCACCCCTTCTCCTACATCTAAATTACTTCGAGGCCCTTTCACGGATGTGCACACCAACTTTTGAGCGGAAAAGATAAAAATAGCTAGAGTTATCACTAAAAACAGAAAACATGGCTCAACCTACCCCTTCTTCCCCTAATGCCTTCACAAACATAGAGCTTGGGTACCATTCCCATCCCCATTGGCGGTACTCCCCCATTTGGGAAACCCTGTTACATCATTTCTGACAAGTTATGACACATTGATAGACAGGAACAGCTCAGTGTCTTCATTTGTATAGTTGTTGGCGATAAAGCATCCCTGTCTATGTTTTTTTTCTTACAATTCTGGTCCTATTATATTCATTTATTTTTAAGCTTCTGATAAACTATTAGAAATCAAATAAGAGTGTAAAGAGAACAAATTTAGTGAAATAACAAAAAGTACAATAATCATGTGGGGATGTCAGTACTCATGCAGCCATTTCAGCCTTATCAGGTTTTTGTTACTATGGATTTTTTCTGGTCCATAAAGTCAGCTCTGTTTGTGCTAGAACCTTCAAACCCCAAGCAAGTGAACTGAGAGGGAAAAGGGCTGAGTTAGTGTGAGAGATTTCAAGTTGGGTTGTAAAAAATATTTTTTGTGTCTTACCCTGTTTGGTGTTTTTTGGGTGGTTGATACTGGACATTGGCAAAGCAAAGACATGTAAGTCCCAGGGGCCCACGGTAGTAGGGGCCTACATGTTCCTTCCAAAACCGTGGATGTTGGATTTATCTTCCAGTCCACAGCATTGAATTACCCTAAACAACAGAACAATGACACCCCAAGGAAGCCAGTCATACATTTCCAGAGTCCAAGGCTTTGGAGTAGACATGTGTGACCAGCGGAAAATACAGGAATGTGTGAGTCATACCATAGTAGGGCCTATGCTAGGGGCCCATGCCATGCTTTCATTCAAGAATCGATAACACAACAGACACTTGACTTCTCTCAATTAATACAGTTGGCTTATGACAGTACAGTACACACATATCACCCACATTGTTTACTCTTTCCTGACAGAATTTAATGAAAAAGTCTTTATATCCACGGTCAACTCCAACTTTGTGATGAAAATGAGTGGTCGCTTCTGATCCCTGCTGGTTGTTACTTGTGTAAGTGAAAAATATTGTCTTTTTAAGCAAATTGTCAACGACCCAAGTAAGTTTTGTTTGTTTTTTAAAACTTGTCTTCTGATTGGTCTGTTCATTGTGTCATATCCAATTGCTGATTTTGAAACATATTGGCCAATCAAATCTACTCAAACAAATAATAGCAAGAAAATGTAAGAACACATTTTCAACAGGTAGCTGTCTATGTATATATAAAACTTTTGTGTGAAGTGTACAAAACTCAGACTGCATGATTTTGTAACTCCAAAAAAAAGTGATTTTCTGTGGGATTTGAAGACTTGAAGCAAAACCTTAGCACCATAAGCAGTAAGTCAAATCAAAATGTCTCCTTTCCACAGAGGTGGTAATATTTACTTGAAAGTCTACTTACTGAGAGTTGACTGAACAGATGGTCATGAAGATTACTTGCATTTCAATAGACTAGGGAGACATTACCTATTTCACGAATTTACTGTGATACGTGGTTGGATGCTAATCGCAAGGTGGTTCAACTTAGCCCAGCTAAGATTTATATCAGTATGCAAGAAGGTTTAGATGTAAATAATAATTACCAGAGAGTTAGATGTCGAGTGAGTCTGTCAGTATGTCCAGGTGAGAGTATGAATGGAATGGATTGGATACCAATGGTGTATGATAAGTGTGTAACCTTGTTAGGTCAGATAAGTGAGCTAGTTAGTTGTAATGGCCAGTTGACCATCTGTATGTATGCTCGATATATGTAGTGGAATACCACCAGTCATGGGTTTTCCCGGCTAAGCCGAAGGCATCCCAGAATGCCAGCAAGGGTTTTCCGACTATGTGTCAGCGACAGCCCAGAACGCGCCAGTTCCCAGAGCTATGCCAATGTTTTGACCCCACCTTTTCCAAGTTACAACTTAAATAGTGTGCTATTGTGCTGGCTGGAGGAGATAATGACTGGAATAAATACAGTTGAGAATAGCATACAGTAATTATGATGATGACTCAGTAGCTATCAATGCAGAAAGCCTTAGTTGAGTGTAATAATATTTTAATTACTACAGGTTGTGTGTAAAAGTATCTCATTTACACATACAAAATTATTCAAAAATAAAGAATCAAAGCATATTCTTCGCCTGGTGCAAAAGTCCAATAAACACCATTGCTCCCTTAGAAGTAAATGTTCAGTAATAAAACCTTCTTTTAGGACACATTTTGGCAAAACAGCTCTCTTAAATCTGCTGCTGCTGTTTCTTTTGTGCTGTTAGACCTATATACTAGTTGTGCTGTAAGTCCTTGGTTTCATTTAAATTTGCAAGGTCCAGGTTTGCTATGACCAGGGAAATTCTCCCCGAGCTCAGCTGTGAGAAAGTCATATGATAAGATTCAATGGTTAATTTTTCAATTCAATTGAACCATCAATGATAATGTCATGTGTGGTACACAAGTCAAAAGATAAGTGTAGAAAAACACCCAATATCTGTTGTTGTATCATTTGGGTACCTGGCTACTGATGAGTACCAGGCTGATACAGCTTTTTCCTGAGGAAACAAACACCAAATCAGAGCCACTGCCTTCTGTATTCTGTTGTATCAACTCTAGGTGATACTGCATAGGGGATCCAGGTACAAACTTTACTTTGCTGCTCTGATGATTACATGTAACTGTTTTATATCATCAGGTCATGACAGACAAGGATACAATGCAGCGAGTCGACATGAAAGCAGAATTTAAAAATATGAGTTCTGTAGATCAGCATTATATAAAGAGAGGTGAGTAGAAGTCATCGACATCTCTATGTGAGAATTTGATAAGATAAAATCTATATCGCGCTGTCTGGTTGTAACAGGCTGTAAATACACTGTCTGACACCTATCCTCTTGATATTGTCATATATTTTATCTTGTATTGTATATTGTATTGAATCTGTTAATAGAATTAATTTCAATCTACATGAGAGAGCAAGACTCAATGCGGCCTTATTTTTCATACGGAAAGAGTTGCCCCTGATATGTGTTAATTTTCCTTTATTTATGTAGTTAGGTTTGTATTTCACGCATTACATATATATTATATTATATAATATATTCTTATTTATTTTGATATATACGTATCTTGATAAATTTATTCTAGCTGAGGCGATGAGACAGAGAGCAGGTGTAGCGCAGAGAGGATTAAATAAGAAGTTATATCTGACAGCTGGAGGTCTGGTACTCATGTGTGGAGCTATCTGTATCCTTTACTGTCAGAGATAGATAGACGTGTGTGTGCAGGTGCTTCATATACACATAGGCATGTGTGTGCAGGTGCCCCGCAGTGTCTGCTGCAGTTAGTGTGCAAACCAGTTTTTCTGCATAAGGAGTTACTCCCAGTCTGATGCAGTGTATTCGTTGATTGGGATACACCTCCGAATGCAGCCATACTGGATCCAACTTGTTAGGCCCTACTATAGTTTTGGGAGCAGCATTATCAGATATCAAGATGATGACAACTTTATTTTATAGAGTTGTAATTGAACCGGTCAATCTGCAAAAATGGACATAAAAGGAATCACTTGAGCGTGTAGTATCCTTCAGTGGTGACACTGTCTTAGTTTGGTTGTGTTGGGGATAGCCTACTGGTTATTATTGGCATGCATGCGAAAACTTATCAGGGTGGTACTAGCCACCCCTCCCCCTCACATAAAAAGATACTGAAAACTCAAGCTAAGTTATTAGCTTAACTTACTTATAAAACTCATAGACTGGACACTGTGTACTGGGAGGCGCATTAATGTGGTTGACGTGACAACCTGGAATTATGCAGCAGCATTGATGTTGTTATTGATCTGCAGTCCACAGTCCAGGATATTTATTGATAACACAGTCAATTACAATGGGATTTGGAGTTTGGAAATATATTCAGTAGCTTTTTGTGATTAATTTGATGTATTTCTATTCATATTCATTGGAAAATATCATAGAATTGATAAAGACAAGCTACTAATTTGTCTTCAACCTCTAATTCTGATAGAAATCAATTACGTTAATGACAAATCACTTGATCTGTTGGCTGGCAATCAATATTGACACCAGTCCCACTAGACAATTCAATTCATCAATGCTAATTCTCTATTGTTAACGATGCACAATCTCATCAAGTCAGCATTAAACACTACCCTTACCCAGATCAAAACAGCGATGATACAACCACTGCTACTACACAATGATACAACCACTGCTACTACACAATGATACAACCACTGCTACTACACAATGATACAACCACTGCTACTACACAATGATACAACCACTGCTACTACACAATGATACAACCACTGCTACTACACAATTCAATGTCACACCCTTAATTATATCCCTCAATGCTCCATATTGTATCCTGTCTAGGTTTATCTATTGTTTTAATCTGTATATGACCTTGACCCGCAGCTTTCAGATACTTACACAATTAAATCTATCAAACAGGAGACTTTTCTGGATAAATATGATGATATGCACGATAAAAAGTGATCTGTTGTTACCTCCTCAACACCGCATATACAACCGTGCATCACATCACAAGGAACTTATAACAATTAAAGAATATGACTCTTATGATGACTGAAACTCTATATGCTACTCTCGACTCTGAGTTTTTCTATATTATGTCAAAATGTTGTATTTTCGCTCTAGTTTTTCCTGTGTGGAGTAAGTGGAACGTCTACTTGTGTTCGGTGCCAAATTTATTCAAATTTTACAGCGGCTTTCTGAGATCCACAGTTGTTTTCCAGCCGGATGTTAGGATGTGGATTGCTTGATGACTTTGACCTGATTTATATGTTTTTTGGTGAAAATAAACGATACAATCGTACTATAAGTGACTAACCAAATTACCTCCCCTGTCCCCTGTACCGACATACTGGTCCATAGTTTGACCTTGAAGTTACGGATTGTGATTAAAATGCTTCAAACCATTTCGGCCTGTGTTAGAATACACAGATGGTAGACCAGTGTAAGGGAAGAAACCAGAAATCCAGTAAACTTATATCAAACTATATCTACACTATGCCAACCTTTTTTTTGGTACTTACAGAACAGGGCTAAGAACACAACCACTGGTAACCATGGTAACGGGATCAGCTTTGTGTACTTCATGTTCAGATGGCTCTCTGAACAATTAAACAATTAAAATTATATGTCGAACCCGATCAATATTTATTGAACTTGAGTAAAGGTTATAATATATTGGTGTAATGAAGTTGCCCTCTCATGTGTTGAGGAAGGACAACTGCTGAGTGTAGTGATAGTGGTTATAAAAGCCTCTGAGTGAGTGTCGGGAAATTTATCTCCCTGTGGTTGAGCCGGGTACAGTTTACTGTACCTTCCCGACGGCTCTTAATTCGGAAAATGACTGAGTAAAGATTAGTTAAGAAAGGCTACCAGCCAAACATAAAATATTGAAGAATGTGCTTCAGTAATACAGTGGCAACCAGCCAGACAGTAATACTCTGTTGTGTGCTTGTGAATAATGATTGTAATGCGTTACCTCTTAGTATGTGAATGCGTTTAGAAAGAAGTATTTAGTACGCATGTGGCCTTGATAACATTAAACATCCAACTAGATCAATTGAGGATGATGTGCCTGCAATAAGTGGTTCATAATCATCCTTCAGTTGTGGTTGTCTTTCGACTGTATTTTTATATATATGACTAATGCTCCATCGTTAAGATATAATGGGATTAGTTTGCTCCATGTTGATATAGGGACTGATAGCGCTCTACATTGTAGTTCATAGTTTTCCTTAAATTCCATCCATGTTATGGCATCGCTTGGAGAGTTTGTCCATTTCTTTATCTCTGGTAGTTTCCATAGCTACATTTATTATCCCATTATTCATATTTTGATCGGCTTGTGCAGGTTGTTGCCTTTATTATCCTGTGAAGCATTTTGGAGGCGCAGCCTATCTCTCTAGAATTCTCTTATGCGTGCCATGTTATCATTGTACTCCTGGTCTGCGTCATAGTTGGAGGATATGCAAGGTCATAACAAACACAGCAGTAGACTGATATAAGTGAGATTGAAAAATGTTTTGAGGTTTTTTTGTAAACTCCATCCAGCACTATCTAACTCCATCATCCCTGAGAGCATACATCGGATGAAAGAATAATCATAGGTCCTTTGTGCTCTTCATAATAAGGGGCAAAAAAGTCCTACTTTGGCAAACACGCTTGAAGTTAGCGCTAGACTGCATAGAGAGATATGATATCACGATCATGAATGGTATGTACATGACTTACACTTGTAACCATAGAAAGCTTATGCTCCACTCTCATACCCTCAGGTGAATTGTCCAAGTGCAAAGTTTGAAGCAAAACTTGCTTCCACTTTTTCTCTTCAATGGATAAATACTCTTCGATATAACCTTACGCTTCTAGTCTTCACAGTAAGCATGAGCACACTGTTAACAGCTTCTGGTAGACCATCAGAGTCAGTCTAAGAGTCAGAATCAGTCACATGAAGCTGATAGTTGATAAATCCTGTCGAATCTGTTAAATTTTAAGGAATTTAAGTTGATAACCATCTTACCTTTTTAGATCGTGTAGAACATTTAGTCTAGAAATGCAACTCAAAATTGTTTTAATGCGCCAACTACAAAAAATCGGAATGGACAACGTTGGCTTGACTTACTATTGTACAAACATACGTTCTGTTTTATCCTTTGCATCCCCTGTATTTTCCCAATTTTTATCAAACACATCGAAGCTCAAGTTAGAACATGTACAGGATCCAGCCACAAAAAATAATCGAACCTGAAACAGTTGAATTTTTAGAGCTGCCTACTCTCTGTGATTTCATTTCTTAGATGTCAAAAAATGTTTTCAATAATATTGCGTCCAATGAAGACCATCCTCTTTTTATAGTTGTGTTGTTTTTAGCTGTGCAAGGGTATCCCCTCGCCTACATACCATCTATGGCCTACCTAAGTGGAGGACTCAAAAGTGTTAAAAGAGCTTTTTTTCCTTACTGCATGTCAGCTTTCAACAAAATTTTAATTTTTTCATTTTTATGTACCAATCCAATATTATCGCCTGTTGATACATGGATTGAAATAATAAACCTAACCTTTGCCCCTGCCCTTGCCCTTGCCCTTGCCCATGCCCTTGCCCTTGCCCTTGCCCTTGCCCTTGCCCTTGCCCTTGCCCTTGCCCTTGCCCTTGCCCTTGCCCTTGCCCTTGCCCTTGCCAAGGTGGTTTTCCTTAAACGACTAGGCATATTTGCACTAGCGGTGCGGTGGATTCACTTTTTAAAAGTTTCCCATACCCTGTCAACTGGGGCTTTGTTTTCAATAAGTTGGCATACATCTTTCTCAAGATCAAAGCAGTCTACCATGATGTCTGGGATATTTGCTTTTTTGAATATATAAAATGGGATGGTGATATTATTCTCATTTGTCTGGGAAACAGGGTCTTTTGAGAAAAGATCAAAGAGTATTATATCGGTAAGAACATAGTGGTCAGAACAACTTGGTTGGCTCGTTGGAGTGTAGAGGTCAAGGTTTGAAAGGACAAGATCGAGAGTATTGCCATGCCGATGTGTTGGGAATTTGACATGCTGCTGTAAGTCAGTGGAATCTATGAAGGCCAGAAATGATTCATGCATATGGATGTCTTGCCTTTTTTTAAATTACATGTAGTCCAATCTATATCAGGTAAGTTGAAATCGCCAACAATGACTTGTCTGCACGATGACACATTCTCGTACCATGTGATGAAGTCATCAACATTCCTAACTGAAGGCCTATGGTAGTATACAGTAAGATCAAGTGAAAAGCCACCAACACTAGCAGCAATTGATAACAATTTACCTGTTTCAGCAGGTAAGACTTGGGTGACAACAATGTACGAGGAGTCAAGAACGCCAATTAGCACACCACCTCCACGTCCTACAGAACCTGTGCAGTCTAACCTATAGAGAGTGTAATTTATACATATTTCTTTATCAGTAATACACGGGATCGATTTGGTTTCAATTAGTGCAAAGATATCAGGTTTGTGCTGGTTTAGGGCAACTTCCAGTTGATGACTTTTTCCACTGATACCATTGCAATTCCAGTTCATTATTTTAATTAGGTGCTTGTTATTCATTATCTGCCTTCTTCATACCTATGTAGTCAGAAAATATGTATTTATATTAGTTATTAGGATGATTCACTTTAAACAGTGGCATTCTTTGCAGCTGTAGTTATTGGTTCATCATTATTATCAATATTGCACCAAGTTTGGTTATCACTGGTGCGACGTTGTAGTTCACCACTACGAACTCTATATTTATTATCTGGAAATTTTTCAGCTAGTGACCTCCTTGCACGCCTCATGATGAACTTTTTCTTTTATTCGTCTTTGGTGAGGTCCAGCGTGGCAAACATTCCTTCTTTGTTTGGCGAATTCAGACAATTAAGCTACCGAAGGAAATCTATTTTCATAACGTCAGTGTGAAATTGAATTTTGAATGGTCTGGATTTGTGATTGGCCCTCATTTTGTTTCAGCGAACCAAGCCTAGAGATCCTAGTGGTCAAATTAGGGTGAAATTTGAGATAATTCAATAGATTACATACATCCTTGTGGGTGTCAACCTTTTCTGAAAGGTTGTGCAATATAGCTGATTGTTTGCGCTCTAGTTTCTCTCTGGTGAGAGATTCCTGTTTAGTCCTTTCATCAAGACGCTTGGCCTTGGTTTCTGAACTATCTTCCTTAGATTCCCCTGTAACTTGAGCATATGTTTTTGTCATTTTGTGGCTCTCTGTTATAATTTTTGTCAATGCATCTAGTTCTGTTTCAAGTTGAGCTAAGGAGGGTTTAACTCCTGGTCCATAAAAATTGTCAGGCAGCTTCGGTTGACACTTAGGGCAGTACCATAGGAGTCCTGTCCTATTTATTATTTTAGTAAATTCTGACATAGTAGTAATGTCCGCCCAGTCTGGTAAGCTTGTAGTGTGGGTTGACAGATAACAGCAGCTACATTTCAACGCTGGCTTCTTGGCAATGGCTCTGGTACATTTCTGCCAATTGTTTTGGTTTGTTTGGATAGGTGTTGTACCAGGGAGTCTAGGGCTTGCCAGTGGGCTGCGGGTTCTCATTGGGCTGGGCATCACAACCTAAAGAGAGTGGTGTCACAACCCCACAATAAAAGTAACTAGTGCGGATTAGGACCCAACCAGCAAAGAGCAAGACTGTATGCGTTAAGAAAAACAAAAATGAAAATATTTGCTCTGTAATGGAAAAAAGAAATTTAGAGCAGAGCTAGAAAAGCAGAAGAAACCAAAGGCAAATGAAGCAATTGAAATAACCTGGAAAAACTGCAGAACTGAACCACAGTAAGGAGGATTATAGTAAATGTACCACCCTAAATGAAAAATGAAAATGTTTGCTCTATAAAAGGAAAAGAAACTTAAGCGTAAAGCAAAGTGTAAAGCAAAGGCAAAAGAAGCAGAGAAACAAGTTTCAAATATCCTGGAAAACTGCAGAACAGAAATGTGCCACAGTAAAGAGGAACATATTTGGTTATGCATCACCCTGGAATATTATACTGCACAAATTTAATCTACACTGTTAAATCAAAGGAAATATTTATTTAAGTTGTGAGGAACGGAAATTCGAACTCACTGTGCATATACTTTAAGAGAGTTAAAGAGTCATCTGATTTTGTTTTCAATAAATTCAAAATTCGCAAGAGGCTAATATTTTCTAGCCGGGCAGGTGGCACTTCAGGGTATTTATTGGCATACCTAAAGTGGGGCGTAAAGCAGTTTATTTTGGCAAGTGTCAAATACTTTAATAAGTTAACATAACTATTGGAGAGCTTGAATTAAAGTCATCCTTTGATGTAATTGAAAGTGATTATTTATAAGGCTGAAATTTAATTTTGTTATCAAAAGTAGACTATCAAATTATATGTTATGTAATAGTAAAGCTAACTCTTTGAAGTATCATTTCCCCGCAAGTCAGGGTAAGGATAGTCCTAGTTCTATCAAGTAGCCTTTTCTGTTCAGAACTGTGAACGGTAGAACGAAGTCTATTTTTGGGTTGCCTTTTGTTAAACAAAGCACTTGATTATTGACATAGTAGACTAATTGAGATATTAATCTGGTTTATTAACATAGTGTGTAGACATAAACATAGACAGGTCATACATAATTTGTCGCATTCTTGTAAACTTTCCTAACCACGTCATAATAAGGAAGTTACAATAGGGTTTCCCGTGAAGTTCCTTTGTAATATTGAGGAGGGAATTCCCTAAGGTAAACTATCTTGAGTAACTACGGTTGAATAGTATTAATTGACCATAGAATTTAACGCTTATTATTACATTGTATTTTGAGATATTACCCCTGCTAGGAACCTGAGAAAATTAGTATTTACTAACGGCGTAAAACCAAAAGCCCACCTTACCAGCCTGACAGAAGTAAGGTCTGTACTCAATCAATGACTGACTTTTCATACCAGTAGTGCAGTATACAACTTCTGGTCGGAAGAATGGACCTTTGAATGAGTAGGTTATCAGTCCCAGTCTGTAGGCCTAGCCTTTTTTTTTTACAGTTTACTCCACTGTAACAAAATTCTATCCAAATGGGTGTTTGGCGACCGAATTTTTACCAAATACCAATAAGGAAGGGTACTTGGCAAATGGCAACCACCAATCACCATAAAACTGTCCTGGTGGGTTTAAATCGTAGCAAACACATCCCGATGGGTTTATCATCCCGGTGATGAGTGCCTAAAACCAATCAACATATGTTGCAAACCCATCCATCCCAATGAAATTTGTGTCTGAGTGTGTTAAAAGCAACCGGATACCTGTTTGGGGACTGGCAGCCACCAAATAGGTCTTTGAATGGGTTCTTATTGCTGCAGATGATACCAGAGATGGGAAAATCCAGGCCTGCAGGCCCTTAGGGCTGATGCTAATGTGGTGAATCTGATTAGCACGATCGAATTCACAACAGGTAAGCTAGTCTTATTCAGTCTGGCCGTTTTTTGGGTTGGAAATTTTCCTTATTTTATTATATAATATAATCCTGTGCAATAGATAGGATAAAAGTAAGAAAGAACTTATTTATGAACTGATGATAATGTCTGGATTAGTTAATCAGTATGATGAAAGCAGGTACATGCCTGTAAGAGGAACCAGGCATGTCCCTGCTTAGTACATTACAATTAAATATACAGTGTTGATTGTATGCTGGATGCATGAGTTTGTGTATATGTTGTCACTCTTTTATTCATCTCAGTCATAGTAATCAATCTGTATTTCTAGATGTTAGATGCCTAGAGTGGACCATAAATATATAATACATAGAACTTACACAGTAGCAAACCCATTACAAAAACATGGTGCCCTGAGTGAGACTCTGAAGGAACAGACTAATGTAATAACTGTGTATGGAGGCAGAGTTAACACAACAACAGTCAGCTATTGAAGTCCCATTACCAGACACATCCAGTGAAGAAGAGGAGGAGGGTAGACTACCATCAGTAAACACTAAACAAATCAAGATGAGTATCAGTGTTGACTTTTTGGCACCTAAGCCCATTCAAGATGGTTCAGATTTGTCCAACCGATGGACAAGTTTCAATGGAGAGTTTGACCAGTTTCTCACAGCAGCTGAGAAGGGGGATTCAGCTATCATGTAGAGGTGTATAGTCCCTAGAGGGAATGACATATTCAAATCATTCACATTCACTGGTGGAAAATCAAAGGATAAATATGATGATGTTGTGGAAAAGTTTGATGCATTCTGTAACCGTGGTACATACAAGGTTGTCAAGAGGCATCAACCAAACATACCATGGGCATTGATGAATATGTAACCTCACTTCACAAGATTGCTCGTGAGTGTCAGTGAGCTACGATGTATGATGATTTCATGCATAAATGATGACTGTCTAAGACGGACATTATTTGATGAGGCTGGAGGAGATACCGGTCTAGGGCCAGAAGAAGCTATTCAGAAATGCCGCATTGCCGAGAACTCCAGAAATGACATAGCTGCGATCCAGTTGGAAGAGACGGTGCAGTATGTCAGCTCAAAGAAGAAAAATAAACCATCCAGATAGGAAAATATCACAAAGATGTCCACTTGGGCAGAAAAGTCAAAAGGAAGCTGTGGAAGCTGTGGTCAATCACATGCACCTAGAAAATGCCCTGCCTACGGGCAGCAGTGTCATAACTGCAGAAAATACAATCACTGGAAGGCTCTATGTCGTTCAAAGAAACAGGTGAATATGGTAGAAGAAGACAGTGATGGTTCAGATGACTCCCTGTTATGCATACAGGTGGTAAGGAAGAACAGGAAATTCATGTCCACAATTAGAGCCAGTATCAATGAAAGCAACAGACAGGTGCAGTTTCAGATTGACACAGGTGCTTCCTGTAATATTCTCAATCACAAAGATTATGTCAACCTTGGAAAACCAGTTTTGGACAATAACCAGCCAAACTTCAAGCAGTTTGATGGATCCATTACTCGAGCAAGACTCGCAATCACAGCCTTCTGTCAGGCGATGCCTCTCTTCAACTTGGTTTGAAAACTATCAGGGAGGAGTGGGTCTATCTAGTATGCAGTGCCAACCTAGATGACATTCTTGGCAGCTACCTGGAGTTCTTTGAAGGTATGGGATGTCTGCATGGTGAGTATCACATTGAAATAGGTGGTGATGCAGTACCAAGACAAAGTCATAACAGAAAAACACCACTATCCATGGTTACAGATCTAAAAGAGAAATTGGAGTCATACACCAAGAGGGGCATCCTGAGTCCTGTAGATTATCCAACTGAATGGATAAACAACCATGTAGCAGTGAGAAAACCAAATGGGACACTAAGAGTATGTTTGGACCCGACTACTCTGAACAAAGTGATTCAGAGAAATCACTTCCCAATGCCTACTTTGGATGATGTACTCAGTGAGCTGGATGGCACTAAAGTATTCTCTTTATGTGATGCAAAGGATGGTTTCTTACAGATAAAACTAAGTGAAAAGTCAAGTGACCTTACCACATTCTGGACGCCGTTTGGCAGTACAAATGGTTGAGAATGCCCTTTGGCTTGTCATCTAGTCCTGAGGAGTTTCAGAGGAGGCTTTCTGATGCACTGAGTGGTCTACAAGGAGTAACTGTAGTGGCTGGTGATATTCTAATTTACGGGAAAGGTGACAGCCATGCGGAGGTAGTGCAAGATGACAACCAGAAACTAGAGAGGCTGCTTACTAGAGCCCGACGAGTTAACCTCAGGCTAAACAAGGAGAAATGCAGATTTCTTCTGCTGGAACTGCCATATATTGGCCATCTGATTACTAAAGAGGGAGTCAAACCAGATCCTGGTAAAATACAAGCAATCACACAGATGAAACCACCTGTTAACGGTGAGGGGATACGGAGGTTCCTTGGTCATGTCAACTATCTAGCCAAGTTCATACTAAACTGCCCAGCCGAGTGTGAAACCCCTGAGAAGGTTGATTGGCGTTGGTGAAGATGACTTTGTTTGGGGAGAAGACCAAAAGAGAGCGTTTGATGAGATAAAGAGACTCATCACCAAAACATCGTCACTAAAGTACTTCAATGTCAACCAACCAGTAGTTGTACAAACTGATGCAAGCACAGAAGGACTTGGCGCGGTACTTCTACAAGCGGGACACCTGTTTCATCTACTTACAAATAAAACGTTCCCATTTGAAATGATCGGCACAAAAGTTTACAAAGTTCAAAAACGATAAAATGGACACAAAAGTATGAAATAATGAAAAGGCATTAGGCCTACAACAATCTACAGTTTACAATTTACAGCTTTTCGGCCATCTTGCCCATTATTGCCATTATTGCCCATTATTGCTCTCTGTCTTGCGATCTTCATTGCGCTGTAATCAATGCTCTCTCTTTGAGAGCCTGCAGCTGTGTTTGCTGAAGGCTATGGGCACTGGCTGCCCTCCCCTGCCTTGTCCTTGGAGTGGAGGTCACTATCGTGTCACATCCACTCTGTATCAACAGCTCGGGTTTAGCGTCGGCATCTTCTTGGAAGGCTGTCTGGCTTTCGTTGAGCCGTTCATAGTTCATATTTCAACGGTCGGTGGGACAGACTATAAATCTAATTGAAACCAATCTTGTTATCATCACTGTCTACAGATGCCAGATGGATTTGGAATCATACCCTCTCGTCGTCTCCATATGACAAGTTTCTTGAAGATGTTTTGGGTAAGTAGGTCAATAGCTTTATGGGATTTATACTCAATCAAGGAAGGCGCTATTCTTGCAACACAAGCGGCGGAATGTCTTATTGACGATTAGATCTCGGTGTCTTTGAGTAGGGTGAATTATGAGTTTAACTAACCGGAGGGTTTCCAGAGACATTCTCTTTCCTCAAAGCCGTCCTATATAGTGATTTCAGATTGTGTAATTTGTTTTTGACATGCGATTTGTCGAGTCTTGAAAATGTTCAAAACAGATATCAAACGTATAGCTTTAAGTAGCGCTGACATTGTTCATAGATAGTGCAAAACCAATCTATAAAGTCAAGGACAGAAAGTTTCAAAATTTTGTTAACATTAACATCATGATCTGCCATTGGACGTGGACAATAAATAACCAAAGTACGGCTCCTGAACTAGGTCGTTAACGAGAAACATTTTGGTAATTAGTATAACACACCCGGTTATTAAAATGCAACACAGCCAGTGCTTTTACGAAGCAACCAATTCGACATAATACCGAACTTAATTTGTTCTTCTTGCCAATACTCCGGTGGTCTTCCTAATTTCCGCTTTATTGTAAATGAAATAATAAGTATCAAGTTACAAACAAATTATGCCAAACCTGAAGAAGCAATAATTATTTGTAATGTGAATCGATGCTCAGTCAGCTATTAGTGAATGAAATCATTGACACATCGAGTGATCACAGGATTTCAGCTTTGAAGGCGTTCATATATCTTTGTTCAATATCGATGTGCAAGTTATTTGTGTAGAAACAGTAACACCAATCCCACTTATCATGTATATGTATGTACATAACGTATATATATATGAATAAAAGGATGTATGAATAGCAACTTACTCTTGGTAGGCAAGGGGTTGTACGCTGTAATTGGGATTGGGAGCGTGTCTGAGTGTAGCAAATTGTGGGTTGAGTCGGAAACCTGCAACTGTGACGTCTGATTGCTGAAGAATAAAAGCAGTCACCGAATACAGTTATAGTTGGCAATATCACGATGTGTTACAAAGAGACGCCCCCTATAGTAATGTCAAGTGAACAGTCCAGCTGGTAAAAATGAAGCTGTTGTATGACAGACGGAAGAGTTCACGTGTCAGAGCTAACCAACTAAGGCTGTGTCGATACAGCAATTTTCCGATTCGATACACTATCGATATACACCCAATAGGTTCAATACAGCACCAATGTCATTTTCGATATGGGTTTTTACCATTTTCGATATAATTTCTCACTGTTTCGGATTCACATTCATGCCAATCGCTCTAAGAGCCTGAAATAAATGCTTGCGAAACAACATGTGTGACCACAAATATTATTTTCTCTGAAGAGTTCTCGGTAGGTATGGGGTTGTACGGTCTAAGGCCTATCTAAAGGATAAATGCAGATCCAAATTCTACTGACAGGAGATATGATCAATTACTGGTACTTTGAGTTAATAGTGGAAGACCACTGTTGTCTGCTACTGTAGGCTATATACACCCGAGGCCAAAAGCCACCAAACTTGATGGGTTATAGCTTTGATATAGCTGTGTGGTCTAACAATAACAAATGTAAATTAAGCTGTTGAACCCAACAACTATCATAATAACAGAAGCAAATAACGGGAGAGATAGATTGTAGAATACTTCTTACCGGTCCGACGTGGATGGACCTGGAGGAAACGCAACTCAAAAGTCAGCAAGCAAGCTGCGAGTTATTAGACAACACCACCATCCCCAAACCGCAGTACCTCAAATGTCCCCAATTACCGAAGTCTTTTAAATACTGCTACTACGATATTACTGAAAGCAATCATTTTGACCATTATCATGCGCTCAAAAGGTATCATGTTGCACTGATGCATCAATGCAATAAAAGTCAATATGGGAATAGGGCTAATGTAACGGCACAGGGGGGTGTTTTAGTAGGAAAATCAGACCTTGACTGCCTCTTGTTAACAGATAAAGATAAATAACATTAACATATTGAAACAGAGTATTTGTACTACAGTAACTAAGTATAAGTATGTCATTACTTACTCCAATCTTGAACCACATCAATGATTTTCTGTACATCGTGATAATGTAGGATGAAGAGCGAGATACTGCGAAAATCTGTAAAACAATATTACAACATTAAGTTAACCGACTATGATTGAGGGCAAGTATATGAAGGGCATAACATATCCTCTGGCATCAATAACATAGTGATTTCATACATGGAATTATTCTAAGAAGACGATGAGCAATTACCATGTTCTGCCATTACAACTATTACTAAGTAACCATACAAATAAGTGAGTCGTTGTATTTGACTAAATGTATGGTGAAGTCAAAAGTGACTGCCAAGTGTAGCAGCATCTAATTAGGCTGACTTTGCCATATTAGGCCTAATCTACAGACATCAGCATGACACTATCAAGTCACCTGACACTTTGCTTGCATTGACACACCCAACAATTAAAATAACCAGCAACTATTGTCAAGTAATATATGGGCTAAGCAAATGAAGACTACTTAAGCAGCTTGCAACCAAAACTCATCAAATATCAGTGACCTGCACTCTCTTTTTGACATACCACTATAGTAGTAGCAGCATGTGAACCAATAAATAGCCCCCCCCCCCCCCCCATTGTTCAGGCAAGGCAAGCTTTGACAACCAAGTAAGAAAGATCATCCCATACATACAGAAAACAACTTTCTTCCATCTACACACATTATTTTTGGAAATCCTATGTGTGTGCAAGTCTATTTAAATCCTTGCACACAGACACACACAGGATTTCCAAGTCATTTCGAGTCTCATGATGATATCAGATCAGCGGAGGATGTACCAATTGCAGGGTAAGTACAATGACAAACTGAATCAAATGTTAGGACAATCAAATCGCAGGCCTACTATTAAATCGTATTTTAATGTAGAAGTTTTCTCATCCAAACATTTATTGATAGTCATCAATTTTTACGTGAGCATCGACACCATATAATATGATCTATCCAATTGAAAAGTGAAGCTGTTGCTGCCAGATCGCAATTTCGCATGTATGTACAGAACAAACATAAACGGGTTCAGATCCTTGGAACGGAGCATGCCTTTTTCACAGTGACAGTGCCACTCATAAACTCTAACTACAAAGTTGCTTAAAGGATGCTTATCTATTTTACGAGCCTTAACAAATCAATTTGTTTTGTTTTTTACCGCTATGGACTTGTAGCGGTTGTGTCAATCTTGTTGTTGTTAGGGCATTGACGTCTCCCGGGCATCCATGCTATGATAAACATATCGTTGCTTTCTTCATGGTTAGTTACATTTTCTCGCTTTTTTTTCCATTTTTAAATGTAGAGGTATTTTCTCCTGCAACTTATCTTTTCACATTTGAAATTGGTCTCCATTATAGGATTTTACTTGTAACACAGTTCTCTGGATTTATAGCTAGACCAGGTTAATGGGAGCATTTAAATGCTGGTAATTTTAGAAAAAGTGGCATTGTCTGAATACTGTTTACCACTCCTTTTCAATTTAACTATTGTGATCACCTACATCTGTGGGATGCAGATGGCGGTGTTATATCCAGATTTCAACTTGATCCCTGCTGTACATTGATGTTGTTTACTCTAGTGGAGAAATTTGCTTTTCGTCTGAATATTTCAGAAACCATTTATGCGAATTCGTTTTTGTTTCTATCAGCAATTGAAAAACTGTATTTACATTTCATGAAGTCCTGACACCATTCGTAAATAAGTACTGGTTATCATCTGCGGGAGGAAAATCATCAGCCATTTGTTTTTTGTGATTAAACTCATCTACCATCCGGTGCTTGTTAATTGGATCTAACATGACATAGATAAACCACTGTAAATCCCGACTAAAGCACCCTTATCAGTAATGTGTGAACAGAAGAATTCAAAACAAATTTAATCCTGTTTCAGTTGTACCATGAAAAAAGCCATGGAGCTATATCTGTCTCAAAGAAGAGAAAATCACAATTGTCTATTTCTGTTAATGAGGGGAGGGTTTTGTTGGCATCCTTTGATCGTTTCCAATAACAGTTTTGCTATTACAGTTAAACAGGAATCATGCTGAGATAATAGAGTAAATATTTGACTTTCTTTTCATGGTGGTTGCGATATTTAATAATACCTCTCTGTCAATAGACACACTGCCTATTACTTTTTTTTGCAGCTAGTAAGATTATAGAAAGTTAGGGCTGGGTATTATATAACTTTGGGTGCTTCACTTACTATTGTTAAGATTTATAAATAACTTGACAGACCGCTGGGGAGATTTTTCCATCATGTTGAAAGCGAGAGGACACGCACACGAATACTGTGTGTAGTCCAATGGTCAATGCCCGTGAGAATCTTTTCTGCATAGTTTTTTAATGAACTGGTGAGTTAATTCCTTGTATGATGTTGTTTTTTATAGATTGAAATTTTAGTAGACATCTTACATGACTGGACCTATTGCGTTTTGAAAAAAACAGTACCGTGCTAGAGCCGAGATCGATTACTCTATCGCCTAAACAAAGCCTTTACAGTGCTCCCCGATGAATGACTTCATCTCAAGATGCTGCTCGAACGAGTCCCACTCCCTATGCCTGGCTCTGTTTTTATGCAAGTGGCCGTAATTTTGTTGCATAAAAGACGCTTCTACAAGGGATTAGGCTGTGTTTTCTTGGCTTGATGTTAGCTGTCTTACAAAACCTGTTCAATGAAAATGTGAAAATGGTTTTGCAACTTTTTATATTACCATGACTTGCTTATTAGCGGGTACTGCCAGTTATTGAGCTAAATTTTCTCTAGAAGTGTATATATTATATATATATATATATATAGTTTTTTTATCCATATTCACTATTATATTTTCTCCATATTCAGCAAATAAATCTTTGTAGTATAGAGTCAGACAACGATATTCTCGAGTTTTGATTCAGATTTAGTTTTGTCATGTTAACTCTAGAACAAGATTTAGAAGACAACTTTGTTAGACTGTTAGGATAAATGTCAATACTGATGGTAATTTGATGAATTGATTTCAGATAATAGAAAGATTGAAAAGGCCACTTTAACACAATAATATGATTAAGTGTTTTTGAAGAAAAATTGTTTGTTAAAATGCCAGCGGTGCTGATATACTTGCATTCATGATAGTCATTCTATTCCCAGAATTGGGTCTATTACAATTACAATAGTTTCATGATTTATTTCAAAGAGGGGTCTTAGGGTTGTCTAGTTTAACTTCCCAATATTGCATGAAGAATACCTAAGGCCAACAGATTGCTTTTTTTTTGTATATTTAGTATACACAGCAGCTGAAAACTGTGAACGGGTGCATCATGGTACAACAGTCCTAATATCAGAATCAAGTTAGCTAAGCTGTACTTGTCTTGTGGTCACATGACTATAAGACAACCAGGGGAACAATGCAGATAAATATCGTAATATTAAGAGATCAAAGTTCCATCTTGTTTGTAAGAGAGTTATCTGCTCTTATATAATAAGGAGATGATAATTTGTGTTGTATCATTCTACTTAGGAGAGAGATTTTCTGTTGTATCATCTTCCACTTAGGCTTTTTGAAGTTGAGACTATAACCATGACAAGATGATATATTCCAGCTTAGATGTGAGATATGAATTTTTGTGTGTTGCATTTAAGACAAGATGTATTATGATATGAAATATATCATTTTTTATTGCAGTAAATCGGCTATGTAATATTCAAATATTCATGATATGAATAAGTACTAGCATGATATAGCAGCTATTGTGGATCTGTGAAAACTTCAGGATGATGTTCTGTTAGGTCTTCAGGGTGATGTTTGGTTCCTTTAGGGGTTAACACACTGAGCTCCCGCACATCCAGGGTCACAGTCATCGGGTGCAGTACCAGTACAGCAGCACTTACTTCCAGAGCAGGATCCCGTACAGTAACCTTTCACGCCACAAGAGACGTGACAGAAACCGTCAGACCCTGGACAGACTGAGGATGAGGAGCACGCTACAATACAATAAAATACTAGTCAAGAAAAGTGGCGTTTGAGGCAATATTCCAATCTGTCTACATATATTCTCAAGAGTAACAGCAAACATGTAAAGTGTGTTTGAGATATTGGGAACAAGTACTGAGCATAATAACTTACAAGCCGCTGTGGTGGAGCTGCAGAACAAACCAAGGCAGATAAATGCTAGAATAAGGATCAGTGATTTGATGCTCGACATCGTGATAGAAGGTTGATCTATAGAACTCTTTGCAGATATGCTACGAAACAAATGACAAATGAGATTTTTATTATATATATATATGTATGATGAGAGATCATGATGATTTTACCGGAGACCCTTGAGTGTTCAATGCAGGAATGATAACCAAAATACAGTGCACAAACATACCCCATATTTCTTTATAGTTTATGCTTCTAAGAGCTTGTACCCTTACAATACTATCATCATTCTGTGCTTTACATGGTGTATCATGGAAAAAGACTACCCCTATCAAATTTCATGAGATCAAACTAAATCAAATATTGTAAATTCAGATTTATTACAGATACTTACCTTCTTGAGATAGAGAATGTTTGTGATGTTGATGTCTGCAGAGTCTTGAGCTTTTATAGTAAATAACAGTGAAAACTGGTGTTAACGTGTCAAAACGTCACTCGTTGGTATTCTATTTAAGGTATCATAATGATGCATGTTATCAAAGGCTTAAAGAGGGATTATGGGTCAGATTCACTTTCTCCCGTCCCTATCCAGGTTGATAGATCACCCGATTCTTATTACGTACATGTGCTCCAATTCGGCGCCAAATACATCATAACAATTTGTTTACATTTATGATGTCATAAGTAGGACTCTCATAAAAAATTCCCTATCAAACAATAATGACTGATTTACATTTAGCGATATTAAGTATTTTTGAAAATCATTATAGCTACACACTCCTCAACCATATTTGACTCTGCTGATGTAGTTTAACCTAATTTGTCTTTTTAAAAGGAAAATAAGATGTCAAAAAGTGTAGGAATACAATAATCGTCAGTTCAGTTTATAGTTAAATTACAGCGTCACAATGTCTGTCAAAGCAGGTGCACTGCATGATATTGATTTTCTTATGAATTATGAATCTATACATCATTTATCATCATGCTTTACGCTATTAAATATGGCTCAATGTAGCCTGTCTTGACAAGACATGCTATGCTCGATGTAATTACTGTGATATCAAAAGATACTAGGATGTAAATTTGAGCATAGCAAATTGGTGAAAGTCTTTGTCTTTTGTTATATCACCGCCGGGCGTTGAGGCTCCTCTATAGTGATTTACAGCTCGTCTGTACAGTGATAGGTAGGTCAGTAGTCAGTGACAAGCTGAATGTCAAAAGAAAATTGGCAGAATCAAAGATACAGTTTGTTGGAACAGTTTATAGCGGCCGGAATTCCACGACTCACAGCTAGATCACAGTGAAGTACGTGAAAAAGGCCCTGATTACAGCAGGAGAGTTTCGAATATCAAACCATAGTGTTGGGGGTTAATCGGGTTAGAGGGGTAACAATGCTCTAGTCTAGATGTTTAAGGATCAGTAAGTTGGTAGTATAAACCCATTGACATGCAGTAGCGATAGACACATGGACGGACCGCACGAGACCACTGGTCTGAAAAATCTCTCAGTGGCACATCTGAAGGAATTGCGCAGGACTAGGTATATATGAGATGTGAAATTCGACTACGCAATTATGAGGAAAATATCACAGAGAACAATAATCAGTAAGGCAGACACAAAATAGCAGACTGGAATGGGGAGGGAGTAGATGGGCTGTGGTTTAAGGACAGGTCAGGGAGCTCTGTGTAGTCTATTGGTGAAAAAACACTTCTTCACATTCGTCGGTGTTAAATAAATCGCATAACAATTCTTGTTCCCATATTATTACTCCCCGCGCAAGTTGACCACTGTAGATAGACTACCGAGTCTCTATAATTAATGCTGGATCTGAATTTCAGTTCCTATCGTGGTCCGATTCATTATCGTCATACTGCACAGCAGCTCCTGGTTGTTGCTCCAAGTCATCAGAAAAACGAATTCACAAATCGAAGTTCTTTCAGCTCAATGACAATTATGAAAATGAAACCAAATTAGCACATCAAAATCATCGGCAGTAGAATTTTATGACACAGTTATGCAACCCATGGTTCATTATTGATTTTGTAGTGAATTGTAAATCAACTGGTCATCATTCATCATGCTGTATGCTACTGAGTACGCTCATTGAAATTTCCCACTGGGTAATTACCGTGATGTCATATGTTTTGGATGTAAATTTAAGCATAGCATATTGGTAAAAGAAAGTCTCATAACATTTTTTTGGTCCATAATATTACTCCCCACATAATTACACCCCTGTAGGTGTACTAACAATTCTCTATAATGAATGCTGTACCTGAACTGCTCAACCTCTTTAAGTTTCATCATGTTTGTTTTTTTCAAGATCAAATTAAACATTTACATCAGATCAAATAAAAACTGAATCTTATAAATGACGACATGCTGCCATTCATATTCATTATCACTCTGTGTGAAAAAGCTCAGGTTTATTTATGATAAATATTCTAAACTTCAAAAACATGAGCTGATCGATGTTACGTCAATTGATACGGCGAGCTAATTATAACAGGAAAATATTTGTCTTGGTCAAGAATCAACTAGTCCTGCAGCTGAAGCACATGACTGTGTTGTTTTAATTGTGTGTTTTATGCTGAGTTGTGGTACGATTTGCTGGATTTTGCTTCATCATAATTGTGGAGGCTCAAAAGTCAGACTAGATATTGGACGGATGGAAAAGTGAAAGTATTTTGTAGCAAGTGTCATATGCCATTTATTGATCTTTTTTTGTCAACACATGATAGAAGAGTTATTACAATACAGATTCTATGACTGATCTATGATCTGCGTTATCGCCAATAAATCATTATTAATGGATAATTAATGTCAAGCCTATCAAATATAGTCTAATAATATACGTAATAATATGTATGTTTTTCACAAGCCTGGCAACAAATATAATTTCATTTTCTTTCGTCTTTGTCAATACTTGACTTGAAACTTTTCACCATCATAAAACATGATACTATCCCGGCCATATCAATTTTTTTTGACCGTTGAAACTCCATGTATTTTATTTCAAATATAACAGCAGAAACTATCAAATACTATCAATTTGAAAATCATGTAGAACAGGACTGTCATTAGTTAACACTGTACATACTGGACTTATGACATTATTGAGGGGTTCTTCATTGATTATTAATCATGAACAATTTTTACAAGAAATGTCGCCATCCTCTTCTAATGAAGTATCATGGAAAATTGACTTTCATCAATTCTATAATAACACTGGGGAGGTCATTAAACGATCGAGATGATTAAGCTAAAGCATACGCTGGTGCGTGATGTCGTCTATCAGGCGTCTTTCAGGCGTCTATAAATTTATATTTTCAAAACTGCACTTTTGCATTGTCATGGTACTGCTATATTTTGGTTTATTAATTAACATCTAGTGACAATGATAAAGAGAATAAATCAGCCACAGGATCTGTATTATAATAACTATTTCATCACCATGTCTTGGTCAAACAGAAATGGCAATTTGCCGTTCTTCTATCATCATCAAATAATGAAATTTGCCGATAGATACTTTTTTTTCGCACCCATAGATCAGTCATAGGATCTGTATATTAAAATCACTCTTCTATCACAATGTTGCGATTTAAACAGATCATCAATTCCGCTATCAGCAATAAATGACAACGCCAACGCCAACTTGCTTCAAAATTCTTTGTGACTTCTAATCTCCCAATATCCTATCTGTTTTGACACTCCTCAATTATGATGATGCAAAATCCAGCAACTTGGCAGAAGACCATCGATTAAAACCAACAAGTCATGCGCTTTAGCTACATAACTAGTCTATTTCTATTTTGATGTTATAATTTGCTTGCCAATATCAAACAATGCCACATTAATCAGCCCACGTATGTCGAGGCATAATCTATTAGATTCAAATTAGCCTGGATATTTTTTATCTTTTGAATACGTGATTATAAATTTGAATGACTGTATGTACGTCATAACGTTATTAAAAAGACTCAGTTTTAATTTGATTGTGAAAAAACAAACATGATGAAATTTGCCTAAGATTACATTTACAAACATTCTCTAGGTCAAGGAGGTAAGTTACTGTGGTAAGTCCGACTTGATCAAGTTTGATTTGGTCGCTACATTTCATTTGATCTCATCTTATTCGATAGTGGTAGTATTGATTCATGAAGCAGAGTGTAAAGCACAGAATGACAAAAGTATTGATAATGTAGTGGTTTTTAGTTGCATAGACTCTAATGAAAAGTGGCTGTGTATTTGTGAACCGAAATCCGGTAACATATATATGAACATATATACATTTGCAGGCCCAGCGCGACAAAGTACTATATGGACATTTTTCCGATTTGCAGAAATTCAAATCTAAGGTTGACAGGCCTGTTTCTTGAAAACATTTAACCCGATAGTTTTAAAATTTTACCTATGTGACTTTGTTATGAAATGATATAATTACCATGAGTTGAAACTTCTATACATTAATTTTTTTAATCCCTTAATTACAATTAACAAAGCCAGATAGACTTTTATCGCAGGGAAAATACTCAAATCACAGAGCGATAAAGATCTAACTGGCAATGAAGGATGAGAGTAAGGAGGAGGATTTGTAATGTAATTCACATAAAAGTAGTTGATAAAAGACTCTGAGCAAGCAGAGACATCTTTCTCTGCCATTTTAGACTTTTTTAGTTTTCAGTTTTTAGAAAAGTCCACTGTTTTAACTTGAGTTTGAGGTAATTTTTCTGGCCTATCTTGGCATCACCCTACTGAAGATTAGTCTTAGCTATGTTTCACATCAATTGACCTTGGCTGCAAATATAACATAACTTGATTGCACAGCAAAGAGAATTGCCAGCAAAGGGGAACTTTAATTACGGTTCTGTCTAAGATTTAATTTACAATTAGATATTTTTGAATGAAACAGATAGTTTCTATATAGAACAAAAAATTTAACTGCAACCAAAGAAGATTACGTTGACATGCAACAATACTCTGTGGGACAATTTAACAGGGTAATTTGGCTATTTTTTTCACTCGAAGTAGTGAAATCTTTTATAAACTACTCTTCCAGAAGCATACCTTAATTTTAATGAGAACTATATTATGGTTAAAACTGGTTCAGCAGATCTCGGTTTCATAGTGGAGTTGCTGTGTACATATCAGAGGAGTTTGTTGCGGATATTGGGTTTGAAGGACAAAGGGCTAAGGTGGTTTTTATTACTTGTTCTGGCCACCCAGACTGCTCTGTGCTAGCGGTCTACCACAGCCTTTCGGTATAAGCAGCAGCATGTACGTTTGTATGATATAACCAAACAGAACTGCCGAAACTAAATTTGATAGTTTTATCTTCTCTATTTACACGTGAAGAAAACTTGCTTACAATGAAGCAAGTTGGACAGAAAAAGATAATAGCAACCTGAAAATGACGCGGATATTTGAATATAGATGAAATATATGATATAATGTAAGAATGAAAGTATGATATTTTATGTGTTGATCATGTTTACTCTTTGTCAATTTCACGGATAGGTGCCACTTTTTGTTAAATACAGTGGCCTTAAAACACTATAATCGAACATATCATGTCAGAATCAGATCATCTGGGATTTCAATTTCCTTATTATATGTTTGAATTGCTCGGGTAGGAGCTCACTGGTGATGCCTTGAACTCGCCACAGACATTTGCCTCTCCCACCATTTTTTATAAACTACAGCCCTAACAAAACAGATTGGTGCTGGACCAGCTGTCCGTCAGTGAGCTTCGAAGTTTTATGATGACACCTCTCGCTTGGTCACATTCGGTGGAAAATCCCTACCGTCATCACTCGTAACCCTCTGGAATTCCTTGCCCCCTGATTTACAGCTGGTGCCGAGCCTTACCGGTTTTAAGTCCGCTGCTCAAACATATTTAGTGAGGTTGTACTTTAAGTAATTAGCTATTATTTTATAGATTTATATAGCAGTATCAGAATTATGTTCTAATTTATCCTCATGCACATATTTTATCCATTTTATTTCACCTTTATTTTACTGGTTTTAATGTAATAACGCTTAGAAATTTTTGCTCTGCAGTATTATTAAGCGTTTCACAAATAAACTTTATTATTTTTATTATTATTATTGATTGTTAATGAGAACAAAACTATGAAACTCCCTAGAAGGTCATTAGCTGTAGTAGTTAACACAATATCGTCGAGGGATTATCCCAGACAGGTTTATGTGATGGCTATCTGCGGGTCATGACCTGATGATGATATGTCATACAGCATAGCATGGAAGTATATTTAGCTTGCGGCTTTTGATATGACAGGGTGAAAATCAAAGTCGTTTTGTGCAACATACCTGTAGATCTAGGGGAGGCACTGTCTGTCCTGTCTATCTGTCCTAGAATATAAACTCACTTGGCCTAGAAAACATACCCGCATATGGCAACTCACCTATTTGTTTTGAATTACTCTCAAGGTTGTTTGCCTTCTACATGCAAAGTTGGTCCAAAAACCAATTCACACTTGAATCAAATATTTGCCATAAGATGCGATTCTGCTTCAACAAATATTGAAGAACCTGTAAAAGATTATGCTTTGTAATTTCCCTACTGATCTGTTAAAACTCAATCACATCAATAGAACTTGCAACTCTTGTGTCACTGATCGACAGAGTATGGAGAGTGCTAAGAGGCTCGGCCAATCTTGCATCATTTAGAGAAAACTGCTATTCTAGAGTTACATCACACAAGCTAAAGAAGAGCTGTACAGTTAATTAGAGTCAAATGATCAGGCTGGCGATCAGGTGTATTTAAGAGCTAAGTAATGATTTTTTATGACTGTGCGTGGCATGATCAGAAGTGTCATAAAACAACCCACGAGGTTTTTGATCAGGTTATGATAATGACGATTGCAATAATAGGAGCAATAATAGACACTTGATAGAAAAGTATTACATTTTTTTTCCACAGATGGTACTCAAAACAGAACATAAAAGACATTTATCATTGTTAAAAGCTTGTCACGGTTAAATCTGACAAAAATAAAGTGCAGTTAACGTCATGAAAACAGGAACAGGATTTATATGAACAGTGTCAAATTGCATTTGAACGATTTTCTGTTATACATTTTTTTTTCTTGAGCTTTTCTGCAGGTTCAATAAAATATGAATAAAACAGCAATTAACAACAGAAAGCCCACGCAGTGCTTATTGTTGTCAGCTCAAAAAATGACACATAACACACCAGTTTTGGTTGCCGTATCTAACACAATATTCATTATAGATAATAATCATTGTGACACCTGTCAAAATGAAATTTGTGCCATAAAAGATAATATCATTTATGGCACAAATTAATGAATCATATTTCGGCAATTATTAGGGACAGGAGCCAAATTTTACAAAAATAACAATCAAGATTTTTGGGGTTACCCGTTATAGTTTGTAAAAATGCAAACTCAATTGACTTCATTTTAATTATTATCTTATCATTTTTAGGCCAATGTTAGGAACAGGTGCCGTTTTTTTGCAGATTACTATTCTGACTCCGTTACTTCATATGTTATTTTATACAGAGCTTGTTAAGAAGCTGCTCTGTAGTTTAAAGGAAGGTTCAATTCATTAGAAAATAAATCACAGGCTTAGATTGAAAATGGTCTTCGTAGTTATGTACAAAAATGGCAATATATGCTGGTTGGAGTCAAGGGGTCAAGCTGTGTGCAAATGAATGGATAGCAATATTGTGCTGCCACAAATCATTTTAAAGCTATCATTGAAGAGAAAAAGTTGAAGCAAGTTCTGCTTCAAAATTTGCACTTGGACAATTCACATGAGGGTATGAGAGTGGAGCATAAGTTTTCTATGGTTAAAAGTGTAAGTCATGTACATACCATTCATGATCGTGATATCATATCTCTCTATGCCGTCTAGCGCTAACTTCAAGCCTGGTTGCCAAAGTAGGTCTTTTTTCCCTTTTATTATGAAGCGCACAAAGGACCTTTGATTATTCTTTCATCCGATGTATGCTCTCAGGGATGATGGAGTTAGATGGTGCTTGATTGAGTTTACAAAAAAACCTAAAAACATTTTTCAATCTCCCTTATATCAGTCTACTGCTGTGTTTGTGATGACCTTGCATATCCTCCAACTATGAGTGCAGACTGTCACTGCAAATTTTGCTAGACATTATGATAAACACTGCTTATGACTGATAAGAGTAATTTTGGTTATAAGAGCAACGGTCTTCTTGGCAGGCATTCTGCAGTATTTTCAAAGTTACTGCAATTACTTTACCTTCAATATGTGGATTTTTTGACAACTATAGAGCAACATGTAGCTTCTGATAGTAGCCTAAATTACCACAGAACAGCAATAGCCACTTGGAAATGAAGCTTTGAGACTGTGCATTACAGTGCCTGTGATTGAGAGATATGATGGACATATGAAATCGAGAGCCTTCAATAAAACACGACGAAAAAAACATATCGCTCAGCTCTTGCCTCAAACTTAAACCTTAGAATATATGAGTTAAATTTCGTAAGCACAGAAAGTGTACACATTTTTGCTGCTGATTTGCTAACGTTCGACTGCAACTTAAATTTCTGACATTTTTTTTGGTTTACCAGCAGGGAATTTCCCCAAGTTAAATAGCTTCATCATTTATAATATTGTTTATATTGTTTGTATTATTGTTTGAAGCAGTCACATACTGCAACCTAATTCGAAAATTTCACTGGCTTGTACTGTTTCAGCTAAGGCCTCAACATCACTTTGTACATAATTGCAATATTGAGTTTCAGTATGATATCCTATTGCTCCTAGTGATATCCTAACACTGCTAGTTGTATTTACTCACTAGCAGGGACAACCTAATAATAGCTTATTTTGTGTGTCTTAATTGAAGAGTTTATTTATAATCAAATTGATTTAAAATCATCAGTTTTTGTTTAAAGTTTTAAAATAGATGGTGACCTCCCTCAAAACAAAAATAAAAATTGACATGTCATAGAATGGGAAAACACCGAGCAATTTTAAGCCAAAATGCTCATGAAAAAATTAGTTGTTTTAAATATATCATTGGCATTTATATGCATTTTAGAAAGGCTATCGAATGCTTGATGTTCAGTTTAGTGGACTGAAAGATAAGAGCTATAATTAACAAAATCCAGCCATAAGCTGCTTGAGAGGTGCAAATTATTATCCTCCTTTTAATAAGTAAAATTAATTTCTCTCAAAGCATTTAAGGAAGGATAGTGGGGTTTTAGTATCAGATGGTCGAGTCTTTAGCATGTTGACATTTCATTCTGAAATATAAAGAAAACAGGTCGTATCAATGTATTGGCAACCAAAGACTTGGTTATCTAGCATTACACTGTAAGAATTTGTTACGCTAAAAGACAACATGGCATGGGGCCGTGGCCTTTTCAGAATCTGCTAGTGGAATTAATTTCCTTTGTTTTCTGAGGCAGTGTAGACTATAAGTGTATTGAATGGCCATTAATAGTCTGCAGTGCAAAATATAACCAAAGATTATGAATACTATAGATGGATAATGTGTATAAATGGATAAATACTGGGTATGGATAATATGAGTCATAGCAAAACCCATTTCAACAGGCAACACAGACTTTACTCATGTAATCATGTTTGGATTATGGTACGGACTAGGGATAAATACTGGAACAAGTTTGAGTCAAATTACCAGCAGTCTGGCCATCTTCAGTCTAATGGTGAGCTGGCAGCGGCTCAAACCCTATTGCAGGCAAATTTGATCACGCATGATCTAGATGAATACAAGGTATGGGTTATGTAAGTCATAGCAAAACCATTTTCAGCAGGCAACACAGACTTTACTCATGTAATAATGTTTTTTTTTCACAAGAGAAAAATACAACAGGAGTGCATAATTTTTGGACTGCATGATTTTAATTTTCAGCTCTATAGCTCTATGATATTTATATATTTACTTACAATACCTTTCACTCTCACCAAATTCAAATCCTGAGACATCATGGAGCAGCTAATAGATTTGACATGCCGACCTGAAACATGATTTGGAGGAAAGCTGTTTCAGATTGACATACTTTGTGTACTAACTCGTTGCCATGCTGGAATAAAAAAAAAACATTTTTGACTGAGTGCATTGCAAACAAAGGGACTGTGGAACTGGTTGAAATTTATTGGTGAAACTCGGGTACTATCAGCCTCGCACCGACAAGCAACAATCAGTTAAACACAGACACAGGCCAAATCTTAAATGTAGGATCTTAAGATAAGAACTGACAAGAATTTGGGGCAGTTAATAGTGGCAGCCACTCGGGCCCTACCAACCATACAGTTTAGGGTATTGTCTGTTCACATGTCAAGCGCCCTTCATTGTCCACCCTGACATTGGAATTATGCCAGGATACAATATTTGAATAAATTGGGAATTTTCTTTTGGAGTTGGCTGGTAATACACCTTTTTGATACTTAAAAAGATTGGTCTTCATGCGCTGGTAAATTTATTAAACACTGAAAGAACGAGGCATCAATGATATCAGTTATAGATATTGCGACATTCTATACTACTTTCAGTTTAATTTGAGAATATGAAAATGTCACATACTTTACCTGACCCTCTCATGACTCACAAATAACTGCCCCAAACCGAAGGTGATGTATGGTAGTTGTGGTCGCTGAAAATAGAACTGATTACTTATTGAGAACCGGATGCGAAAGAGGACAGGAAGGTGAAACTGTTAGATGTTAGTGTGGGTAACAGGGTTTCGCATCCTGTTTCTCTCCAACATACCTTGATTTGACGCCACGCTTCCTGGTTCAGAGGTTGACACGAGAAGGTATTCTGAATAACTTCGGTCTCCTTCTGGTCTTTCTTAAGGCTTCATATCTACAACTATTATTCATCTCAATATTAGGTTTCATATTGGTGTCATGAAGGCTGCCGGCAGGATGTAGGACAGAGCATTGTGAATTATTTTTGAAGTAATCTTGTGGGTGATATAGCATAGTTAGTTGAATTTTCTGTTTAAGATCACTGATTTTAAAAATATCCCTGGCCTTGCTTCTAAGCTAACCTCACACTGAGTCAATAACACAAATTCTGTGGAATATTTTGAGATGTAATAGGAAAATTTTTGTACTGTATGACAGGCTGGTGAATCATTTCTCCAGCCCATACTGTTTGAGGTATTGCTAAGCAATATGAGATGTGTTTATTGTCACATAGGTATTGCCAGGCTTGTGGCTGATGATAAAACTCAATGAGACAATTTTGTTATCATTAGCGGATTCACTGGCCATACAACATCCCACAATGGATGAAATCAAGGGAGCCAAACCCTGTGCCGGTCTATATGTAAAAGTGGCCAAAAATTGGAGGGAAAAGTTTTCAGTGGTTAAAAATGGAGGAAGGCTTCTCAGTGGTCGAAAAAGGAGGGAAAGTAGCCAAAATGTTATGATAAAAGGCCATCATACAGGAGTGTCTGTTCATTCCAGTGATATAAGTCTATAGAAAGCAGATTGCAAATATGGCTTCACCAGTAATTTTCTGTGGGTACGCTGACATTCAGTTGTTTTTAAAGTATAAAGACGTCAACATTGATGACTACAACCTATCACCTATCACCACTACAACCTGAAACCATCTGGCAGGAAGATTTTAACACGAGCAAGAATCGGTTAAGGTTTCTGACACAATAAACTAATAACAATCTCTGATTCACTCGCTCACTAACTCGCTTTGAGACAGTCTCTTGTTTGCCAGATTAGAAAATTAAAGAGTACAGGAAATTTTATATTATTTATTTCCCAGACTGCAACGCTAGCTACGCTGAGACATATTGCTGATTTTATTCTACATGGACCTGGTCACTAGAATGACGTGGAAGAGGACGGGACATTGATTTTCTTTGATGGGCCTGAGGATGACCTGTCCATCAATGAATCTCAGCTGTATCATTTCAGGTTTGTCAGACATAAGCTAGTATGTTATTCATCTTTTCCAATTTTTTATAATGAAACCAATCACCATAGCCTAGAACAAATTTAATCCAATGGCCTGCATTCCTGTTGCTCCCTTCCACTGGTCACTCCGCGGCATGACTAGTGGATCAGGAGCGACTCGGAATGCAGAAAAATGGACCCAACTTGGTCTAACCATAGCCTCACAATAACGCTTCTGCTCATAACACAGTAATTTAGGTCATCTAGCATATTCCTTTTCTCTTGAAGGGACGCAACTGTAAGAAAACTGGAATCAGCTATCAAGGAAGCCTGGCGGAAATGTTTGGATAGTACACAAAGACTAAACATAGACCTCATAACAGATTTAACACCAGCAACTGGTAGGTATAAGGATTTTTGATATGGTAATGATAATGTTTGAGCATGGCAGTATGCATACCTTCATATGATGCCATCCTAATCCCTCTATATAGAATCGTTTGGCCTGGTTGAGTAGTTTTCCAATAATTGTTTATTTTGACCTGTTTTCGCTCCACAGGTGTAGCTGAAGCTGTAGCTGCAACAGTGTTAACTCCTGAAGTTCTAGATGAAACTGTCCAGGCACCTGAAGTTGAAGCTGAAGCTTTTTCTGCAGAAGAATCATCTCAGTGCACCTTGTCGCCATCACCATACAAGAATACTAGCATCACTGAGTCAGAGTCAGTGGTTGAAGTCACCCCCAAACCTGGTAATAATAGAGAATTGATTTTAGAAAATCATAGAATTAATCATTAGCAATTGCGTCCATGATATGATTGTTATACTTATTGAAAACAGGTCAAAGACTACGAGTTGTTTTCACCTTTTCATACTTTTTGATGAGGCCCCAAATGCTCTCTGCCCTCACCCCTTCAATGCAGTGCAAAGTCATAGTCAGAAACATAATGACCTCATTACACTCATCACTACAATATAATAGGTTATTTATATACTCTTATCTAGCCTGCAATGATGACTATATTAGTGGTGGTTTGAGAAAAAATGTGATGATGTGATCTCATCACAAATTATTTTTTCAGGAGCAGTAAAAAAGTCTTCTTCTACACAGAGGATGGTATCGACCGCAGTGGAACCTCAACTGTCTACAAGTGTTACCACAGGTAAGCATTCTAACTCAGAAACAGTCAAGCCAACAAACTTTGAAACTAAATCCCAATCCAAACAGCCAAATAGACAGTGAGGAAGGAAATAACAAGGTTTTTTGACTGGCCTAATGTATACTGTAAAAAACCTTTACAGATTGAGTTAATTCTAGTCTAGAAAGTCAATGATCCGTTTTTGTCTCTGGAAATGACGGAATAAGAGGTTGTTATACCGAAACTTATTCTAATTTACTGCAAGTACTATGTAATGATTGCATTGGTGACTATCATTGACATGACCAGCACTTTTGTAGATTGTGCAACAGTTACAACTGCTGGAGCAAGCATAAAACCACAGTTTATACCTAACCATGGAAAAGATCGGTACAACACATGTAAGTACAACCAAATGTTAAAACTACATCTTTATAAAATTTGATGAAGCAACTCGGGACAAAGTTCTTTCAAAACAATTTGGATAATCATTTTGATGGATACATCACTTCTATGAGGGTTGGTGTAACCCAAGGGGGGAGGTAAAATTATCAACAATCAAATCACATCAAGGCTGAGCATTTTCCTGTCCTGCAGCTACAGCTCTAAAGCATGTGCTTCTCAAATGCAGGTCAACCTAGCTAATATTACTGCCTATCAATAATAAGCAATGCAACTTTCTATAATTATCAGTGAGTCCTGTCAGTGATAAAATTTGTGTCTATCTTCCAAGATGGATGTTGTACATCATTGAAATGATAATGTCACACCCTATGAAACTTTATTATCAGGACTCAATTGTGCCCTTAGCAGACACAATGTTCTCACAAATCATCACATTTTCACAGTAAGTTACCTGTCATAAGATGTTCGCTGTAATTGTCTTCTCTATTACAGATAATGAAGCCCTTGCTGAAGCCTGGGCCACAGTAGGCCACAAAGTGGAGCATCTTAAAATATATCTTGCGTGCAGATCACAATACAAAGACCAGCCATCAAACAACCTCCTAAAGAAAAAATAAATCACTCTACACCAGGAAATTTCACCTAAATTCCATGGAACTCAACTTTTGTTGGCTAAGGTGGAACAAATGGAGAAGGATTACTTTCAAAGACATAAGAAGCTATCACGAGGGCCTATAGCCAAAAAAAATAACACAACAACTGAATGCTGTCAGCCATTTCCTGAAGCTTTTAAAATTTACAAAAGCTTGATGCAGTGTTATTTTTTTGCTTTGACAGCTTGTCTTTTGGGGTGTTCCTTTTATTTTGCATACAATGATCATAACCTATTGTCTGAGATTGTATTGTTATTATTCAAACAATGGTCTCATTCCCAGCAGTTATGCCCAAATGTTGTGCAAAAGGTAAAACAGTTTTTTGTCAAAGATACTCACATGGTGTGGTAGATGAATACGTTTTTAACCAGGGTAAAATTGCGCTTTTCTTGGGTCTATCTATTACTAATAGATGCTAGGCCTTCCAATTGCTTCCTCAATCACTAGCAGATTCATGTCATGGAAACCTATGGAACACAAATTCATATACTAACTAGCCTAGCCCTACAACCATCTGACATTTACATCTAAACAATATTTTAGTAGCCTACTCGGTTAGGTATCACAGGTTCTTTACTATTTATTAACTTGTACCAATAAACATTGACACATCAATCTGCCTATCTATATGATATTTCCCCTATTATTGTACTAGCAAAATGTGGCAATGACTCAAGAAGCATAACTGAAACAAATGAACTGTTTAGTTCATTGCTGAAACTGACGAAATCACTGTGTGCTGCGCTGTCCTGTTATCATGCACACTCACTGCTTGTTGTGTAATTAATCACATTCAATTCTTTTTGAACACATGAATGAAATAAAACAAACTTCATATCGTTATTCTAAATTAAATAAAAGACTCATGATCTAAGGAGTTGGACTCACCATCGACCATCATCTTTTCGAAGCTGGTAATCCTTAACTACTCTTCCAGTGAACAGGTTAAATCACTAATTATGTAGTCACAGGACAGGTTCCTCCTTTGGAGGACTGTAGTGTAGTGTATTTTCTATGAGTGATTTTACTTCTTTTGTTATTTACTGTCCACAAGTTAGTTAGTGAAGTTATGTAGAATCCCTGGGCCTACTATTCCTTTGGTTATCTGTCTTCAGTACAGAAACTCAATGGCAGTGATAAGCATGAGCAATAGCACTGCAGTTAGTAATGGAACAGTTTTGTCACTAATTTCTTGGGCTCTAAATTCCTAGTACTAGTTATGATAACCTACTAATACGTCTTGGCCTAGTATAATCACATAGCAAGTCACATGCTAAGTATCATTATAATACGGGCGGCGCTGTATTGGAATTGAGGTCACTGATTGGATAATGAATAGTGCACTCAGACTGAACGGACATGTTTCTCAATCGCTCTCCCCATTGCTGTGTTTACATTTAATTTAGACTTCAATCTTTGTCAAATAAATTGTAGAATATCATTGATACTGAATTGACTTGATCATTTACATCCTCACTTACTCTTAACTCCTATTATTATAGGGGGGCTTTAGGTTCGCTGAATTTCAGTATCACTGTGCACACTTAGATAAATATTTTCCCGCCATTTTGTCTAAATATTCTCACTTAATTTGAAACTTCATTTATTGTAGACTACCATTTAATCTGTATTGGCATTTATAATTTACATCCTGCTACAGGAGGGCTATAGCCTCAATTAACTTCAGAATCACTGTGCAGACTTTGTCAGTACCAAAAATGGGCACTTGAGATATGTAGTTATATTCAGTCAGCCGCAGAAGTCAGAGGGTACAGATAGATATGAAAACAAATGCACCCAATAACCTCCATGGTATTTAGTAATCACAAGCACAAACAACGAGCAGAGAGACGCAGAAGTGATCCATCAAATATGTTACAAAGACAACAGGAGCTTGCTAATCCTGTCACAAAATAGGAATTCCAGCGACTCAGTAATTTAGTTTTCCAATACGTCATAGAACCAAGTACCAAGTAATCTACAGGGTGACACGGATGTAATGAATCGTTGAGTAACAACAACAAAGTCAGCCCAAAAATAGAACAATAAATTCCAGAGGGTAGTCTGAGGAACAGCAGCAATATACCACGCGACGTGACCACAGAACGGTTTCATATAACTTATAACAGTTCTAAACTTTTTCAATTGACAATTTTTACAAAATATTGTAAAAGTGTAGCTCATTGAGATAGTTGCACAATTAAATAGTTTGTGTCCCTTGGTGAATAATTTCTGAATTGACTTTTTCATTTTATTAGGTCCGAAGATTGAAGAATTTCATGCATTACAAGAGTAAGCTGACTGTCAAAGTTTCGGATCAATAAGTCAAACTTTTAATGATCAATGATAGCCTGTGGTAAGGTTGTCATGGAAAATAAATTCATTATAGTAGCAGGGTCAACGTGGATGGGATGGGAGAAGAGGCATAACTATAATCCTCATAATAAGCCTAATCATTCCATCACAAGGATCTGATTGATGTTGTTTACGCAGGCGATTGGAACCCATAAACTTATTATTTTTATTCCATTAGCGTAGAGTTTCAATACTGGTGTCACCTGTAATATGTTCACTGATAAGGGCCATTCAAGTTGACATGATTCAGTACTGATCGGTGATCAGGAGTTCAGGATACATAGTTTCTAATTGATTGGCCTAGTTTCAGGATTATGTACGTATTCGGTCTACTGTGATAAATATGAGAGGTTGAAAACCTTGAATGTTCGACACCAGAATAGCTTCTTGTAGAAATATGAGATTTAGGGAAGACATGCCGTGTGAACTAGTCACTGGTGGTATTGGTTAAAAAATGATTCTCCTTGTGACCTCTCATACTTAGTTGATTACTATTGGTTTAAACTGCTATTTTTTCATATTCATTGACTAGAAATATTGTTAGTTGATGCAAAAGCCTGTTTCATTATATCTCTAGGAATCGAGATGTTGAAACTAGGTTGCAAAATAAAAATTTGGTTTATTCCCTCCTGGTTATGTATGGCAATAAGACAACCCAAAAAAAGACAAATTGATTTGTTTCAAAGTTTCATTGTGAAATATCTTTAATATATATATACTAAATTGAATGGTGAGCAAAGAATTGCATTTCTTCATTTGTTTTCATTCAGCATAATCCTCGTAATTTGACTTGCCAGTTCATAAATACATATCACTTACTATATGATATTGATTTCACAGATTAGAGAGATCTACAGCTGTAAACCTCACCACCACCTCTCACATGAATATATTCAGACCAGTCAATCTGATATGCACTGACCTACACTCTCTGAAGACTGGTGATGGTATATCATCTACAATCATAGCTGGTAAACCTAATGAGAGAGGATGCAGAGAGGGAAGGGGATCTGAGGCTCGGTTCAACTCTATCAATGGATTCACACAGATCACATATATGCGCGTGGTTGTAGTTGACTGTTATCATAACTGTCTGAGGGTGATTGACCGCCTCACAGGGATTACATCTGTCTTAAGCGGAGAGCGTCAGTCAGGGGGATACAAAGATGGTCACCCCGGTCAGTTTTACTTTCCCGGGTCTGTAATAAGAGACAAAAGTGATGTTGAACAGCATCTCGTCGCTGACAGCGATAACAAGGCTGTTAGAACAATAGGAATAAACAGTGGAACCGTTGGTACCTTTATTAAGTCTCACATGCTTTGGAGTGTCGGACAGCTAACACAGGATGTCAACAGTGACCTGTATGTCAATGCAGGAAATTACGCTGTCTACCATATTATACACAGAGAGAAGACAATCACGCTTATACGTGGGAACAAAGGGTACAGAGACAGCTTTCTCCTAAACTCCCTGTTCAGCATCCCAGCAGACATTGCGACCCTAGGTAATCAGGCACTACTTGTAGCTGACATTTCCAATCACAAAATCCGACTAAAAGACATGAATACAGACAAAGTATCCACACTGGATCTGTGCTCCGGATGTTTGAACAATCCCTCTTCTCTTCTCTTCTTATCACTAATCACTCTCTTCATGTCAAACAATGGGGAAGAATCCTGCAGATTACTTGTGAGTTGACTGTGTATATTATGTACATTATGAATGTGTGATTGTATGACTTGGTACACAATGTTGATTTGGTAGGCACAGGTAAATACAAATATAACACTAAGTAAAATATCCGCACACCTTATGGAAACGCAAAATGTTTACCTTATAAATAATTGCTCTCTTTCTGAACTATTGCTTTTGAAAATTGTGAGCGAATGAGGCTAATAACCTAGTTATCCACTAGCAAAATGAGAATGCATTGCATGGTTAACCTATAAATTCAATTTAAAATCATTAAACTATATTGAAATTTATTGTGTCGATGTAAAAATGACGACCACACTAACAACTTCTACCTTGACAACCACTGCTGCTGCAACAACCACACCGACAACCACCACACTGTCAACTAGCATACCTTCAACTACCACACCGCAAACAACCAAATCGCCAACAGAGACACCCTACACAACCACCAAAACTCCAACGATACCCACAACTACCAATATACCTTGTAAGGATAGAAACATCACAGTCTATGTAACATCCTATGAGGGAGGAGCGTTAGTGAAAATAAGCCCTGATGTTCAAATAGAACTATCAGTTGGGAGTCATATGATTCACACAAACAATTGTACTGTTAATAATTTAGTGTTAAGTAATGGTGAGTAAATGTGTAGTTGAGGCTCAAACTCAAATTAATTTGATTGTTGCATATTATTTAGAATCAAAATCCACATTCAAACCCATTTTCAATCAGAGTATTTGCATATCAACCTTTGAAGTCTGAAGAATGCTTCTTATTACTGATAGATAAATGTCCAAATCGGTCAACGCTGGTATAATAGCCTTAAGACCAAACCTAGTTATTTCTGTTACAACGTGCAAACTTTTATTTGATGTAGGATTTAGCTTCGCAAAGTATAATTAGTGACTGATCGTTCCCTAATATTACAACAGATGGTATATTTATGCTGTTTACATAGTTATGCTGCATGTAAATCACTACATAGAAAAAACTTTGGCACAATATAAGGTGTCAGCACTAGCACTAGCGAACACAAAGCCATTATGGATACTCTAACTAGGCTTTAGCAGAGAGAAATAATGGGGTTAGCAAGAAATATCAAAGTGCTGTATTTATTCAATATCATATCAACCATATAGTCTGGCCTTTGATTTGTAGATTGCAGCCCTAAGGTTGGCTCTCAGGCTAAGCTGAGCTGTTACAGTGATATTCTGGCGGTAACCTCGTCTACTGATGTCTCATTTGACGGCACCGTTACAGAAATACCAAAATACTTGAATCAGAGACTAACAGACAGCCTCCTTGAAGAGAGCAGATACCCAATTCTGAATATTGTGTCATCATTAGAATTCTGCCGTGAGTGATTTTAATTTTGTCATCTCAAATTCACTTTATTCTCATTCATATGTTTCATGTAACAGAACGCTAATTGGAGTCCATTATTCTATGTTCTGGCTAATTTGAGTTTATGTGTAACCAAACTCAGCAGTCATTTGATGCTATTCTGATTTCCCATCATGTCGGCTGGTCTATCCAACTAAGATAAAGGTAACCTTATGCTGAGCTGATGCTGACTTCTTCATGTCTTCACAACAAGAAATATGACGAGAAAACAGACTGTTGCGAATAACAAGCTTAAGGCTAAATAACTGAGGCACTTTAATATTTAATCAAGTTGAGTTTGAGCAAGCCCATAATTAACCACCCTGAAAGCCATGCCAAAAAATTCAGACACTTAATGATAATTTTTACACAATTAATTGATTAGGCTCAGTTCTTTGAGAAAAAGGGGGTTGTGCTCCCAACGTGTGCTCAGTAGACCTGCCTGCTTCTTCACTGTATTGCCTAATAATGTGTACTATCTTACTCAGTAACAATGCTCACACATCTTCTTATTTTATTACCAACCTTCAAAATCAAAGAAATTCTTTGGCTCAATATCACTCATAAAATATTGTAAGCTTCATGATTCGATTTACCGAATCCATTCAATAAAGACTACTTATCAATATCCTCTCACCTAAAGGTTTTCTTGATAGTACAACAATCTTGTGGTTGTGCTTACCAAATTGCCTTACATTGGCAACATACAAGCAGACATAGTGTGTAGATCTGGTTGTACCTGTGCAGGCATGTTGTAAAAATGAACCACTTGTTTAATGGTAACCCACAATGCAATGCTGCTGTCATTTCCAAGTTCCAACAGTTCTCAGGGCAGATTAAAGCTGAATGCTGCAGTGGTGCCCTTTTGGTATCATTGGTTTGTAACTGAGGCACATTTCAGGGACCAGGCCCTTTTTGTTCAGTAACCTATTCTAGACATAATACAATATGATATAACCCTAATCCAGTGGCGTATATTAGCACTCACGGCCCACGGATTTCCGTGAGTGGCTGAATAGCTCAGTGTGTAGAGCGTCTGCTTTATAAACACTGTTCATCAGATTGTTGTGGGTTCGAATCCCATCAAGAACAGTTTCTTTTCAAATGGGTGCTTTATAACTGGAGCATTTTTACCGTAATCTTCTACTGCTATTGAGTTGTTTTCTGAAAGTACCCAACAGATCAGTGAGCTATTGAAATACCTCTCTGCTTGCACTATTTTGCTACCGATATGCAAAAATTTCTGTGGTGGGAGGGCGCTTAAGCGCCCCTCCCACCCCCTCCCCGCCATGCCTACGGCGTGTGGATCGGGCTGGGCCCGATCATTGTGCTCATCTCTAAAAAGTCAGTGAGTGAAAATTTTTAGAATATACGCCCCTGCCCTAATCTGTTATGGAGACACATCCTACCCTTTCTATCCACTGTCGCTCGTTATACAAGCAATCTAATTTATATCCAAGAGATGAAGTGCATTGTTAACTACACTGATAAGAGACAGTAGCATCAGCTATGTTCGGTCAATGGTTAATGTGTGCTCCTATCTGCTGAGTGATGCAAACAGTGGCCATCTGGTTATTTATTTTCAATGATGGATGAGATGTTACATTTACTTTATTACTGAGTTGCAATATATACGATGATAAGAGAAACTATTTATTTGGCTCAATAAGTAGTGAAATATTAACAACTTGTGTAAACCAAGAAGTCTGGTTTTTCCTTTCGCCTTGCCTTTGAACTTTCGGATAACTTAGACTAGCAGTTGTCTTCCTCCGGCATTTAGAAGACAACTTTGTTAGACTGTTAAGATAAACGTCAAAACTGGTGGTAATTTGATGAATTGATTTCAGACAATAGAAAAATTGAAAAGGCCACTTTTACACAATAATATGATTAAGCGTTTTTGAAGGAAAATTGTTTGTTATAATGCCAGCGGTGCTGATATACTTGCATTAATGATAGTCATTCTATTCCCAGAATTGGGTCTATTACAATTACAATAGTTTCATGATTTATTTCAAAGAGGGGTCGTAGGGTTGTCTAGTTTAACTTCCCAATATTGCATGAAGGATACCTAAGGCCAACAGATTGCTTTTTATTGTATATTTAGTATACACAGCAGCTAAATACTGTGAACGGGTGCATCATGGTACAACAGTCCTAATATCAGAATCAAGTTAGCTAAGCTGTTCTTGTCTTGTGGTCACATGACTATATGACAACCAGGGAAACAATGCAGATAAATATCGTAATATTAAGAGATCAAAGTCCCATCTTGTTTGTAAGAGGGTTATCTGCTCTTATATAATAAGGAGATGATAATTTGTGTTGTATCATTCTACTCAGGAGACTATAACCATGACAAGATGAATTTTCCAGATTAGATGTGAGATATGAATTTTTTGTGTTGCATTTAAGATTAGATGTATTATGATATGATATATATCATTTTTTATTGCAGTAAATCAGCTATGTAATATTTAAATATTCATGATATAAATAGGTACTAGCATGATATAGCAGCTATTGTGGATCTGTGAAAACTTCAGGATGATGTTCTGTTAGATCTTCAGGGTGATGTTTGGTTCCTTTAGGGGTTAACACACTGAGCTCCCGCACATCCAGGGTCACAGTCATCAGGTGCAGTACCAGTACAGCAGCACTTACTTCCAGAGCAGGATCCCGTACAGTAACCTTTCACGCCACAAGAGACATGACAGAAACCGTCAGACCCTGGACAGACTGAGGATGAGGAGCACGCTACAATACAATAAAATACTAGTCAAGAAAACTGGCGTTTGAGGCAATATTCCAATCTGTCTACATATATTCTCAAGAGTAACAGCAAACATGTAAAGTGTGTTTGAGATATTGGGAACAAGTACTGAGCATAATAACTTACAAGCCGCTGTGGTGGAGCTGCGGAACAAACCAAGGCAGATAAATGCTAGAATAAGGATCAGTGATTTGATGCTCGACATCGTGATAGAAGGTTGATCTATAAAACTCTTTGCAGATATGCTACAAAACAAACGACCAATGAGATTTTTATTATATATATATGTATGATGAGAGATCATGATGACTTTACCTGAGACCCTTGAGTGTTCAATGCAGGAATGATAACCAAAATACAGTGCACAAACATACCCCTTATTTCTTTATAGTCTATGCTACTAAGAGCTTGTACCCTTACAATACTATCATTATTCTGTGCTTTACATGGTGTATCATGGAAAAAGACTACCCCTATCAGATTTAATGAGATCAAACTAAATCAAATATTATAAATTCAGATTTATTACAGATACTTACCTTCTTGAGATAGAGAATGTTTGTGATGTTGATGTCTGCAGAGTCTTGAGCTTTTATAGTAAATAACAGTGAAAGCTGGTGTTAACGTGTCAAAACGTCACTGGTTGGTATTCTATTTAAGGTATCATAATGTTGCATGTTATCAAAGGCTTAAAGAGGGAGTACAGGTCAGATTCACTTTCACCCGTCCCTATCCTTGTTGATAGATCACCCGATTCTTAATACGTACATGTGCTCCAATTCGGCGCCAAATACATCATAACAATTTGTTTACATTTATAGGCAGGAATATGATGTCATAAGTAGGACTCTCATAAACAATTCCCTATCAATCAATAATGACTGATTTACATTTAGCGATATTTAGTATTTTTGAAAATCATTATAGCTACACACTCCTCAACCATATTTGACTCTGCTGATGTAGTTTAACGTAATTTTTCTTTTTTAAAAGAAAATTAGATGTAAAAAAGTGTAGGAATACAATAATCTTCAGTTCAGTTTATAGTTAAATTACAGCGTCACAATGTCTGTCAAAACAGGTGCACCGCATGATATTGATTTTCTAATGAATTATGAATCAATATATCATTTATCATCATGCTTTACGCTATTAAATATGGCTCAAAGGTGGCAGAATTAAAGATACAGTTTTTTGGAACAGTTTATAGCGGCCGGAATTCCACGACTCACAACTAGATCACAGTGAAGTATGTGAAAAAGGCCCTGATTACAGCAGGAGAGTTTCGAATCTCAAAGCATAGTGTTGGGGGTTAATCGGGTTAGAGGGATAACAATGCTCTAGATGTTTAAGGATCAGTAAGTTGGTAGTATAAACCCATTCACATGCAGTAGAGATAGACTCATGGACGGACCGCACGAGACCACTGGTCTGAAAAATCTCTCAGTGGCACATCTGAAGGAATTGCGCAGGACTAGGTATATATGAGATGTGAAATTCAACTACTTAATTAAGAGGAAAATATCACAGAGAACAATAATCAGTAAGGCAGACACAAAAAAGCACACTGGAATGGGGAGGGAGTAGATGGGCTGTGGTATAAGGACAGGTCAGGGAGCTCTGTGTAGTCTATCGGTGAAAAAACACTTCTTCACATCCGTCGGTGTTGAATAAGTCGCATAACAATTCTCGTTCCCATATTATTACACCCCGCACAAGTTGACCACTGTAGATGGACTACCGAGTCTCTATAATTAATGCTTGATCTGAATTTCAGTTCCTATCGTGGACCGATTCATTATCGTCATACTGCACAGCAGCTCCTGGTTGTTGCTCCAAGTCATCAGAAAAATAAATTCACAAATTGAAGTTCTTTCAGCTCAATGACAATTATGAAAGTGAAACCAAATTAGCACATCAAAATCATCGGCAGTAGAATTTTATGACACAGTTATGCAACCCATGGTTCATTATTGATTTCGTAGTGAATTGTAAATCAACTGGTCATCATTCATCATGCTGTATGCTACTAAGTACGGCTCAGTGGAATTTCCCACTTGGTAATTACCGTGATGTCATATGTTTTGGATGCAAATTTGAGCATACCATATTGGTAAAAGAAAGTCGCATAACATTTTTTTGGTCCATAATATTACTCCCCACATAAGTAAACCCCTGTAGGTGTACTAACAATTCTCTATAATGAATGCTGCACCTGAACTGCTCAACCTCTTTAAGTTTCATCATGTTTGTTTTTTTCAAGATCAAATTAAACATTTAAATCAAATCAAATAAAAACTGAATCTTATAAATCACGACATGCCGCCATTCATATTCATTATCACTCTGTGTGAAAAAGCTCAGGTTTATTTATGATAAATATTCTAAACTTCAAAAACATGAGCTGATCGATGTTACGTCAATTGATACGGCGAGCTAATTATAACAGCAAAATATTTGTCTTGGTCAAGAATAGACTAGTCCTGCAGCTGAAGCACATGACTGTGTTGTTTTAATTGTGTGTTTTATGCTGAGTTGTTCTACGATTTCCTGGATTTTGCTTCATCATAATTGCGGAGGCTCAAAATTCAGACTAGATATTGGACGGATGGAAAAGTAAAAGTATGCCATTTATTGATATTTTTGTGTCAACACATGATAGAAGAGTTATTACAATAAAGATTCTGTGACTGATCTATGATCTGCGTTATCACCACTAAATCATTATTAATGGATAATTAATGTCAAGCCTACCAAATATAATCTAATAATATACGTAATAAAATGCATGAGGCAAAATACAAGCAAAAAAGACAGCATAGATCAGTCATAGGATCTGCATATTAAAATCACTCTTCTATCACAATGTTGCGATTAAAACAGATCATCAATTCCGCTATTAGCAATAAATGGCAACGCCAACGCCAGCTTGCTTCAAAATTGTTTGTGACTTCTATTCTCCCAATATCCTATCTGTTTTGACACTCCTCAATTATGATGGTGCAAAATTTAGCAACTTGGCAGAAGACCATCGATTGAAACCGACAAGTCATGCGCTTTAGCTACATAACTAGTCTATTTCTGACAAGGAAAAAATTTTGATCTTATAATTTGCTTGCCAATATCAAACAATGCCACATTAATCAGCCCACGTATGTCGAGGCATAATCTATTAGATTCAAACTAGCCTGGATATTTTATCTTTTGAATACGTGATAATAAATTTGAATGACTGTATGTACGTCATAACGTTATTTAAAACACTCAGTTTTAATTTGATTGTGAAAAAACAAACATGATGAAATTTGCCTAAAATTTGCCTAAGATTACATTTACATACATTCTCTAGGTCAAGGAGGTAAGTTACTGTGGTAAGTCCGACTTGATCAAGTTTGATTTGGTTGCTACATTACATTTGATCTCATCTAATTCGATAGTTGTAGTATTGATTCATGAAGCAGAGTGTAAAGCACAGAATGACAAAAGTATTGATAATGTAGTGGTTTTCAGTTGCATAGACTCTAATGAAAAGTTGCTGTGTATTTGTGAACCGAAATCCTGTAGCATATATATGAACATATATAAATTTGCAGGCCCAGCGCGACAAAGTACTATCTGGACATTTTTCCAATTTGCAGAAATTCAAATCTAAGGTTGACAGGCCTGTTTCTTGAAAACTTTTAACCCGATAGTTTTAAATTTTACCTATGTGACTTTGTTATGAAATGATATAATTACCATGAGTTGAAACTTCTATACATTAATTTTTTTAATCCCTTAATTACAATTAACCAAGCCAGATAGACTTTTATCGCAGGGAAAATATTCAAATCACAGAGCGATAAAGATCTAACTGGCAATGAAGCCAATTCATATTGATGTAGCAAGAATGAGAGTAAGGAGGAGGATTCAGATTTCATTTACAATTAGATATTTTTGAATGAAGCAGATAGTTTCTATACAGAACAAAAATTTTAATTTCAACCAAATAAGATTACGTTGACATGCAACAATACTCTGTTTAGTGATGGGACAACTTAACAGTGTAATTTGGCTATTTTTTTCACTCAAAGTAGTGAAATATATTATAAACTACTCCTTCAGAGGCATACCTTAATTACAATGAGAACTATATTATGGTTAAAACTGGTTCAGCAGATCTCGGTTTCATGGTGGAATTGCTGTGTACATATCAGAGGAGTTTGTTGTGGATATTCGGTTTGAAGGACAAAGGGCTAAGGTGGTTTTTATTACTTGTTCTGGCCACCCAGACTGTTCTGTGCTAGCGGTCTACCCCAGCCTTTCGGTATAAGCAGCAGCATGTACGTTTGTATGATATAACCAAACAGAACTGCTGAAACGGAATTTGATAGTTTTACCTTCTCTACCATCATCGTTCGTAACCCTCTGGAATTCCCTGCCCATTGATTTGCAGCTGTTGCTGAGCCTAACTGGTTTTAAGTTCGCTACTAAAACATATTTATTTAGATTGTACTTTTAGTAATTAGATTTTATTTTATAAATTCATATAGCAGTATCAGAATTATGTTTTAATTTTATCCTCATGCACATATTTTATCCATTTTGTTTCACCTTTATCTTATTGGTTTTAATGTAATAACGCTTAGAAATTTTTGCTCTGCAATTTTATTAAGCGTTTCACAAATAAACTCTATTATTATTATTATTATTATTAATTGTTAATGAGAACAAAACTATGAAATTTCTAGAAGGTCATTAGCTGTAGTAGTTCACACAATATCGTCGAGGGATTATCCCAGACAAGTTTATGTGAAAGCTATCTGCAGTTCATGACCTGATGATTATATGTCATACAGCATAGCATGGAAGTATATTTAGCTTGCGGCTTTTGGTATGACAGGGTGAAAATCAAAGTCGTTTTGTGCAACATACCTGTAGATCAAAGGGAGGCACTGTCTGTCCTGTCCTAGAATAAAAACTCATGTGGCCTAGAAAACATACCCGCATATGGCAACACGCCTATTGTTTTGAATTACCATCAAGGTTGTTTGCCTGCTACATGCAAAGATGGTCCAAAAACAAATTCACACTTGAATCAAATATTTGCCGTAAGATGGGATTCAGATTCAACAAATATTGAAGAACCTGTATAAGATGATGCTTTGTAATTTGCCTACTGATCTGTTAAAACTCAATCACATCAATAGAACTTGCAACTCTTGTGTCACTGATCGACAGGGTATGGAGAGTGCTTAGAGGCTGGGCCAATCTTGCATCATTTAGAGAAAACTGCTATTCTTGAGTTACATCACACAAGCTAAAGAAGAGCTGTACAGTTAATTAGAGTCAAATGATCAGGCTGGCGATCAGGTGTATTTAAGAGCTAAGTAACAGATTTTTATGAGTGTGCGTGGCATGATCAGAAGTGCCATAAAACAACCCACGAGGTTTTTGATCAGGTTATGATAATGACGATTGCAATAATAGGAGCAATAATAGATTCTTGATAGACAAATAATACATTTTTTTCCACAATGGTACTCAAAACAGAACATAAAAGACATTTATCATTGTTAAAAGCTTTTCACAGTTAAACCTGACAAAAATTAAGTGCAGTTTAGCTCTTGAATTATAATCACTTTATTTTTGGGAACTATTAAATACAGGAACAGGATTTACATAAACAGTGTCAAATTGCATTTGAACGATTTCCTGTTATACATTTCTATTTCTTGAGCTTTTCTGCAGGTTCAATGAAATATGAATAAAGCAGCAATCAACAACAGAAAGCCCACGCAGTGCTTATTGTTGTCAGCTCAAAATAGGACATATAACACACCAGTTTTGGTTGCCATATCTAACACAATTTTCATTATAGATAATAATCATGGTGACACCTGTCAAAATAAAATTAGTGCCATAAATGATATGAATCATATTTCGACAATTATTAGGGACAGGAGCCAAATTTTACAAAAATAACAATCATGATTATTGGGGTTACCCGTTATAGTTTGTCAAAATGCAAACTCAATTTATGTCATTTTAATTATTATCATATCATTTTTAGGCCAATGTTAGGAACAGGTGTCGTTTTTTGCAGATTACTATTCTGACTATGTTACTTCATACAGAGCTTGTTAAGAAGCTGCTCTGTAGTCAAAAGGAAGGTTCAATTCATTAGAAAATAAATCACAGGCTTAGATTGAAAATGGTCCTCGTAGTTATGTGCAAAAATGGCAATACACGCTGGTTGCAGTCAAGGGGTCACGCTGTTTGCAAATGAATGGATTTTTAATTTGATGATATAATACGAAATTTGAAGCAACGATTAGGAACAGTTCGAATAAAAAAGGGCCAATTATTTTGCATTTTTCCACTATATTGCTGTTTAAATGAGACACACCACAAATTTCAGCAGTATATCAAATGTATCAATATCAGGTTAGACCATCAAAGGTGAATACATGTTGTGCCATTATCAATAATGTCAAACATGCTGTCAAAAGGTCCAGCACTAAGGCCAGACAAGTTTATTTTGAAAATTCTCACATACGAAGCCACTTTGATTAAGCATAGTACAAAGAGGAAAGGCCAACTGAATATGGTACTATGTATTATTCTTCCTCGAATTGCGCCACACGGAATGCCAAAAACACCTTAGAAAGCCCCTCAAATTGGCTGTTTATCAATGTAGCGCAGCCATCCACTTTGCTAAAAACAGCCCCTTCTGCCTCATTTCTCTGATAAAATGACGCAATGGAATCCAATCATGTTTTTGTTGAGCTGTTAGCGATCATTAGCTCAGCAGCTTTCCAACGGTATATAGAATGTCCAATTCGGTCAACGCTGGTATAATAACCTAGGTATTTCTGTTACAACGTGCAAACTTTTATTTGATGTAGGATTTAGCTTCGCAAAGTATAATTAGAGATTGATCGTTCCCTAATATTAAAACAAATGGTATATTTATTTTTCACATTATTCTCTTTCATATGTTTCATGTAACAGAACGCTAATTGGAGTCCATTATTCTATGTTCTGGCTAATTTGAGTTCATGTGTAACCAGACTCAGCAGTCATTTGATGCTATTCTGTTTTCCCATCATGTCGGCTGGTTTATCCGACTAAGATAAAGGTAAGCTTATGCTGAGCTGATGCTGACTTCTTCATGTCTTCACAACAACAACGGTATATAGAATGTCCAAATCGGTCAACGCTGGTATAATAACCTTAAGACCGAACCTAGGTATTTCTGTTACAACGTGCAAACTGTTATTTGATGTAGGATTTAGCTTCGCAAAGTATAGTTAGTGACTGATCGTTCATAAATTTTAAAACAAATGGTATATTTATGCTGTTTACATAGTTATCCTGCATGTAAATCACTACATAGAAAAAACTTTGGCACAATATAAGGTGTCAGCACTAGCACCAGCGAACACAAAGCCATTATGGATACTCTAACTAGGCTTTAGCAGAGAGAAATAATGGGGTTAGCAAAAAATATCAAAGTGCTGTATTTATTCAATATCATATCAACCATATAGTCTGGCCTTTGATTTGTAGATTGCAGCCCTAAGGTGAGCTGTTACAGTGATACTCTGGCGGTAACCTTGTCTACTGATGTCACACTTGACGGCACCGTTACAGAAATACCCAAAGACTTGAATCAGAGACTAACAGACAGCCTCCTTGAAGAGAGCAGATACCCAAATCTGAATATTGTGTCATCAGTAGAATTCTGCCGTGAGTTATTTTAATTTCGTCTTCTCAAATTCACTTTATTTTCTTTCATATGTTTCATGTAACAGAACGCTAATTGGAGTCCATTATTCTATGTTCTGGCTAATTTGAGTTTATGTGTAACCAAACTCAGCAGTCATTTGATGCTATTCTGTTTTCCCATCATGTCGGCTGGTCTATCCGACTAAGATAAAGGTAAGCTTATGCTGAGCTGATGCTGACTTCTTCATGTCTTCACAACAAGAAATATGACGAGAAAACAGACTGTTGCGAATAACAAGCTGAAGGCTAAATAACTGAGGCACTTTAATATTTAATCAAGTTGAGTTTGAGCAAGCCCATAATTAACCACCCTGAAAGCCATGTCAAAAAATTCAGACACTTAATGATAATTTTTACACAATTAATTGATTAGGCTCAGTTCTTTGAGAAGAAGGGGGTTGTGCTCCCAACGTGTGCTCAGTAGACCTGCCTGCTTCTTCACTGTATTGCCTAATAATGTGTACTATCTTACTCAGTAACAATGCTCACACATCTTCTTATTTTATCACCAACCTTTAAAATCAAAGAAATTCTTTGGCTCAATACCACTCATAAAATATTGTAAGCTTCATGATTCGATTTACCGAATCCATTCAATAAAGACTACTTATCAATATCCTCTTACCTAAAGGTTTTCTTGATAGTACAACAATCTTGTGGTTGTGCTTACCAAATTGCATTACATTGGCAACATACAAGCAGACATAGTGTGTAGATCTGGTTGTACCTGTGCAGGCATGTTGTAAAAATGAACCACTTGTTTAATGGTAACCCACAATGCAATGCTGCTGTCATTTCCAAGTTCCCACAGTTCTGAGGGCAGATTAAAGCTGAATGCTGCAGTGGTGCCCTTTTGGTATCATTGGTTTGTAACTGAGGCATATTTCAGGGACCAGGCCATTTTTGTTCAGTAACCTATTCTAGACATAATACAATATGATATAACCCTAATCTGTTATGGAGACACATCCTACCCTTTCTATCCACTGTCGCTTGTTATACAAGCAATTTAATTTATATCCAGGAGATGAAGTGTATTGTAAACTACACTGATAAGAGACAGTAGCATCAGCTATGTTCGGTCAATGGTTAATGTGTGCTCCTATCTGCTGAGTGATGCAAACAGTGGCCATCTGGTTATTTATTTTCAATGATGGATGACCATGAGATGTCACATTTACTTTATTACTGAGTTGCAATATATACATTGATAAGAGAAACTATTTATTAAACTAAGTGTTCAATAATAGAAAGAAGAACGTTCTCTTATTGAAGCGTTTGGCTCAATAAGTAGTGAAATATTAACAACTTGTGTAAACCAAGAAGTCTGGTTATTCCTTTTGCCTTGCTTTTGAATTTTCGGATAACTTAGACTAGCAGTTGTCTTCCTCCGGATATTTAGAAGACAACTTTGTTAGACTGTTAAGATAAATGTCAATCTGATGGTGATTTGATGAATTGATTTCAGACAATAGAAATATTGAAAAGGCCACTTTTACACAATAATATGATTAAGCGTTTTTGAAGGAAAATTGTTTGTTTTAATGCCAGCGGTGCTGATATACTTGCATTCATGATAGTCATTCGATTCCCAGAATTAGGTCTATTACAATTACAATAGTTTCATGATTTATTTCAAAGAGGGGTCTTAGGGTTGTCTAGTTTAACTTCCCAATATTGCATGAAGAATACCTAAGGCCAACAGATTGCTTTTTTTTGTATATTTAGTATACACAGCAGCTGAAAACTGTGAACGGGTGCATCATGGTACAACAGTCCTAATATCAAAATCAAGTTAGCTAAGCTGTGCTTGTCTTGTGGTCACATGACTATAAGACAACCGGGGAAACAATGCAGATAAATATCGTAATATTAAGATATCAAAGTTCCATCTTGTTTGTGAGAGTTATCTGCTCTTATATAATAAGGAGATGATAATTTGTGTTGTATCATTCTACTCAGGAGAGAGATTTTCTGTTCTATCATCTTACAGTTAGGCTTTTTGAAGTTGAGACTATAACCATGACAAGATGAATTTTCCAGCTTAGATGTGAGATATGAATTTTTTGTGTTGCATTTAAGATAAGATGTATGATGATATGATATATATCATTTTTTATTGCAGTAAATCAGCTATGTAATATTTAAATATTCATGATATAAATAGGTACTAGCATGATTTAGCAGCTATTGTTGATCTGTGAAAACCTCAGGATGATGTTCTGTTAGATCTTCAGGGTGATGTTTGGTTCCTTTAGGGGTTAACACACTGAGCTCCCGCACATCCAGGGTCACAGTCATCGGGTGCAGTACCAGTACAGCAGCACTTACTTCCAGAGCAGGATCCCGTACAGTAACCTTTCACGCCACAAGAGACGTGACAGAAACCGTCAGACCCTGGACAGACTGAGGATGAGGAGCACGCTACAATACAATAAAATACTAGTCAAGAAAACTGGCGTTTGAGGCAATATTCCAATCTGTCTACAAATATTCTCAAGAGTAACAGCAAACATGTAAAGTGTGTTTGAGATATTGGAAACAAGTACTGTGCATAATAACTTACAAGCCGCTGTAGTGGAGCTGCAGAGCAAACCAAGGCAGATAAATGCTAGAATAAGGATCAGTGATTTGATGCTCGACATCGTGATAGAAGGTTGATCTATACAACTCTTTGCAGATATGCTACGAAACAAATGACCAATGACATTTTTATTATATATATATAATATGTATGATGAGAGATCATGATGATTTTACCTGAGACCCTTGAGTGTTCAATGCAGGAATGATAATCAAAATACAGTGCACAAACATACCCCATATTTCTTTATAGTCTATGCTACTAAGAGCTTGTACCCTTACAATACTATCATCATTCTGTGCTTTACATGGTGTATCATGGAAATAGACTACCCCTATCAAATTTCATGAGTTCAAACTAAATCAAATATTATAAATTCAGATTTATTACAGATACTTACCTTCTTGAGATAGAGAATGTTTGTGATGTTGATGTCTGCAGAGTCTTGAGCTTTTATAGTAAATAACAGTGAAAACTGGTGTTAACGTGTCAAAACGTTACTGGTTGGTATTCTATTTAAGGTATCATAATGATGCATGTTATCAAAGGCTTAAAGAGGTAGTACGGGTCAGATTCACTTTCTCCCGTCCCTATCCAGGTTGATAGATCACCTGATTCTTATTACGTACATGTGCTCCAATTCGGCGCCAAATACATCATAAAAATTTGTTTACATTTATAGGCAGGAATATGATGTCATAAGTAGGACTCTCATAAACAATCCCCTATTAATCAATAATGACTGATTTACATTTAGCGATATTCAGTATTTTTGAAAATCATTATAGCTACACACTCCTCAACCATATTTGACTCTGCTGATATAGTTTAACGTAATTTTTCTTTTTTAAAATAAAATTAGATGTAAAAAAGTGTAGGAATACAATAATCTTCAGTTCAGTTTATAGTTAAATTACAGCGTTACAATGTCAGTCACAGCAGGTGCACTGCATGATATTGATTTGCTAATGAATTATGAATCAATATATCATTTATCATCATGCTTCACGCTAGTAAATATGGCTCAATGTATCCTGTCTTGACAAATATGCTATGCTCAATGTAATTACTGTGATATCAAAAGATATTAGGATGAAAATTTGAGCATAGCAAATTGGTGAAAGTCTTTGTCTTTTGTTATATCACCGCCGGGCGTTGAGGCTCCTCTATAGTGATTTACAGCTCGTCTGTACAGTGATAGGTAGGTCAGTAGTCAGTGACAGCTGAATGTCAAAAGGAAGTTGGCAGAATTAAAGATACAGGTTCTTGGAACAGTTTATAGCGGCCGGGATTCCACGACTCACAACTAGATCACAGTGAAGTACGTGAAAAAGACCCTGATTACAGCAGGAGAGTTTCAAATCTCAAAGCATAGTGTTGGGGGTTAATCGGGTTAGAGGGGTAACAATGCTCTAGATGTTTAAGGATCAGTAAGTTGGTAGTATAAACCCATTCACATGCAGTAGAGATAGACACATGGACGGACCGCACGAGACCACTGGTCTGAAAAATCTCTCAGTGGCACATCTGAAGGACTTGCGCAGGACTAGGTATATATGAGATGTGAATTTCAACTACGTAATTATGAGGAAAATAACACAGAGAACAATAATCAGTAAGGCAGACACAAAATAGCACACTGGAATGGGGAGGGAGTAGATGGGCTGTGGTATAAGGACAGGTCAGGGAGCTCTGTGTAGTCCATTGGTGAAAAAAAACTTCTTCACATCCGTCGGTGTTAAATAAGTTGCATAACAATTCTTGTTCCCATATTATTACTCCCCGCACAAGTTGACCACTGTAGATGGACTACCGAGTCTCTATAATTAATGCTGGATCTGAATTTTAGTTCCTATCGCGGACCGATTCATTATCGTCATACTGCAAAGCACCTCCTGGTTGCGTTGCTCCAAGTCATCAGGAAAATAAGTTCACAAATTGAAGTTCTTTCAGCTCAATGACAATTATGAAAGTGAAACCAAATTAGCACATCAAAATCATCGGCAGTAGAATTTTATGACACAGTTATGCAACCCATGGTTCATTATTGATTTCGTAGTGAATTGTAAACCACTGGTCATCATTCATCATGCTGTATGCTACTAAGTACGGCTCAGTGGAATTTCCCACTTGGTAATTACCGTGATGTCATATGTTTTGGATGCAAATTTGAGCATACCATATTGGTAAAAGAAAGTCGCATAACATTTTTTTGGTCCATAATATTACTCCCCACATAAGTAAACCCCTGTAGGTGTACTAACAATTCTCTATAATGAATGCTGCACCTGAACTGCTCAACCTCTTTAAGTTTCATCATGTTTGTTTTTTTCAAGATCAAACTAAACAATAAAATCAAATCAAATAAGAACTTAATCTTATGAATCACGACATGCCGCCATTCATATTCATTATCACTCTGCGTGAAAAAGCTCAGGTTTATTTATGATAAATATTCTAAAATTAAAAAACATGAGCTGATCGATGTTACGTCAATTGATACGGCGAGCTATGTATAACAGCAAAATATTTGTCTTGGTCGAGAATAGACTAGTCCTGCAGCTGAAGCACATGACTGTGTTGTTTTAATTGTGTGTTTTATGCTGAGTTGTACGATTTGCAGGATTTTGCTTCATCATAATTGCGGAGGCTCAAAAGTCAGACTAGATATTGGACGGATGGAAAAGTGAAAGTATTTTGTAGCTAGTCTCATATGCCATTTATTGATATTTTTTTGTCAACACATGATAGAAGAGTTATTACAATAAAGATTCTGTGACTGATCTATGATCTGCGTTATCACCACTAAATCATTATTAATGGATAATTAATGTCAAGCCTACCAAATATAATCTAATAATATACGTAATTATATGTATGAGGCAAAATACAAGCAAAAAAGACAGCATAGATCAGTCATAGGATCTGCATATTAAAATCACTCTTCTATCACAATGTTGGGATTAAAACAGATCATCAATTCCGCTATTAGCAATAAATGGCAACGCCAACGCCAGCTTGCTTCAAAATTGTTTGTGACTTCTATTCTCCCAATATCCTATCTGTTTTGACACTCCTCAATTATGATGATGCAAAATTTAGCAACTTGGCAGAAGACCATCGATTGAAACCGACAAGTCATGCGCTTTAGCTACATAACTAGTCTATTTCTGACAAGGAGAAAATTTTGATCTTATAATTTGCTTGCCAATATCAAACAATGCCACATTAATCAGCCCATGTATGTCGAGGCATAATCTATTAGATTCAAATTAGCCTGGATATGTTATCTTTTGAATACGTGATAATAAATTTGAATGACTGTATGTACGTCATAACGTTATTTAAAACACTCAGTTTTAATTTGATTGTGAAAAAACAAACATGATGAAATTTGCCTAAAATTTGCCTAAGATTACATTTACATACATTCTCTAGGTCATGGAGGTAAGTTACTGTGGTAAGTCCGACTTGATCAAGTTTGATTTGGTCGCTACATTTCATTTGATCTCATCTAATTCGATAGTGGTAGTATTGATTCATGAAGCAGAGTGTAAAGCGCAGAATGACAAAAGTATTGATAATGTACTGGTTTTCAGTTGCATAGACTCTAATGAAATGTGGCTGTATATTTGTGAACCGAAATCCGGTAACATATATATGAACATATATAAATTTGCAGGCCCAGCGCGACAAAGTACTATCTGAACATTTTCCCAATTTGCAGAAGTCAAATCTAAGGTTGACAGGCCTGTTTCTTGAAAACTTTTAACCCGATAGTTTTAAAATTTTACCTATGTGACTTTGCTATGGAATGATATAATTACCATGAGTTGAAACTTCTATACAATAATTTTTTTAATCCCTTTATTACAATTACCAAGGCCAGATAAACTTTTATCGCAGGGAAAATATTCAAATCACAGAGCGATAAAGATCTAACTGGCAATGAAGCCAACTCATAATGATGTAACAAGGATGAGAGTAAGGAGGAGGATTCGTAATGTATTTCACATAAAATTAGTTGATAAAAGACTCTGAGCAAGCAGAGACATCTTTCTCTGCCATTGAAGACTTTTTTAGTTTGCAGTTTTTAGAAAAGTCCACTGTTTTAACTTGAGTTTGAGGTAATTTTTCTGGCCTATCTTGGCATCTCCCTACTGAAGATTAGTCTTAGCCTTGTTTCACATCAATTGACCATGGCAGCAAATATAACGTAACTTGATTGCACAGCGAAGAGAATTGCCAGCAAAGGGGAACTTTAATTTCGGTTCTGTCTCAGATTTTATTTACAATTAGATTTTTATCTATATCTATATTATGGTTAAAACTGGTTCAGCAGATCTCGGTTTCATGGTGGAATTGCTGTGTGCATATCAGAGGAGTTTGTGGCGGATACTCGGTTTGAAGGACAAAGGGCTAAGGTGATTTTTATTATTTGTTCTGGCCACCAAGACTGCTCTGTGCTAGCGGTCTACCCCAGCCTTTTGGTAAAAGCAGCAGCATGTACGTTTGTATGATATAACCAAACAGAACGATAATAGCAACCTGAAAATGACACGGATATTTGAATATAGATGAAAGATATGATATAATGTAAGAATGAAAGTATGATATTTTATGTGTTGATCATGTTTTCTCTTTGTCAATTTCACGGATAGGTGCCAATTTTTGTTAAATACAGTGGCCTTAAAATAATATAATCGAACATATCATGTCAGAATCAGATCATCTGGGATTTCAATTTCCTTATTATATGTTTGAGTTGCTCGGGTAGGAGTTCACAGGTGATGCCTTGAACTCGCCACAGACATTTGCCTCCCCCACCAGTTTTTATAAACTACAGCCTTAACACAACTTAATACTGTGATAATTAATGCTTATTTCAACAATCAATTCTACATTCCTGAAACTCGCCGTGTCACTAGAAGCAGCTCAAAAATCATCCTCCCATCCCATCACACCTCTCGCTTGGTCACATTCGGTGGAAAATCCCTACCGTCATCACTCGTAACCCTCTAGAATTCCCTGCCCCCTGATTTGCAGCTGGTGCCGAGCCTTACCGGTTTTAAGTCCGCTGCTAAAACATATTTAGTGAGGTTGTACTTTAAGCAATTCGATATTATTTTATAGATTTATATAGCAGTATCAGAATTATGTTCTAATTTATGCTCATGCACATATTTTATCCATTTTATTTCACCTTTATTTTATTGGTTTTAATGTAATAACGCTTAGAAATTTTTGCTCTGCAATATTATTAAGCGTTTAGGTTTATGTGATGGCTATCTGCGGGTCATGACCTGATGATGATATGTCATACAGCATAGCATGGAAGTATATTTAGCTTGCGGCTTTTGATATGACAGGGTGAAAATCAAAGTCGTTTTGTGCAACATACCTGTAGATCTAGGGGAGGAACTGTCTGTCCTGTCTATCTGTCCTTGAATAAAAACTCACTTGGCCTAGAAAACATACCCGCATATGGCAACTCACCTATTTGTTTTGAATCACTCTCAAGGTTGTTTGCCTTCTACATGCAAAGCTGGTCCAAAAACCAATTCACACTTGAATCAAATATTTGCCATAAGATGCGATTCTGCTTCAACAAATATTGAAGAACCTGTAAAAGATGATGCTTTGTAATTTCCCTACTGATCTGTTAAAACTCAATCACATCAATAGAACTTGCAACTCTTGTGTCACTGATCGACAGAGTATGGAGAGTGCTAAGAGGCTCGGCCAATCTTGCATCATTTAGAGAAAACTGCTATTCTAGAGTTACATCACACAAGCTAAGGAAGAGCTGTACAGTTAATTAGAGTCAAATGATCAGGCTGGCGAACAGGTGTATTTAAGAGCTAAGTAATGATTTTTTATGACTGTGCGTGGCATGATCAGAAGTGCCATAAAACAACCCACAAGGTTTTTGATCAGGTTATGATAATGACGATTGCAATAATAGGAGCAATAATAGACACTTGATAGAAAAATATTACATTTTTTTCCACAGATGGTACTCAAAACAGAACATAAAAGACATTTATCATTGTTAAAGCTTGTCACGGTTAAATCTGACAAAAATAAAGTGCAGTTAATGTTATGAAAACAGGAACAGGATTTACATGAACAGTGTCAAATTGCATTTGAACGATTTTCTGTTATACATTTCTTTTTCTTGAGCTTTTCTGCAGGTTCAATAAAATATGAATAAAACAGCAATTAACAACAGAAAGCCCACGCAGTGCTTATTGTTGTCAGCTCAAAATAGGACACATGACACACCAGTTTTGGTTGCCGTATCTAACACAATATTCATTATAGATAATAATCATTGTGACACCTGTCAAAATGAAATTTGTGCCATAAAAGATAATATCATTTATGGCACAAATTAATGAATCATATTTCGGCAATTATTAGGGACAGGAGCCAAATTTTACAAAAATAACAATCATGATTTTTGGGGTTACCCGTTATAGTTAGTAAAAATGCAAACTCAATTGACTTCATTTTAATTATTATCTTAGCATTTTTAGGCCAATGTTAGGAACAGGTGCCGTTTTTTTGCAGATTACTTTTCTGACTCCGTTACTTCATATGTTATTTTATACAGAGCTTGTTAAGAAGTATTTCAAAGGAAGGTTCAATTCATTAGAAAATAAATCACAGGCTTAGATTGAAAATGGTCTTCGTAGTTATGTACAAAAATGGCAATATATGCTGGTTGGAGTCAAGGGGTCAAGCTGTGTGCAAATGAATGGATAGCAATATTGTGCTGCCACAAATCATTTTAAAGCTATCATTGAAGAGAAAAAGTGGAAGCAAGTTCTGCTTCAAAATTTGCACTTGGACAATTCACATGAGGGTATGACAGTGGAGCATAAGTTTTCTATGGTTACAAGTGTAAGTCATGTACATACCATTCATGTCGTGATATCATATCTCTCTATGCCGTCTAGCGCTAACCTCAAGCCTGGTTGCCAAAGTAGGTCTTTTTTCCCTTTTATCATGAAGCGCACAAAGGACCTTTGATTATTCTTTCATCCGATGTATGCCCTCAGGGATGAGGGAGTTAGATGGTGCTTGATTGAGTTTACAAAAATACCTAAAAACATTTTTCAATCTCCCTTATATCAGTCTACTGCTGTGTTTGTTATGACCTTGCATATCCTCCAACTATGAGTGCAGACTGTCACTGCAAATTTTGCTAAACATTATGATAAACACTGCTTATGACTGATAAGAGTAATTTTGGTTATAAGAGCAACGCTCTTCTTGGCAGGCATTCTGCAGTATTTTCAAAGTTACTGTAATTACTTTACCTTCAATATGTGGATTTTTTGACAACTATAGAGCAACATGTAGCTTCTGATAGTAGCCTAAATTACCACAGAACAGCAATAGCCACTTGGAAATGAAGCTTTGAGACTGTGCATTACAGTGCCTGTGATTGAGAGATATGATGGACATATGAAATCGAGAGCCGTCAATAAAACACGACGAAAAAAACATATCGCTCAGCTCTTAGTAAATTACCTTGGTGTTACTGTTGACGATAAACTCCGCTATCATGATCATGTGCAATCCATAGTGACTACTGCATCTCAACGCATGTATATTGTGAAAAATTTTGTATACTATAGCTCAAAGCCCCTTTCTCATATGTTATTCAAGAGTTTTATTGTATCCCTCATCACTTACTGTCTCCCCATACTTTTTACAAGCATCCATGCAAGCGACAAGAAGTGCTTATGCAAAATATTTAAAGATGCCGCCAAGTTAGGGATTGAGCACCCCGATGTAGATGCTCTGGTGGCCAACCAGATCAAGACACTTGGACTACGGTACATACACGATGAAGAGCACTTTATCAATGACTTTCTAACTAAATGCCCCTCAGGTCGCTACCGCACCGTTAAATATCGGGGTACATGGGGTAGAGACAGCTTTTTAAGACATCTCATACATACACTTAATAATATACTATTCTAAAAAACTTTTTGTACAACAGAGATCTGATTTTTCCATGTTTTTCTTTCTTGTTAGTATTAACAACGTATTTCGTGACAAATTTTTGTCTATGATAGTAATAAATCCATCCATCCATCTCTTGCCTCAAACTTAAACCTTAGAATATATGACTTAAATTTCGTAAGCACAGAAAGTGTACACATTTTTGCTGCTGATTTGCTAACGTTCGACTGCAACTTAAATTTCTGATATTTTTTTTGGTTTACCAGCAGGGAATTTCCCCAAGTTAAATAGCTTCATCATTTATAATATTGTTTATATTGTTTGTATTATTGTTTGAAGCAGTCACATACTGCAACCTAATTTGAAAATTTCACTGGCTTGTACTGTTTCAGCTAAGGACTCAACATCACTTTGTACATAATTGCAATATTGAGTTTCAGTATGATATCCTATTGCTCCTAGTGATATCCTAACACTGCTAGTTGTATTTACTCACTAGCAGGGACAACCTAATAATAGCTTATTTTGTGTGTCTTAATTGAAGAGTTTATTTATAATCAAATTGATTTAAAATCATCAGTTTTTGTTTAAAGTTTTAAAATAGATGGTGACCTCCCTCAAAACAAAAATAAAAATTGACATGTCATAGAATGGGAAAACACCGAGCAATTTTAAGCCAAAATGCTCATGAAAAAATTAGTTGTTTTAAATATATCATTGGCATTTATATGCATTTTAGAAAGGCTATCGAATGCTTGATGTTCAGTTTAGTGGACCGAAAGATAAGAGCTATAATTAACAAAATCCAGCCATAAGCTGCTTGATAGGTGCAAATTATTATCCTCCTTTTAATAAGTAAAATTAATTTCTCTCAAAGCATTTAAGGAAGGATAGTGGGGTTTTAGTATCAGATGGTCGAGTCTTTAGCATGTTGACATTTCATTCTGAAATATAAAGAAAACAGGTCGTATTAATGTATTGGCAACCAAAGACTTGGTTATCTAGCATTACACTGTAAGAATTTGTTACGCTAAAAGACAACATGGCATGGGGCCGTGGCCTTTTCAGAATCTGCTAGTGGAATTAATTTCCTTTGTTATCTGAGGCAGTGTAGACTATCAGTGTATTGAATGGCCATTAATAGTCTGCAGTGCAAAATATAACCAAAGATTATGAATACTATAGATGGATAATGTGTATAAATGGATAAATACTGGGTATGGATAATATGAGTCATAGCAAAACCCATTTCAACAGGCAACACAGACTTTACTCATGTAATCATGTTTGGATTATGGTACGGACTAGGGATAAATACTGGAACAAGTTTGATTCAAATTACCAGCAGTCTGGCCATCTTCAGTCTAATGGTGAGCTGGCAGTGGCTCAAACCCTATTGCAGGCAAATTTGATCACGCTTGATCTAGATAAATACAAGGTATGGGTTATGTAAGTCATAGCAAAACCATTTTCAGCAGGCAACACAGACTTTACTCATGTAATAATGTTTTTTTTTCACAAGAGAAAAATACAACAGGAGTGCATAATTTTTGGACTGCATGATTTTAATTTTCAGCTCTATAGCTCTATGATATTTATATATTTACTTACAATACCTTTCACTCTCACCAAATTCAAATCCTGAGACATCATGGAGCAGCTAATAGATTTGCCATGCCGACCTGAAACATGATTTGGAGGAAAGCTGTTTCAGATTGACATACTTTGTGTACTAACTCGTTGCCATGCTGGAATAAAATAAAAACATTTTTGACTGAGTGCATTGTAAACAAAGGGACTGTGGAACTGGTTGAAATTTGTTGGTGAAACTCGGGTACTATCAGCCTCGCACCGACAAGCAACAATCAGGTAAACACAGACACAGGCCAAATCTTAAATGTAGGATCTTAAGATAAGAACTGACAAGAATTTTTGGCAGTTAATAGTGGCAGCCACTCGGGCCCTACCAACCATACAGTTTAGGGTATTGTCTGTTCATATGTCAAGCGCCCTTCAGTGTCCACCCTGACATTAGAATTATGCCAGGATACAATATTTGAATAAATTGGGAATTTTCTTTTGGAGTTGGCTGGTAATACACCTTTTTGATACTTAAAAAGATTGGTCTTCATGCGTTGGTAAATTTATTAAACACTGAAAGAACGAGGCATCAATGATAACAGTTATAGATATTGCGACATTCTATACTACTTTCAGTTTAATTTGAGAATATGAAAATGTCACATACTTTACCTGACCCTCTCATGACTCACAAATAACTGCCCCAAACCGAAGGTGATGTATGGTAGTTGTGGTCGTTGAAAATAGAACTGATTACTTATTGAGAACCGGATGCGAAAGAGGACAGGAAGGTGAAACTGTTAGATGTTAGTGTGGGTAACAGGGTTTCGCATCCTGTTTCTCTCCAACATACCTTGATTTGATGCCACGCTTCCTGGTTCAGAGGTTGACACGAGAAGGTATTCTGAATAACTACGGTCCCTTCTGGTCTTTCTTAAGGCTTCATATCTACAACTATTATTCATCTCAATATCAGGTTTCATATTGGTGTCATGAAGGCTGCCGGCAGGATGTAGGACAGAGCATTGTGAAATATTTTTGAAGTAATCTTGTGGGTGATATAGCATAGCTAGTTGAATTTTCTGTTTAAGATCACTGATTTTAAAAATATCCCTGGCCTTGCTTCTAAGCTAACCTCACACTGAGTCAATAACACAAATTCTGTGGAATATTTTGAGATGTAATAGGACAATTTTTGTACTGTATGACAGGCTGGTGAATCATTTCTCCAGCCCATACTGTTTGAGGTATTGCTAAGCAATATGAGATGTGTTTATTGTCACATGGGTATTGCCAGGCTTGTGGCTGATGATAAAACTCAATGAGACATATTTGTTATCATTAGCGGATTCACTGGCCATACAACATCCCACAATGGATGAAATCAAGGGAGCCAAACCCTGTGCCGGCCTATATGTAAAAGTGGCCAAAAATTGGAGGGAAAAGTTTTCAGTGGTTAAAAATGGAGGAAGGCTTCTCAGTGGTCGAAAAAGGAGGGAAAGTAGCCAAAATGTTATGATAAAAGGCCATCATACAGGAGTGTCTGTTCATTCCAGTGATATAAGTCTATAGAAAACAGATTGCAAATATGGCTTCACCAGTAATTTTCTGTGGGTACGCTGACATTCAGTTGTTTTTAAAGTATAAAGACGTCAACATTAATGACTACAACCTATCACCTATCACCACTACAACCTGAAACCATCTGGCAGGAAGATTTTAACACGAGCAAGAATCGGTTAAGGTTTCTGACACAATAAACTAATAACAATCTCTGATTCACTCGCATTGAGACAGTCTCTTGTTTGCCAGATTAGAAAATTAAAGAGTACAGGAAATTTTATATTATTTATTTCCCAGACTGCAACGCTAGCTACGCTGAGACATATTGCTGATTTTATTCTACATGGACCTGGTAACTAGAATGACGTGGAAGAGGACGGGACATTGATTTTCTTTGATGGGCCTGAGGATGACCTGTCCATCAATGAATCTCAGCTGTATCATTTCAGGCTTGTCAGACATAAGCTAGTATATTATTCATCTTTTCCAATTTTTTATAATGAAACCAATCACCATAGCCTAGAACAAATTTAATCCAATGGCCTGCATTCCTGTTGCTCCCTGCCACTGGTCACTCCGCACCGTGACTAGTGGATCAGGAGCGACTCCGAATGCAGAAAAATGGACCCAACTTGGTCTAACCATAGCCTCACAATAACGCTTCTGCTCATATCACAGTAATTTAGGTCATCTAGCATATTCCTTTTCTCTTGAAGGGACGCAACTGTAAGAAAACTGGAATCAGCTATCAAGGAAGCCTGGCGGAAATGTTTGGATAGCACACAAAGACTAAACATAGACCTCATAACAGATTTAACACCAGCAACTGGTAGGTATAAGGATTTTTGATATGGTAATGATAATGTTTGAGTATGGCAGTATGCATACCTTCATATGATGCCATCCTAATCCCTCTATATAGAATCGTTTGGCCTGGTTGAGTAGTTTTCCAATAATTGTTTATTTTGACCTGTTTTCGCTCCACAGGTGTAGCTGAAGCTGTAGCTGCAACAGTGTTGACTCCTGAAGTTCTAGATGAAACTGTCCAGGCACCTGAAGTTGAAGCTGAAGCTTTGTCTGCAGAAGAATCATCTGAGTGCACCTTGTCGCCATCACCATACAAGAATACTAGCATCACTGAGTCAGAGTTAGTGGTTGAAGTCACCCCCAAACCTGGTAATAATAGAGAATTGATTTTAGAAAATCATAGAATTAATCATTAGCAATTGCGTCCATGATATGATTGTTATACTTATTGAAAACAGGTCAAAGACTACGAGTTGTTTTCACCTTTTCATACTTTTTGATGAGGCCCCAACTGCTCTCTGCCCTCACCCCTTCAATGCAGTGCAAAGTCATAGTCAGAAACATAATGACCTCATTACACTCATCACTACAATATAATAGGTTATTTATATACTCTTATTTAGCCTGCAATGATGACTATATTAGTGGTGGTTTGAGAAAAAATGTGATGATGTGATCTCATCACAAATTATTTTTTCAGGAGCAGTAAAAAAGTCTTCTTCTACACAGAGGATGGTATCGACCGCAGTGGAACCTCAACTGTCTACAAGTGTTACCACAGGTAAGCATTCTAACTCAGAAACAGTCAGGCCAACAAACTTTGAAACTAAATCCCAATCCAAACAGCCAAATAGACAGTGAGGAAGGAAATAACAAGGTTTTTTGACTGGCCTAATCTATACTGTTACAAACCTTTACAGATTGAGTTAATTCTAGTCTAGAAAGTCAATGATCCGTTTTTGTCTCTGGAAATGACGGAATAAGAGGTTGTTATACCATCTTATTCTAATTTACTGCAAGTACTATGTAATGATTGCATTGGTGACTATCATTGACATGACCAGCACTTTTGTAGATTATGCAACAGTTACAACTGCTGGAGCAAGCATAAAACCACAGTTTATACCTACCCATGGAAAAGATCGGTACAACACATGTAAGTACAACCAAATGTTAAAACTACATCTTTATAAAATTTGATGAAGCAACTCGGGACAAAGTTCTTTCAAAACAATTTGGATAATCATTTTGATGGATACATCACTTCTATGAGGGTTGGTGTAACCCAAGGAAGGAGGTAAAATTATCAACAATCAAATCACATCAAGGCTGAGCATTTTCCTGTCCTGCAGCTACAACTCTAAAGCATGTGCTTCTCAAATGCAGGTCAACCTAGCTAATATTACTGCCTATCAATAATAAGCAATGCAACTTATTTTTTTGCTTTGACAGCTTGTCTTTTGGGGTGTTCCTTTTATTTTGCATACAATGATCATAACCTATTGTCTGAGATTGTATTGTTATTATTCAAACAATGGTCTCATTCCCAGCAGTTATGCCCAAATGTTGTGCAAAAGGTAAAACAGTTTTTTGTCAAATATACTCACTTGGTGTGGTAGATAAATACGTTTTTAACCAGGGTAAAATTGCGCTTTTCTTGGGTCTATCTATTACTAATAGATGCTAGGCCTTCCAATTGCTTCCTTAATCACTAGCAGATTCTTTGTCATGGAAACCTGTGGAACACAAATTCATATATAGCAATCATAACATTCATATACTAACTAGGCCTACCCCTACAACCATCTGACATTTACATCTAAACAATATTTTAGTAGCCTACTCGGTTAGGTATCACAGGTGCTTTACTATTTATTAACTTGTACCAATAAACATTGACACATCAATCTGCCTATCTATATGATATTTTCCCTATTATTGTACTGGCAAAATGTGGCAATGACTCAGAAGCATAACTGAAACAAATGAACTGTTTAGTTCATTGCTGAAACTGACGAAATCACTGTGTGCTGCGCTGTCCTGTTATCATGCACACTCGCTGCTTGTTGTGTAATTAATCACATTCAATTCTTCTTGAACACATCTATCATCATGAATGACATAAAACAAACTTCATATCGTTATCCTAAATTAAATAAAAGACTCATGATCTAAGGAGTAGGACTCACCAGTGACCATCATCTTTTCGAAGCTGGTAATCCTTAACTACTCTTCCAGTGAACAGGTTAAATCACTAATTATGTAGTCACAGGACAGGTTCCTCCTTGGGAGGACTGTAGTGTAGTGTATTTTCTATGAGTGATTTTACTTCTTTTGTTATTTACTGTCCACAAGTTAGTTAGTGAAGTTATGTAGAATCCCTGGGCCTACTATTCCTTTGCTTATCTGCCTTCAGTACAGAAACTCAATGGCAGTGATAAGCATGAGCAATGGCACTGCAGTTAGTAATGGAACAGTTTTGTCACTAATTTCTTGGGCTCTAAATTCCTAGTACTAGTTATGATAACCTACTAATACGTCTTGGCCTAGTATAATCACATAGCAAGTCACATGCCAAGTATCATTATAATACGGGCGGCGCTGTATTGGAATTGAGGTCACTGATTGGATAATGAATAGTGCAATTTTAAAGATTTAATGTGTCCATGTCAAAGTCATTGTTTGGACCAATTCATTATTGATTGTGTTCCCATGGAAACGTAGAGCATAACTCCTCAGCACCAAACAAAATAGGGATAAATATGGTTTTCCTATCATATCCAGTGAAACTTTGGATCTGATTGCTGGCACGAGCCATACAAAAGTTATTTAACAAAGTAAACCATTTTTTTATTGCTCCCTAAAGAGTGATACCCTCTTTGAGGGTCACAAATAGACGCCCAGTTTAGAATACTAGTAACATTATTCAAAGTGTGAAGCTATATAGTAAGTTGAGCTCGTAGCTTAGGGAAATCATAATAATTATTATTAATATTTTAAACATAGATTGAAAGCACATTAAACCAAATGCACAGTAACGAGTCCTCAATGGCAGATTAGATTAGCAGCAACTCAGGAAACCCAGCGGACTTTTTTATTGTTGCAAGTGGCCTATACTGATGTATAGTATTTTGCAAAGAGAATAAATTCAACTAAATTTTGGGGAAATTCACAACATAAGTTGCAAACAGCATTTATTACGGTTCTGAATGAATGACTTATAGGGGGGCTTTAGGTTCGCTGAATTTCAGCACCACTGTGCACACTTAGATAAATATTTTCCCGCCATTTTGTCTAAATATTCTCACTTAATTTGAAACTTCATTTATTGTAGACTATCATTTAATCTGTATTGACATTTATCATTTACATCCTGCTACAGGAGGGCTTTAGCCTCAATTAACTTCAGAACCACTGTGCAGACTTTGTCAGCACCAAAAATGGGCACTTGAGATATGTAGTTATATTCAGTCAGCCGCAGAAGTCAGAGGGTACAGATAGATATGAAAACAAATGCACCCAATAACCTCCATGGTATTTAGTAATCACAAGCACAAACAACGAGCAGAGAGACGCAGAAGTGATCCATCAAATATGTTACAAAGACAACAGGAGCTTGCTAATCCTGTCACAAAATAGGAATTCCAGCGACTCAGTAATTTAGTTTTCCAATACGTGATAGAACCAAGTACCAAGTAATCTACAGGGTGACACGGATGTAATGAATCGTGGAGTAACAACAACAAAGTCAGCCCAAAAATAGAGCAATAAATTCCAGAGGGTAGGCTGAGGAACAGCAGCAATGTGCCACGTGGCGTGGCCACAGAGCGGTGTAACATATAGCGTATAACGGGTCTAAACTTTTTCAACTGCCAATTTTTACAAAATATCGTAAAAGTGTAGCCCATTGAGATAGCTGCACAATTAAATAGTTTGTGTCCCTTGGTGAATAATTTCTGAATTGGCTATTTCATTTTATTAGGTCCGAAGATTGAAGAATTTCATGCAATACAAGAGTAAGCTGACTGCCAAAGTTTCGGATCAATAAGTCAAACTTTTAGTGATCAATGATAGCCTGTGGTAAGGTTGTCACGGAAAATAAATTCATTATAGTAGCAGGGCCAACGCGGATAGGATGGGAAAAGAGGCATAACTATAATCCTCATAATAAGCCTAATCATTCCATCACAAGGACCTGAATCGATGTTGTTTACGCAGGCGATTGGAACCCATAAACTTATTATTTATATTCCATTAGCGTAGAGTTTCAATATTGGTGTCACCTGTAATATGTTCACTGATAAGGGCCATTCAACTTGCCAGTTCATAAATACATATATCACTTACTTACTATATGATATCAATTTCACAGATTAGAGAGATCTACAGCTGTAAACTCCACCACCACCTCTCACATGGATATATTCAGACCAGGCAATCTGATATACACTGACCTACACTCTCTGAAGACTGGTGGTGGTATGTCATCTACAATCATAGCTGGTAAACCTAATGAGAGAGGATACAGAGAGGGGAGGGGATCTGAGGCTCAGTTCAACTCTACAAATGGATTCACACAGATCACAGATATGGTTGTAGTTGACTGTTATAATAACTGCCTGAGGGTGATTGACCACCTCACAGGGATCACATCTGTCTTAAGCGCAGAGTGTCAGTCACGGGGATACAAAGATGGTCACCCTGGTCAGTTTTACTTTCCCGGGTCTGTAATATCACTAATCACTCTCTTTATGTCGAACAATGGGAAGAATCCCGTAGATTACTTGTGAGTTGACTGTGTATATTATGTACATTATAAATGTGTGATTGTATGACTTGGTACACAATGTTGATTTGGTAGGCACAGGTAAATACACATTTAACACTAAGTCTTTGTATGGCTGATATGTCTTAAGTGAAATATCCGCACACCTTATGGCAACGCAAAATGTTTACCTTATATATCTTTCTGAACTTTCTGAACAAAATGAGAATGCATTGCATGGTTAACCTATAAATTCAATTTAAAATTATTAAACTATACTGGAATTTATTGTGTCGATGTAAAAATGACGACCACACTAACAAATTCTACCTTGAACACCACTGCTGCTGCAACAACCACACCGACAACCACCCCACTGTCAACTAGCACACCTTCAACTACCACACCGCCAACAACCAAATCGCCAACAGAGACACCCTACACAACCACCAAAACTCCAACGATACCCACAACTACCAAAATACATTGTAAGGATAGAAACATCACAGTCTATGTAACATCCTATGGGGGAAGAGCGTTAGTGAAAATAAGCCCTGATGTTCAAATGGAATCATCAGTGGGGAGTCATATGATTCACACAAACAATTGTACTGTTAATACTTTAGTGTTAATTAATGGTGAGTAAATGTATAGTTGAGGCTCAAACTCTAATTAATTTGATTGTAACATATTATTTAGAATCAAAATCCACATTCAAACCAAAATTCAATCAGAGTATTTGTATATCAACCTTTGAAGTCTGAAGAATGCTTCATATTACTGATAGATATTCTAAAACAAGCCTATTCTGATTTTAATGTTAATTCTGATGATTTTTCATTGTAGAAGTATCAACTGCTTACAGGTTGTCTTCAATTGAATTTTGAACTTAATAATTGGTATACTTTGCTATGTCTTTTATCCGGCTAGGATCATTCGAGTATCATGAATAATTTAAACAGGTTATCAAGAGTTTTGTATATTTCTTTCCTCAAGGATCATACCCCGGCACACCTGATATGTGTCAAGATAAGAATCTGACATACTATGTCTCATCAAGGATAGAGGATGGATATACAAATCTCATCTGATTATTTTATAGACCTTCCTGTCGATAGATTCAGATACAAAGTATCTACCTGTATGGTCTCAGTGGATATCATCAATAATAGTAAGCTATTTATGGCCCATTATGTATCTTCATGTTTATATTCTTCTTAAAGTTCTTAAGCATCGAGCCATTGGTATCGTCTGACAGCATCAACTAAGATGTAAATCTATGCTTGTATTATTTTTAAGCTGAAAATTGTTCTGATGTGTTATGCGTTGGGATATTTACTCATTTGATAGGTAAAAGCTCAAAAACCAAAAAGTGTCCAGAAGTAATCAGAAGAGTTGTATCTCTTTCTACTGGGCTATCAGCGCTGGATCTCACACTAGATGACACTACTCACACACTGGAGCTACCTGTCAGGGTCTACAACTATCGCATTAAAGGAGAAAATGCAAACTGTTCACTCAAAGTAGAAATCAAAGGTAAAGAGCACAGTGTTCAATACTTGTTGTAGAGTAGAGCCATTTTTTATTCTAACTTGACTTGAAATAGAAACGTTACTAATTGGAAACAGCAAAACCCTTACATAACTCCTAGAGTCATGAAATGACCGGTATTACCTATGGGTTAGTTATATTGCAGATTACCTGTTGGTGAGAGAAGTAGAACTCGTTGCTAGGTATGATAACATAAAGTGTTCAGTACTATCTGATATGGCCGCGTTATCTATGCTAACAACCCTCGCAACTGGTAATGTCAGACAGATAAGAGAAATATGTAAACAAGGTAAGTACTTCATTGCAGATATCATCACTGAGCAAAGCATAGGATACAGCACATAAAACATGACAATTACCTTAAGGTTATGATACCAGCGTTGACCGATTTGGACATTTTATATACCGTTGGAAAGCTGCTGAGCTACTGATCGCTAATTGCTCATCAAAAAACATGATTACTAGAAAGTTCAAAACAGGTTACATTCATTCTTAGAGACATAGTTCATTCTAATTTTAGGTTGAAAATAATATTTGACGAGCCTAAAGTGGCTTTTTACGTCGCGTCATAATGCGTGTGGTTTTTTTAATTTGATGATATAATACGAAATTTTAAGCAACGATTAGAGACAGTTCGAATAAAAAAGGGCCAATTATTTTGCTTTTTTCCACTATATTGCTGTTTAAATGACACACAACACGAATTTCAGCAGTATATCAAATGTATCAATATCAGGTTAGACCATCAAAGGTGGATACATTTATCAATGACGTCAAACATGCTGTCAAAAGGTCCAGCACTAAGGCCAGACAAGTTTGTTTTGAAAATTCTCACATACGAAGCCGCTTTGATTAAGCATAGTATAAAGAGGAAAGGCCAACAGAATATGGTACTATGTATTAGTCTTCCTCGAATTGCGCCACACGGAATGCCAAAAAACACCTTAAAAAGCCCCTCCAATTGGCTGTTTATCAATGTAGTGCAGCCATCCACTTTGTTAAAAACAGCCCCTTCGGCCTCATCTCTCCGATAAACTGACGCAATGAAATCCAATCATGTTTTTGATGAGCTATTATCGATCAGTAGCTCAGCAGCTTTCTAACGGTATATAGAATGTCCAAATCGGTCAACGCTTGTATCATAACCTAGTTATTTCTGTTACAACGTGCAAACTTTTATTTGATGTAGGATTTAGCTTCGCAAAGTATAATTAGAGACTGATCGTTCCCTAATATTAAAACAAATGGTATATTTATGCTGTTTACATAGTTATCCTGCATGTAAATCACTACATAGAAAAAACTTTGGCACAATATAAGGTGTCAGCACTAGCGAACACAAAGCCATTATGGATACTCTAACTAGGCTTTAGCAGAGAGAAATAATGGGGTAAGCAAAAATATCAAAATGCTGTATTTATTCAATATCATATCAACCATATAGTCTGGCCTTTGATTTGTAGATTGCAGCCCTAAGGTTGGCTCTCAGGCTAAGCTGAGCTGTTACAGTGATACTCTGGCGGTAACCTGGTCTACTGATGTCACATTTGACGGCACTGTTACAGAAATACCCGAAGACTCGAATCAGAGACTAACGGACAGCCTCCTTGAAGAGAGCAGATACCCAATTCTGAATATTGTGTCATCTGTAGAATTCTGCCGTGAGTGATTTTAATTTTGTCTTCTCAAATTCACATTATTCTCTTTCATATGTTTCATGTAACAGAACGATAATTGGAGTCCATTATTCTATGTTCTGGCTAATTTGAGTTTATATGTAACCAAACTCAGCAGTCATTTGATGCTATTCTGTTTTCCCATCATGTCGGCTGGTCTATCCGACTAAGATAAAGGTAAGCTTATGCTGAGCTGATGCTGACTTCTTCATGTCTTCACAACAAGAAATATGACGAGAAAACAGACTGTTGCGAATAACAAGCTCAAGGCTAAATAACTGAGGCACTTCAATATTTAATCAAGTTGAGTTTGAGCAAGCCCATAATTAACCACCCTGAAAGCCATGTCAAAAAATTCAGACACTTAATGATAATTTTTACACAATTAATTGATTAGGCTCAGTTCTTTGAGAAGAAGGGGGTTGTGCTCCCAACGTGTGCTCAGTAGACCTGCCTGCTTCTTCACTGTATTGCCTAATAATGTGTACTATCTTACTCAGTAACAATGCTCACACATCTTCTTATTTTATTACCAACCTTCAAAATCAAAGAAATTCTTTGGCTCAACACCACTCATAAAATATTGTAAGCTTAATGATTCGATTTACCGAATCCATTCAATAAAGACTACTTATCAATATCCTCTTACCTAAAGGTTTTCTTGATAGTACAACAATCTTGTGGTTGTGCTTACCAAATTGCATTACATTGGCAACATAGAAGCAGACATAGTGTGTAGATCTGGTTGTACCTGTGCAGGCATGTTGTAAAAATGAACCACTTGTTTCATGGTAACCCACAATGCAATGCTGCTGTCATTTCCAAGTTCCCACAGTTCTGAGGGCAGATTAAAGCTGAATGCTGCAGTGGTGCCCTTTTGGTATCATTGGTTTGTAACTGAGGCACATTTCAGGGACCAGGCCCTTTTTGTTCAGTAACCTATTCTAGACATAATACAATATGATATAACCCTAATCTGTTATGGAGACACATCCTACCCTTTCTATCCACTGTCGCTCGTTATACAAGCAATCTAATCTATATCCAGGAGATGAAGTGTATTGTTAACTACACTGATAAGAGACAGTAGCATCAGCTATGTTCGGTCAATGGTTAATGTGTGCTCCTATCTGCTGAGTGATGCAAACAGTGGCCATCTGGTTATTTGTTTTCAATGATGGATGAGATGTTACATTTACTTTATTACTGAGTTGCAATATATACGTTGATAAGAGAAACTATTTATTAAACTAAGTGTTCAATAATAGAAAGAAGAACGTTCTCTTATTGAAGCGTTTGGCTCAATAAGTAGTGAAATATTAACAACTTGTGTAAACCAAGAAGTCTGGTTTTTCCTTTTGCCTTGCGTTTGAACTTTCGGATAACTTAGACTAGCAGTTGTCTTCCTCCGGACATTTAGAAGACAACTTTGTTAGACTGTTAAGATAAACGTCAAAACTGGTGGTAATTTGATGAATTGATTTCAGACAATAGAAAAATTGAAAAGGGCACTTTTACACAATAATATGATTAAGCGTTTTTGAAGGAAAATTGTTTGTTATAATGCCAGCGGTGATGATATACTTGCATTCATGATAGTCATTCTATTCCCAGAATTGGGTCTATTACAATTACAATAGTTTCATGATTTATTTCAAAGAGGGGTCTTAGGGTTGTCTAGTTTAACTTCCCAATATTGCATGAAGGATACCTAAGGCCAACAGATTGCTTTTTTTTGTATATTTAGTATACTCTGCAGCTGAAAACTGTGAACGGGTGCATCATGGTACAACAGTCCTAATATCAAAATCAAGTTAGCTAAGCTGTGCTTGTCTTGTGGTCACATGACTATAAGACAACCGGGGAAACAATGCAGATAAATATCGTAATATTAAGAGATCAAAGTTCCATCTTGTTTGTGAGAGTTATCTGCTCTTATATAATAAGGAGATGATAATTTGTGTTGTATCATTCTACTCAGGAGAGAGATTTTCTGTTCTATCATCTTACAGTTAGGCTTTTTGAAGTTGAGACTATAACCATGACAAGTTGAATTTTCCAGCTTAGATGTGAGATATGAATTTTTTGTGTTGCATTTAAGATAAGATGTATGATGATATGATATATATCATTTTTTATTGCAGTAAATCAGCTATGTAATATTTAAATATTCATGATATAAATAGTTACTAGCATGATTTAGCAGCTATTGTTGATCTGTGAAAACCTCAGGATGATGTTCTGTTAGATCTTCAGGGTGATGTTTGGTTCCTTTAGGGGTTAACACACTGAGCTCCCGCACATCCAGGGTCACAGTCATCGGGTGCAGTACCAGTACAGCAGCACTTACTTCCAGAGCAGGATCCCGTACAGTAACCTTTCACGCCACAAGAGACGTGACAGAAACCGTCAGACCCTGGACAGACTGAGGATGAGGAGCACCCTACAATACAATAAAATACTAGTCAAGAAAACTGGCGTTTGAGGCAATATTCCAATCTGTCTACATATATTCTCAAGAGTAACAGCAAACATGTAAAGTGTCTTTGAGATATTGGAAACAAGTACTGAGCATAATAACTTACAAGCCGCTGTAGTGGAGCTGCAGAACAAACCAAGGCAGATAAATGCTAGAATAAGGATCAGTGATTTGATGCTCGACATCGTGATAGAAGGTTGATCTATACAACTCTTTGCAGATATGCTACGAAACAAATGACCAATGACATTTTTATTATATATATATAATATGTATGATGAGAGATCATGATGATTTTACCTGAGACCCTTGAGTGTTCAATGCAGGAATGATAATCAAAATACAGTGCACAAACATACCCCATATTTCTTTATAGTCTATGCTACTAAGAGCTTGTACCCTTACAATACTATCATCATTCTGTGCTTTACATGGTGTATCATGGAAAAAGACTACCCCTATCAAATTTCATGAGATCAAACTAAATCAAATATTATAAATTCAGATTTATTACAGATACTTACCTTCTTGAGATAGAGAATGTTTGTGATGTTGATGTCTGCAGAGTCTTGAGCTTTTATAGTAAATAACAGTGAAAACTGGTGTTAACGTGTCAAAACGTCACTGGTTGGTATTCTATTTAAGGTATCATAATGATGCATGTTATCAAAGGCTTAAAGAGGTAGTACGGGTCAGATTCACTTTCTCCCGTCCCTATCCAGGTTGATAGATCACCTGATTCTTATTACGTACATGTGCTCCAATTCGGCGCCAAATACATCATAAAAATTTGTTTACATTTATAGGCAGGAATATGATTCATAAGAAGGACTCTCATAAACAATTCCCTATCAATTAATAATGACTGATTTACATTTAGCGATATTTAGTATTTTTAAAATCATTATAGCTACACACTACTCAACCATATTTGACTCTGCTGATGTAGTTTAACGTAATTTTTCTTTTTTAAAAGAAAATGAGATGTAAAAAAGTGTAGGAATACAATAATCTTCAGTTCAGTTTATAGTTAAATTACAGCGTCACAATGTCTGTCAAAACAGGTGCACTGCATGATATTGATTTTCTAATGAATTATGAATCAATATATCATTTATCATCATGCTTCACGCTATTGAATATGGCTCAATGTAGCCTGTCTTGACAAATATGCTATGCTCAATGTAATTACTGTGATATCAAAAGATATTAGGATGTAAATTTGAGCATAGCAAATTGGTGAAAGTCTTTGTCTTTTGTTATATCACCGCCGGGCGTTGAGGCTCCTCTATAGTGATTCACAGCTCGTCTGTACAGTGATAGGTAGGTCAGTAGTCAGTGACAGCTGAATGTCAAAAGAAAGTTGGCAGAATTAAAGATACAGGTTTTTGGAACAGTTTATAGCGGCCGGAATTCCACGACTCACAACTAGATCACAGTGAAGTACGTGAAAAAGGCCCTGATTACAGCAGGAGAGTTTCAAATCTCAAAGCATAGTGTTGGGGGTTAATCGGGTTAGAGGGGTAACAATGCTCTAGATGTTTAAGGATCAGTAAGTTGGTAGTATAAACCCATTCACATGCAGTAGAGATAGACACATGGACGGACCGCACGAGACCACTGGTCTGAAAAATCTCTCAGTGGCACATCTGAAGGACTTGCGCAGGACTAGGTATATATGAGATGTGAATTTCAACTACGTAATTATGAGGAAAATAACACAGAGAACAATAATCAGTAAGGCAGACACAAAATAGCACACTGGAATGGGGAGGGAGTAGATGGGCTGTGGTATAAGGACAGGTCAGGGAGCTCTGTGTAGTCCATTGGTGAAAAAAACTTCTTCACATCCGTCGGTGTTAAATAAGTTGCATAACAATTCTTGTTCCCATATTATTACTCCCCGCACAAGTTGACCACTGTAGATGGACTACCGAGTCTCTATAATTAATGCTCGATCTGAATTTTAGTTCCTATCGTGGACCGATTCATTATCGTCATACTGCAAAGCAGCTCCTGGTTGTTGCTCCAAGTCATCAGAAAAATAAATTCACAAATTGAAGTTCTTTCAGCTCAATGACAATTATGAAAGTGAAACCAAATTAGCACATCAAAATCATCGGCAGTAGAATTTTATGACACAGTTATGCAACCCATGGTTCATTATTGATTTCGTAGTGAATTGTAAACCACTGGTCATCATTCATCATGCTGTATGCTACTAAGTACGGCTCAGTGGATTTTCCGACTTGGTAATTACCGTGATGTCATATGTTTTGGATGCAAATTTGAGCATAGCATATTGGTAAAAGAAAGTCGCATAACATTTTTTTGGTCCATAATATTACTCCCCACATAAGTAAACCCTTGTAGGTGTACTAACAATTCTCTATAATGAATGCTGTACCTGAACTGCTCAACCTCTTTAAGTTTCACCATGTTTGTTTTTTTCAAGATTAAACTAAACATTTAAATCAAATCAAATAAGAACTTAATCTTATGAATCACGACATGCCGCCATTCATATTCATTATCACTCTGCGTGAAAAAGCTCAGGTTTATTTATGATAAATATTCTAAAATTCAAAAACATGAGCTGATCGATGTTACGTCAATTGATACGGCGAGCTAATTATAACAGCGAAATATTTGTCTTGGTCAAGAATAGACTAGTCCTGCAGCTGAAGCACATGACTGTGTTGTTTTAATTGTGTGTTTATGCTGAGTTGTGGTACAATTTGCTGGATTTTGCTTCATCATAATTGCGGAGGCTCAAAAGTCAGACTAGATATTGGACGGATGGAAAAGTGAAAGTATTTTGTAGCTAGTGTCATATGCCATTTATTGATATTTTTTTGTCAACACATGATAGAAGAGTTATTACAATAAAGATTCTGTGACTGATCTATGATCTGCGTTATCACCACTAAATCATTATTAATGGATAATTAATGTCAAGCCTACCAAATATAATCTAATAATATACGTAATTATATGTATGAGGCAAAATACAAGCAAAAAAGACAGCATAGATCAGTCATAGGATCTGCATATTAAAATCACTCTTCTATCACAATGTTGGGATTAAAACAGATCATCAATTCCGCTATTAGCAATAAATGGCAACGCCAACGCCAGCTTGCTTCAAAATTGTTTGTGACTTCTATTCTCCCAATATCCTATCTGTTTTGACACTCCTCAATTATGATGATGCAAAATTTAGCAACTTGGCAGAAGACCATCGATTGAAACCGACAAGTCATGCGCTTTAGCTACATAACTAGTCTATTTCTGACAAGGAGAAAATTTTGATCTTATAATTTGCTTGCCAATATCAAACAATGCCACATTAATCAGCCCACGTATGTCGAGGCATAATCTATTAGATTCCAATTAGCCTGGATATTTTTATCTTTTGAATACGTGATAATGAATTTGAATGACTGTATGTACGTCATACCGTTATTTAAAAGATTAAGTTTTAATTTGATTGTGAAAAAACAAACATGATGAAATTTGCCTAAAATTTGCCTAAGATTACATTTACATACATTCTCTAGGTCAAGGAGGTAAGATACTGTTGTAAGTCCGACTTGATCAAGTTTGATTTGGTTGCTACATTTCATTTGATCTCATCTAATTCGATAGTTGTAGTATTGATTCATGAAGCAGAGTGTAAAGCACAGAATGACAAAAGTATTGATAATGTAGTGGTTTTCAGTTGCATATAATCTAATGAAAAGTGGCTGTGTATTTGTGAACCGAAATCCGGTAGCATATATATGAACATATATAAATTTGCAGGCCCAGCGCGACAAAGTACTATCTGGACATTTTTCCAATTTGCAGAAATTCAAATCTAAGGTTGACAGGCCTGTTTCTTGAAAACTTTTAACCCGATAGTTTTAAATTTTACCTATGTGACTTTGTTATGAAATGATATACTTACCATGAGTTGAACCTTCTATACATTAATTTTTTTAATCCCTTAATTACAATTAACCAAGCCAGATAGACTTTTATCGCAGGGAAAATATTCGAATCACAGAGCGATAAAGATCTAACTGGCAATGAAGCCAATTCATATTGATGTAGCAAGAATGAGAGTAAGGAGGAGGATTTGTAATGTATTTCACATAAAATTAGTTGATAAAAGACTCTGAGCAAACAGAGACATCTTTCTCTGCCATTGAAGACTTTTTTAGTTTGCAGTTTTTAGAAAAGTCCGCTGTTTCAACTTGAGTTTGAGGTTTGACGCGCAAGCGTTGGAGGTCCTGGGTTCGAATCCCGCTGCAGTCTACTGACTACTGGGCTCATATGACGCCTCAGGTGTGCTCCGACCTGCCTGCAAACTGAGAGCAATACGGCGGCCGCGCCCTTAAGGCACTGATATTTCTCAGTCCTCGGACGGAGACAACACTTGCGATTTTAACCCCCTTTTTTAACTCATTAATTTTTCTGGCCTATCTTGGCATCTCCCTACTGAAGATTAGTCTTAGCTATGTTTCACATCAATTGACCTTGGCTGCAAATATAACGTAACTTGATTGCACAGCAAAGAGAATTGCAAGCAAAGGGGAACTTTAATTACGGTTCTGTCTCAGATTTCATTTACAATTAGATATTTTTGAATGAAACAGATAGTTTCTATACAGAACAAAAAATTTAATTGCAACCAAAGAAGATTACGTTGACATGCAACAATACTCTGTTTAGTGATGGGACAATTTAACAGGGTAATTTGGCTATTTTTTTCACTCGAAGTAGTGAAATCTATTATAAACTACTCTTCCAGAAGCATACCTCAATTTTAATGAGAACTATATTATGGTTAAAACTGGTTCAGCAGATCTCGGTTTCATGGTGGAGTTGCTGTGTACATATCAGAGGAGTTTGTTGCGGATATTGGGTTTGAAGGACAAAGGGCTAAGGTGGTTTTTATTACTTGTTCTGGCCACCCAGACTGTTCTGTGCTAGCGGTCTATCCCAGCCTTTCGGTATAAGCAGCAGCATGTACGTTTGTATGATATAACCAAACAGCACTGCCGAAACTAAATTTGATAGTTTTATCTTCTCTATTTACACGTGAAGAAAAAGATAATAGCAACCTGAAAATGACACGGATATTTGAATATAGATGAAACATATGATATAATGTAAGAATGAAATATGATATTTTATGTGTTGATCATGTTTTCTCTTTGTCAATTTCAAGGATAGGTGCCAATTCTTTTCCCATAACCTAGAAAGTTAAATACAGTGGCCTTAAAACACTATAATCGAACATATAATGTCAGAATCCGATCATCTGGGATGTCAATTTCCTTATTATATGTTTGAATTGCTCGGGTAGGAGCTCACTGGTGATGCCTTGAACTCGCCACAGACATTTGCTTCTCCACCATTTTTTATAAACTACAGCCCTAACAAAACAGATTGGTGCTGGACCAGCTGTCCGACAGTGAGCTTCGAAGTTTTATGATGAGCATTTATCTTAATACTGTGATAATAAATGCTTATTTCATCAATCAATTCTACATTCCTGAACCTCGCCGTGTCACTAGAAGCAGCTAAAAAATCATTGTCGCATCCCTTCACACCTCCAGCTTGGCCACATTCGGTGGAAAATCCCTACCATCATCACTCGTAACCCTCTGGAATTCCCTGCCCCCTGATTTGCAGCTGTTGCCGAGCCTTACCGGTTTTAAGCCCGCTACAAAAACATATTTATTTAGGTTGTACTTTAAGTAATTAGATTTTATTTTATAAATTTATATAGCAGTATCAGAATTATGTTCTAATTTATCCTCATGCACATATTTTATCCATTTTATTTCACCTTTTTTTTATTGGTTTTGATGTAATAACGCTTAGAAATATTATTAAGCGTTTAGCAAATAAACTTTATTATTATTATTATTATTATTGATTGTTAATGAGAACAAAACTTTGAAATTTCCTAGAAGGTCATTAGCTGTAGTAGTTCACACAATATTGTCGAGGGATTATCCCAGACAGGTTTATGTGAAAGCTATCTGCAGGTCATGACCTGATGATGATATGTCATACAGCATAGCATGGAAGTATATTTAGCTCGCGGCTTTTGGTATGACAGGGTGAAAATCAAAGTCGTTTTGTGAACATACCTGTAGATCTAGTGGAGGCACTTTCTGTCCTGTCCTAGAATAAAAACTCACGTGGCCTAGAATACATACCCGCATATGGCAACACGCCTATTGTTTTGAATTACTCTCAAGGTTGTTTGCCTGCTACATGCAAAGCTGGTCCAAAAACAAATTCACACTTGAATCAAATATTTGCCGTAAGATGCGATTCAGCTTCAACAAATATTAAAGAACCTGTAAAAGATGATGCTTTGTAATTTCCCTACTGATCTGATAAAACTCAATCACATCAATGGAACATGCAATATTTGTGTCACTGATTGCCAGAGTATGGAGAGTGCTAAGAGGCTGGGCAAATCCTGCATCATTTAGAGAAAACTGCTATTCTAGAGTTACATCCCACAAGCTAAAGAAGAGCTGTACAGTTAATTAGAGTCAAATGATCAGGCTGGCGATCAGGTGTATTTAAGAGCTAAGTAATATTTTTTTATGAGTGTGCGTGGCATGATCAGAAGTGCCATAAAACAACCCACGAGGTTTTTGATCAGGTTATGATGATGACGATTGTAATAATAGGAGCAATAATAGACACTTGATAGAAAAATAATACATTGTTTTTCCACAAATGGTACTCAAAAGAGAACATAAAAGACATTTATCATTGTTAAAAGCTTGTCACAGTTAAACCTGACAAAAATTAAGTGCAGTTAAAGTCTTGAATTATAATCACTTTGTTTTTGGGAACTATTAAAAACAGGAACAGGATTTACATAAACAGTGTCAAATTGCATTTGAACGATTTCCTGTTATACATTTCTATTTCTTGAGCTTTTCAGCAGGTTCAATGAAATATGAATAAAGCAGCAATCAACAACAGAAAGCCCACGCAGTGGTTATTGTTGTCAGCTCAAAATAGGACATATAACACACCAGTTTTGTTCGCCGTATCTAACACAATTTTCATTATAGATAATAATCATGGTGACACCTGTCAAAATGAAATTAGTGCCATTAATGATATGAATCATATTTCGGAAATTATTAGGGACAGGAGCCAAATTTTACAAAAATAACAATCATGATTATTGGGGTTACGCATTATAGTTTGTCAAAATGGCAACTCAATTGATGTCATTTTAATTATTATCATATCATTTTTAGGCCAATGTTGGGAACAGGTGCTGTTTTTTTGCAGATTACTATTCTGACTCCGTTACTTCATACAGAGCTTGTTAAGAAGCTGCTCTGTAGTCAAAAGGAAGGTTCATTTCATTAGAAAATAAATCACAGGCTTAGATCGAAAATGGTCCACGTAGTTTTGTGCAAAAATGGCAATACACGCTGGTTGCAGTCAAGGGGTCACGCTGTGTGCAAATGAATGGATTTTTATTTTGATGATATAATACGAAATTTGAAGCAAAGATTAGGAACGGTTCGAATAAAAAAGGCCAAATTATTTTGCTTTTTTCCACTTTATCGCGGTTTTAATGACACACACCACAAGTTTCAGCAGTATATCAAATGTATCAATATCAGGTTAGACCATCAAAGGTGAATACATTTAGCGCCATTATCAATAACGTCAAACATGCTGTCAAAAGGTCCAGCAGTAAGGCCAGACAAGTTTATTTTGAAAATTCTCACATACGAAGCCGCTTTGATCAAGCATAGTACAAAGAGGAAAGGCCAACAGAATATGGTACTATGTATTAGTCTTCCTCGAAATGGGCCACACGGAATGCCGAAAAACACCTTAAAAGCCCCTCAAATTGGCTGTTTATCAATGTAGCGCAGCCATCCACTTTGCTAAGAACAGCCTCTTCTGCCCAATTTCTCTGATAAAGTGACGCAATGTAATCCAATCATGTTTTTGATGAGCTGTTAGCGATCAGTAGCTCAGCAGTTTTCCAACGGTATGTAGAATGTCCAAATCGGTCAACGCTGGTATCATAACCTTAGGACCGAACCTAGTTATTTCTGTTACAATGTGCAAACTTTTATTTGATGTAGGATTTAGCTTCGCAAAGTATAATTAGTGACTGATCGTTCCCTAATAATAAAACAAATGGTATATTTATGCTGTTTACATAGTTAAGCTGCATGTAAATCACTACATAGATAACACTTTGGCACAATATACGGTACCAGCACTAGCGAACACAAAGCCATTATGGATACTCTACCTAGGCTTTAGCAGAGAGAAATAATGGGGTTAGCAAAAAATATCAAAATGCTGTATTTATTCAATATCATATCAACCATATAGTCTGGCCTTTGATTTGTAGATTGCCTGGATAACAAGGCTTGACATTAATTATCCATTAATAATGATATAGTGGCGATAAAGCAGATCATAGATCAGTCATAGAATCTGTATTGTAATAACTCTTCTATCATGTGTTGACAAAAAAACTTTCACTTTTCCATCCGTCCAATATCTAGTCTGACTTTTGAGCCTCCGCAATTATGATGAAGCAAAATCCAGCAAATTGTGCCACAACTCAGCATAAACACACAATTAAAACAACACAGTCATGTGCTTCAGCTGCAGGACTAGTCTATTCTTGACCAAGACAAATATTTCGCTGTTATAATTAGCTCGCCGTATCAATTGACGTAACATCGATCAGCTCATGTTTTTGAAGTTTAGAATATTTATTCTAAATAACCCTGAGCTTTTTCACACAGAGTGATAATGAATATGAATGGCGGTATGTCGTGATTTATAAGATTCACTTTTTATTTGGTTTGATTTAAATGTTTAATTTGATCTTGAAAAAAACAAACATGATGAAACTTAAAGAGGTTGAGCAGTTCTGGTACAGCATTCATTATAGAGAATTGTTAGTACACCTACAGGGGTTTACTTATGTGGGGAGTAATATTATGGACCAAAAAAATGCTATGCGACTTTCTTTTACCAATATGCTATGCTCATATTTACATCCAAAACATATGGCATCACGGTAATTACCCAGTGGGAACTTCCACTGAGCCGTACTTAGTAGCATACAGCATGATGAATGATGACCAGTTGATTTACAATTCACTACAAAATCAATAATGAACCATGGGTTGCATAACTGTTTCATAAAATTCTACTGCCGATGATTTTGATGTGCTAATTTGGTTTCATTTTCATAATTGTCATTGAGCTGAAAGAACTTCAATTTGTAAATTCGTTTTTCTGATGACTTGGAGCAACAACCAGGGGCTGCTGTGCAGTATGACGATAATGAATCGGACCATGATAGGAACTGAAATTCAGATCCAGCATTAATTATAGAGATTCGGTAGTCCATCTACAGTGGTCAACTTGTGCGGGGAGTAATAATATGGGAACAAGAATTGTTATGCGACTTATTTAACTCCGACGGATGTGAAGAAGTGTTTTTTCACCAATAGACCACACAGAGCTCCCTGACCTGTCCTTATACCACAGCCCATCTACTCCCTCCCCATTCCAGTGTGCTATTTTGTGTCTGCCTTACTGATTATTGTTCCCTGTGATATTTTCCTCATAATTACGTAGTTGAATTTCACATCTCCTATATACCTAGTCCTGCGCAATTCCTTCAGATGTGCCACTGAGAGATTTTTCAGAGCAGTGGTCTCGTGCGGTCCGTCCATGTGTCTATCTCTACTGCATGTGAATGGGTTTATACTACCAACTTACTAATCCTTAAACATCTAGAGCATTGTTACCCCTCTAACCCGATTAACCCCCAACACTATGCTTTGAGATTCGAAACTCTCCTGCTGTAATCAGGGCCTTTTTCAGGTACCTCACTGTGATCTAGCTGTGAGTCGTGGAATTCAGGCAGCTATAAACTGTTCCAAAAAACTGTATCTTTAATTCTGCCAACTTTCTTTTGATATTCAGCTGTCACTGACTACTGACCTACCTATCACTGTACAGACGAGCTGTAAATCACTATAGAGGAGCCTCAACGCCCGGCGGTGAGATAACAAAAGACAAAGACTTTCACCAATTTGCTACGCTCAAATTTACATCCAAATATCTTTTGATATCACAGTAATGACATCGAGCATAGCATGTCTTGTCAAGACAGGCTACATTGAGCCACATTTAATAGCGTAAAGCATGATAATAAATGATATATTGATTCATAATTCATTAGAAAATCAATATCATGCAGTGCACCTGCTTTGACAGACATTGTGACACTGTAATTCAACTAAAACTGAACTCAAGATTATTGTATTCCGACACTTTTTTACATCTAATTTTCTTTTAAAAAAGAAAAATTAGGTTAAACTACATCAGCAGAGTCAAATACGGTTGAGGAGTGTGTAGCTATAATGATTTTCAAAAATACTAAATATCGCTAAATGTAAATCAGTCATTATTGATTGATAGGGAATTGTTTATGAGAGTCCTACTTATGACATCATATTCCTGCCTATAAATGTAAACAAATTGTTATGATGTATTTGGCGCCGAATTGGAGCACATGCACGTAATAAGAATCGGGTGATCTATCAACCTGGATAGGGACGGGAGAAAGTGAATCTGACCCGTACTTCCTCTTTAAGCCTTTGATAACACGCATCATTATGATACCTTAAATAGAATACCAACCAGTGACGTTTTGACACGTTAACACCAGTTTTCACTGTTATTTACTATAAAAGCTCAAGACTCTGCAGACATCAACATTACAAACATTCTCTATCTCAAGAAGGTAAGTATCTGTAATAAATCTGAATTTACAATATTTGATTTAGTTTGATCTCATGAAATTTGATAGGGGTAGTCTTTTTCCATGATAAACCATGTAAAGCACAGAATGATGATAGTATTGTAAGGGTACGAGCTCTTAGTAGCACAGACTATAAAGAAATATGGGGTATGTTTGTGCACTGTATTTTGGTTATCATTCCTGCATTGAACACTCAAGGGTCTCAGGTAAAATCATCATGATCTCTCATCATACATATATATAATAAATATCTCATTTGTCATTTGTTTCGTAGCATATCTGCAAAGAGACATATAGATCAACCTTCTATCACGATGTCGAGCATCAAATCATTGATCCTTATTCTAGCATTTATCTGCCTTGGTTTGTTCTGCAGCTCCACCACAGCGGCTTGTAAGTTATTATGCTCAGTACTTGTTCCCAAAATCTCAAACACACTTTACATGTTTGCTGTTACTCTACAGAATATATGTAGACAGATTGGAATATTGCCTCAAACGCCAGTTTTCTTGACTAGTATTTTATTGTATTGTAGCGTGCTCCTCATCCTCAGTCTGTCCAGGGTCTGATGGTTTCTGTCACGTCTCTTGTGGCGTGAAAGGTTACTGTACGGGATCCTGCTCTGGAAGTAAGTGCTGCTGTACTGGTACTGCACCCGATGACTGTGACCCTGGATGTGCGGGAGCTCAGTGTGTTAACCCCTAAAGGAACCAAACATCACCTTGAAGATCGAACAGAACATCATCCTGAAGTTTTCACAGATCCACAATAGCTGCTATATCATGCTAGTACATATTTATATCATGAATATTTAAATATTACATAGCTGATTTACTGCAATAAAAATGATATATATCATATCATAATACATCTTATCTTATATGCAACACAAAAAGTTCATATCTCACATCTAAGCTGGAAAATTCATCTTGTCATGGTTATAGTCTCGACTTCAAAAAGCCTAACTATAGGATGATAGAACAGAAAGTCTCTCTCCTGAGTAGAATGATACAACACAAGTTATCTGCTTATTATATAAGAGCAGATAACTCTCTTACAAACAAGATGGAACTTTGATCTCTTAATATTACGATATTTATCTGCATTGTTTCCCTGGTTGTCTTATAGTCATGTGACTACAAGACAAGCACAGCTTAGCTAACTTGATTCTGATATTAGGACTGTTGTACCATGATGCACCCGTTCACAGTTTTCAGCTGCTGTGTATACTAAATATACAAAAAAAGCAATCGGTTGGCCTTAGGTATCCTTCATGCAATATTGGGAAGTTAAACTTGACAACCCTAAGACCCCTCTTTGAAATAAATCATGAAACAATTGTAATTGTAATAGACCCAATTCTGGGAATAGAATGACTATCATGAATGCAAGTATATCAGCACCGCTGGCATTATAACAAACAATTTTCCTTCAAAAACGCTTAATCATATTATTGTGTAAAAGTGGCCTTTTCAATTTTTCTATTGTCTGATATCAACTCATCAAATTACCATCAGTTTTGACATTTATCTTAACAGTCTAACAAAGTTGTCTTCTAAATATCCGGAGGAAGACAACTGCTTGTCTAAGTTATCCGAAAATTCAAAAGCAAGGCAAAAGGAAAAACCAGACTTCTTGGTTTACACAAGTTGTTAATATTTCACTACTTATTGAGCCAAACGCTTCAATAAGAGAACGTTCTTCTTTCTATTATTGAACACTTAGTTTAATAAATAGTTTCTCTGATCAATGTATATATTGCAACTCAGTAATAAAGTAAACGTAACATCTCATCCATCATTGAAAATATATAACCAGATGGCCACTGTTTGCATCACTCAGCAGATAGGAGCACACATTAACGATTGACCGAACATAGCTGATGCTACTGTCTCTTATCAGTGTAGTTTACAATACACTTCATCTCCTGGATATAAATTAAATTGCTTGTATAACGAGCCACAGTGGATAGAAAGGGTAGTATGTGTCTCCATAACAGATTAAGGTTAAATCATATTGTATTATGTCTAGAATAGGTTACTGAACAAAAAAGGGCCTGGTCCCTGAAATGTGCCTCAGTTACAAACCAATGATACCATAAGGGCACCACTGCAGCATTCAGCTTTAATCTGCCCTCAGAACTGTGGGAACATGGAAATGACAGCAGCATTGCATTGTGGGTTACCATTAAACAAGTGGTTCATTTTTACAACATGCCTGCACAGGTACAATCACTTCTACACACTATGTCTGCTTGTATGTTGCCAATGCAATGCATTTTGGTAAGCACAAACACAAGATTTTTGTACTATCAAGAAAACCTTAGGTAAGAGGATATTGATAAGTAGTCTTTTTTGAATGGATTCGGTAAATCGAATCATGAAGCTTACAATATTTTATGAGTGGTATTGAGCCAAAGAATTTCTTTGATTTTGAAGGTTGGTAATAAAATAAGAAGATGTGTGAGCATTGTTACTGAGCAAGATAGTACACATTATTAGGCAATACAGTGAGGAAGCAGGCAGGTCTAGTGAGCACACGTTGGGAGCACAACCCCTTCTTCTCAAAGAACTGAGCCTAATCAATTAATTGTGTAAAAATTATCATTAAGTGTCTGAATTTTTTGACATGGCTTTCAGGGTGGTAAATTATGGGCTTGCTCAAACTCAACTTGATTAAATTTTAAAGTGCATAAGTTATTTAGCCTTGAGCTTGTTATTCACAAGAATCTGTTTTCTCGTCATATCTCTTGTTGTGAAGACATGAAGAAGTCAGCATCAGCTCAGCATAAGCTTACCTTTATCTTAGTCGGATAGACCAGCCGACATGATGGGAAAACATAATAGCATCAAATGACTGCTGAGTTTGGTTACACATAAACTCAAATTAGCCAGAACATAGAATAATGGACTCCAATTAGCGTTCTGTTACATGAAACATATGAAAGAGAATAAAGCGAATTTGAGAAGACAAAATTAAAATCACTCACGGCAGAATTCTTCTGATGACACAATATTCAGAATTGGGTATCTGCTCTCTTCAAGGAGGCTGTCTGTTAGTCTCTGATTCAAGTCTTTTGGTATTTCTGTAACGGTGCCGTCAAATGAGACATCAGTAGACCAGGTTGCCGCCAGAGTATCACTGTAACAGCTCAGCTTAGCCTGAGAGCCAACCTTAGGGCTGCAATCTACAAATCAAAGGCCAGACTATATGGTTGATATGATATTGAATAAATATAGCATTTTGATATTTTTGCTTACCCCATTATTTCTCTCTGCTAAAGCCTAGTTAGAGTATCCATAATGGCTTTGTGTTCGCTAGTGCTGACACCTTATATTGTGCCAAAGTTTTTTCTATGTAGTGATTTACATGCAGGATAACTATGTAAACAGCATAAATATACCATTTGTTTTAATATTAGGGAACGATCAGTCACTAATTATACTTTGCGAAGCTAAATCCTACATCAAATAAAAGTTTGCACGTTGTAACAGAAATAACTAGGTTCGGTCTTAAGGTTATGATACCAGCGTTGACCGATTTGGACATTCTATATACCGTTGGAAGGCTGCTGAGCTACCGATCGATAATATCTCATCAAAAACATGATTGGATTACATCGCGTCACTTTATCTGGGAAGTGAGGCCGAAGGGGCTGTTTTTAGCAAAGTGGATGCCTGCGCTACATTGATAAACAGCCAATTTGAGGGGCTTTTTGAGGTCATTTTTGGAATTCCGTGTGGCTCAATTTGAGGAAGAATAATACATAGTACCAGATTCTGTTGGCCTTTCCTCTTTGTGCTATGCTTAATCAAAGCGGCTTCGTATGTGAGCATTTTCAAATAAACTTGTCTGGCCTTAGTGCTGGACCTTTTGACAGCATGTTTGACGTTATTGATAATGGCGCAAAATGTATCCACCTTTGATGGTCTAACCTGATATTGATACATTTGATATACTGCTGAAATTTGTGGTGTGTGTCATTTAAACCGCGATATAGTGGAAAAAAGCAAAATAATTGGCCCTTTTTTATTCGAACTGTTCCTAATCGTTGCTTCAAATTTCATATTTTATCATCAAATTAAAAATCCATTCATTTGCACACAGCGTGACCCCTTGACTGCAACCAGCGTGTATTGCCATTTTTGCACATACCTACGAGGACCATTTTCAATCTAAGCCTGCGATTTATTTTCTAATGAATTGAACCTTCCTTTTGACTACAGAGCAGCTTCTTAACAAGCTTTGTGTGAAGTAACAGAGTCAGAATAGTAATCTGCAAAAAAACGGCACCTGTTCCTAACATTGGCCTAAAAATAATATGATTATAATTAAAATGACATTGCGATTGAAAAATGTGGTCTGTCTGGCAAATACAAAGCCTGGATTCTCAACTTTGCACTCATGCCTCGAATTCTGTGGCCTCTGACAGTTTATGATATTCCGCTAACACCAGTTGAGAGAATGGAGCAAATGATTAACAAGCACATGCGTAAGTGGCTTGGAGTTCCAAGGAGCTTCAACACTAATGCACTGTATGCCAGTTCGTTTACTCTTTCACTACCTATGAAATCGCTTGTGGAAGAGTACAAAACATCAAAGGCGAGACTGGATATGATCTTGAACGAGTCACCAGACCAGGTGATAAGGGAATGTGCTCCAACACTTGACACTGGTAAAAAATGGTCTGTCACAGAGACTGTCAGAGATGCCAAATCTCGACTGGAGATAAGTGAGATTGTGGGTGCTGTGACAACTGCACGTCATGGCATCGGCTGGGAAGCAAACCGGTGGTTCTCAAAGGAAAGCCCAAAGGTTAGACGGGAGATGGTAGTTGATGAGGTGCGCAAGATGGAAGAGGAGCGCCGCCAGACACAAGCTGTAGGCCAAGCCCAACAAGGCAGGTGGACTTGTTGGGAGTCTGTTGAGCAGCGTCAGCTCAAATGGACAGAATTGTGGTCGATGGAGCCACAAAGGATCAGCTTTCTGGTTGGTGCAGCTTATGATCAACTACCGACCCCGGCAAACCTGGAACGCTGGAATTTGACCGAGAACTCGAAATGCGCCGAGTGCTCGGCGAAGGGCACACTTCGACATATACTGTCGAATTGCCAACAGAGCCTGGGAAGATACACGTATAGGCATAATCAAGTCCTGAAAGTGTTGTGTAAATAAGTCATGGAGAAGTGTGAATATGCTAATGCTGGTGGTGAAGCGCGTGAAAAGATTTTGCGCAAAAAGGGATTGATGAACAGCGGAGAATGGCAGGTGAGATGCGACCTCACAGAGCAGCTCAGCATGCCACAGCATATTGTGATCACGAACCAAAGACCAGACTTAATTGTTTGGTCTGACAAAGAAAAAGCACTAATACTGATGGAATTGACGGTGCCTTGGGAAGAAAATCTCTCATATGCGCATGAGAGAAAACTGACAAGATACGAAGATCTGGTCACACAATGCCAAGGCAAAGGTTGGAATTGCGAATTATTCGCAGTGGAAGTTGGCTGCCGTGGATTCATGGCTAGATCAGCTACCAAATTTCTGACCAGAGTTGGGCTTTCAGGAAGAGCACTCAAACAAGCCACAAAAAGCATAGTACATGAGGCAGAAAGCGCATCTGCATGGATATGGCAACAGCACTGTGTGAAGACAAAAGCTAAGTAATCCTATTACTTGTAAGCTGGGGTTTAACACACTCACTTTGTTTTGTGGAGTTGGCCAGCATTTAATTCCTTTTGTTATAATCCTTGTAAGGACTAGGATGAGGGGATTAAGTGATGATAAGCAAATTGCTTGGGGTAGAAGGCTAAGCAAGATTATGCCTTTAATACTCAAATTAAAGTAGTTTAATCTCTGCAGAGTGAAAATCAAAGTGGGTCTGAGTTAGATCTAAGGTTTTACAAACATAGGATTAAAAGCTTGGCCCTCGCACAAAAGGCAGGCAGAGCGAGACAGGAAATCACAGTCAGCCCACTGGCTGTAGCGCAAACAAGTCATCTCTCTGACTTGTGTATGAGTTGTACTATGCTCAATGTGGTGAATTTGAGTAGTGAACGAGTGGCACGAGGGGCGGGTGCCTTGACGATAGCGACTTTGCGTCGATGAGTTGATGGAAAGCAAACCTCCCTGCACTGGTTTGGCTTAGAGTATAAGCATGAGAGTGATGGGGCGAACATTGTTGCACTGAAACAATGAAGAGTTGGCAGCCTCCCTGGTTGCGCAACAGCGTAAACACAACAATTATGTCAAACCACCGAAACTGACAAAATGCACTGAGGGATCGATGAGATTGATTGAGATGCTCAGCAACACACAGGGGTGGCTTCATGCTGCTGGGGCCGGCCATGAGGAGGTTGTACTAGAGAAGGCCTTGAAACAGCGTTTGACTCATGGTTTCTAGCTGAAGACCTGTGTGTTGTGCAGTGGTACGCGCACCACTGTATGTTGTATCCTGCCTCGACATACGTGGGCTGATTAATGTGGCATTGTTTGATATTGGCAAGCAAATTATAACATCAACATTTTCTCCTTGTCAGAAATAGACTAGTTATGTAGCTAAAGCGCATGACTTGTTGGTTTTAATCGATGGTCTTCTGCCAAGTTGCTGGATTTTGCATCATCATAATTGAGGAGTGTCAAAACAGATAGGATATTGGGAGATTAGAAGTCACAAACAATTTTGAAGCAAGTTGGCGTTGGCGTTGTCAATTTTTGCTGATAGCGGAATTGATGATATGTTTAAATCGCAACATTGTGATAGAAGACTGATTTTAATATACAGATCCTATGACTGATCTATGCTGTCTTTTTTGCCTCATCATGATTGAGGAAAGTCAATAGTCGGACAAGGTCATGGGTAAGAAAAAAGTAAAACTATCGGCAAATTTAATTATTTGATGATGATAAAAGAACGGCAAATTGCCATTTCTGTTTGACCAAGACATGGTGATGAAATAGTTATTATAATACAGATTCTGTGGCTGATTTATTCTCTTTATCATTGTCACTAGATGTTAATTAATAAACCAAAATATAGCAGAACCATGACAATGCAAAAGTGCAGTTTTGAAAATATAAATTTATAGACGCCTGATAGACCCCTGATAGACGACATCACGCAACAGCGTATGCTTTAGCTTAATCATCGCGATCGTTTAATGACCTCCCCAGTGTTATTATAGAATTGATGAAAGTCAATTTTCCATGATACTTCATTAGAAGAGGATGGCGACATTTCTTGTAAAAATTGTTCATGATTAATAATCAATGAAGAACCCCTCAATAATGTCATAAATCCAGTATGTACAGTGTTAACTAATGACAGTCCTGCTCTGCATGATTTTCGAATTGATAGTATTTGATAGTTTCTGCTGTTATATATGAAATAAAATACATGGAGTTTCAACGGTCAAAAAAAAATTGATGTCGCCGGGATAGCATCATGTTTACTGATGGTGAAAAGTTTCAAGTCAAGTATTGACAAAGGCGAAAGAAAATAAAATTATATTTGTTGCCAGGCTTGTGAAAAACATACATATTATTACCTATATTATTAGATTATATTTGATAGGCTTGACATAAATTATCCATTAATAATGATTTATTGGCGATAACGCAGATCATAGATCAGTCATAGAATCTGTATTGTAATAACTCTTCTATCATGTGTTGACAAAAAAAGATCAATAAATGGCATATGACACTTGCTACAAAATACTTTCACTTTTCCATCCGTCCAATATCTAGTCTGACTTTTGAGCCTCCACAATTATGATGAAGCAAAATCCAGCAAATCGTACCACAACTCAGCATAAAACACACAATTAAAAGAACACAGTCATGTGCTTCAGCTGCAGGACTAGTCTATTATTGACCAAGACAAATATTTTGCTGTTATAATTAGCTCACCGTATCAATTGACGTAACATCGATCAGCTCATGTTTTTGAAGTTTAGAATATTTATCATGAATAAACCTGAGCTTTTTCACACAGAGTGATAATGAATATGAATGGCGGCATGTCGTGATTTATAAGATTCATTTTTTATTTGATTTGACTTAAATGTTTAATTTGATCTTGAAAAAACAAACATGATATAACTTAAAGAGGGTGAGAAATTCAGGTACAGCATTCATTATAGAGAATTGTTAGTACACCTACAGGGGTTTACTTATGTGGGGAGTAATATTATGGACCAAAAAAATGTTATGCGACTTTCTTTTACCAATATGCTATGCTCAAATTTACATCCAAAACATATGACATCACGGTAATTACCAATTGGGAAATTCCACTGAGCCGGTAGTCCATCTACAGTGGTCAACTTGTGCGGGGAGTAATAATATGGGAACAAGAATTGTTATGCGACTTATTTAACACCGACGGATGTGAAGAAGTGTTTTTTCACCAATAGACTACACAGAGCTCCCTGACCTGTCTTTATACCACAGCCCATCTACTCCCTCCCCATTCCAGCGTGCTATTTTGTGTCTGCCTTACTGATTATGGTTCTCTGTGATATTTTCCTAATAATTACGTAGTTGAATTTCACACCTCATATATACCTAGTCCTGCGCAATTCCTTCAGATGTGCCACTGAGAGATTTTTCAGACTAGTGGTCTCGTGCGGTCTGTCCATGTGTCTACCTCTACTGCATGTGAAAGGGTTAATACTACCAACTTATTGATCCTTAAACATCTAGAGCATTGTTACCCCTCTAACCCGATTAACCCCCAACACTATGCTTTGAGATTCGAAACTCTCCTGCTGTAATCAGGGCCTTTTTCACGTACTTCACTGTGATCTAGCTGTGAGTCGTGGAATTCCGCCCGCTATAAACTGTTCCAAAAAACTGTATCTTTAATTCTGCCAACTTTGAGCCATATTTATTAGCGTAAAGCATGATGATAAATGATATATTGATTCATAATTCATTAGAAAATCAATATCATGCAGTGCACCTGTTTTGACAGACATTGTGACACTGTAATTTAACTATAAACTGAACTCAAGATTATTGTATTCCTACACTTTTTTACATCTAATTTTCTTTTAAAAAAGAAAAATTAGGTTAAACTATATCATCAGCGTCAAATATGGTTGAGGAGTGTGTAGCTATAATGATTTTCAAAAATACTAAATATCGCTAAATGTAAATCAGTCATGATTGATTGATAGGGAATTGTTTATGTGAGTCCTACTTATGACATCATATTCCTGCCTATAAACGTAAACAAATTGTTATGATGTATTTGGCGCCGAATTGGAGCACATGTACTTAATAAGAATCGGGTGATCTACCAACCTGGATAGGGACGGGAGAAAGTGACTCCCTCTTTAAGCCTTTGATAACATGCATCATTATGATACCTTAAATAGAATACCAACCAGTGACGTTTTGACACGTTAACACCAGTTTTCACTGTTATTTACTATAAAAGCTCAAGACTCTGCAGACATCAACATCACAAACATTCTCTATCTCAAGAAGGTAAGTATCTGTGATAAATCTGAATTTACAATATTTGATTTAGTTTGATCTCATGAAATTTGATAGGGGTAGTCTTTTTCCATGATACACCATGTAAAGCACAGAATGATGATAGTATTGTAAGGGTAAAAGCTCTTAGTAGCATAGACTATAAAGAAATATGGGGTATGTTTGCGCACTGTATTTTGGTTATCATTCCTGCATTGAATACTCAAGGGTCTCAGGTAAAGTCATCTTGATCTCTCATCATACATATATATATATATATATATATATATATATATATATATATATAATAAATATCTCATTTGTCATTTGTTTTGTAGCATATCTGCACAGAGACATATAGATCAACCTTCTATTTTGATGTCGAGCATCAAATCACTGATCCTTATTCTAGCATTTATCTGCCTTGGTTTTTTCTGCAGCTCCACCACAGCGGCTTGTAAGTTATTATGCTCAGTACTTGTTCCCAGTATCTCAAACACACTTTACATGTTTGCTGTTACTCTTGAGAATATATGTAGACAGATTGGAATATTGCCTCAAACGCCAGTTTTCTTGACTAGTATTTTATTGTATTGTAGCGTGCTCCTCATCCTCAGTCTGTCCAGGGTCTGACGGTTTCTGTCACGTCTCTTGTGGAGTGAAAGGTTACTGTACGGGATCCTGCTCTGGAAGTAAGTGCTGCTGTACTGGTACTGCACCCGATGACTGTGACCCTGGATGTGCGGGAGCTCAGTGTGTTAACCCCTAAAGGAACCAAACATCACCCTGAAGATCTAACAGAACATCATCCTGAAGTTTTCACTGATCCACAATAGCTGCTATATCATGCTAGTACCTATTTATATCATGAATATTTAAATATTACATAGCTGATTTACTGCAATAAAAAATGATATATATCATATCATAATACATCTTATCTTAAATGCAACACAAAAAGTTCATATCTCACATCTAAGCTGGAAAATTCATCTTGTCATGGATATAGTCTCAACTTCAAAAAGCCCAACTGTAAGTTATTTAGCCTTGAGCTTGTTATTCACAAGAATCTGTTTTCTCGTCATATCTCTTGTTGTGAAGACATGAAGAAGTCAGCATCAGCTCAGCATAAGCTTACCTTTGTCTTAGTCGGATAGACCAGCCGACATGATGGGAAAACAGTATAGCATCGAATGACTGCTGAGTTTGGTTACACATAAACTCAAATTAGCCAGAACATAGAATAATGGACTCCAATTAGCGTTCCGTTACATGAAACATATGAAAGAAAATAAAGTGAATTTGAGAAGACAAAATTAAAATCACTCCCAGCAGAATTCTACTGATGACACAATATTCAGAATTGGGTATCTGCTCTCTTCAAGGAGGCTGTCTGTTAGTCTCTGATTCAAGTCCTTGGGTATTTCTGTAACGGTGCCGTCAAATGAGATTTCAGTAGACCAGGTTGCCGCCAGAGTATCACTGTAACAGCTCAGCTTAGCCTGAGAGCCAACCTTAGGGCTGCAATCTACAAATCAAAGGCCAGACTATATGGTTGATATGATATTGAAAAAATACAGCATTTTGGTATTTTTTGCAAACCCCATTATTTCTCTCTACTAAAGCCTAGTTAGAGTATCCATAATGGCTTTGTGTTCGCTAGTACTGACACCGTATATTGTGCCAAAGTTTTATCTATGTAGTGATTTACATGCAGCATAACTATGTAAACAGCATAAATATACCATCTGTTGTAATATTAGGGAACGATCAGTCACTAATTATACTTTGCGAAGCTAAATCCTACATCAAATAAAAGTTTGCACGTTGTAACAGAAATAACTAGGTTCGGTCTTAAGGTTATGATACCAGCGTTGACCGATTTGGACATTCTATATACCGTTGGAAAGCTGCTGAGCAACTGATCGCTAATAACTCATCAAAAACATGATTGTATTACATTGCGTCACTTTATCGGGGAAATGAGGCCGGAGGGGCTGTTTTTAGCAAAGTGGATGGCTGCGCTACATTGACAAACAGCCAATTTGAGGGGCTTTTTAAGGTGTTTTTTGGCATTCCGTGTGGCGCAATTCGAGGAAGAATAATACATTGTACCTTATTCTGTTGGCCTTTCCTCTTTGTGCTATGCTTAATCAAAGCGGCTTTGTATGTGAGAATTCTCAAAATAAACTTGTCTGGCCATAGTGCTGGACCTTTTGACAGCATGTTTGACGTTATTGATAATGTCGCAAAATGTATCCACCTTTGATGGTCAAACCTGATATTGATACATTTGATATACTGCTGAAATTTGTGGTGTGTGTCATTTAAACAGCGATATAGTGGAAAAAAGCAAAATAATTGGCCCTTTTTTATTCGAACTGTTCCTAATCCTTGCTTCAAATTTCGTATTTTATAATCAAATTAAAAATCCATTCATTTGCACACAGCGTGACCCCTTGACAGCAACCAGCGTGTATTGCCATTTTTTTCACATAACTACGAGGACCATTTTCAATCTAAGCCTGTGATTTATCTTCTAATGAATTGAACCTTCCTTTTGACTACAGAGCAGCTTCTTAACAAGCTCTGTATAAAATAACAGAGTCAGAATAGTAATCCGCAAAAAACGGCACCTGTTCCTAACATTGGCCTAAAAATGATATGATAATAATTGAAATGACGTCACTTGAGTTGGCATTTTGACAAACTATAATGCGTCACCCCAATAATCATGATTGTTATTTTTGTAAAATTTGGCTCCTGTCCCTAATAATTGTCGAAATATGATTCATTAATTTGTGCCATAAATGATATTATTTTATTGTGACAGGTGTCACCATGATTATTATCTATAATGAAAATTGTGTTAGATACGGCAACCAAAACTGGTGTGTTATATGTCCTATATTGAGCAGACAGCAATAAGCACTGCGTGGGCTTTCTGTTTTGATTGCTGTTTTATTCATATATCATTGAACCTGCAGAAAAACTCAAGAAATAGAAATGTATAACAGAAAATCGCTCAAATGCAATTTGACACTGTTTATGTAAATCCTGTTCCTGTTTTTAATAGTTCCCAAAAATAAAGTGATTATAATTCAAGACATTAACTGCACCAAATTTTTGTCAGGTTTAACTGTGACAAGCTTTTAACAATGATAAATGTCTTTTATGTTCTGTTTTGAGTACCATTTGTGGAAAAAATGTATTATTTTTCTGTCAAGTGTCTATTATTGCTCCTATTATTGCAATCGTCATTATCATAACCTGATCAAAAACCTCGTGGGTTGTTTTATGGCACTTCTGATCATGCCATGCAAACTCATAAAAAAATATTACTTAGCTCTTAAATACACCTGATCGCCAGCTTGATCATTTGACTCTAATTAACTGTACAGCTCTTCTTTAGCTTGTGTGATGTAACTCTAGAATAGCAGTTTTCTCTAAATGATGCAAGATTGGCCCAGCCTCTTAGCACTCTCCATACTCTGTCGATCAGTGACACAAGAGTTGCAAGTTCTATTGATGTGATTGAGTTTTATCAGATCAGTAGGGAAATTACAAAGCATCATCTTTTACAGGTTCTTCAATATTTGTTGAAGCTGAATCGCATCTTACGGCCAATATTTGATTCAAGTGTGAATTTGATTTTGGACCAGGTTTGCATGTAGCAGGATAACAACCTTGAGAGTAATTCAATACAATAGGCGTGTTGCCATATGCGGGCATGTTTCCTAGGCCACGTGAGTTTTTATTCTAGGACAGATAAACAGGACAGACAGTGCCTCCCCTAGATCTACTGGTGTGTTGCACAAATTGACTTTGAGTTTCACCCTGTCATATCAAAAGCCACAAGCTAAATATACTTCCATGCTATGCTGTATGACATATCATCATCAGGTCATGACCTGCAGATAGCTTTCACATAAACTTGTCTGGGATAATCCCTCGACGATATTGTGTGAACTACTACAGCTAATGTCCTTCTAGGAAATTTCATTTTTGTTCTCATTAACAATTTAGCATGAATTATCACAGTATTAATAATGCTCATCAAAAAACTTCGAAGCTCACTGTCGGACAGCTGGTCCAGCACCAATCTGTTGTGTTAGGGCTGTAGTTTATAAAAAATAGTGGGGGAGGCAAATTTCTGTGGCGAGTTCAAGGCATCACCAGTGAGCTCGTACCCGAGCAATTCAAACATATAATAAGGAAATTGAATTCCCAGATGAGCTGATTCTGACGATATGTTCAATTATAGTGTTCTAAGGCCACTGTATTTAACTTTCTAGGATATGGAAAAAAAGTTGGCACCTATCCTTGAAATTGACAAAGAGAAAACATGAATAACACATAAAATATCAAACTTTCATTCTTACATTATATCATATCTTTCATCTATATTCCAATATCCGTGTCATTTTAGGTTGCTATTATCTTTTTCTGTCTAACTTGATTCATTGTAAGCAAGTTTTTTTCCCGTGTAAATAGAGAAGATAAAACTATCAAATTTAGTTTCGGCAGTTCTGTTTGGTTATATCATACAAACGTACATGCTGCTGCTTATACCGAAAGGCTGTGGTAGACCGCTAGCACAGAGCAGTCTGGGTGGCCAGAACAAGTAATAAAAATCGCCTTAGCCCTTTGTCCTTCAAACCGAATATCCGCCACAAACTCCTCTGATATGTACACAGCAATTCCACCATGAAACCGAGATCTGCTGAACCAGTTTTAACCATAATATAGTTCTCATTGTAATTAAGGTATGCTTCTGAAGGAGTAGTTTTTAATAGATTTCACTATTTCGAGTGAAAAATATAGCCAAATTACCCTGTTAGGTTGTCCCATCACTAAACAAAGTATTGTTGCATGTCAACGTAATCTTCTTTGGTTGCAATTAAAATTTTTGTTCTGTATAGAAACTATCTGCTTCATTCAAAATTATCTAATTGTAAATAAGATCTGAGACAGAACCGTAACTAAAGTTCCCTTTGCTGGCAATTCTCTTTGTTGCGCATATGTTATGTTATGTTATATTTGCTGCCAAGGTCAATTGATGTGGAACATAGCTAAGACTAATCTTCAGTAGGGAGATGCCAAGATAGGCCAGAAAAATTACCTCAAACTCAAGTTAAAACAGTGGACTTTTCTAAAAACTGAAAACTAAAAAAGTCTTCAATGGCAGAAAAAGATGTCTCTGTGTGCTCAGTGTCTTTTATCAACTAATTTTATGTGAAATACATTACGAATCCTCCTCCTTACTGTCATCCTTGTTACATCATTATGAATTGGCTTCATTGCCAGTTAGATCTTTATCGCTCTGTGATTTGAATATTTTCCCTGCGATAAAAGTCTATCTGGCTTTGTTAATTGTAATTAAGGGATTAAAAAAATTAATGTATAGAAGTTTCAACTCATGGTAATTATATCATTTCATAACAAAGTCACATAGGTAAAATTTTAAAAGTATCGGGTTAAAATTTATCAAGAAACAGGCCTGTCAACCTTAGATTTGAATTTCTGCAAATTGGAAAAATTTCCAGATAGTACTTTGTCGCGCTGGGCCTGCAAATGTATATATATTCATATATATGTTACCGGATTTCGGTTCACAAATACACAGCCTCTTTTCTTTTGAGTCTATGCAACTGAAAACCACTACATTATAAATACTTTTGTCATTCTGTGCTTTACACTCTGCTTCATGAATCAATACTACCACTATCGAATTGGTTGAGATCAAATGAAATGTACCAACCAAATCAAACTTGATCAAGTCGGACTTACCACAGCAACTTACCTCCTTGACCTAGAGAATGTATGTAAATGTAATCTTAGGCAAATTTCATCATGTTTGTTTTTTCACAATCAAATTAAAACTTAATCTTTTAAATAACGGTATGACGTACATACAGTCATTCAAATTCATTATCACGTATTCAAAAGATAAAAATATCCAGGCTAATTGGAATCTAATAGATTATGCCTCGACATACGTGGGCTGATTAATGTGGCATTGTTTGATATTGGCAAGCAAATTATAAGATCAAAATTTTCTCCTTGTCAGAAATAGACTAGTTATGTAGCTAAAGCGCATGACTTGTTGGTTTTAATCGATGGTCCTCTGCCAAGTGGCTGGATTTTGCATCATCATAAATGAGAAGTGTCAAAAGAGATAGGATATTGGGATATTAGAAGTCACAAACAAATTTGAAGCGAGTTGGCGTTGGCGTCGTTATTTATTACTGATAGCGGAATTGATGATCTGTTTAAATCGCAACATTGTGATAGATGAGTGATTTTAATATACAGATCCTATGACTGATCTATGCTGTCTTTTTTGCTTGTATTTTGCCTCATCATGATTGAGGAAGGTCAATAGTCGGACAAGGTCATGGGTGAGAAAAAAAGTAAAACTATCGGCAAATTTCATTATTTGATGATGATAGAAGAACTGCAAATTGCCATTTCTGTTTAACCAAGACATGGTGATGAAATAGTTATTATAATACAGATCCTGTGGCTGATTTATTCTCTTTATCATTGTCACTAGATGTTAATTAATAAACCAAAATATAGCAGTACCATGACAATGCAAAAGTGCAGTTTTGAAAATATAAATTTATAGACGCCTGATAGACGCCTGATAGACGAGATCACGTACCAGCGTATGCTTTAGCTTAATCATCGCGATCGTTTAATGACCTCCCCAGTGTTATTATAGAATTGATGAAAGTCAATTCTCCATGATACTTCATTAGAAGAGGACGGCGACATTTCTTGTAAAAATTGTTCATGATTAATAATCAATGAAGAACCCCTCAATAATGTCATAAGTCCAGTATGTACAGTGTTAACTAATGACAGTCCTGTTGTACATGATTTTCAAATTGATAGTATTTGATAGTTTCTGCTGTTATATTTGAAATAAAATACATGGAGTTTCAACGATCAAAAAAAAATTGATGTGGCCGGGATAGGATTTTATGATGGTGAAAAGTTTCAAGTCAAGTATTGACAAAGACGAAAGAAAATAAAATTATATTTGTTGCCAGGCTTGTGAAAAACATATATATTATTATGTATATTATTAGCTTATATTTGATAGGCTTGACATTAATTATCCATTAATAATGATTTTATGGCGATAATGCAGATCATAGATCTGTCATAGAATCTGTATTATAATTATTCTTCTATCATGTGTTGACAAAAAAAGATCAATAAATGGCATATGACACTTGCTACAAAATACTTTCACTTTTCCATCCGTCCAATATCTAGTCTGACTTTTGAGCCTCCGCAATTATGATGAAGCAAAATCCAGCAAATCGTACCACAACTCAGCATAAAACGCACAATTAAAACAACACTGTCATGTGCTTCAGCTGCAGGACTAGTCTATTCTTGACCAAGACAAATATTTTGCTGTTATAATTAGCTCGCCTTATCAATTGACGTAACATCGATCAGCTCATGTTTTTGAAGTTTAGAATATTTATCATAAATAAACCTGAGCTTTTTCACGCAGAGTGATAATGAATCTGAATGGCGGCATATCGTGATTTATGAGATCAAGTTTTTATTTGATTTGATTTAAATGTTTAATTTGATCTTGAAAAAAACAAACATGATGAAACTTAAAGAGGTTGAGCAGTTCAGGTACAGCATTCATTGTAGAGAATTGTTAGTACACCTACAGACGTTTACTTATGTGGGGAGTAATATTATGGACCAAAAAAATGTTACGCGACTTTCTTTTACCAATATGCTATGCCCAAATTTACATCCAAAACATATGACATCACGGTAATTACCAAGTGGGAAATTCCACTGAGCCGTACTTAGTAGCATACAGCATGATGAATGATGACAAGTTGATTTACAATTCACTACAAAATCAATAATGAACCATGGGTTGCATAACTGTGTCATAAAATTCTACTGCCGATGATTTTGATGTGCTATTTTAGTTTCATTTTCATAATTGTCATTGAGCTGAAAGAACTTCAATTTGTGAATTCATTTTTCTGATGACTTGGAGCAACAACCAGGAGCTGCTGTGCAGTATGACGATAATGAATCGGTCCACGATAGGAACTGAAATTCAGATCCAGCATTAATTATAGAGACTCGGTAGTCCATCTACAGTGGTCAACTTGTGCGGGGAGTAATAATATGGGAACAAGAATTGTTATGCGAAGTGTTTTTTCACCAATAGACTACACAGAGCTCCCTGACCTGTCCTTATACCACAGCCCATCTACTCTCTCCCCATTCCAGTCTGCTATTTTGTGTCTGCCTTACTGATTATTGTTCTCTGTGATATTTTCCTCATAATTACGTAGTTGAATTTCACATCTCATATATACCTAGTCCTGCGCAATTCCTTCAGATGTGCCACTGAGAGATTTTTCGGACCAGTGGTCTCGTGCGGTCCGTCCATGTGTCTATCTCTACTGCACGTGAATGGGTTTTTACTACCAACTTACTGGTCCTTAAACATCTAGCGCATTGTTACCCCTCTAACCCGATTAACCCCGAACACTATGCTTTGAGATTCGAAACTCTCCTGCTGTAATCAGGGCCTTTTTCACGTACTTCACTGTGATCTAGTTGTGAGTAATGGAATTCCGGCCGCTATAAACTTTCCAAAAAAACTGTATCTTTAATTCTGCCAACTTTCTTTTGACATTTAGCTACATTGAGCCATATTTAATAGCGTAAAGCATGATGATAAATGATATATTGATTCATAATTCATTAGTAAATCAATATCATGCAGTGCACCTGCTTTGACAGACATTGTGCCGCTGTAATTTAACTATAAACTGAACTGAAGATTATTGTATTCCTACACTTTTTGACATCTAATCTTCTTTTAAAAAAGAAAATTAGGTTAAACTACATCAGCAGAGTCAAATATGGTTGAGGAGTGTGTAGCTATAATGATTTTCCAAAATACTAAATATCGCTAAATGTAAATCAGTCATTATTGATTGATAGGGAATTGTTTATGTGAGTCCTACTTATGACATCATATTCTTGCCTATAAATGTAAACAAATTGTTATGATGTATTTGGCGCCGAATTGGAGCACATGTACGTAATAAGAATCGGGTGATCTATCAACCTGGATAGGGAGGGGAGAAAGTGAATCTGACCCGTACTCCATCTTTAAGCCTTTGATAACATGCATCATTATGATACCTTAAATAGAATACCAACCAGTGACGTTTTGACACGTTAACACCAGTTTTCACTGTTATTTACTATAAAAGCTCAAGACTCTGCAGACATCAACATTACAAACATTCTCTATCTCAAGAAGGTAAGTGTCTGTAATAAATCTGAATTTACAATATTTGATTTTGTTTGATCTCATGAAATTTGATAGGGGTAGTCTTTTTCCATGATACACCATGTAAAGCATAGAATTATGATAGTATTGTAAGGGTACAAGCTCTTAGTAGCATAGACTATAAAGAAATATGGGATGTGTTTGTGCACTGTGTTTTGGTTATCATTCCTGCATTGAACACTCAAGGGTCTCAGGTAAAGTCATCATGATCTCTCATCATACATATATATATATATATATATATAATAAAAATCTCATTGGTCTTTTGATTCGTAGCATATCTGCAAAGAGACATATAGATCATCCTTCTATCACGATGTCGAGCATCAAATCACTGATCCTTAGTATAGCATTTATCTGCCTTGGTTTGTTCTGTAGCTCCACCACAGCGGCTTGTAAGTTATTATGCTCAGTACTTGTTCCCAATATCTCAAACACACTTTACATGTTTGCTGTTACTCTTGAGAATATATGTAGACAGATTGGAATATTGCCTCAAACGCCAGTTTTCTTGACTAGTATTTTATTGTATTGTAGCGTGCTCCTCATCCTCAGTCTGTCCAGGGTCTGACGGTTTCTGTCACGTCTCTTGTGGCGTGAAAGGTTACTGTACGGGATCCTGCTCTGGAAGTAAGTGCTGCTGTACTGGTACTGCACCCGATGACTGTGACTCTGGATGTGCGGGAGCTCAGTGTGTTAACCCCTAAAGGAACCAAACATCACCCTGAAGATCTAACAGAACATCATCCTGAAGTTTTCACAGATCCACAATAGCTGCTATATCATGCTAGTACATATTTATATCATGAATATTTAAATATTACATAGCTGATTTACTGCAATAAAAAAATGATATATATCATATCATAATAAATCTTATCTTAAATGCAACACAAAAAATTCATATCTCACATCTAAGCTGGAAAATTCATCTTGTCATGGTTATAGTCTCAACTTCAAAAAGCCTAACTGTAAGATGATAGAACAGAAAATCTGTCTCCTGAGTAGAATGATACAACACAAATTATCATCTCCTTATTATATAAGAGCAGATAACTCTCTTACAAACAAGATGGAACTTTGATCTCTTAATATTACGATATTTATCTGCATTGTTTCCCTGGTTGTCTTATAGTCATGTGACCACAATACAAGCTCAGCTTAGCTAACTTGATTCTGATATTAGTACTGTTGTACCATGATGCACCCGTTCACAGTTTTCAGCTGCTGTGTATACCAAATATACAAAAAAAAGCAATCTGTTGGCCACAGGTATCCTTCATGTAATATTGGGAAGTTAACCGAGACAACCCTAAGACCCCTCTTTGAAATATATCATGAAACTATTGTAATTGTAATAGACCCAATTCTGGGAATAGAATGACTATCATGAATGCAAGTATATCAGCACCGCTGGCATTATAACAAACAATTTTCCTTCAAAAACGCTTAATCATATTTTTGTGTAAAAGTGGCCTTTTCAATTTTTCTATTGTCTGAAATCAATTCATCAAATTACCATCAGTTTTGACATTTATCTTAACAGTCTAACAAAGTTGTCTTCTAAATATCCGGAGGAAGACAACTGCTAGTCTCAGTTATCTGAAAATTCAAAAGCAAGGCAAAAGGAAAAACCAGACTTCCTGGTTTACACAAGTTGTTAATATTTCACTACTTATTGAGCCAAACGCTTCAATAAGAGAACGCTCTTCTTTCTATTATTGAACACTTAGTTTAATAAATAGTTTCTCTTATCAATGTATATATTACAACTCAGTAATAAAGTAATTGTAATGTCAGGCTGGTAAGGTGGGCTTTTGGTTTTACGCCGTTAGTAAATACTAATTTTCTCAGGTTCCTAGCAGGGGTAATATCTAAAAATACAATGTAATAATAAGCGTTAAATTCTATGGTCAATTAATACTATTCAACCATAGTTACTCGAGATAGTTTAACTTAGGGAATTCCCTCCTCAATATTACAAAGGAACTTCACGGGGAAACCCTATTGTAACTTCTTTATTATGACGTGGTTAGGAAAGTTTACAAGAATGCGACAAATTATGTATGACCTGTCTATGTTTATGTCTACACACTATGTTAATAAACCAGATTAATATCTCAATTAGTCTATTATGTCAATAATCAAGTGCTTTGTTTTACAAAAGGCAACCCAAAAATAGACTTCGTTCTACCGTTCACAGTAAAAAGGCTACTTGATAGAACTAGGACTATCCTTACCCTGACTTGCGGGGGGGGGGGGGAGGGAAATGATACTTCAAAGAATTAGCTTTACTATTACATAACATATAATTTGATAGTCTACTTATGATAACAAAACTAAATTTCAGCCTTATAAATAATCACTTTCAATTACATCAAAGGATGAATTTGATTCAAGCGCTCCAATAGTTATGTTAACTTATTAAACTATTTGACCCAAGCGAAGCAGTCTCACTTGCCAAAATAAACTGCTTTACGCCCCACTTTAGGTATGCCAATAAATACCCTGAAGTGCCACCTGCCCGGCTAGAAAATATTAGCCTCTTGCGAATTTTGAATTTATTGAAAACAAAATCAGATGACACTTTAACTTCATAAAATTTGAGATATAAATAAATCTTCAAGGTCTTAAAAATAATTGCCTTGCAAAATAATACGGTACTTGCTATATTCTAGTAAAGTCTGTAATTCTTCTTTCTGAATGCTCCTGTCACTATGTCTTCAAACTCGTAATCTTGAACTCTGAAATTTCTCTTTGTGTACGTCTCTGTCACCGTGGCTTCAACTCGAAATCCTGAACTCTGTAATTCCTCTTTGTGTACGTCTCTGTCACCGTGTCTTCAACTCGTAATCTTGAACTCTGTAATTCCTCCTTGTGTACGTCTCTGTCACCGTGTCTTCAACTCGTAATCTTGAACTCTGCAATTCCTCTTTGTGTACGTCTCTGTCACCGTGTCCTCAACTCGTGATCCTGAACTCTGTATTTCGCCTTAATAATCTCTTACCACCAATGTCTAAAATCCTACTCCTGTGACAAACCCTTGCTGCCAAAGTCTAAAATGCTACTCCTCTGACAAGCCCTTGCTGCCAAAGTCTAAAATACTACTCCTCGGACAAACCCTTGCTTCCAAAGTCTAAAATGCTACTCCAAACTTACTACGGTTGGCCCTGCCTTATATAGGGTGTTAGGATTGTTGAGTTGCCACGTTGCAATAATGTTGAGGTGGCGCAAAAAAAATTCCTTTTGCTGATAAGTAGAACATTTGCTAGGGTCGATATTTTGCAATGATGCTGACTGTTTGTTGACTATACATGACTCATAAACCCAAGATTAATTATAAAACATATGACGAATATTGGTTAGCACATGGCATCGCTATGTATGCCATTTTTTTGATAATAAATAATTATTAAACATAAAAATGATCTTACTCCTATTCTGAAGTTTCCAGTATGTATAAGTTATGTTAATCATAGAATTTATAATAATTCTTCAGCCATCAGTTTTTCTAATGCTGCTTTCCATGACCAGATAAATAGTCAATTGTGGTAATGTAATTAACTAGACACAACAATTGAACATGAATAGTGTAGTGGCTAATAAAATGGGGGGGGGGGGAAGAATCGCATTGATTAAAAGGTTACTGTTGCAATAAACCTTGTTGAACACTACTTTTTACACTACGTTTTACACATTACTAACCAATTATCTTCCTAATTATATCTTTGTGTCATAATAATTAAACTGAAGCTAAGTCAAACATCCTTCAATTATTATTAGCACGCCAAGGATTTAGTGCTTGATATAATGATCAGTTATGCATTAATGATCGGCTCCTTTGTGCTACACTTTTGCATTGTACGGCAGATTATTTAAGATAGTACAATAAGTAACATATTGCTAGCTCAGCAGACCAAGGCTAAATAAATTAAACATCTCTGAGTAAGCCATTGAATAACACAAGCATGCTATCAGCGCGTGCACAGTTTATAAAACCTTAATTTGCACTGTGCCATCCACAATAACCATAATTCAATTGATAAATACAGGGCCTATAAGGCTGCTGCTTACCTACACTAATTAAATATCAGTATAATAACTATGGTATTTGTCAGGAGTTACAAAAATGCTCCTGACAACCTGATATAAGTAACATCAACTGATATTGATGACTGTTTGTTCCCAAGAAATTTTATTGTTGTGAGAAACAAGCTGGTGTACATACTGGTACATAGCCCAGGTTCTAGTTACGAGGTTAGGGGAGAAAAATGTCAATAAAATGTTTTATTCGTATATTTACGGTTTGTATTTGTAATCCACTCCTGCACTCGGATGGTGATTAAGATGCTAAAGAAAATAAATCAGCTGGTGACCGCAAGACATTAGTCTGCCAATCAACCTTATTCATTAATTGATGCATCAACTTATAGTTGTGCAAAAATCAAACAACAATCAAATTCAACAATCAAACAAATTCAACAAACAAATTCAAACAACAATCAAATTCAAACAACAAATCAAACAACAATCAAATTCAACAATCAAACAAATTCAACAAACAAATTCAACAATCAAACAGCATCAGCACAACACTGGGCTAACTATAATCATCAGCAACTTAATCTGCCATCAACTTCCTCAACGAACAACAACGATCGAACCAGCATGAGAACACAACCCCCAAAATAACAAAAAATAGACAACAGTTTCCCCCCTATAGACAATCTTGTCATAGATAATGATGTATTGTGTGAGAATACTGTAGACCGTATGTATGCAAGATTTAATGACACCTATAGTTCATTAATCAAAACACTTGTCATCACCAAGAAAAGATTTGTAAAAACTGCTCAACTGCCCAAATGGTTAGATGATGAGGTAAAATCACACATGCATGTGCGTGATAGATTGAAGAGAGAGGGCAAATGGAAAGAATACAAAATTCAACGCAATTATGTTACAAATTTGATTAAGAAGAAGAAAAAATCGGTTATTTCAGATATAATTAAAAATAACAAAAATAACACCAAACCTGTTTGGGAAGCTTTAAGAATCAATCAAACTAAAATTTCACCGATGGTCAATATCGGTGGTTTATCCCCTGATGAATTGAACAGACACTTTACATCGATTGCAAAATCCATAACCAAAGACATCCCTGATTCCCATGAATATAACATGATTAGACCAGTGACAACCCAAACGTTTTCTCAATCGACTCGCTTTACTCCAGAAATTTGTTTCAAATATTTAAAAAACATTTCTGACAATAAAGCAACTGGTCATGATGGTATATCTGTTAAGGTTTTGAAGAAAACATGGCTTACATATGCGACATTGTAACTGACTTGTTCAATAGAGCTTTAATAGAGGGTGTATTTCCTTCACAGTGGAAAACCGCAAGAGTAATTCCTATTCATAAGGGTGGAGATATCAAAGATCCATCTAATTATCGCCCTATATCAATACTTCCTGTGCTATCTAAGATTTTTGAGAAACATGTGATTTCCCAAATTCAAAAATATCTCACCACAAACAAACTTCTTCACAAATTACAATGCGGATTTGGAGAAGGTTATTCCTGTGTCGATTCCCTACATAAACTCTTTTCTGACTGTTTGTCAGCAAGATCAGATGGTCACTTTGTTGCTATGATGTTTTTGGATTTCAAAAAAGCTTTTGACTGCGTCGACCATAAAATTCTTCTGAAAAAATTGACAATGTACGGTATAACAGGCAAACTGCACTCTCTCATAAAATCTTTCCTAACAGATAGGACACAATTTGTAGCTATACAACAAGTTGCAAAAAGTTCAAAAATTCTTCCAATAGACATTGGTGTCCCCCAAGGCTCAATTCTGGCACCAAGTTTATTCCTCATATACGTCAATGATCTTTCATCCTACACATTACATTCCAAGGCATTTGCCTACGCTGATGATACAGTTTTTGTATCAAAATCTGACAACTTTGATACACTTAATGATTTATGTGATACTGATCTACACTTGATAGAAAGTGGGTGTAGGAATAATAGGATGTTGATAAACATGAAAAAATCTCACTATATGCTTGTACAACCCTCTCATAGAGCCACATCTCTAGATTTAGATCTAAAAATTAACCATAAAAGACTAAACCGAAATGCCAATACCAAACTCCTTGGTTTTACTTTGAAAGACTCATTGACATGGGACGATCATGTAAACCAGATTTGCATAAAATAAACAAGTTTGGCATTATCCCAGAAAGAATATACTTGCTCCAAAAGAGGGCTTTCCGCGTTATAGCAAATGTCAGCCACATACCATATCATCTAATACATACAAGAGATTTACATACATCTCTTGGTCTGATTCCTTTTCCTCTCCTTGCTGGTCATTTCACCTGTATTTTTGGTTTTCAAATTTTGCATTTGATTGCACCTGACTTTCTTTTGGAAGGCTTTATTCCAGCTAGCTCTCAAACCTTTTTTTAGAGACAGATACCTATTACATTTTCACACTGATCAATTAAGACAAAAAATCACTACAACTTTTAACTCTTTACCAATTCAGATACGCTCAGCAACCAAACTCACTCATTTTAAACAACAACTATCAAAGCACTTTATATCCTATTAATTCTTGTAACTCGAGTATTTTTTCTTTTTCTCTCCGCTTAAGTTTTTTTCTTTTTTGTTCTGTCACTGCATGAAAACATTCCTAAAGATGATGTAGAATGACAATAAAAGTATATATATATATATATATATATATATATATATATATATATAGTGGCCCTGGCCCGAACAATAATTTATCAATAATGCTGACATCAAAACTGCCAGGTGCACAGATTTTACTGCATAAAATTACAGACACCCTGGTCTCAAACAATAGATAATCAATCACACTCTACATTAAAAAAATTCACTGCCAGACATCAAAAGGTTCAACAGAAAATTAAATTGGCCTCTGCCCTAAACAATACTCCATAAATTGACTGTGTATCGTGGTAGGATTTCAAATTTTACACTGTTATGATCTAATATAAATTTTACGCTGGTTCTGCAGCAGATGCAAATCTTCAACCGCTGTGGAAATCACCATTGCCAGCGTCGTCGCCAATGCCTTAGATACCCTTTGAGTGGCAGCAGGTGACTCTGATTTCCTATCTATGTTTGTGTACTATTTTGATAGCCTATTAACACATCCCTAATTTGATCCCTCATTTAGGCTACAGTATGGTAATGTGAATTGATTGAGACTCAAGACTTGAAGATTCCAAGTAAGAGCCGATCTGATGGGTCTGATGTAAGACCTGGCCTCCAAAACATTTAGAGGTAGATAAATAACAAACAAAAGTTCCCAAATGAGCTAAGACATCTTTCTTATTTTTAGGTTGCATCATTTACATTTATGGGCCAGAGTAAAATGTTTGGAATTCAATTTGGCATTGCAGGAATACAGGACATATAAATACTATGCACCTCGTAAATTTTAGATTCCATTCAGGTTAATCTGGGTACAATAAGAGTCAGAAAGTTTCTGAGCCTCTTTCACAAATAGTAAGAGCGGCATACATTCCAACCTTTCGACCTGTCCAACTTTATATAGGTGCAGCCATCATGGTTTTATTTCGGTGACATTCATTTCACATGAACAGACTTAAACCACTGCTGCCACAGCTAGTCTTCAAATTGCACTCCCACCATGGCTGTATAAATTCACAAGACCTAGTCAGAGCTAGAATGACAACACCTCTTGTGTTGTTATATCTTTGGTAGCTTTCCAGCAACTTACAATACACCCCTTCTAAAGATTGCTTGTGTATTTTAATGAATGATCTAGCTAAATTGTGTAGATTAAAGTTGTTATGAAACATGAATTGAAGAAGTCCTTTCTTTTTCAATCCAAATAAAGATTCATTGACACATATTTCAATGTGATATAAAATTATTACAGTTGAAGACTATAATTTATCACCATTGAATTAGAAATTCTTTTCCAACAATGACATTAAAATACTGTGATATTTGACGTTGGTACTGCCAAAATTAGTCTGACATGTGGCAGATTTACTATTTAAACTATAATTGTTGGTATTGGTGTCACTTTAGAAACATAATGACCATTACTGCACTCATAGTTGGAGGATATGCAAGGTCATAACAAACACAGCAGCAGACTGATATAAGTGATATTGCAAAATGTTTTAAGGTTTTTTTGTAAACTCCATCAAGCACCATCTAACTCCATCATCCCTGAGAGCATACATCGGATGAAAGAATAATCATAGGTCCTTTGTTAGCTTCATATTAAGGGGAAAAAGAGGCCCACTTTGGCAAACAGGCTTGAAGTTAGCGCTAGACTGACATAGATATATATGATATCACGATCATGAATGGTATGTACATGACTTACACCTTTTAACTACAGAGCACCTTGCTAACAAGCTCTGTATAAAATAACAGAGTCAGAATAGTAATCTGCGAAAAACGGCACCTGTTCGTAACATTGGCCTAAAAATAATATGATAATAATTAAAATGACCTCAATTGAGTTGGCATTTTGACAAACTATAACGGTAACCCAAATAATCATGATTGTTATTTTTGTAAAATTTGGCTCCTGTCCCTAATAATTGCCCAAATATGATTCATATCATTTATGGCACAAATTTCATTTTGACAGGTGTCACCATGATTATTATCTATAATGAAAATTGTGTTAGATACGGCAACCAGAACTGATGTGTTATATGTCCTATTTTGAGCTGACGGGCGTAGGCTTTCTGTTGTTGATTGCTGCTTTATTCATATGGCTCCCAAAAATAAAGGGATTATAATTCAAGACGTTAACTGCACTTAATTTTTGTCTGGTTTAACCGTGACAAGCTTTTAACAGATGATAATAATGTCTTTAATGTTCTGTTTTGAGTACCATTTGTGGAAAAAAATATATTATTATTCTGTCAAGTGTCTATTATTGCTCCTATTATTGCAATCGCCATCATCATAACCTGATCAAAAACGTTGTTGGTTGTTTAATGGCACTTCTGATCATGCCACGCACACTCATAAAAAAATATTACTTAGCTCTTAAATACACCTGATTGCCAGCCTGATCATTTGACTCTAATTAAATGTACAGCTCTTCTTTAGCTTGTGTGATGTAACTCTAGAATAGCAGTTTTCTCTAAATGATGCAAGATTGGCCCAGCCTCTTAGCACTCTCCATACTTTTAGACCACATGAGTTTTTTTTCTAGGACAGATAGACAGGACAGACAGTACCTCCCCTAGATCTACAGGTATGTTGCACAAAACGACTTTGATTTTTACCATGTCATATCAAAATCCGCAAGCTAAATATACTTTCATGCCATGCTGTATGACATATCATCATCAGGCCATGACCTGCAGATAGCTTTCACATAAACCTGCCTGGGATAATCCCTCGACGATATTGTGTGAACTACTACAGCTAATGACCTTCTAGGAAATTTCATAGATTTGTTCTCATTAACAATTAAGCATTAATTATCACAGTATTAAGATAAATACTCATCATAAAACTTCGGAGCTCACTGTCGGACAGCTGGTCCAGCACCAATCTGTTGTGTTAGGGCTGTAGTTTATAAAAAATGGTAGGGGAGGCAAATGTCTGGGGCGAGTTCAAGGCAACACCGGTGAGCTCCTACCCGAGCAATTCAATCATATAATAAGGAAATTGAAATCATTTGTAGGTTTCATTTCACCTCCAGACCGGTCCGACCAAGCAGGGAAAAAAAAGAAGAAAAGAGAAACAAACTATACTGTCATTGGTCGCATTTTATTGCCATTTTGCTATGTACTATTCAGCCTATTTAAAGTTGGGTTCATTTACTTATAAATACACTGTTTGAAAGAATTGCGTTTGACATCAGTGTTGATAGTGTCTTTGATGTCGCCTATCCTCGTGTGATGGTGGGAATGTGACACAGCAACCATTTCCTCATTAACTGCAGCTGTACCGGTGGTGTTTTTGAAATATAACTTTCAGTCAGCACCCTTCCTTCTTTCAAACAATGTTTGCCATCCGACTTCAGCCATATGGGCACTGATATGGTCACTGCGTCTTTTTTTATATGCACATCTAAAGGTTTTTCTGTTTATGGCCTCCATGACATCTATATGCTTACCCAAATGAGGCGACCAACCATGAGAGGCATACTCTAAGATTGGTGTGCAAATAGTTTTAAATGATACTGTTTTAGTCTTAGTTTTAGCTTTTTTTATGTTACGCATAAGCATATCAAGCGTTCTTGTGGCTTTCTTGCAAATCTCTCTTAAGTGCTTGTCAAAAGAGAGGTGTGCATCTATGTGGACACCTAGGTATTTTACAGAAGAGACGTGTGATTATTGTGTAGCATTTAAGCTGTAGGTTTGGGAAGGATTGTTGATGATGGCCTGTGTCTGCTTCTCGACTCTCATAAATTCACACTGTGAGACAAGCTTAATTAAAGCACATCTGCCAGGTGTCGGCCCATTCTGCAAGGTTATCTAGATCAGTCTGTAAGTCGATTTCATCCGCTTGTGGGTTGAAAGTTGTAAGTTGAACTTGCCAACAATGACTTGTCTGCACGATGACTCATTTTTACACCATGTGATGAAGTCATCAACATTCAACATACAGTAAGATCAAATGGAAAGCCTCCAACACTAGCAGCAAATGATAACAATTCACCTGTTACAGCAGGTAAGACTTGGGTGACAACAATGTACGAGGAGTCAAGAACGCCAATTAGCACACCACCTCCATGTCCTACAGAACCTGTGCGGTCTAACCTATAGAGAGTGTAATTCATACATATTTCTTTATCAGTAATACATGGGATCAATTTGGTTTCAGTTAGTGCAAAGATATCAGGTTTGTGCTGGTTTAGGGCAACTTTCCACTGATACCATTGCAATTCCAGTTCATTATTTTAATTAAGTGCTTGTTATTCATTATCTGCCTTCTTCATACCTATGTAGTCAGAAAATATGTATTTATATTAGTTATTAGGATGATTCACTTTGAACAGTGGCATTCTTTGCAGCTGTAGTTATTGGTTCACAATTATTATCAATATTGCACCAAGTTTGGTTATCACTGGTGGACGTTGCAGTTCACCACTACGAACTCTATATTTATTATCTGGAAATTCTTCAGCTAGTGACCTCCTTGCACGCCTCATGATGAACTCTCTCCCTTGTTCGTCTTTGGTGAGGTCCAGCGTGGCAAACATTCCTTCTTTGTTTGGCGAATTCAGACTTTTAAACTTACAAAGGAAATCTATTATCATAACCTCAGTGTGAATTTGAATTTTGACTGGTCTGGATTTTGATTGGCCCTCATTTTGTTTCAGCGAACCAAGCCTATAGATCATAGTGGTGGAATTAGGGTGAAATTCGAGATAATTCAATAGATTACATACATCCTTGTTGGTGTCAACCTTTTTCTAAAAGGTTTTGCAATATAGCTGATTGTTTGCGCTCTAGTTTCTCTCTGGTGAGAGATTCCTGTTTAGCCCTTTCATCAAGAAATTTTGCAATGGCCTTGATTTCAGAACTATCTTCCTTAGATTCCCCTGTAACTTGAGCATATGTTTTTGTCATTTTGTGGCTCTCTGTTACAATTTTTGTCAATGCATCTAGTTTTGTTTCAAGTTGAGCTAAGGAGGGTTTAACTCCTGGTCCATAAAAATAGTCAGGCAGCTTCGGTTGACACTTAGGGCAGTACCATAGGAGTCCTGTCCTATTTATCATTTTAGTAAATTCTGACACAGTAGTAATGTCCGCCCAGTCTGGTAAGCTTGTAGTGTGGGTTGACAGATAACAGCAGCTACATTTCTTGCCAATGGCTCTGGTACATTTCTGACAATTGTTTGGGTTTGTTTGGATAGGTGTTATGCCAGGGCGGCTAGGGCTTGCCAGTGGGCTGCGGGTTCTCATTGGGCTGGGCATCACAACCTAAAGAAAGTGGTCTCACAACCCCACACTAAAAGTCACTAGTGCGGACTAGGACCCAACCAGCAAAGAGCAAGACTGTATGCTTTAAAAAAACAAAAATGAATATGTTTGCTCTATAAAGGAAAAAAGAGATTTAGAGCAGAGCTAGCAAAGCAGAAGAAACCAAAGGCAAAAGAAGCAATTGAAATATCCTGGAAAAACTGGAGAACTGAACCACAGTAAGGAGGATTATAGTAAATGTACCACCCTGAATGAAAAATGAAAATGTTTGCTCTATAAAAGGAAAAGAAACTTGGAGCAGAACAGAACCGTTGCTCCTCGAGCTGGAAAAACTGCAGAACTGAACCACAGTGAAGAGGATTATAGTAAATGTGCCACCCTAAATGAAAAATAAAAATGTTTGCTCTATAAAAGGAAAAGAAACTTAAAACCGAACCGTAGCTCCTAGAGCTCAGCCCAACAAAGAAAGAAGATAATAGTAACAACCTCAAACATTGCAGCGTAAAGCAAAGGCAAAAGAAGCAGAGAAACAAGTTTCAAATATCCTGGAAAACTGCAGAACAGAAATGTGCCACAGTAAAGAGGAATATATTTGGTTATGTATCACCCTGGAATATTATACTGCGCAAATTTGATCTACACTGTTAAATCGAAGCAAATAATTATTTAAAGTGGCATACAACCCTGGCACCACTAGTTATGAATCCACTTGCAATTTACTTTCACAGATAGGCAGCATACTCAACAATGAAAATCCTAGGTATAAGCTCCGGTTCTGCACCGCAGGGCAGACAGCAGCCCCTAAACCCCTATGGCTTCAAAAAAACTGAATTTAATTGGGAAGCTACGTTTTGTTTATAATCTCATAGAAAAGCGTAATTTCTTTTTATTGAAGGCAAAAACATTGTTTTTGTAGATGATTTTTCAATTGACATGCCTGTTTATGTATTAGATTAAAACAAACGAAAGATAGCTGCTTTAATTCCAGAAACAAATAATTTTCTACATCAACATTTTCCAGCAATACATTTATTTTGAGAGTATTAACACTTGGCCAATCATATTGGGTATGCCTGATACTGAAACAAAATGGTGGAAGAGAGTTTGCTATTAAAATAATTAAAATTTTCTAATTTAATATTTGTTTCTAACATGCAATTTTAGAAAGAGTAAATCATTATGCATCAAATATCAAAATATAACTTTTATGGTTGTCTGCTTATTTAAGTCTGCACAGTGTTTCTGAAGTTAATTGAGGCTATAGCCCTCCTGTAGCAGGATGTAAATAATAAATGTCAATACAGAATAAATGGTAGTCTACAATAAATGAAGTTTCAAATTAAGTGAGAATATTTAGACAAAATGGCGGGAAAATATTATAACGCAGTGATACTGAAGTTTAACAAACCTAAAGCCCCCCATACTAAGGGGAGTTAAGAGTAAGTGAGGATGTAAATGATCAAGTCAATTCAGTATCAATGATATTCTACAATTTATTTGACAAAGATTGAAGTCTAAATTCAATGTAAACACAGCAATGGGGAGTGCGATTAAGAAACATGTCCGTTCAGTCTGAGAGCTAACTACTATCTTGCCTATTGTTTGTTTTAGAAAATGAAGCTTCTATACTGTCTAACTGCTGCTCTAATGATGCTAGTAGGACTGAGCAATGCAGATTGCAGAGGGTGCAAACGGTATGAGGATTTCAGAAACATCGACGGAGTAGATCAATGTTGGCCAGAGATACTGGCCTATTACCGGCACAAAAAGAAATTGGCGATGAATATATCAAGAAATTTTAATATTACCACAATCATTTGTTTCTGATACTCTCATTCAGAATCTTAATAAACGCTGTTTGCAGCTTATGTTATGAATTTCCCCAAAATTTAGTTGAATTTATTCTCCTTGCAGAATACTATACATCAGTGTAGGCCATTTGCAACAGTTAAAAAGTCTCCTGCGTTTCCTGAGTAGCTGCTAATCTAATCTGCTATTTAGGACTCCTTACTGTGCATACGGTGTAATGTACTTTCAATCCATTTTTAAAATATTAATAATAATTATTATGATTTTCCTAAGCTACGAGCTAAATTTACTATTCAACTTCACACTTTGAATAATGATACTAGTATTCTAGACTGGGAGTCTATTTGTGACACTCAAAGAGGGTATCACTCTCTAGGGAGCAATAAAAAAATGGTTTACTTGTTGAATAACCTTTGTATGGCTCATGCCAGCAATCAGATCCAAAGTATGGTCTTGATAAAAAATTCAATTACAAATAACCTGCAATATGCATAAATTTAGTCGTGATTTCTCTCAAGCAATATAATTATCTCATTTGAACCACTTAAGATCACTGCTTCCAGAGAGGTGAGAAAATCAAGACGAAAAGGGTTTGTTCAGCACATATTGAATCAAGTTGACCTGTTTTTGGATTTCTTGATTGTAATATCCATTTCTGAATATCGCAAGTTGTGCTTCTACTGCTTCTTTTAAAACTTCATACGGAATGAGAAAAAAAGAACAGGCATAGTATTTATGATATTGGGACCACATAGAAAATTGAAAAAAACATGGATTAAGAAGCATTTGAGATAAAGGGGTTAATAGAGTTGACATTAAGTAAACGAACCATTTAAAGCGATGAAGCTGCTTTATAACCATTCAACATAAAGCCATCACCAAGCCGTATCAGTTTCAAAGTAAGGTTAGCAGCATTCAAATTGATCCTGCTTCCACCGAAATATCCCAAGCATTATCAACTCTAAGAATGGAATGGGCTGATGCATACTGTTCACGCACACAACCTATAACCTCAAAATATAAGTCTCAGTCAATAAAGATATCAATGTACCCGCCTCGTATTCAATTGGGTTTTATCGGTTGATTTTCATTTCATGATTGACAGATCTATGTAGAGCCTTTAATTTTCGCCAAGTGCCTAGTCACTAGTGTCATTATTTAGCAATCAATATCCTAGTATGCTTTCAAAATCCTACAATCAAGATGGGACAAAATACAAAAAAATACTATTTTTATCAAACACTTTGGAAGATTGTGAGGACTGTATCGGTATGGTTTGGCACATAGGGATTATAAATGCTGTAATTTGAACTTAAAATTTTGGTAAAAACAACTATGATGATGTCATGCATTCATGTGTGATGTGAACAGTCATTTTATTTATAATTGGTTACCCCGAAAAAGGTCCTTGTCCTTGACTTTGGTTTGGTTTGGTTTGGTTTCTATTTCATCAAACAAGTTAAGATATAGTAAACTAAAATATATAAAGTGGTGATGAGGCCTACATAGCAATAGCTTTGACAATGTCACAGCTAGTCGAGGCGCAAGGCCAAATTGCCATACGAGACGCAGCAATGGAAATCAATTAAATTACGATAAAGAAAGGTCCAACCTTAAAGCCAAGAGGTGGCACTTGAGAGCCGTTTTAAAGGCGGCCTGACTCTTCACTGATTTCAGGTTGTCAGGCAGCTTGTTCCACGGTGCTGCCATTTGATATGAGACCCTTCGTTGCCCAGATAATGGCTCGGTGGGAAAGTGTCCAGGTGGGAAAACAGCAGAGTGGGAAAGGGGAAGGTGGGAAAATGGCTTGGTTGGAAAATTACATTGGGGCGGATTCATCCTCAGGTCATGTCCAAATGATTATGTAATTGTGTTGTACACAATAGAATATTTTGCTCTGCTTTGAAGTCTTGTATACAGAGGCAACTGATATACCAGTTTCAATGGCAGAAAATCTGGACCTGTTACAATTCAGTCTCTCTAATCTTCAATATAGCAGAGTCAAGATCATTTATGATGGATTTTCCTATTTATCAAATACTGGATGGTGGAGGAATATGAAGGCGATCACTTTTAGATTGCATTTCTTGTATGCCATACCCTTGTAGTCATTCTCACCAACCAATCTTTAGAGTGAGAGAATTACTCTGTGAAAGATGCACCACCTCATAAGTGTCACATTGTGGTCAATGGTTCCATTGACAACTGGTTCTACCACAGATGTAACACATGATCACAACAATGAATTGAGATCTCCTTTTATTTGGCTTTCAACTAATATTTCTAAAAATTACTATGTGGTCTTCAAATGGCAATCCCACTATGGCTTTATGGAAACACAAGACCTTATCAGAGCTAGCATGACAACACCTCTTGTAATGTAATATCTTGGGCAGTTTTGATGCCCTCTCCTCATAATGTTTGGTTAATCATGTTAATGATTGATCTAACTAAATGGCGTTGAGTAAAGTTGTTATGAAATATGAATTGAAGAAGTGCTTTCTTTTTCAATTCAGAAAAAGATTCATTGACACATATTTAGATGTGATATAAAATTATTACAGTTGAAGACCACAATTTATCACCATTTAATAAGAAACTCTTTTCTAACAATGACATTAAAATACTGTGATATTTGACGTTGGTACTGCCAGAATTAGTCTGACATGTGGCAGATTTAATATCTAAACTATAATTGTTGGTATTGGTGTCACTTTAATTATCATGACCGCCTTAAAAGACCCATGGAGTAATAGGGACAAGCAAAAACTGACAACCGTTGGACTGGTAGTTAACATTACCAAGAGTTGAAATAGAACCCTAAGGCATATATTAGTAGCATTTTCACCCACAATGCTACTTATATGATCATTAACTGTTAGGAATAGATGCCAAGTTTTTAAATTCATTCTTCATTCACTTACATCAACCTGGTTTAAAAGCTTCCCTGGAGTTTATGATCCAGGAATCAAACCGATGTTCAATAACCGGAACTTTCATTTTTTGTTCACAGCTTTCTCATCACACCAAAAGAAGTTAAAGATTCAACTTCTAAAAGTTCAGTTAAGATTTCTAACACAGTACAAATGAATGGAAATCTCCCATACGCAGTTTTAACAAACCATCTGTAGGAATTGATCAAATCGATAGCGGCAATGACAGTACGAATCTATGTTATACATTTTCTAGGTTCACAGATGTTTGTTGGCAACAAAAGCTCACATCATGCACCATTTCAGAACGAATGGCAATATAATTGTGTTGCCTTAAAAGTTACGAAAATAACAGTGCATGTTATGGTCAGCCAGTTCCTCCCGATAAGATTATCTTTGGGAGAAATTACTGATGGTGGTGAGAGCTCTGAAAATGCGAGAATGTTTCTCCAACACCACCAGTATGATGTCATTGAGGACTATTTCTGATTTACTGACGCTGCTAACAAGCAGTGGTCACATGTTATGGTAATGGTTCTTGCATGTAAAGCTATCTTTGGTTAAATCCTTAATTGGCACTATGTTAATTTAGAAAGCATATTGCAGAATGCGTACCCAGAACCGCGCTGCAATTATTACCCATGTAAATCGAAACGCTGATATTTGTGTAATATTTATGTGATATAAAATTATTACAGTTGAAGACAACAATTTATCACCATCGAATAAGAAATTCTTCTCTAACAATAACATTAAAATACTGTGATATGTGACGTTGGTACTGCCAGAATTAGTGTAACATGTGGCAGATTTAATATTAAGCTATAAATTTTCACATTGGTGTCACTTAAATGTCAATAACCGTCATGATCGACCCCTGGAGTAGTATGAAGAAGGGATAATTGACTGGAAGTCAAGGATATTAAAAGTTAAGCACGTAAATAGAACACTAAGGCAGTTATTTGTAGAGAATATCAACCACAATACGTACTTTTAAGATGATTACTGTCAAGCCTGACATAATGAAATTATCAGTTCACGTCATGAGTGATAATCATATAAAAATAAACATTATTTTTAGGCGATTGTTAGGACCAGATGACAATTTTTTAAAATCCCAACGTCATTCACTTACATCAATCTGGTTTAAATGCTACCCTGGAGTTTTATTTAAAATTCGGTCCAGGAATCAACACTTATTCAACAATTAAAAGACTTTACAGCTTTCTCGCTACACCAACAAAGTTGAAGATTCAGCTTCTAAAAGTTCAGTTTGGATTTCAATTACAGTAAATATGAATTGAAATGTCCAATAAGTTGTTTTAACTAACCGTCGATAGAAATGCATCAAATCGAAAGTGGCAATGGCAGTACTAATCTAAGCAATACATTCTCTACGTTCAGAGATGTTGGTTGGCAACAAAAGGTCACATCATGCACCTCATTTCAAAACGAATGGCAATATCTGCTGCTTTAAAAATTACGCTTATACCAGTGCATGTTATGGTCAGGTAGTTACTTCTGATTAGTTTTGGGTGTGGAGAAATCGCAAGGAGTTCTGAGCATCTGAGAATGATACTTTTATAACCTGCACTATGATGTCATTTAGGACCATTTTTGATTGGCTGATGCTGCTAAAGATCGGAACTCATATGTAATGATTTGTTTGATTAAATAAAATTACGGTAATTTGGAAAACATACTGCAGTTTGAAGCAGTACTTGCTTCCACTTTTTCTCTTCAATGGATAAATAATCTTCGATATAACCTTACGCTTCTAGTCTTCATAGTAAGCATGAGCACACTGTTTACAGCTTCTGGTAGACCATCAGAGTCAGTCTAAAAGTAAGAACCAGTCACATGAAGCTGATAGCTTTAAAATGATTTGTGGCAGCAGAATATTGCTATCCATTCATTTGTACACAGCGTGACCCCTTGACTCCAACCACCATGTATTGCCATTTTTGTACATAACTACGAAGACCATTTTCAATCTAAGCCTGTGATTTATTTTCTAATGAATTGAACCTTCCTTTTAACTACAGAGCAGCTTCTTAACAAGCTCTGTATAAAATAACAGAGTCAGAATAGTAATCTGCACAAAAACGGCACCTGTTCCTAACATTGGCCTAAAAATGATATGATAATAATTAAAATGAAGTCAATTTAGTTTGCAGTTTGACAAACTATAACGGTAACCCCAATAATCATGATTGTTATTTTTGTAAAATTTGGCTCCTGTCCCTAATAATTGCCCAAATATGATTCATATCATTAATGAAGCAAATTTCATTTTGACAATGGTCACCATGATTATTATCTATAATGAAAATTGTGTTAGATGCGGCAACCAAAACTGGTGTGTTATATGTCCTATTTTGAGCTGACAACAATAAGCACTGCGTAGGCTTTCTGTTGTTGATTGCTGCTTTATTCATATTTCATTGAACCCGCAGAAAAGCTCAAGAAATAGAAATGTATAACAGAAAATCGTTCAAATGCAATTTGACACTGTTTATGTAAATCCTGTTCCTGTTTTTAATAGTTCCAAAAAATAAAGTGATTATAATTCAAAACGTTACCTGCACTGAATTTTTGTCAAGTTTAATCGTGACAAGCTTTTAACAGATGATAAATGTCTTTTATGTTCTATTTTGAGTACCAACTGTGGAAAAAACATGTATTATTATTATTCTACCAAGTGTTTATTATTGCTTCTATTATTGCAATCGTCATCATCATAACCTGATCAAAAACATTGTTGGTTGTTTTATGGCACTTCTGACCATGCCACGCACAATCATAAAAAAAATAATGCTTACTCAGTTATTTAAAGTCAAAAATGCTCAGTTGTAGTTATCTCCTCCTTACTTTTCCAAAAGCTATCTCCTTCCTACAGTTTTTAATTCATAATAACCACATTTGGTCTCCTGGATCGTTATTCAATCAGCTAACTATTCATTTATCTTGTTCTGTAAAAAACTCGAAATCTTACAAAAAATCTCCAAGTTCGTGTTTTTCTGTGTTGACAGAATTACATTTCGACATGGTAACTCACAGAGATCTGGTTTTTTTTGAGCATCAGTTCATCACATTATCTAAATGAGCTTTTGAGGGCATGTTTGAAATATTTTTTTAACATATTTAAAATTGCGATTTAATTTTTCATTACGGTGTTTATTTCATCCATCAGTGCAGTGGCAATGCTGCGCAAGGCAGTGCAAAGAGCCTATATATTTGCAGTTTCTATGCCATTGTGTACAGTTTCAAACACATTCTAATTGCCTTTTATCAAAGGAGTGGAGCAATTTACAAATGACAATGGAGATGCTATACTGAACTTAAACAAAAGAATATTTCGGTTGGTTGATATAAGTTTTCAGTATAGATTGTGGTGACCCATCAGTCACCCATCAAATTCTATCAGAATGACTATAGACCACAAAATAATTAATATTATTAATATTCAGAAATATGGTTTGGATTTGGCTTTTTCAGTGGATACTGTTCAATGATAGCATTTTCAAAATACACCCAAATGTTTGAGCTTAAATTTTATTTTAAATTTTAAATATTTTTATTTTTGAAAAACACTATGTTGGATGCGTATAGGATTATGATAAATGTGTTTCTGGAGGGCTCACCCTTAATAACACACATGATATTCTACGTGAAATATTCTGCTGCATTTTCGGTGAGCTGGTATCTGTATGGTCGACCTTGGTGTATTTATCACCATTAAGGAATTGCAGTCCTGAAATAACCATTGACAGCATTCATGTCACAGTTGAATTTGTAATTATTTTTTTAAATCGTGCCCTGGGACTGCATCTATACTGCAACAAGTTTTAATGTTGTTACTTTGGAGGATTCGGTTAGCCAAACAGGTGGGCTGCCTCAAGAAACAACAAATCTGAGATGGCCTCCAAACAAAATTGGAAGCACTTCTTCACGCAGTGCATTGAAACGATCCAAGTACAATTGAGACCTAAGCTTGATGAAGATATCAGTTAGAGCAAATACACACATTGTTTTCTCAGAGTAAATTTTCTAATCCCTCAAGAAAATCTTATTTGTAAACAACCAGTTGTATTGCAGTCTCAGTGTTTCATTACAGGGAAAGAATTTGTTACTGTTGTGCCTTGTTTATCTTTTCCAAAGGATATGAAGGCAATGTAATATTAGAGTATCAAACCCTGAGGATAACTTTTGTGTCTCAAGACTGATTAAAATTGAAGGTTGACTTAAATCAGATGTCTTGTTACAAGCCACATCCCGGAGCATAGGCGGCGAGATTAATTGCCTTAGTGGCCAGGCCACAATATCTGTGCCAGGTTGCTCTCTGTTTGCAGGCAGGTCGGAGCACACCTGGGTGCCAACCAAAGCCCAGTAGACGATGGACAGCAGATACATTTGATATGAGGCCCTTTCGATAAATTTAAGGTTCAATGATTGCACAGACCAAGGGTACATTGTGGCAGCATCATTCAAGGATTGTAATAGTTAATCCTATTGTAGAAACTGCCACAATACTGCCTTCCGAGCTATACCCACCGTATCAATTTAGCTAGGATAGTTGGGTGTAATTTAAGCATAAAACATCAAGTCTAATTGTGGAGAAAGGCTGTACAAAGATAAATTTTTACGGCAGAGCCTGCATATTCTATTTTTTACTGTAATCAAAAACTTTGAATTCAGTTTATTCTCCAGAACCCTATAATTGTGACAAATAGATGAAAGGAGTTTTTGGCATCAAGCTTCCCATAACTTTCCCCTTGACACAAAGCTTGCAGGTACCTTGACCAAGGAATAAAGAATTCTTTCCTTGACTATAGTTAAAAAAATTACTCTGAGTCCCTTTACTCTGTGAAGCAGTCTATCCACATGCTTGAAACTAAAATGTTTTACACAGGTAGATAGATGGGGTGATAACTCTATACTGCAAATGAACCACCAAATTTCCACACTAAGAGAAGACAACTTCTTAGCCTAAGATTTGCCCAAATTGACTTTAATGAACTGAGTAGCTCTTAAATTCACCTGATCGCCAGCCTGATCATTTGACTCTAATTAACTGTACAGCTCTTCTTTAGCTTGTGTGATGTAACTCTAGAATAGCAGTTTTCTCTAAATGATACAAGATTGGCCCAGCCTCTTAGCACTCTCCATTCTCTGGCAATCAGTGACACAAGAGTTGCAAGTCATATTGATGTGATTGAGTTTTATCAGATCAGTAGGGAAATTACAAAGCATCATCTTTTACAGGTTCTTCAATATTTGTTGAAGCTGAATCGCATCTTACAGCCAATATTTGATTTAGGTGTGAAACTGTTTTTGGACCAGCTTTGCATGTAGCAGTCAAACAACCTTCTCAGTGATCTAAATGCACTCACTTATTTGTTCATTATCTCCTCCTGATTCTGATAACCTATATTTTAGTACAATATATCCCAGGCTGCTTATTTACCTAGCATCATCAAACCGAAATGGTAAGACTATAAAAATTCAACTAACAAAATAAGGCACTTTGTTCAACTTTGACCTCAGTATTATCGACGTATTATGCAATTAGTCATTGAAATTTTGGTTTATTTCAATACTTTTGAGTCCCTTCAAGCTTACCAGATTTTTATCATCACTAATAGGCCAGCAGCAGCACCTCACTATTGTTTCATTGTGTGTAAGGGTGATGAACAGAGAAAATTAATAGCAAAAAATTAAATGATATTTATTATTGTTTGGATTTTTAAAGTGGTACTATCCCATAAGTGGGGCAATAAATAATGTTTTGCTAAAATTATTCTCTGATGCAGATTCTACAATATTTCTGCGGAACTAACTTGCAAAAGTTACTTTGCAACATTTAGCCAATCAAAATGGATAATTTTGATGATTAGCCAATGACAGTGCAGAGCATTTTTGTTTATAAAAGATGGCCGCCAACCATGAGGCTTGCTGCATCAATTCCCACAACACTGAGCATTTGATAAAATCCACTGATTAAATTGTCACAACAGCAACTTGACAATGCTCCGAGCAAAGCTGAGGATTGGGTTTTGCTAGACAAACAGCCTGAGCAGCAGGAAGCTACTGATCAATTACTCTGGATCAGAGAGATTAGCTACCATCATAATGCTATATATAATCATTATGATCATCATTATTATGATCATGGGATATATAATTATTGTGATAGAATGGAGAATGATGACAATAGAAATGCACATTCTTTGTATGCTCACAAAATCTGCGATCTGAGATTTGCATAACAAAACTAGTAGCTGCACAAAAAGCCCATACCAGGAAAAATGTGAGTGTTAAGATGAATGATTGTGATTGTTTACTTCACTTTCAGGTTTCAATGTTTTTGTTTACTACAAGTACATTTATTTGTTTGTTCCATGAACATACTAGTGTCTCTTCTAGTACTAGTAGCCTATCCTCATCCCAGGTGTTTCAATGTGATGGTAGGTTATCAATATTATTAGAAAATCAATAATTTAAAAAGATTGGGTTTATGTAAAAAAATAGGTCTATGTAATTGTTGACCTTACTTTCAGCAAGGAGTAACTTCGCTATTACAGTCCAGTGGTCGAGTGCCCCAGTGGTCAAAGCCTAAGATAGGCCTCGACCACTGGGGCACTCGACCACTGGACTTGCACCAACTACAGAAGGACTGTGAACCAAATCACTACATTTAAAGCATGCCAGTTACTCATCAGCCTTTTAATGCTAGTGGGACTGGATTGCTGTTACTACTAGCAAGGCTTAACACTGCTGTTAGCATTATTAGTAGTGTCAATGTGTTGTGATAGCAGTGTTATCAAACTATCATTTATGTATTTAGAATGAAGATACATCTAGTAGTGATGATGACAACGAAACAAGGTGACAGCTTGGTTACTCTTTACTGTTCAGTGTTTATGAATTACAGATGCTCCATTCGCTTTTTTTTCAGCTGGCTTGTACCAAGCGGCTCAAGCTAATGAAATAGAGAGCTTACTATTATATATTGGAAAATTCTGATGATGTGGCAAGAGAAGCACACTACCATCAAATACTATTCCAGGAAGACTTATGAAAGGTGAAGGATAGTTCAAAACCTTGAAAACTCTAGAGGAGTAAATAGTTTGCTGGAGGAGATGTTCACCATTTCACACACTCCTAAGACAGGTGACATTCAAGCCTTACTTCATTTAGACTCTCACCTCAGCTTGCCAAAAGTTAGTGCTAGCTAACATTAAGTCACCCATAAACTAGCTAAACTAAGCCAAATATTACTCCTCTAGGGTAACTATAGGTTATTTCTGTAGTGTTATATCTATTTCAGCATCTATGTTTTATTTAAAGAAGAGTCTGCTTGTAAAATATGTGTAGGGTGATGTCATAGGTCTAACCAGTTGACATCCATTACAAGAAAGCCATAACCCCCCTTCCTCCCCCCGTGTTTGTATATCTACTTGCTTGTTATACGAATAACATATTCCTCCAACAGATTTGTTTTGCAAGCTTTTTACCTTAGCTTCTAGATGTGATGTGAGGTAGAATCATTTTTTGTTCAAAGGTTGTTCTACCTCCTGCTGTTAACTTGAGTTGAGATCCAGTTATGCGATTATATTTCCGCTCCTTAAAATACATAGGTAACAAAAATAAAATGTAGCCGGCTCCTGTGAACCTATCGTCAAGAATTGCAACATAAGTTTTATTAGCAATAGTGTCAGGACGGCTGTATTGCTTGAGTACACTGCTCACTGTAAACCCTTGATTCACAGTGAAAACACTTTATTGTTTTCATAAGGCAGATATCAGTAGTGCTTGAACAACCGTCTTAATATTGTTGGCTCAAGAGGTGGAAGTTTTTTGAGAAGACGAAAATTAGCCAAGTGCTGATTGATAGGTAAACAATCCTTGATTTACATAAAAAAAAGTCCATAGTTGTATAGTACCATAGTTGCCAAAAATGTGCCTAATATAACCTTATCTCTGGCTGTGTATTCCATATCAGGATAAGTTCTTTTTGCCATTGAAGTTATCACTGCATGAAACTTTCCTACTGATTAAGTTGGAAGCTTTTGTCTGCTGTATAGTTCAATTGAAGATGATGTGCCTGCACTCTGGAATTCCTTGTTCAATTCTTGTATAAGTGGCAGTGGTTGTCTTTCAACTGTATTTTTATATATGACTAATGCTCCATCGTTAAGATATAATGGGATTAGTTTGCTCCATGTTGATATAGGGACTGATAGCGCTCTACATTGTAGTTCATAGTTTTCCTTAAATTCCATCCATGTGTTAGCATTGTTTGGAGAGTTTGTCCATTTCTCCATCTCTGGTAGTTTCATAGCTACATTTATTATCCCATTATTCATATTTTGATCGGCTTGTGCAGGTTGTTGCCCTCTATTATCCTGTGAAGCATTTTGGAGGCGTGGCCTATCTCTCTCGAATTCTCTTATGCCTGCCATGTTATCATTGTACTCCTGGTCTGCGTCATAATAACTATCATAGTCATTAAACCTTAGTCGTTGTCTGAGTGTAGGTCTATATCGCTCCTCATACCCATTATCTGGATAAGCTCTACGCCTGGATAATATGATCCTTGGATCTTCTCTCGTCTTGAATTGGGGTATGTCTTGTGGTTGTGACTTTGCTCCTCTCTTCTCCATCGAGTTCTGTACTTCCATATGTTCCCTTCCTTTCATGGCTTATATCCCCCTGTCTGGTCTCACTTCTGTGGCTGTCTTTTTCTTTACTGGCTATCTCTGTATCTCCGTCCTTCCTGATATCAACAGTCATGGTGTTCGGCTTCTCCTTCTTCGGAAGGTAACAGGATCAAAACTTCTTGGAATTGGTGTTCTGATATCCTCACCTTGGTATGCAGCTGTCTGTCTTAATTTCATCATTTCTTTGTTTCTAAATTCTTGAAATTGTCTCTCCCTGTCTTCCAGCTCCATAACAAAATCACGCTCATAAGATATAGCTGTGCACCTCATATCTTCATTATCCTGTTCATATATTCTTGATTTCTGTCTGTATTGGTCTAAATCTTCCTCAAGTCCTCGTGCTCTATGCATAATATAATCAATTTCTTGTGACTTGACTCTCTGTGTGAGGAAATTTTCTCTCTTTTCCCATTCCTCATCTCATTTTGTCGTCTCTTCAGGATTCCATTCACTCATGACTAAGTATTCATTTAAATCAAGGTTATGTGTCTTCACTCTGATCTCACTTCTCCTCAAATCCGCATCCATATTGCTGGCTCCCTGTGATGCACTTGCTGGGTCGTCTTGATCTTTCTGCATGTCATGTTGGTCATCTATGTGACTTTCTGAAGCTCCCATTATTCCTGAATTTTTCTGTTTCTGCACGCCTAGTAACGACCACTTTAATGCTGATTTAGCACCTCTATTCATAACACTCAAACAAACGGATATGGGTTATCAATACAGATAGCAACAATTTATTACCGCAAAAAATGTCTATTGAGGTGTGATCAACAGTTCTTTGAGTTAAATCTCGGTGGACTTGCTTCAATTTATCAGCATTGAATTTATGTTTACTGTATTATATATATATTATGTATTATGTATATATATATGTAATATTATAATTTTCATGTCAATCAGATGATCATTCAATCGTTTCCATCAATGTAAATATTTATATAAAATCAGAACAACAGCCACTCACTCACTTCATATCAATCACATGATCATTCAATCGATTGCATTGTCTCTACCTGTTCAGGCGCACAGAATCCAACGTATCGCCCATTAGGGACTGGCCACAACTGCCTAATATAGTTGAACACACATGATGGAATCACTTTACGGTGTCTTTAACCTATCAACCCATGGACCAGCTGCATATAACAAACGTAAGCGTGGTGGCGGTACTCTCGGTTCTTAATAACTTTAAATGACAGCTGGTCCTTCAAGCCTTTCAACATCTGCTGACGCTGCGATGCCAGGCCAAGCGTGATGGGGTCAAGAATGTGTTGGATCTCCACAGACATACACACACAAGAATCAGGGCCAGGCACAAATTCAACACCATCAAAGTTTTCTTGCAGGCAACACAGATTCTCACATTCTTTCTCCATACATGGGCGTCGACCACACAGACAACCAGGCATATTTATTGGGCCATCCATGAGATTTACACTGGTATTGAAAGATGTTGTTGTACTGCTGCTACTACTACTGCTACCACTACCACTACCACTACCACAACCACTACCACTACCACTACCACTACCACTACCACTACCACTACCACTACCACTACCACTACCACTACCACTACCACTACCACCACCACCACCACCACCACCACCACCACCACCACCACCACCACCACCACCACCACCACCACCACCACTACCACTACCACTACCACTACTACTATCCCTGTCATCACCCTCATCCTCCTCTTCTTCAGCCAGGGCAAATAAAACTCCCTGGGACAAGGTTGGGGTTGAAAGTGGCATATATTTCCCAGAGCAGGCCTTCACAGGGGCAAATGAATAAGGTCTGGGTCCTATACTACTACTCCCTTCACCTCTCACAGATTTAGCAACAACAGCATGCTGATCAGCACATTCACTCTCACTCTCACCACAATCAATGTCATCATTATCATTCATATTGGCAGGCTCACGACTGGTACCATCAACTTCCATCCCATCATCACACTCATGCATGGTAAAAATGCAACTTAGCAGATACTAAACAAAGTAGATAAATGGTGTACTATTCAATTTTTCAAAGGATAATGTTAGGAAAACTAATTCCACCACAGTCTCAAACTTTCAGATACACATGAGGAAAGAAAGTTATACCGAGATATTCTGACTTATTTTCATATCAGGGGTGCTCATACTTACTGTAGTGTACAGGAGTTATCTTACACAATACCACAGAGAGTTGTCTGCAGCTGCAAACACTCTAACAGCCAATCAGGTTGTTTGTTACAACAACCTTGTATTGTTTACAATTATATCCTTTCTTTTATGTTCATGCTTTGAACGTACAGGTTGTTGTTTTGTGGCTAATCAATTCAATCGATAAAATAAACATAATATTATTAACCATCGCAAACAGACAATTATACACTTACCAACCATACATCCCAATATTAGACTAAGATCCACATGATCTCAAGCAGGAAACCGGAAACAGCCAATCTGTATTTGATAAATGTACCGCACAGCCAGCACAGCATAATAAACAATATGACACTACTCGTTAATCCTCGTTATTAGCCGTTCCCTATCATTTTCCAGGTCACTGCACATGCGCAATTAATTGTTTAATTGACTGACAGAAATCAGTGTGCCATTTGTGTAAAACACCTCTTCATATTTCACCTGTTTTCTGACATAAATTATTGTATCACATTGATGGAATGTATGTATATTTGATAAATAACATCTGATATTGTACAATCTGGATTATTCTGGGTCAAAAGCTGGGTCATAAGGGTGTAATACTGCATTATAAGTTAGCTTCTGAGCTATGTGAAACCTTGGTTGCCCTTTAACACCCTGAGTATATATCAATGGTTGAAATAGAACACTAAGGCAGATATTTGTGAGATTTTCAACCACAATGCGTGCTTATATGATGAGTACCGTCAAGCCTGACATAATGAAATTATCAATTCACGTCATGAGTGATAATCATATAAAAATAAACATTACTTTAGGCGATCGTTAGGACCAGATGACAATTTTTTAAAATTCCAACATCATTCACTTACAGCAATCTGGTTTAAATGCTACCCTGGAGTTTTATTGAAAATTCGGTCCAGGAATCAACACTTATTCAACAATTAAAAGACTTTACAGCTTTCTCGCCACACCAACAAAAAAGTTGAAGATTCAGCTTCTAAAAGTTCAGTTTGGATTTCAATTATACTAAATATGAATTAAAATCTCCAATAAGTTGTTTTAACTAACCGTCGATAGGAATGCATCAAATCGAAAGTGGCAATGGCAGTACTAATCTATGCAATACATTCTCTACGTTCAGAGATGTTGGTTGGCAACAAACGGTCACATCATGCACCACATTTCAAAACGAATGGCAATATCTGCTGCTTTAAAAATTACGCTTATGCCAGTTCATGTTATGGTCAGGTAGTTACTTCTGATTAGATTTGCGTGTGGAGGAATCGCAAAGAGATCTGAGAATGTTACTCTAATAACCTGCACTATGTTGTCATTTAGGATCATTTTGATTGGCTGACGCTGCTAAAGATTGGTACTCATATGTAATGATTTGTTTTATTAAATACAATTACGGTAATTTGGAAAATACTGCAGAATGCCTGCCAAGAAAAGATTACTCTTATCAGTCATAAGCTGTGTTTATCATAATGTTTAACAAAATTTGCAGTGCCAGTCTGCACTCATAGTTGTAGGATATGCAAGGTCATAACAAACACAGCAGTAGACTGATATAAGTGAGATTGAAAAATGTTTTGAGGTTTTTTTGTAAACTCCATCAAGCACTATCTAACTCCATCATCCCTGAGAGCATACATCGGACGAAAGAATAATCATAGGTCCTTTGTGCTCTTCATAATAAGGGGCAAAAAAGGCCTTCTTTGGCAAACAGGCTTGAAGTTAGCGCTAGACTGCATAGAAAGATATGACATCACGATCGTGAATGGTATGTACATGACTTACACTTGTAACCATAGAAAGCTTATGCTCCACTCTCATACCCACATGTGAATTGTCCAAGTGCAAAGTTTGAAGCAAAACTTGCTTCCACTTTTTCTCTTCAATGGATAAATACTCTTCGATATAACCTCACGCTTCTAGTCTTCACAGCAAGCATGAGCACACTGTTAACAGCTTCTGGTAGACCATGAGAGTCAGTCTAAGAGTCAGAATCAGTCACATGAAGCTGATAGTTGATAAATCCTGTCGAATCTGTTAAATTTTAAGGAATTTTAGTTGATAACCATCTTACCTTTTTAGATCGTGTAGAACATTTAGTCTAGAAATGCAACTCAAAATTGTTTTAATGCGCCAACTACGAAAAATCGGAATGGACAACGTTGGCTTGACTTACTATTGTATAAACATACGTTCTGTATTATCCTATGCCTCCCCTGTATTTTCCCAATTTTTATCAAACACATCGAAGCGCAAGTTAGAACATGTACAGGATTCAGCCACAAAAATAATCGAAACTGAAACAGTTGAATTTTTAGAGCTGCCTACTCTCTGTGATTTCATTTCTTAGATCTCAAAAAATGTTTTCAACAATATTGCGTCCAATGAAGACCATCCTCTTTTTAGTTGTGTTGTTTTTAGCTGTGCAAGGGTATCCCCTCGCCTACAAACCATCTATGGCCCACCTAAGTGGAGGACTCAAAAGTGTTAAAAGAGCTTTTTTCCTTACTGCATGTCAGCTTTCAACAAATTTTAATTTTTTCATTTTTATGTACCAATCCAATATTATCGCCTGTTGATACATGGATTGAAATAATAAACCTAGCTCTTGCCCCTGCCCTTGCCCTTGCCCTTTCCCTTGCCAAGGGCCTGAGGTGGTTTTCCGTAATCGACTAGGCATATTTGCACTAGCGGTGCGGTGGATTCACTTTTTAAAAGTTTCTCATACCCTGTCAACTGGGGCTTTGTTTTCAATAAGTTGGCATACATCTTTCTCAAGATCAAAGCAGTCTACCATGATGTCTGGGATATTTGCTTTTTTGAATATATAAAATGGGATGGTGATATTATTCTCATTTGTATGGGAAACAGGGTCTTTTGAGAAAAGATCAAAGAGTATTATATCGGTAAGAACATAGTGGTCAGAACAACTTGGTTGGCTCGTTGGAGTGTAGAGGTCAAGGTTTGAAAGGACAAGATCGAGAGTATTGCCTTGCCGATGTGTTGGGAATTTGACATGCTGCTGTAAGTCAGTGGAATCTATGAAGGCCAGAAATGATTCATGCATATGGATGTCTTGCCTTTTTTTAAATTACATGTAGTCCAATCTATATCAGGTAAGTTGAAATCGCCAACAATGACTTTTCTGCACGATGACACATTCTTGCACCATGTGATGAAGTCATCAACATTCAACATACAGTAAGATCGAATGGAAAGCCGCCAACACTAGCAGCAAATTAGAACAATTCACCTGTTACAGCAGGTAAGACTTGGGTAACAACAATGTACAAGGAGTCAAGAACGCCAATTAGCACACCACCTCCACGTCCTACAGAACCTGTGCAGTCTAACCTAAAGAGAGTGTAATTTATTCATATTTCTTTATCAGTAATACACGGGATCGATTTGGTTTCAATTATTGCAAAGATATCAGGTTTGTGCTGGTTTAGGGCAACTTCCAGTTGATGTTTTTTTCCCTGATACCATTGCAACTCCAGTTCATTATTTTAATTAAGTGCTTGTTATTCATTATCTGCCTTCTTCATACCTATGTAGTCAGAAAATATGTATTTATATTAGTTATTAGGATGATTCACTTTGAACAGTGGCATTCTTTGCAGCTGTAGTTATTGGTTCATCATTATTATCAATATTGCACCAAGTTTGGTTATCACTGGTGCGACGTTGTAGTTCACCACTACGAACTCTATGTTTATTATCTGGAAATTTTTCAGCTAGTGACCTCCTTGCACGCCTCATGATGAACTTTTTCTTTTATTCGTCTTTGGTGAGGTCCAGCGTGGCAAACATTCCTTCTTTGTTTGGCGAATTCAGACAATTAAGCTTACGAAGGAAATCTATTTTCATAACGTCAGTGTGAAATTGAATTTTGAATGGTCTGGATTTGTGATTGGCCCTCATTTTGTTTCAGCGAACCAAGCCTAGAGATCCTAGTGGTCGAATTAGGGTGAAATTTGAGATAATTCAATATATTACATACATCCTTGTGGGTGTCAACCTTTTCTGAAAGGTTGTGCAATATAGCTGATTGTTTGCGCTCTAGTTTCTCTCTGGTGAGAGATTCCTGTTTAGTCCTTTCATCAAGACGCTTTGCAATGGCCTTGATTTCTGAACTATCTTCCTTAGATTCCCCTGTAACTTGAGCATATGTTTTTGTCATTTTGTGGCTCTCTGTTACAATTTTTGTCAATGCATCTAGTTCTGTTTCAAGTTGAGCTAAGGAGGGTTTAACTCCTGGTCCATAAAAATTGTCAGGGCAGTACCATAGGAGTCCTGTCCTATTTATTATTTTAGTAAATTTTGACATAGTAGTAATGTCCGCCCAGTCTGGTGAGCTTGTAGTGTGGGTTGACAGATAACAGCAGCTACATTTCAACGCTGGCTTCTTGGCAATGGCTCTGGTACATTTCTGCCAATTGTTTTGGTTTGTTTGGATAGGTGTTGTACCAGGGAGTCTAGGGCTTGCCAGTGGGCTGCGGGTTCTCATGGGGCTGGGCATCACAACCTAAAGAGAGTGGTGTCACAACCCCACAATAAAAGTAACTAGTGCGGATTAGGACCCAACCAGCAAAGAGCAAGACTGTATGCTTTAAGAAAAACAAAAATGTAAATATTTGCTCTATAATGGAAAAAAAAATTTAGAGCAGAGCTAGCAAAGCAGAAGAAACCAAAGGCAAATGAAGCAATTGAAATATCCTGGAAAAACTGCAGAACTGAAATACAGTAAGGAGGAATATAGTAAATGTCCCACCCTGAATGAAAAATGAAAATGTTTGCTCTATAAAAGGAAAAGAAACTTAAGCGTAAAGCAAAGTGTAAAGCAAAGGCAAAAGAAGCAGAGAAACAAGTTTCAAATATCCTGGAAAACTGCAGAACAGAAATGTGCCACAGTAAAGAGGAATATATTTGGTTATGTATCACCCTGGAATATTATACTGCACAAATTTAATCTACACTGTTAATTCAAAGCAAATATTTATTTAAGTTGTGAGGAACGGAAATTCGAACTCACTGTGCATATACTTTAAGAGAGTATATGCTGTGAGGAACGGAATTGGTACTATCCTATACAAAAGTATATGCTGTGTACTATTAGTATGTATAGTTGTTCTATATCCGTCCTACTTTTAAATTTGGTTCTAACTATGGTTTTAGTAATGGTTTTAAATCTTGCACTTCGGACACTTTTTATTCCTGATCGTTTCTTTAGCTGTTAGAAGTATACAAAAAAACTTTTTTTTTTCTTCATTATTCAGACCAGCAGCAGCAAGGTCATTTAAGGCCCTCCACTCAATTATCCAATGAAAATTGATAAGAATAATCAAACTCTGTGCTTTCATCTAAAAATAGTTAATCACCCAACTAAACCCGCTCTTCTTTACCAAAATATTTTTGCTTTTAGGCCTCGTTTGTCCTTGTAGAAGAAGTAAGGTCTGTACTCAATCAATGACTGACTTTTCATACCAGCAGTGCAGTATACAACTTCTGGTCAAAATAATGGACCTTTGAATGAGTAGGTTATCAGTCTCAGTCTGTAGGCCTAGCCTTTTTTTTTACAGTTTCTTCCACTGTAACAAAATTCTATCCAAATGGGTGTTTGGCGACCGAATTTTTACCAAATACCAATAAGGAAGGGTACTTGGCAAATGGCAACCACCAATCACCATAAAACTGTCCTGATGGGTTTAAATCGTAGCAAACACATCCTGATGGGTTTATCATCCCGGTGATGAGTGCCTAAAACGAATCAACATATGTTGCAAACCCATCCATCCCAATGAAATTTGTGTCTGAGTGTGTTTAAAGCAACCGGATACCTGTTTGAGGACTGGCAGCCACCAAATAGGTCTTTGAATGGGTTCTTATTGCTGCAGATGATACCAGAGATGGGAAAATCCGGGCCTGCAGGCCCTTGGGGCTGATGCTAATGTGGTGAATCTGATTAGCACGATCGAATTCGCAACAGCTAAGCTAGTCTTATTCAGTCTGGCCGTTTTTTGGGTTGGAAATTTTCCTTATTTTATTATATAAGATAATCCTGTGCAATAGATAGGATAAAAGTAAGAAAGAACTTACTTATGAACTGATGATGATGTCTGGATTAGTTAATCAGTATGATGAAAGCAGGTACATGCCTGTAAGAGGAACCAGGCATGTCCCTGCTTAGTACATTACAATTAAATATACAGTGTTGATTGTATGCTGGATGCATGAGTTTGTGTATATGTTGTCACTCTTTTATTCATCTCAGTCATAGTAATCAATCTGTATTTCTAGATGTTAGATGCCTAGAGTGAACCATAAATATATAATACATAGAACTTACACAGTAGCAAACCCATTACAAAAACATGGTGCCCTGAGTGAGACTCTGAAGGAACAGACTAATGTAATAACTGTGTATGGAGGCAGAGTTAACACAACAACAGTCAGCTATTGAAGTCCCATTACCAGACACATCCAGTGAAGAAGAGGAGGAGGGTAGACTACCATCAGTAAACACTAAACAAATCAAGATGAGTATCAGTGTTGAATTTTTGGCACCTAAGCCCATTCAAGATGGTTCAGATTTGTCCAACCGATGAACGAGATTCAATGGAGAGTTTGACCAGTTTCTCACAGCAGCTGAGAAGGGGGATTCAGCCATCATGTTGAGGTGTATAGTCCCTAGAGGGAATGACATATTCAAATCATTCACATTCACTGGTGGAAAATCATAGGATAAATATGATGATGTTGTGGAAAAGTTTGATGCATTCTGTAACCGTGGTACATACAAGGTTGTCAAGAGGCATCAACTTCTATCAACCAAACAAAATACCATGGGCATTGATGAATATGTAACCTCACTTCACAAGATTGCTCGTGAGTGTCAGTGAGCTACGATGTATGATGATTTCATGCATAAATGATGACTGTCTAAGACGGAAATTATTTGACGAGGCTGGAGGAGATACCGGTCTAGGGCTAGAAGAAGCTATTCAGAAATGCCGCATTGCCGAGAACTCCAGAAATGACATAGCTGCGATCCAGTTGGAAGAGACGGTGCAGTATGTCAGCTCAAAGAAGAAAAATAAACCATCCAGATAGGAAAATATCACAAAGATGTCCACTTGGGCAGAAAAGTCAAAAGAAAGCTGTGGAAGCTGTGGTCAATCACATCAATGAACTAAACCTCCAGGAAGAACAACTCATAGTTAAGCTGGCTGCTGATTGGCTAATTCCGAAAAATTGAAAAATGATGTGCATGCATAAATAATGGTCACTTGAAATTAGAGAGTGATCAGTAAAAAATGAAATTGCAATCACTAGGAGTAATTGTTAATGATGAAACATGGTTATGAAGGACAACAGGACTCATACCTTCAACTGCCTGTCCAACATTCCATGATTTAGAGTCAGATGACACATTCCTCAGCATATCTTGCTTGTATATGCTGATTTTAATGAGTTTTTCATCATTTTACAATCAAAATGTGAATGTTCAATGTATTTACCTGCAAGGTATATGTTCTTTGCAATATAGCCCATAGCCACATGTTTTTAGATTGATCAATTATGGGTTCTGCATAGAGATTCCAGGATTTATAGAGTGAAAAATTAACATTTTAATGACTTTTCTCTGCATTATTTTTGAGGTTTAAGCATTGTATATCTGCAAAGGATGGCACCTCAACTGTCAATGAGCATCTTCTCTATAGTTCCATGTCTCAGTTTAGTGAAATAAACCATCAGTTATGAGAATATTTGGTGTCAACACCATGGCCATCAAGCCTCATCACTAAGCATATTCACAGAATTGCGGTTATTTTCTAGTGAGTCAGTGTATTCAGTGTAACCCACCCCTAATTGCTACAAAAGAACTTGGGCTATCATGGAGTTATGTTTCCAATTTAGTGTGTTTTTGAGAGGACAACTCTGAACCAACTGCACACACCTCAATTGGTCATGTGACTGCAGTTGTTCTTCCTGGAGGTTTAGTTCATTGATCACATGCACCTAGAAAATGCCCTGCCTACGGGCAGCAGTGTCATAACTGCAGAAAATACAATCACTGGAAGGCTCTATGTCGTTCAAAGAAACAGGTGAATATGGTAGAAGAAGACAGTGATGGTTCAGATGACTCCTTGTTATGCATACAGGTGGTAAGGAAGAACAGGAAATTGATGTCCACAATTAGAGCCAGTATCAATGAAAGCAACAGACAGGTGCAGTTTCAGATCGACACAGGTGCTTCCTGTAATATTCTCAATCACAAAGATTATGTCGACCTTGGAAAACCAGTTTTGGACAATAACCAGTCAAAGCTCAAGCAGTTTGATGGATCCATTACTCGAGCAAGACTCGCAATCACAGCCTTCTGTCAGGCGATGCCTTTCTTCAACTTGGTTTGATAACTATCAGGGAGGAGTGGGTCTATTTAGTATGCAGTGCCAGCCTAGATGACATTCTTGGCAGCTACCTGGAGTTCTTTGAAGGTATGGGATGTCTGCCTGGTGAGTATCACATTGAAATAGGTGGTGATGCAGTACCCAGACAAAGTCATAACAGAAAAACACCACTATCCATGGTTACAGATCTAAAAGAGAAATTGGAGTCATACGCCAAGAAGGGCATCCTGAGTCCTGTGGATTATCCAACTGAATGGATAAACAACCATGTAGCAGTGAGAAAACCCAATGGGACACTAAGAGTATGTTTGGACCCGACTACTCTGAACAAAGTGATACAGAGAAATCACTTCCCAATGCCTACTTTGGATGATGTACTCAGTGAGCTGGATGGCGCTAATGTATTCTCTTTATGTGATGCAAAGGATGGTTTCTTACAGATAAAACTAAGTGAAAAGTCAAGTGACCTTACCACATTCTGGACGCCGTACAAATGGTTGAGAATGCCCTTTGGCTTGTCATCTAGTCCTGAGGAGTTTCAGAGGAGGCTTTCTGATGCACTGAGTGGTCTACAAGGAGTAACTGTAGTGGCTGGTGATATTTTATTTTACGGGAAAGGTGATAGCCATGCGGAGGTAGTGCAAGATCACAACCAGAAGCTAGAGAGACTGCTTACTAGAGCCCGACGAGTTAACCTCAGGCTAAACAAGGAGAAATGCAGATTTCTTCTGCTTGAACTGCCATATATTGGCCATCTGATTACTTAAGAGGGAGTCAAACCAGATCCTGGTAAAATACAAGCAATCACACAGATGAAACCACCTGTTGACGGTGAGGGGATATGGAGGTTCCTTGGTCATGTCAACTATCTAGCCAAGTTCATACTAAACTGCCCAGCCGAGTGTGGCACTGGCTGCCCTCCCCTGCCTTGTCCTTGGAGTGGAGGTCACTATCGTGTCACATCCACTCTGTATCAACAGCTCGGGTTTAGCGTCGGCATCTCCTTGGAAGGCTGTCTGGCTTTCGTTGAGCCGTTCATAGTTCATATTTCAACGATCGGTGGGACAGACTATAAATCAATGAAGAGCCCAGCGCTAAAAGTGCTTAAGTCAAACTAAAGCAATTTGCGGTAACAGCTCATTAAATATTCAAAGTAGGCGTGAAACCTATGCGGTGATGATCCATCACTTCCTTTGTACCCAATGCAAGTATGATATGATAGCTAACATATAATATCTGTTTAAAGACATTCATGATGATAATCTCGGATTAATAGATTAATCTGATTTCGGACTTGGGTACTTTTTGGTCAGATTCGGGACTTGTGCACTTTTAGCATAAATAGGTTCATACACATAGAATCCTTTAGAGATAAAAAATACTGTTTTAGTTTATAATAATATGAATGTGATTATTGTATTATGTTTTAAGATAAAAGAATACCTTCCTATCAACTAGATAAGATATACTGCATAGTTTTTTTACCAGAAAAAAATGATATTAGACAAAAAAATCGTTAAAACAATAATATCAGCATGGGTCAAGGCTTGATCGGTTAACAGTCCACAATAAGCAAAACTCACTACTCCACATCATTTTCATCATGGTCTGCGTCACCACCTGGTCTTAGATTTGAATAAAACTTAGCCTCAGGTGGGAGTGTAACATGAGAGAGCAGGGCAATAACATCATCATATTTTTTTGGTTTTATGGGCAAGAAAGTGTCTGCTGCGTATGCCCGTCTGAGATTGCTCGGATTAGACAGACTTGCCATCTTCTGACCACGTTTAAGAATATTCACTGGGGCGTCACATGTAGCGGTCATGGCTACTCTACTTTTTACTGAACCTTGTTTGAAGGTAATGCCTCTAAAGGCGCTGATGCCGGTGATGGCTTTCACAACTGACTCGTAGGCTGATTTATAGTCCATCACCGTCACAACTGGTGTAGTGTCTGTTAGCATGCTGTCTGTAAGGGGATGCTCCACGTATATGATGTTGAATGGGTTTCCTTGGTCTGTGTTCCTGATGAGATTCACCCATTCTGAAGGCAGAGTGACCTTGTCCTTTTTCCTCCTTCGTTTCTCTATTCGTCCAAAATCTCTAAAAAAACCAAAATCCAGTGTAAAATATTTTTCTTGTGATACGCATGGTAACCCCTAGTACTCGGTAATCTAAGAGGGTGACACTTACCTATCGCAAGGCATCCTGCTGTGACCAGGAAGGGGATATTTTATCTCTATCTCTGTTAGCTTGGACCTACGGCTGTTCACTAAACCAACCAGATATGCGTAGAGGTACCTGTTGAAGAAAGAAACATTGATTAAAAACAAACTACTGACAAAATTTCAATGTAAACCATTGTACAACGATGTAGGTTTTTACTACATTTGGGTGATGGAGCCTACTAAAACATGAAGCGTCTCTTCATCCTTCATATTTTACGAAACACTATTATTGATACATCTGTGTTACCACGCAGATTTTAGTGTGAATACATCATGCTCACCTGTTTTTGTTTTGTGAGAAACAGTTGTCCGCAAAGATGGTGATCTTGGTGATGTGGTCTGGTAGCTGATTAATATAATGATTCAAGCAAGCTATAACATCATTCGGTCCCTTTCCCGCATAGTGCTCCGCGTATAGGTACATTGATGGTGCCTTCTCACTGACCATGCTATGGATGCACAGATTATGCAGCCACAGCTGACGCTTGTAGTATTCTTGGCCAATTCCAGTTAAGGGTAATGGCAGGTTCTTCTCATAGTCCATGCAGAAGACATCAGCATTTCCAGCTTCTTTGGCAGCTTCTGCATCCTCCCTCATCTGCACATTAAACACATCGGTCTTTCTTACATGAAGCTCATGCTCTGCTGTGAGTTGCTGGGCTTTGTTGTTATCACCACCAGCTTGTGCTGCCTTTATTTCTGCTGTTAGTTTCTCGCACTTATCGCATATATCACTCCGTGGATAACCGAATGACAGATTAAACTCATAGTTGAAAATGTCTCGGTAGAGCCAGTCTTTAACTCCGGTATGGGTTGGATTCTCTTCTATAAATCTCCTGTGCATTTCTGCTACGGTCAGGTCAGAATCTAAATAGCATCTCCTTTCGTTCTTTGATCGGCTGTAGTGGCTCTCTCTTGGCTTGAACTGATTGATATGTTCACGCACTTTCCTCCTCACATCTTCATCTATTTGTGGATGGCTTTCGTGCTTTCCCCGACCATCAACAATGTCGACAGAGAAGTTGAGTACCTTCTTTCTCAGTCTTGTCTCTTTCACACCATAGAGTCCACAGAACGCAGCCTTACAAACTGGGATTGTCCATGTGGCGATCGTAATAGCGTAAGTGTAACTTTTCCTCTCCGCAGCATCTTCCTGGCGAGGTCTCCTTCGTACTTGTTGAGGATTTACCACAGACATGCACCCCGCAGAGCAATGTTTTGAGCATCATGGTTTGGCAAGTTGTTGAAGTCTGTCAATATCTTTGTGCGTTCAGCATCTGAAAACTTGGTCCCACAGTTACATCTACATTGGACAACTGGCTGGACCCGCTCCATTACCTGATTTCCTTGGTAGGAAACATGAGCTTTTCCTGCAATAAACAGTAAACATGATATCGTCAAGGTCTGCTTCCATCCAGTTTCTGATGGCATGGTACCGGTAACACCACTACATTAAATGAGCAGATTCTTTGAGAAGGAACTCGTATTATTGCTAAGTATTAAAACTGTAGGATAGTAAGTATAGTATTACAAAGCTTTTACGACACTACATACTCAATTTTCTGAGCATTCAATCATTCAAAAACGAATCTTGTAAGCAATGCGCACTAACAGGTTTATGAGATGTTTAGGCCAATACATATGAATTTAGTTATTGTGATGCCTTACCAGCTGTCTTGGCTTTCTTTTTTTCATTTCTCTTCCATTTACTTGGAGTGCTTCTCTTCTTTTTAGCTGAATTTGGTTGCAGATTATCTAGATTGTTATTCTCATTCACATTGTCAGCCATGATTATTACACAAATGGTCAGGTGACTAAATATCGCTATGTGATTGGTCTATTGTTGACTTAAGTCCTTTTAGCTCATAATCAATGGACTTAAGTACTTTGAGTCCTAGCCAAACTGCACAACCCTTAATGTGATGGCTTTATTGAGGGACTTAGGCACTTTTAACACACAAAATAATAACTGCAATGCATTTGGACATGATGATATGATGATATGGGATGATAACTTTAATTTTTATAAAATGTGACTTAGGCACTTTTAGCACTGGGCAGTGATGATAACAAGATTGGTTTCAATTATTGAAACCAATCTTGTTATCATCACTGTCTACAGATGCCAGATGGATTTGGAATCGTACCCTCTCGTCGTCTCCATATGACAAGTTTCTTGAAGATGTTTTGGGTAAGTAGGTCAATAGCTTTATGGGATTTATACTCAATCAAGGAAGGCGCTATTCTTGCAACACAAGCGGCGGAATGTCTTATTGACGATTAGATCTCGGTGTCTTTGAGTAGGGTGAATTATGAGTTTAACTAACCGGAGGGTTTCCAGAGACATTCTCTTTCCTCAAAGCCGTCCTATATAGTGATTTCAGATTGTGTAATTTGTTTTTGACATGCGATTTGTCGAGTCTAGAAAATGTTCAAAACAGATATCAAACGTATAGCTTTAAGTAGCACTGAAATTGTTCATAGATAGTGCAAAACAAATCTATAAAGTCAAGGACAGAAAGTTTCAAAATTTTGTTAACATTAACATCATGATCTGCCATTGGACGTGGACAATAAATAACCAAAGTACGGCTCAAGTGAACAGTCCAGCTGGTAAAAATGAAGCTGTTGTATGACAGACGGAAAAGTTCATGTGTCAGAGCTAACCAACTAAGGCTGTGTCGATACAGCAATTTTCCGATTCGATACACTATCGATATACACCCAATAGGTTCAATACAGCACCAATGTCATTTTCGATATTGGTTTTTACCATTTTCGATATAATTTCTCACTGTTTCGGATTCACATTCATGCCAATCGCTCTAAGAGCCAGAAATAAATGCTTGCGAAACAACATGTGTGACCACAAATATTATTTTCTCTGAAGAGTTCTCGGTAGGTATTGCGTTGTACGGTCTAAGGAGCGTCTGTGAGTTTAGCACATTCTGGGTGGTGTTTGAATCACCTTGTAGCAGCTGCATCATCGTCTGATTACTAAAGAATAAAAGCAGTCACCGAATAAAGTAAAAGTTGGCAATGTCACGATACGTTAGAAGGAGACACCCCTTATACTAATGTAAAGTGAGCAGTCCAGCTGGTGAAAATGAGCATGTTGTGTGACAGGCTGAAGAGTTCATGTGTCAGAGCTAACCAACCTAAGTAGGCCTATCTAAAGGAAAAATGCAGATCCAAATTCTACTGACAAGAGATATGATCAATTACTGGTACTTTGAGTTAACAGTCGAAGACCACTGTTGTCTGCTACTGTAGGCTATATACATCCGAGGCCAAAAGCCACCAAACTGGTTCGGTTATAGCCTTGATGTAGCAGTGTGGTCTAACAATAACAACTGCAAATAAACCCGACGGACAAATATTATCACAGGGGCGATCATGTAAAAAATATATTCTAGGATATTACTTACTGTTCAACCAATGAGTTAGTGGTAGGTAAGGGGTTGTTCGCTGTAAGGAGCGTCTCCGACGCCTCATTGCTAGAGAATAAAAGCAGTCACCGAATTAAGTTAAATTTAATAGTCGAAGACCACTGTTGTCTGCTACTGTAGGCTATATACACCGGAGGCCAAAAGCCACCAAACTTGATGGGTTATAGCTTTGATATAGCAGTGTGGTCTAACAATAACAACTGTAAATTAACCTGTTGAACCCAACAACCATCATAATAACAGAAGCAAATAACGGGAGAGATAGATTGTAGAATACTTCTTACCGGTCCGACGTGGATGGACCTGGAGGAAATGCAACTCAAAAGTCAGCAAGCAAGCTGCGAGTTATTAGACAACACCACCATCCCCAAACCGCAGTACCTCAAATGTCCCCGATTACCGAAGTCTTTTAAATACTGCTACTACGATATTACTGAAAGCAATCATTTTGACCATTATCATGCGCTCAAAAGGTATCATGTTGCAGTGATGCATCAATGCAATAAAAGTCAATATGGGAATAGGGCTAATGTAACGGCACAGGGGGTGTTTTAGTAGGACAATCAGACCTTTATTGCCTCTTGTTAACAGATAAAGATAAATAACATTAACATATTGAAACAGAGTATTTGTACTACAGTAACTAAGTATAAGTATGTCATTACTTACTCCAATCTTGAACCACATCAATGATTTTCTGTACATCGTGATAATGTAGGATGAAGAGCGAGATACTGCGAAAATCTGTAAAACAATATTACAACGTTAAGTTAACCGACTATGATTGAGGGCAAGTATATGAAGGGCATAACATATCCTCTGGCATCAATAACATAACTATTTCATACATGGAATTATTCTAAGAAGACGATGAGCAATTACCATGTTCTGCCATTACAACTATTACTAAGTAACCATAAAAAATAAGTGAGTCGTTGAATTTGACTAAATGTATGGTGAAGTCAAAAGTGACTGCCAAGTGTAGCAGCATCTAATTAGGCTGACTTTGCCATATTAGGCCTAATCTACAGACAGCAGCATGACACTATCAAGTCACCTGACACTTTGCTTGCATTGACACACCCAACAATTAAAATAACCAGCAACTATTGTCAAGTAATATATGGGCTAAGCAAATGAAGACTACTTAAGCAGCTTGCAACCAAAGCTCATCAAATATCAGTGACCTGCACTCTCTTTTTGACATACCACTATAGTAGTAGCAGCATGTGAACCAATAAATAGCCCCCCCCCCCCCCATTGTTCAGGCAAGGCAAGCTTTGACAACCAAGTAAGAAAGATCATCCCATACATACAGAAAACAACTTTCTTCCATCTACACACATTATTTTTGGAAATCCTGTGTGTGTGTGCAAGTCTATTTAAATCCTTGCACACAGACACACACAGGATTTCCAAGTCATTTCGAGTCTCATGATGATATCAGATCAGCGGAGGATGTACCAATTGCAGAATAAGTACAATGACAAACTGAATCAAATGTTAGGACAGTCGAATCGCAGGCCTACTATTAAATCGTATTTTAATGTAGAAGTTTTCTCATCCAAACATTTATTGATAGTCATCATTTTTTACGTGAGCATCGACACCATACAATATGATCTATCCAACTGAAAAGTGAAGCTGTTGCTGCCAGATGGCAATTTCGCATGTATGTACAGAACAAACATAAACAGGTTCAGATCCTTGGAACGGAGCCTGCCTTTTTCACAGTGACAGTGCCATAAACTCTAAATACAAAGTTGCTTAAAGGATGCTTATCTATTTTACGAGCCTTAACAAATCGATTTGTTTTGTTTTTTACCGCTAGGGACTTGTAGCGGTTGTGTCAATCTTGTTGTTGTTAGGGCATTGACGTCTCCCGGGCATCCATGCTATGATGAACATATCGTTGCTTTCTTCATGGTTAGTTACATTTTCTCGCTTTTTTTTCATTTTTAAATGTAGAGGTATTTTCTCCTGCAACTTATCTTTTCACATTTGAAATTGGTCTCCATTATAGGAATGCTTTGATTTAACTTGTAACACAGTTCTCTGGATTTATAGCTAGACCAGGTTAATGGGAACATTTAAATGCTGGTAATTTTAGAAAAAGTGGCATTGTCTGAATACTGTTTACCACTCCTTTCCAATTTAACTATTGTGATCACCTACATCTGTGGGATGCAGATGGCGGTGTTATATCCAGATTTCAACTTGATCCCTGCTGTACATTGATGTTGTTTACTCTAGTGGAGAAATTGGCTTTGCGTCTGAATATTTCAGAAACCATTTATGCGAATTCGTTTTTGTTTCTATCAGCAACTGAAAAACTGTATTTACATTTCATGAAGCCCTGACACCATTCGTAAATAAGTACTGGTTATCATCTGCGGGAGGAAAATCATCAGCCATTTGTTTTTTGTCATTAAACTCATCTACCATCCGGTGCTTGTTAATTGGATCTAACATGACATAGATAAACCACTGTAAATCCCGACTAAAGCACCCTTATCAGTAATGTGTGGACAGAGGAATTCAAAACAAATTTATCTAATCTATCTATATCTGTCTCAAAGAAGAGAAAATCACAATTGTCTATTTCTGTTAATGAGGGGAGGGTTTTGTTGGCATCCTTTGATCGTTTCCAATAACAGTTTTGCTATTACAGTTAAACAAGAATCATGCTGAGATAATAGAGTAAATATTTGACTTTCTTTTCATGGTGGTTGCGAAATTTAATAATACCTCTCTGTCAATAAACACACTGTCTATTACTTTTATTTGCAGCTACTAAGATTATGAAAAGTTGGGGCTGGGTATTATTTAACTTTGGGTGCTTCACTTACTATTGTTAAGATTTATAAATAAGTTGACAGACTGCTGGGAAGATTTCTATCATGTTGAAAGCGAGAGGACATGCACACGAATACTGTGTGTAGTCCAATGGTCAATGCCCGTGAGAATCTTTTCTGCATAGTTTTTTAATGAACTGGTGAGTTAATTCCTTGTATGATGTTGTTTTTTATAGATTGAGATTTTAGTGGACATCTTACATGACTGGACCTATTGTGTTTTGAAAAAAACAGTACCGTGCTAGAGCCGCGATAGATTACTCTATCGCCTAAACAAAGCCTTTACAGTGCTCCCCGATGAATGACTTCATCTCAAGATGCTGCTCGAACGAGTCCCACTCCCTATGCCTGGCTCTGTTTTTTTGCAAGTGGCCGTAATTTTGTTGCACAAAAGACGCTTCTACAAGGGATAAGGCTGTGTTTTCTTGGCTTGATGTTAGCTGTCTTACAAAACCTGTTCAATGAAAATGTGAAAATGGTTTTGCAACTTTTTATATTACCATGACTTGCTTATTAGCGGGTACTGCCAGTTATTGAGCTAAATTTTCTCTAGAAGTGTATATATTATATATATATATATACATATAGTTTTTTTATCCATATTCACTATTCTATTTTCTCCATATTCAGCAAATAAATCTTTGTAGTATAGAGTCAGACAACGATATTCTCGAGTTTTGATTCAGATTTAGTTTTGTCATGTTAACTCTAGAACAAGATTTAGAAGACAACTTTGTTAGACTGTTAAGATAAATGTCAAAACTGATGGTAATTTGATGAATTGATTTCAGACAATAGAAAGAATGAAAAGGCCACTTTAACACAATAATATGATTAAGTGTTTTTGAAGAAAAATTGTTTGTTAAAATGCCAGCGGTGCTGATATTCTTGCATTCATGGTAGTCATTCTATTCCCAGAATTGTGTCTATTACATTTACAATTGTTTCATAATTTATTTCAAAGAGGGGTCTTAGGGTTGTCTAGGTTAACTTCCCAATATTGCATGAAGGATACCTACGGCCAACAGATTGCTTTTTTTTTGTATATTTAGTATACACAGCAGCTGAAAACTGTGAACGGGTGCATCATGGTACAACAGTCCTAATATCAGAATCAAGTTAGCTAAGCTGTACTTGTCTTGTGGTCACATGACTATAAGACAACCAGGGAAACAATGCAGATAAATATCGTAATATTAAGAGATCAAAGTTCCATCTTGTTTGTAAGAGAGTTATCTGCTCTTATATAATAAGGAGATGATAACTTGTGTTGTATCATTCTACTTAGGAGAGAGATTTTCTGTTGTATCATCTTACACTTAGGCTTTTTGAAGTTGAGACTATAACCATGACAAGATGATATATTCCAGCTTAGATGTGAGATATGAATTTTTTGTGTTGCATTTAAGACAAGATGTATTATGATATGAAATATATCATTTTTTATTGCAGTAAATCGGCTATGTAATATTCAAATATTCATGATATGAATAAGTACTAGCATGATATAGCAGCTATTGTGGATCTGTGAAAACTTCAGGATGATGTTCTGTTAGATCTTCAGGGTGATGTTTGGTTCCTTTAGGGGTTAACACACTGAGCTCCCGCACATCCAGGGTCACAGTCATCGGGTGCAGTACCAGTACAGCAGCACTTACTTCCAGAGCAGGATCCCGTACAGTAACCTTTCACGCCACAAGAGACGTGACAGAAACCGTCAGACCCTGGACAGACTGAGGATGAGGAGCAAGCTACAATACAATAAAATACTAGTCAAGAACACTGAAGTTTCAGGCAATATTCCAATCTGTCTACATATATTCTCAAGAGTAACAGCAAACATGTAAAGTGTGTTTGAGATATTGGGAACAAGTACTGAGCATAATAACTTACAAGCCGCTGTGGTGGAGCTGCAGAACAAACCAAGGCAGATAAATGCTAGAATAAGGATCAGTGATTTGATGCTCGACATCGTGAAAGAAGGTTGATCTATAGAACTCTTTGCAGATATGCTACGAAACAAATGACCAATGAGATTTTTATTATATATATATATATATATATATATATATATATGTATGATGAGAGATCATGATGATTTTACCTGAGACCCTTGAGTGTTCAATGCAGGAATGATAACCAAAATACAGTGCACAAACATACCCCATATTTCTTTATAGTCTATGCTACTAAGAGCTTGTACCCTTACAATACTATCATCATTCTGTGCTTTACATGGTGTATCATGGAAAAAGACTACCCCTATCAAATTTCATGAGATCAAACTAAATCAAATATTGTAAATTCAGATTTATTACAGATACTTACCTTCTTGAGATAGAGAATGTTTGCGATGTTGATGTCTGCAGAGTCTTGAGCTTTTATAGTAAATAACAGTGAAAACTGGTGTCAACGTGTCAAAACGTCACTGGTTGGTATTCTATTAAGGTATCATAACGATGCATGTTATCAAAGGCTTAAAGAGGGAGTACGGGTCAGATTCACTTTCTCCCGTCCCTATCCAGGTTGATAGATCACCCGATTCTTATTACGTACATGTGCTCCAATTCGGCGCCAAATACATCATAACAATTTGTTTACATTTATAGGCAGGAATATGATGTCATAAGTAGGACTCTCATAAAAAATTCCCTATCAAACAATAATGACTGATTTACATTTAGCGATATTTAGTATTTTTGAAAATCATTATAGCTACACACTCCTCAACCATATTTGACTCTGCTGATGTAGTTTAACCTAATTTGTCTTTTTTAAAAGAAAATTAGATGTCAAAACATGTAGGAATACAATAATCTTCAGTTCAGTTTATAGTTAAATTACAGCGTCACAATGTCTGTCAAAGCAGGTGCACTGCATGATATTGATTTTCTTATGAATTATGAATCTATACATCATTTATCATCATGCTTTACGCTATTAAATATGGCTCAATGTAGCCTGTCGTGACAAGACATGCTATGCTCGATGCAATTACTGTGATATCAAAAGATACTAGGATGTAAATTTGAGCGTAGCAAATTGGTGAAAGTCTTTGTCTTTTGTTATATCACCGCCGGGCGTTGAGGCTCCTCTATACTGCCCTCTGCGGGTAAAACTCATTATCACGAAATTTCGATTGCATTATGTCACATTTTTAATTATGAATAATTCCTTTCACAAATAATTTTCATTTAATTTCTTTTGTTCATTGGGATGATTGATCATCAAACAATTGTTATCATAACTAAAACTTTACATATTTGAATTATTGAAAGCTATTTTTGATAATTTCCTAATCCCAACCAAAAATAATGAAATTTGTGATAACGAGTTTTACCCGCAGAGGGCAGTATAGTGATTTACAGCTCGTCTGTACAGCGATAGGTAGGTCATTAGTCAGTGACAGCTGAATGTCCAAAGAAAGTTGGCAGAATTAAAGATACAGTTTTTTGGAACAGTTTATAGCGGCCGGAATTCCACGACTCACAGCTAGATCACAGTGAAGTACCTGAAAAAGGCCCTGATTAGAGTTTTGAATATCAAACCATAGTGTTGGGGGTTAAGCGGTTAGAGGGGTAACAATGCTCTAGATGTTTAAGGATCAGTAAGTTGGTAGTATAAACCCATTGACATGCAGTAGAGTAAGACACATGGACGGACCGCACGAGACCTCTGGTCTGAAAAATCTCTCAGTGGCACATCTGAAGGAATTGCGCAGGACTAGGTATATATGAGATGTGAAATTCGACTACGTAATTATGAGGAAAATATCACAGAGAACAATAATCAGTAAGGCAGACACAAAATAGCAGACTGGAATGGGGAGGGAGTAGATGGGCTGTGGTATAAGGACAGGTCAGGGAGCTCTGTGTAGTCTATTGGTGAAAAAACACTTCTTCACATTCGTCGGTGTTAAATAAATCGCATAACAATTCTTGTTCCCATATCATTACTCCCCGCGCAAGTTGACCACTGTAGATGGACTACCGAGTCTCTATAATTAATGCTGGATCTGATTCATTAACGTCATACTGCACAGCAGCTCCTGGTTGTTGCTCCAAGTCATCAGAAAAACGAATTCACAAATCGAAGTTCTTTCAGCTCAATGACAATTATGAAAATGAAACCAAATTAGCACATCAAAATCATCGGCAGTAGAATTTTATGACACAGTTATGCAACCCATGGTTCATTATTGATTTTGTAGTGAATTGTAAATCAACTGGTCATCATTCATCATGCTGTATGCTACTAAGTACGCTCAGTGGAATTTCCCACTGGGTAATTACCGTGATGTCATATCTTTTGGATTTAAATTTAAGCATAGCATATTGGTAAAAGAAAGTCGCATAACATTTTTTTGGTCCATAATATTACTCCCCACATAATTAAATTGATACGGCGAGCTAGTTATAACAGCAAAATATTTGTCTTGGTCAAGAATAGACTAGTCCTACAGCTGAAGCACCTGACTGTGTTGTTTTAATTGTGTGTTTTATGCTGAGTTGTGGTACGATTTGCTGGATTTGCTTCATCATAATTGCGGAGGCTCAAAAGTCAGACTAGATATTGGACGGTTGGAAAAGTGAAAGTATTTTGTAGCAAGTGTCATATGCCATTTATTGATCTTTTTTTGTCAACATGATAGAGGAGTTATTACAATACAGATTCTATGACAGATCTATGATCTGCGTTATCGCCAATAAATCATTATTAATGGATAATTAATGTCAAGCCTATCAACTATAATCTAATAATATGTATGTTTTTCACAAGCCTGGCGACAAATATAATTTTATTTTCTTTCGTCTTTGTCAATACTTGACTTGAAACTTTTCACCATCATAAATCATGATACTATCCCGGCCACATCAATTTTTTTTGACCGTTGAAACTTTTATTTCAAATATAACAGCAGAAACTAGCAAATACTATCAATTTGAAAATCATGTAGAACAGGACTGCCATTAGTTAACACTGTACATACTGGACTTATGACATTATTGAGGGGTTCTTCATTGATTATTAATCATGAACAATTTTTACAAGAAATTTCGCCATCCTCTTCTAATGAAGTATCATGGAAAATTGACTTTCATCAATTCTATAATAACACTGGGGAGGTCATTAAACGATCAGGATGATTATGCTAAAGCATACGCTGGTGCGTGATGTCGTCTATCAGGCGTCTATCAGGCGTCTATAAATTTATATTTTCAAAACTGCACCTTTGCATTGTCATGGTACTGCTATATATTGGTTTATTAACATTTAACATCTAGTGACAATGATAAAGAGAATAAATCAGCCACAGGATCTGAATTATAATAACTATTTCATCACCATGTCTTGGTCAAACAGAAATGGCAATTTGCCGTTCTTCTATCATCATCAAATAATGAAATTTGCCGATAGTTTTACTTTTTTTCACACCCATGACCTTGTCCGACTATTGACCTTCTTCAATCATGATGAGGCAAAATACAAGCAAAAAAGACAGCATAGATCAGTCATAGGATCTGTATTTTAAAATCACTCTTTTATCACAATGTTGCGATTTAAACAGATCATCAATTCCGCTATCAGCAATCAATGACAACGCCAACGCCAACTTGCTTCAAAATTGTTTGTGACTTCTAATCTCCCAATATCCTATCTCTTTTGACACTCCTCAATTATGATGATGCAAAATCCAGCAACTTGGCAGAAGACCATCGATTAAAACCAATAAGTCATGCGCTTTAGCTACATAACTAGTCTATTTCTGACAAGGAGAAAATTTTGATGTTATAATTTGCTTGCCAATATCAAACAATGCCACATTAATCAGCCCACGCATGTCGAGGCATAATCTATTAGATTCAAATTGGCCTGGATATTTTTATCTTTTGAATACGTGATAATAAATTTGAATGACTGTATGTACGTCATAACGTTATTTAAAAGATTCAGTTTTAATTTGATTGTGAAAAAACAAACATGATGTAATTTGCCTAAGATTACATTTACATACATTCTCTAGGGCATGGAGGTAAGTTACTGTGGTAAGTCCGACTTGATCAAGTTTGATTTGGTTGGTACATTTAATTTGATCTCATGTAATTCGATAGTGGTAGTATTGATCCATGAAGCAGAGTGTAAAGCGCAGAATGACAAAATTATTGATAATGTAGTGGTTTTCAGTTGCATAGACTCTAATTAAAAGTGGCTGTGTATTTGTGAACCGAAATCCGGTAACATATATATGAACGTATATACATTTGCAGGCCCAGTACGACAAAGTACTATCTGGACATTTTTCCAATTTGCAGAAATTCAAACCTAAGGTTGACAGGCCTGTTTCTTGAAAACTTTTAACCCGATAGTTTTAAAATTTTACCTATGTGACTTTGTTATGAAATGATATAATTACCATGAGTTGAAACTTCTATACATTAATTTTTTTAATCCCTTAATTACAATTAGCCAAGCCAGATAGACTTTCATCGCAGGGAAAATATTCAAATCACAGAGCGATAAAGATCTAACTGGCAATGAAGCCAATTCATAATGATGTAACAAGGATGACAGTAAGGAGGAGGATTCGTAATGTATTTCACATAAACTTAGTTGATTAAAGACTCTGAGCACACAGAGACATCTTTTTCTGCCATTTTAAACTTTTTTAGTTTTCAGTTTATAGAAAAGTCCACTGTTTTAACTTGGGTTTGCGGTAATTTTTCTGGCCTATCTTGGCATCTCCCTACTGAAGATTAGTCTTAGCTATGTTTCACATCAATTGACCTTGGCTGCAAATATATCGTAACTTGATTGCACAGCAAAGAGAATTCCCAGCAAAGGGGAACTTTAATTACGGTTCTGTCTCAGATCTTATTTACAATTAGATATTTTTGAATGAAGCAGATAGTTTCTATACAGAACAAAAATTTTAATTGCAACCAAAGAATATTACGTTGACATGCAACAGTACTCTGTTTCGTGATGGGACAACTAAACAGGGTAATTTGGCTATATTTTTCACTCGAAGTAGTGAAATCTATTATAAACTACTCATTCAGAAGCATACCTTAATTACTATGAGAGCTATATTATGGTCAAAACTGGTTCAGCAGATCACGGTGTCATGGTGGAATTGCTGTGTACATATCAGAGGAGTTTGTGGCAGATATTCGGTTTGAAGGACAAAGGGCTAAGATGATTTTTATTACTTGTTCTGGCCACCCAGACTGCTCTGTGCTAGCGGTCTACCTCAGCCTTTCGGTATAAGCAGAAGCATGTATGTTTGTATGATATAACCAAACAGAACTGCGAAAACTAAATTTGATAGTTTGATCTTCTCTATTTACACGGGAATAAAACGTGCTTACAATGAAGCAAGTTTGACAGAAAAAGATAATAGCAACCTGAAAATGACACGGATATTTGAATAAAGATGAAAGATATGATATAATGTAAGAATGAAAGTATGATATTTTATGTGTGACTCATGTTTTCTCGTTGTCAATCTCAAGGATAGGTGCCAATTTTTTTTCCATATCCTAGAAAGTTAAATACAGTGGCCTTAAAACACTATAATTGAACATATCGTCAGAATCAGTTCATCAGGGATTTCAATTTCCTTATTATATGTTTGAATTGCTCGGGTAGGAGCTCACTGGTGACGCCTTGAACTCGCCACAGACATTTGCCTCCCCCACTATTTTTTATAAACTACAGCCCTAACACAACAGATTGGTGCTGGACCAGCTGTCCGACAGTGAGCTTCGAAGTTTTTTGATGAGCATTATTATCTTAATACTGTGATAATTAATGCTTAATTGTTAATGAGAACAAAAATGAAATTTCCTAGAAGGACATTAGCTGCAGTAGTTCACACAATATCGTCGGTGGATTATCCCAGACAAGTTTAAGTGAAAGCTATCTGCAGGTCATGACCTGATGATGATATGTCATACAGCATAGCATGGAAGTATATTTAGCATGCGGCTTCTGATATGACAGGGTGAAACTCAAAGTCAATTTGTGCAACACACCTGTAGATCTAGGGGAGGCACTGTCTGTCCTGTTTATCTGTCCTAGAATAAAAACTCACATGTCCTAGAAAACATGCCCGTATATGGCAACACGCCTATTGTTTTGAATTACTCTCAAGGTTGTTTGCCTGCTACATGCAAACCTGGTCCAAAAAGAAATTCACACTTGAATCAAATATTGGCCGTAAGATGCGATTCAGCTTCAACAAATATTGAAGAACCTGTAAAAGATGACGCTTTGTAATTTCCCTACTGATCTGATCAAACTCAATCACATCAATAGAACTTGCAACTCTTGTGTCACTGATCGACAGAGGATGGAGAGTGAGGCTGGGCCAATCTTGCATCATTTAGAGAAAACTGCTATTTTAGAGTTACATCACACAAGCTAAAGAAGAGCTGTACAGTTAATTAGAGTCAAATGATCAGGCTGGCGATCAGGTGTATTTAAGAGCTAAGTAATATTTTTTTATGAGTTTGCATGGCATGATCAGTGGCATGATGTGTCATAAAACAACCCACGAGGTTTGTGATCAGGTTATGATAATGACGATTGCAATAATAGGAGCAATAATAGACACTTGATAGAAAAATATTACATTTTTTTTCCACAGATGGTACTCAAAACAGAACATAAAAGACATTTATCATTGTTAAAAGCTTGTCACGGTTAAATCTGACAAAAATTAAGTGCAGTTAACGTCATGAAAACAGGAACAGGATTTACATGAACAGTGTCAAATTGCATTTGAACGATTTTCTGTTATACATTTCTTTTTCTTGAGCTTTTCTGCAGGTTCAATAAAATATGAATAAAACAGCAATTAACAACAGAAAGCCCACGCAGTGCTTATTGTTGTCAGCTCAAAATAGGACACATAACACACCAGTTTTGGTTGCCGTATCTAACACAATATTCATTATAGATAATAATCATGGTGACACCTGTCAAAATGAAATTTGTGCCATCAAAGATAATATCATTTATGGCACAAATTAATGAATCATATTTCGGCAATTATTAGGGACAGGAGCCAAATTTTACAAAAATTACAATCATGATTATTGGGGTTACCCGTTATAGTTTGTAAAAATGCAAACTCAATTGACTTCATTTTAATTATTATCTTATCATTTTTAGGCCAATGTTAGGAACAGGTGCCGTTTTTTTGCAGATTACTATTCTGACTCTGTTATTTTATACAGAGCTTGTTAATAAGCTGCTCTGTAGTTCAAAGGAAGGTTCAATTCATTAGAAAATAAATCACAGGCTTAGATTGAAAATGGTCTCTGTAGTTATGTACAAAAATGGCAATATATGCTGGTTGGAGTCAAGGGGTCAAGCTGTGTGCAAATGAATGGATAGCAATATTGTGCTGCCACAAATCATTTTAAAGCTATCATTGAAGAGAAAAGGTGGAAGCAAGTTCTGCTTCAAAATTTGCACTTGGACAATTCACATGAGGGTATGAGAGTGGAGCATAAGTTTTCTATGGTTACAAGTGTAAGTCAGGTACATACCATTCATGTCGTGATATCATATCTCTCTATGCTGTCTAACGCAAACTTCAAGCCTGGTTGCCAAAGTAGGTCTTTTTTCCCTTTTATTATGAAGCGCACAAAGGACCTTTGGTTATTCTTTCATCCGATGTATGCTCTCAGGGATGATGGAGTTAGATGGTGCTTGATTGAGTTTACAAAAAAACCTAAAAACATTTTTCAATCTCCCTTATATCAGTCTACTGCTGTGTTTGTTATGACCTTGCATATCCTCCAGCTATGAGTGCAGACTGTCACTGCAAATTTTGCTAGACATTATGATAAACACTGCTTATGACTGATAAGAGTAATTTTGGTTATAAGAGCAACGCTCTTCTTGGCAGGCATTCTGCAGTATTTTCAAAGTTACTGTAATAGACAGTTTTCTGAGCTCTGATTTAGGCCTCTACTCGGAGTTGTCCTCTCTCCAGTTTGGTACTTTTAACCCACGCCACATAGGAAAAACGTGCTGAAAAGAGGGTTATCTTGAAATCCGCTTATAGTAGGATAAAAAGGATATTTGATTCAGAATCTGCACCATTGAAAACTGATAGGGACATAGTTTGGGAAATATTTTTGGTATTCGGTTAGTCAATTATATCAATCTCTGCCAGTTTTGCGGACCATTTGGCAGAATTTTTCTTGAATTTCGTCACTAAAATTAAGATTTATCAACACTCAAGCCTACAATGATTTGGAAACCCTGTCCCACAGGGTTTTCAATGGTGCGGATTCTGAATCAAAAATCAATTTTATCCTAACATAAGCGGTTTTCAAGAAAACCCTCTTTCAGCACGTTTTTCCTATGCGGCGTGGGTTAAAAGTACCAAACTGGAGAGAGGACAACTCACAATTGAGGCATAAATCAGAGCTCAGAAAACTGTCTATTACTTAACCTTCAATATGTGGATTTTTTGACAACTATAGAGCAACATGTAGCTTCTGATAGTAGCCTGAATTACCACAGAACAGCAATAGCCACTTGGAAATGAAGCTTTGAGACTGTGCATTACAGTGCCTGTGATTGAGAGATATGATGGACATATGAAATCGAGAGCCGTCAATAAAACACGACGAAAAAAACATATCATATCAACACAATATTGAGTTTCAGTATGATATCCTATTGCTCCTAGTGATATCCTAACACTGCTAGTTGTATTTACTCGCTAGCAGGGACAACCTAATAATAGCTTATTTTGTGTGTCTTAATTGAAGAGTTTATTTATAATCAAATTGATTTAAAATCATCAGTTTTTGTTTAAAGGTATAAAATAAATGGTGACCTCCCTCAAAACAAAAATGGAAATTGACATGTCATAGAATGGGAAAACACCGAGCAATTTTAAGCCAAAATGCTCATAAAAAAATTAGTTGTTTTAGATATATCATTGGCATTTATATGCATTTTAGAAAGGCTATCGAATGCTTGATGTTCAGTTTAGTGGACCGAAAGATAAGAGCTATAATTAACCGAATCCAGCCATAAGCTGCTTGAGAGGTGCAAATTATTATCCTCCTTTTAATAAGTAAAATTAATTTCTCTCAAAGCATTTATGGAAGGATAGTGGGGTTTTAGTATCAGATGGTCGAGTCTTTAGCATGTTGACATTTCATTCTGAAATATAAAGAAAAAAGGTCGTATTAATGTATTGGCAACCAAAGACTTGGTTATCTAGCATTACACTGTAAGAATTTGTTACGCTAAAAGACAACATGGCATGGGGCCGTGGCCTTTTCAGAATCTGCTAGTGGAATTAATTTCCTTTGTTATCTGAGGCAGTGTAGACTATCAGTGTATTGAATGGCCATTAATAGTCTGCAGTGCAAAATATAACCAAAGATTATATATACTATAGATGGATAATGTGTATAAATGGATAAATACGGGGTATGGATAATATGAGTCATAGCAAAACCCATTTCAACAGGCAACACAGACTTTACTCATGTAATCATGTTTGGATTATGGTACGGACTAGGGATAAATACTGGAACAAGTTTGATTCAAATTACCAGCAGTCTGGCCATCTTCAGTCTAATGGTGAGCTGGCAGTGGCTCAAACCCTATTGCAGGCAAATTTGATCACGCTTGATCTAGATAAATACAAGGTATGGGTTATGTAAGTCATGGCAAAACCAGTTTCAGCAGGCAACACAGACTTTACTCATGTAATAATGTTTTTTTTTCACAAGAGAAAAATACAACAGGAGTGCATAATTTTTGGACTGCATGATTTTAATTTTCAGCTCTATAGCTCTATGATATTTATATATTTACTTACAATACCTTTCACTCTCACCAAATTCAAATCCTGAGACATCATGGAGCAGCTAATAGATTTGACATGCCGACCTGAAACATGATTTGGAGGAAAGCTGTTTCAGATTGGCATACTCTGTGTACTAACTCGTTGCCATGCTGGAATAAAAAAAAACATTTTTGACTGAGTGCATCGCAAACAAAGGGACTGTGGAACTGGTTGAAATTTATTGGTGAAACGCGGGTACTATCAGCCTCGCACCGACAAGCAACAATCAGTTAAACACAGACACAGGCCAAATCTTAAATGTAGGATCTTAAGATAAGAACTGACAAGAATTTGGGGCAGTTAATAGTGGCAGCCACTCGGGCCCTACCAACCATACAGTTTAGGGTATTGTCTGTTCATATGTCAAGCGCCCTTCATTGTTCACCCTGACATTAGAATTATGCCAGGATACAATATTTGAATAAATTGGGAATTTCCTTTTGGAGTTGGCTGGCAATACACCTCTTTGATACTTAAAAAGATTGCTCTTCATGCGCTGGTAAATTTATTAAACACTGAAAGAACGAGGCATCAATGATAACAGTTATAGATATTGCGACATTCTATACTACTTTCAGTTTAATTTGAGAATATGAAAATGTCACATACTTTACCTGACCCTCTCATGACTCACAAATAACTGCCCCAAACCGAAGGTGATGTATGGTAGTTGTGGTCGCTGAAAATAGAACTGATTACTTATTGAGAACCGGATGCGAAAGAGGACAGGAAGGTGAAATTGTTAGATGTTAGTGTGGGTAACAGGGTTTCGCATCCTGTTTCTCTCCAACATACCTTGATTTGATGCCACGCTTCCTGTTCAGAGGTTGACACGAGAAGGTATTCTGAGTAACTTCGGTCTCCTTCTGGTCTTTCTTAGGGCTTCATATCTACAACTATTATTCATCTCAATATTAGGTTTCATATTGGTGTCATGAAGGCTGCCGGCAGGATGTAGGACAGAGCATCGTGAATAATTTTTGAAGTAATCTTGTGGGTGATATAGCATAGTTAGTTGAATTTTCTGTTTAAGATCACTGATTTTAAAAATATCCCTGGCCTTGCTTCTAAGCTAACCTCACACTGAATCAATAACACAAATTCTGTGGAATATTTTAAGATGTAATAGGAAAATTTTTGTACTGTATGACAGGCTGGTGAATCATTTCTCCAGCCCATACTGTTTGAGGTATTGCTAAACAATATGAGATGTGTTTATTGTCACATAGGTGTTGCCAGGCTTGTGGCTGATGATAAAACTCAATGAGACAATTTTGTTATCATTAGCGGATTCACTGGCCGTACAACATCCCACAATGGATGAAATCAAGGGAGCCAAACCCTGTGCCGGCCTATATGTAAAAGTGGCCAAAAATTGGAGGGAAAAGTTTTCAGTGGTTAAAAATGGAGGAAGGCTTCTCAGTGGTCGAAAAAGGAGGGAAAGTAGCCAAAATGTTATGATAAAAGGCCATCATACAGGAGTGTCTGTTCATTCCAGTGATATAAGTCTATAGAAAGCAGATTGCAAATATGGCTTCACCAGTAATTTTCTGTGGGTACGCTGACATTCAGTTGTTTTTAAAGTATAAAGACGTCAACATTGATGACTACAACCTATCACCTATCACAAACTAAACAAAGACCTCATAACAGATTTAACACCAGCAACTGGTAGGTATATGGATTTTTGATATGGAAATGATAATGTTTGAGTATGGCAGTATGCATACCTTCATATGATGTCATCCTAATCCCTCTTTATAGAATAGTTTGGCCTGGTTGAGAAGTTTTCCAATAATTGTTTATTTTGACCTGTTTTTCGCTCCACAGGTGTAGCTGAAGCTGTAGCTGCAACAGTGTTGACTCCTGAAGTTCTAGATGAAACTGTCCAGGCACCTGAAGTTGAAGCTGAAGCTTTGTCTGCAGAAGAATCATCTGAGTGCACCTTGTCGCCATCACCATACAAGAATACTAGCATCACCGAGTCAGAGTCAGTGGTTGAAGTCACCCCCAAACCTGGTAATAATAGAGAATTGATTTTAGAAAATCATAGAATTAATCATTAGCAATTGCGTCCATGATAAGATTGTTATACTTATTGAAAACAGGTCAAAGACTACGAGTTGTTTTCACCTTTTCATACTTTTTGATGAGGCCCCTACTGCTCTCTGCCCTCACCCCTTTAATGCAGTGCAAAGTCATAGCCAGAAACATAATGACCTCATTACACTCATCACTACAATGTAATAGGTTATTTATATACTCTTATTTAGCCTGCAATGATGACTATATTAGTGGTGGTTTGAGAAATAATGTGATGATGTGATCTCATCACAAATTATTTTTTTCAGGAGCAGTAAAAAAGTCTTCTTCTACACAGAGGATGGTATCGACCGCAGTGGAACCTCAACTGTCCACAAGTGTTACCACAGGTAAGCATTCTAACTCAGAAACAGTCAAGCCAACAAACTTTGAAACTAAACCCCAATCCAAACAGCCAAATAGACAGTGAGGAAGGAAATAACAAGGTTTTTTGACTGGCCTAATGTATACTGTTACAAACCTTTACAGATTGAGTTAATTCTAGTCTAGAAAGTCAATGATCCGTTTTTGTCTCTGGAAATGACGGAATAAGAGGTTGTTATACCGAAACTTATTCTAATTTACTGCAAGTACTATGTAATGATTGCATTGGTGACTATCATTGACATGACCAGCACTTTTGTAGATTGTGCAACAGTTACAACTGCTGGAGCAAGCATAAAACCACAGTTTATACCTACCCATGGAAAAGATCGGTACAACACATGTAAGTACAACCAAATGTTAAAACTACATGTTTATGAAATTTGATGAAGCAACTCGGGACAAAGTTCTTTCAAAACAATTTGGATAATCATTTTGATGGATACATCACTTCTATGAGGGTTGGTGTAACCCAAGGGGGAAGGTAAAATTATCAACAATCAAATCACATCAAGGCTGAGCATTTTCCTGTCCTGCAGCTACAGCTCTAAAGCATGTGCTTCTCAAATGCAGGTCAACCTAGCTAATATTACTGCCTATCAATAATAAGCAATGCAACTTTCTATAATTATCAGTGAGTCCTGTCAGTGATAAAATTTGTGTCTATCTTCCAAGATGGATGTTGTACATCATTGAAATGATAATGTCACACCCTATAAAACTTAATTATCAGGACTCAATTGTGCCCTTAGCAGACACAATGTTCTCACAAATCATCACATTTTCACAGTAAGTTACCTGTCATAAGATGTTCGCTGTAATTGTCTTCTCTATTACAGATAATGAAGCCCTTGCTGAAGCCTGGGCCACAGTAGGCCACAAAGTGGAGCATCTCAACATATATCTTGCGTGCAGATCACAATACAAAGACCAGCCATCAAACAACCTCCTAAAGAAAAAATAAATCACTCTACACCAGGAAATTTCACAAAATTCCATTCCATGGAATTCAACTTTTGTTGGCTAAGGTGGAACGTATGGAGAAGGATGACTTTCAAAGACAAAGACAAAAAAAATAACACAACAACTGAATGCTGTCAGCCATTTCCTGAAGCTTTTAAAATTTACAAAAAGCTTGATGCAGTGTTATTTTTTTGCTTTGACAGCTTGTCTTTTGGGGTGTTCCTTTTATTTTGCATACAATGATCATAACCTATTGTCTGAGATTGTATTGTTATTATTCAAACAATGGTCTCATTCCCAGCAGTTATGCCCAAATGTTGTGCAAAAGGTAAAACAGTTTTTTGTCAAATATACTCACATGGTGTGGTAGATGAATACGTTTTTAACCAGGGTAAAATTGCTCTTTTCTTGGGTCTATCTATTACTAATAGATGCTAGGCCTTACAATTGCTTCCTCAATCACTAGCAGATTCTTTGTCATGGAAACCTGTGGAACATAAAATTCATATATAGCATTCATAACATTCTTATACTAACTAGGCCTAGCCCTACAACCATCTGACATTTACATCTAAACAATATTTTAGTAGCCTACTCGGTTAGGTATCACAGGTTCTTTACTATTTATTAACTTGTACCAATAAACATTGACACATCAATCTGCCTATCTATATGATATTTCCCCTATTATTGTACTGGCAAAACGTGGCAATGACTCAAGAAGCATAACTGAAACAAATGAACTGTTTAGTTCATTGCTGAAACTGACGAAATCACTGTGTGCTGCGCTGTCCTGTTATCATGCACAATCGCTGCTTGTTGTGTAATTAATCACATTCAATTCTTCTTGAACACATCTATCATCATGAATGACATAAAACAAACTTCATATCGTTATCCTAAATTAAATAAAAGACTCATGATCTAAGGAGTAGGACTCACCAGTGACCATCATCTTTTCGAAGCTGGTAATCCTTAACTACTCTTCCAGTGAACAGGTTAAATCACTAATTATGTAGTCACAGGACAGGTTCCTCCTTGGGAGCACTGCAGTGTAGTGTATTTTCTATGAGTGATTTTACTTCTTTTGTTATTTACTGTCCACAAGTTAGTTAGTGAAGTTATGTAGAATCCCTGGGCCTACCATTCCTTTGCTTATCTGTCTTCAGTACAGAAACTCAATGGCAGTGATAAGCATGAGCAATGGCACTGCAGTTAGTAATGGAACAGTTTCGTCACTAATTTCTTGGGCTCTAAATTCCTAGTACTAGTTATGATAACCTACTAATACGTCTTGGCCTAGTATAATCACATAGCAAGTCACATGCTAAGTATCATTATAATACGGGCCGGCGCTGTATTGGAATTGAGGTCACTGATTGGATAATGAATAGTGCACTTTTAAAGATTTAATGTGTCCATGTCAAAGTCATTGTGTGGATCAATTCATTATTGATTGTGTTCCCATGGAAACGTAGAGCATAACTCCTCAGCACCAAACAAAATAGGGATAAATATGGTTTTCCTATCATATCCAGTGAAACTTTGGATCTGATTGCTGGCACGAGCCATACAAAAGTTATTTAACAAAGTAAACCATTTTTTTATTGCTCCCTAAAGGGTGATACCCTCTTTGAGGGTCACAAATAGACCCCCAGTTTAGAATACTAGTAACATTATTCAAAGTGTGAAGCTATATAGTAAGTTGAGCTCGTAGCTTAGGGAAATCATAATAATTATTATTAATATTTTAAACATAGATTGAAAGCACATTAAACCAAATGCACAGTAACGAGTCCTAAATGGCAGATTAGATTAGCACCAACTCAGGAAACCCAGCGGACTTTTTTATTGTTGCAAGTGGCCTATACTGATGTATAGTATTCTGCAAAGAGAATAAATTCAACTAAATTTTGGGGAAATTCACAACATAAGCTGCAAACAGCATTTATTACGATTCTGAATGAGAGTATCAGAAACAAATGATTGTGGTAATATTAAAATTTCTTGATACATTCATCGCTAATTTCTTTTTGTGCCGGTTATAGGCCAGTATCTGGCCAACATTGATCTACTCTGTCGATATTTCTGAAATCCTCATACCGTTTGCACCCTCTGCAATCTGCATTGCTCAGTCCTGCTAGCATCATTAGTGCAGTTAGACGGTATAGAAGCTTCATTTTCTAAAACAAACTATAGGCAAGATAGTAGTTAGCTCTCAGACTGAACGGACATGTTTCTCAATCGCTCTCCCCATTGCTGTGTTTACATTTAATTTAGACTTCAATCTTTGTCAAATAAATTGTAGAATATCATTGATACTGAATTGACTTGATCATTTACATCCTCACTTACTCTTAACTCCTATTATTATAGGGGGGCTTTAGGTTCGCTGAATTTCAGTATCACTGCATACCTGACAAGTCTCCCTTTTTGGTAGGGAGCCTCCCAGTTTTAGGGGTATTTTCCACCACCTCCCTATCTCCCTTTTTCCTCCCTTTTTTCAGCTCTTTCAGTAAGAAAATGTTTGAAGCTTATTTTCGCATGGGAAACAGTACATATACCTATGTATTTCCTTTTTCGCCACACTATTCTTTTATAGTTCGGATAAATTACAACTATCTAATTTGTAAAATCAGGTAGAATGACGCGATTCATAATATGAACACTCAAGTTTTAGCTTAGAAATATGACAAGCGCGGACCAAATTGCACTCGTACTGCGGGACGCAGAGTGGTACTCCAGATCAGGAGGTTGTCCGCGGAAAATCTCCTGATTTCTGGGTCTGCCAACTTGTCATGTATGTATCACTGTGCACACTTAGATAAATATTTTCCCGCCATTTTGTCTAAATATTCTCACTTAATTTGAAACTTCATTTATTGTAGACTACCATTTAATCTGTATTGACATTTATCATTTACATCCTGCTACAGGAGGGCTATAGCCTCAATTAACTTCAGAATCACTGTGCAGACTTTGTCAGTACCAAAAATGGGCACTTGAGATATGTAGTTATATTCAGTCAGCCGCGGAAGTCAGAGGGTACAGATAGATATGAAAACAAATGCACCCAATAACCTCCATGGTATTTAGTAATCACAAGCACAAACAACGAGCAGAGAGACGCAGAAGTGATCCATCAAATATGTTACAAAGACAACAGGAGCTTGCTAATCCTGTCACAAAATAGGAATTCCAGCGACTCAGTAATTTAGTTTTCCAATACGTGATAGAACCAAGTACCAAGTAATCTACAGGGTGACACGGATGTAATGAATCGTGGAGTAACAACAACAAAGTCAGCCCAAAAATAGAACAATAAATTCCAGAGGGTAGTCTGAGGAACAGCAGCAATATACCATGTGATGTGACCACAGAACGGTTTCATATAACATATAACAGGTCTAAACTTTTTCAATTGTCAATTTTTACAAAATATTGTAAAAGTGTAGCTCATTGAGATGGTTGCACAATTAAATAGTTTGTGTCCCTTGGTGAATAATTTCTGAATTGACTTTTTCATTTTATTAGGTCCGAAGATTGAAGAATTTCATGCATTACAAGAGTAAGCTGACTGTCAAAGTTTCGGATCAATAAGTCAAACTTTTAATGATCAATGATAGCCTGTGGTAAGGTTGTCATGGAAAATAAATTCATTATAGTAGCAGGGTCAACGTGGATGGGATGGGAAAAGAGGCATAACTATAATCCTCATAATAAGCCTAATCATTCCATCACAAGGATCTGAATCGATGTTGTTTACGCAGGCGATTGGAACCCATAAACTTATTATTTTTATTCCATTAGCGTAGAGTTTCAATATTGGTGTCACCTGTAATATGTTCACTGATAAGGGCCATTCAAGTTGACATGATTCAGTACTGAGCGGTGATCAGGAGTTCAGGATACATAGTTTCTAATTGATTGGTGAGTCACTTTGGCCTAGTTTCAGGATTATGTACGTATTCAGTCTACTGTGATATATATGAGAGGTTGAAAACCTTGAATGTTCGACACCAGAATAGCTTCTTGTAGAAATATGAGATTTAGGGAAGACATGCCGTGTGAACTAGTCACTGGTGGTATTGGTTAAAAAATGATTCTCCTTGTGATCTCTGATACTTAGTTGATTGCTGTTGGTTTAAACTGCTATTTTTTCTTATTCATTGACTAGAAATATTGTTAGTTGATGCAAAAGCCTGTTTCATGATATCTCTAGGAGTCGAGATGTTAAAACTAGGTTGCAAAATAAAAATTTGGTTTATTCCCTCCTGGTTATGTATGGCAATAAGACAACCCAAAAAAAGACAAATTGATTTGTTTCAAAGTTTCATTGTGAAATATCTTTAATATATATATACTAAATTGAATGGTGAGCAAAGAATTGCATTTCTTCATTTGTTTTCATTCAGCATAATCCTCGTAATTTGACTTGCCAGTTCATAAATACATATCACTTACTATATGATATTGATTTCACAGATTAGAGAGATCTACAGCTGTAAACCTCACCACCACCTCTCACATGGATATATTCTGACCAGTCAATCTGATATGCACTGACCTACACTCTCTGAAGACTGGTGATGGTATATCATCTACAATCATAGCTGGTAAACCTTATGAGAGAGGATGCAGAGAGGGAAGGGGATCTGAGGCTCGGTTCAACTCTATCAATGGATTCACACAGATCACATATATGCGCATGGTTGTAGTTACCTGTTATCATAACTGTCTGAGGGTGATTGACCGCCTCACAGGGATTACATCTGTCTTAAGCGGAGAGCGTCAGTCAGGGGGATACAAAGATGGTCACCCCGGTCAGTTTTACTTTCCCGGGTCTGTAATAAGAGACAAAAATGATGTTGAACAGCATCTCGTCGCTGACAGCGATAACAAGCTGTTAGAACAATAGGAATAAACAGTGGAACCGTTGGTACCTTTATTAAGTCTCACATGCTTTGGAGTGTCGGACAGCTAACACAGGATGTCAACAGTGACCTGTATGTCAATGCAGGAAATTACGCTGTCTACCATATTATATACAGAGAGAAGACAATCACGCTTATATCAGGGACACGTGGGAACAAAGGGTACAGAGACAGCTTTCTCCTAAACTCCCTGTTCAGCATCCCAGCAGACATTGCGACCCTAGGTAATCAGGCACTACTTGTAGCTCACATTTCCAATCACAAAATCCGACTAAAAGACATGAATACAGACAAAGTATCCACACTGGATCTGTGCTCCGGATGTTTGAACAATCCCTCTTCTCTTCTCTTCTCTTCTTATCACTAATCACTCTCTTTATGTCAAACAATGGGGAAGAATCCTGCAGATTACTTGTGAGTTGACTGTGTATATTATGTACATTATGAATGTGTGATTGTATGACTTGGTACACAATGTTGATTTGGTAGGCACAGGTAAATACAAATATAACACTAAGTGAAATATCCGCACACCTTATGGAAACGCAAAATGTTTACCTTATAAATAATTGCTCTCTTTCTGAACTATTGCTTTTGAAAATTGTGAGCGAATGAGGCTAATAACCTAGTTATCCACTAGCAAAATGAGAATGCATTGCATGGTTAACCTATAAATTCAATTTAAAATCATTAAACTATATTGAAATTTATTGTGTCGATGTAAAAATGACGACCACAATAACAACTTCTACCTTGACAACCACTGCTGCTGCAACAACCACACCGACAACCACCACACTCTCAACTAGCATACCTTTTCAACTACCACACCGCAAACAACCAAATCGCCAACAGAGACACCCTACACAACCACCAAAACTCCAACGATACCCACAACTACCAATATACCTTGTAAGGATAGAAACATCACAGTCTATCTAACATCCTATGAGGGAAGAGCGTTAGTGAAAATAAGCCCTGATGTTCAAATAGAACTATCAGTTGGGAGTCATATGATTCACACAAACAATTGTACTGTTAATACTTTAGTGTTAATTAATGTAGTTGAGGCTCAAACTCAAATTAATTTGATTGTTGCATATTATTTAGAATCAAAATCCACATTCAAACCCATTTTCAATCAGAGTATTTGCATATCAACCTTTGAAGTCTGAAGAATGATTCTTATTACTGATAGATAAATGTCGAAATCAGTCAACGCTGGTATAATAACCTTAAGACCAAACCTAGTTATGTCTGTTACAACGTGCAAACTTTTATTTGATGTAGGATTTAGCTTCGCAAAGTATAATTAGTGACTGATCGTTCCCTAATATTACAACAGATGGTATATTTATGCTGTTTACATAGTTATGCTGCATGTAAACCACTACATAGATAAACCTTTGGCACAATATACGGTGTCAGCACTAGTGAACGCAAAGCCATTATGGATACTCTAACTAGGCTTTAGTAGAGAAAAATAATGGGGTTTGCAAAAAATATCAAAATGCTGTATTTATTCAATATCATATCAACCATATAGTCTGGCCTTTGATTTGTAGATTGCAGCCCTAAGGTTGGCTCTCAGGCTAAGCTGAGCTGTTACAGTGATACTCTGGCGGTAACCTGGTCTACTGATGTCTCATTTGACGGCACCGTTACAGAAATACCAAAAGACTTGAATCAGAGACTAACAGACAGCCTCCTTGAAGAGAGCAGATACCCAATTCTGAATATTGTGTCATCAGTAGAATTCTGCCGTGAGTTATTTTAATTTCGTCTTCTCAAATTCACTTTATTTTCTTTCATATGTTTCATGTAACAGAACGCTAATTGGAGTCCATTATTCTATGTTCTGGCTAATTTGAGTTTATGTGTAACCAAACTCAGCAGTCATTTGATGCTATTCTGTTTTCCCATCATGTCGGCTAGTCTATCCGACTAAGATAAAGGTAAGCTTATGCTGAACTGATGCTGACTTCTTCATGTCTTCACAACAAGAAATATGACGAGAAAACAGACTGTTGCGAATAACAAGCTCAAGGCTAAATAACTGAGGCAGTTTAATATTTAATCAAGTTGAGTTTGAGCAAGCCCATAATTAACCACCCTGAAAGCCATGTCAAAAAATTCAGACACTTAATGATAATTTTTACACAATTAATTGATTAGGCTCAGTTCTTTGAGAAGAAGGGGGTTGTGCTCCCAACGTGGGCTCAGTAGACCTGCCTGCTTCTTCACTGTATTGCCTAATAATGTGTACTATCTTACTCAGTAACAATGCTCACACATCTTCTTATTTTATTACCAACCTTCAAAATCAAAGAAATTCTTTGGCTCAATACCACTCATAAAATATTGTAAGCTTCATGATTCGATTTACCGAATCCATTCAATAAAGACTACTTATCAATATCCTCTTACCTAAAGGTTTTCTTGATAGTACAACAATCTTGTGGTTGTGCTTACCAAATTGCATTACATTGGCAACATACAAGCAGACATAGTGTGTAGATGTGGTTGTACCTGTGCAGGCATGTTGTAAAAATGAACCACTTGTTTAATGGTAACCCACAATGCAATGCTGCTGTCATTTCCAAGTTCCCACAGTTCTGAGGGCAGATTAAAGCTGAATGCTGCAGTGGTGCCCTTTTGGTATCATTGGTTTGTAACTGAGGCACATTTCAGGGACCAGGCCCTTTTTGTTCAGTTACCTTTTCTAGACATAATACAATATGATATAACCCTAATCTGTTATGGAGACACATCCTACCCTTTCTATCCACTGTCGCTCGTTATACAAGCAATCTAATTTATATCCAGGAGATGAAGTGTATTGTTAACTACACTGATAAGAGACAGTAGCATCAGCTATGTTCGGTCAATGGTTAATGTGTGCTCCTATCTGCTGAGTGATGCAAACAGTGGCCATCTGGTTATTTGTTTTCAATGATGGATGAGATGTTACATTTACTTTATTACTGAGTTGCAATATATACGTTGATAAGAGAAACTATTTATTAAACTAAGTGTTCAATAATAGTAAGAAGAACGTTCTCTTATTGAAGCATTTGGCTCAATAAGTAGTGAAATATTAACAACTTGTGTAAACCAAGAAGTCTGGTTTTTCCTTTTGCTTTGCTTTTGAATTTTCGGATAACTTAGACTAGCAGTTGTCTTCCTCCGGATATTTAGAAGACAGCTTTGTTAGACTGTTAAGATAAATGTCAAAACTGATGGTAATTTGATGAATTGATTTCCGACAATAGAAAAATTGAAAAGGCCACTTTTACACAATAATATGATTAAGCGTTTTAGAAGGAAAATTGTTTGTTATGATGCCAGCGGTGCTTATATACTTGCATTCATGATAGTCATTCTATTCCCAGAATTGGGTCTATTACAATTACAATAGTTTAATGATTTATTTCAAAGAGGGGTCTTAGGGTTGTCTAGTTTAACTTCCCATACCTAAGGCCAACAGATTGCTTCTTTTTTGTTATATTTAGTATACACAGCAGCTGAAAACTATGAGCGGGTGCATCATGGTACAACAGTCCTAATATCAGAATCAAGTTAGCTGAGTTGTGCTTGTCTTGTGGTCACATGACTATAAGACAACCAGGAAAACAATGCAGATAAATATCGTAATATTAAGATATCGAAGTTCCATCTTGTTTGTAAGAGAGTTATCTGCTCTTATATAATAAGGAGATGATAATTTGTGTTGTACCATTCTACTCAGGAGAGAGATTTTCTGTTCTATCATCTTACAGTTAGGTTTTTTGAAGTTGAGACTATAACCATGACAAGATGAATTTTCCAGCTTAGATGTGAGATATGATTTTTTTGTGTTGCATTTAAGATTAGATGTATTATGATATGATATATATCATTTTTTATTGCAGTAAATCAGCTATGTAATATTTAAATATTCATGATATAAATAGGTACTAGCATGATATAGCAGCTATTGTGGATCTGTGAAAACTTCAGGATGATGTTCTGTTAGATCTTCAGGGTGATGTTTGGCTCCTTTAGGGGTTAACACACTGAGCTCCCGCACATCCAGGGTCACAGTCATCGGGTGCAGTACCAGTACAGCAGCACTTACTTCCAGAGCAGGATCCCGTACAGTAACCTTTCACGCCACAAGAGACGTGACAGAAGCCATCAGACCCTGGACAGACTGAGGATGAGGAGCACGCTACAATACAATGAAATACTAGTCAAGAAAAGTGGCGTTTGAGGCAATATTCCAATCTGTCTACATATATTCTCAAGAGTAACAGCAAACATGTAAAGTGTGTTTGAGATATTGGGAACAAGTACTGAGCATAATAACTTACAAGCCGCTGTGGTGGAGCTGCAGAACAAACCAAGGCAGATAAATGCTAGAATAAGGATCAGTGATTTGATGCTCGACATCGTGATAGAAGGTTGATCTATAAAACTCTTTGCAGATATGCTACAAAACAAACGACCAATGAGATTTTTATTATATATATATGTATGATGAGAGATCATGATGACTTTACCTGAGACCCTTGAGTGTTCAATGCAGGAATGATAACCAAAATACAGTGCACAAACATACCCCTTATTTCTTTATAGTCTATGCTACTAAGAGCTTGTACCCTTACAATACTAACATCATTCTGTGCTTTACATGGTGTATCATGGAAAAAGACTACCCCTATCAGATTTAATGAGATCAAACTATATCTAATATTGTAAATTCAGATTTATTACAGATACTTACCTTCTTGAGATAGAGAATGTTTGTGATGTTGATGTCTGCAGAGTCTTGAGCTTTTATAGTAAATAACAGTGAAAACTGGTGTTAACGTGTCAAAACGTCACTGGTTGGTATTCTATTTAAGGTATCATAATATTGCATGTTAACAAAGGCTTAAAGAGGGAGTACGGGTCAGATTCACTTTCTCCCGTCCCTATCCAGGTTGATAGATCACCCGATTCTTATTACGTACATGTGCTCCAATTCGGCGCCAAATACATCATAACAATTTGTTTACATTTATAGGCAGGAATATGATGTCATAAGTAGGACTCTCATAAACAATTCCCTATCAATCAATAATGACTGATTTACATTTAGCGATGTTTAATATTTTTGAAAATCATTATAGCTACACACTCCTCAACCATATTTGACTCTGCTGATGTAGTTTAACCTAATTTTTCTTTTTTAAAAGAAAATTAGATGTAAAAAAGTAGGAATACAATAATCTTCAGTTCAGTTTATAGTTAAATTATAGCTGTCACAATGTCTGTCAAAGCAGGTGCACTGCATGATATTGATTTTCTAATGAATTATGAATCAATATATCATTTATCATCATGCTTTACGCTATTAAATATGGCTCAAAGATGGCAGAATTAAAGATACAGTTTTTTGGAACAGTTTATAGCGGCCGGAATTCCACGACTCACAACTAGATCACAGTGAAGTACGTGAAAAAGGCCCTGATTACAGCAGGAGAGTTTCGAATCTCAAAGCATAGTGTTGGGGGTTAATCGGGTTAGAGGGATAACAATGCTCTAGGTGTTTAAGGATCAGTAAGTTGGTAGTATAAACCCATTCACATGCAGTAGAGATAGACTCATGGACGGACCGCAAGAGACTACTGGTCTGAAAAATCTCTTAGTGGCACATCTGAAGGAATTGCGCAGGACTAGGTATATATTAGATGTGAACTTCAACTACGTAATTAAGAGGAAAATATCACAGAGAACAATAATCAGTAAGGCAGACACAAAATAGCACACTGGAATAGGGAGGGAGTAGATGGGCTGTGGTATAAGGACAGGTCAGGGAGCTCTGTGTAGTCTATTGGTGAAAAAACATTTCTTCACATTCGTCGGTGTTAAATAAATCGCATAACAATTCTTGTTCCCATATTATTACTCCCCGCGCAAGTTGACCACTGTAGATGGACTACCGAGTCTCTATAATTAATGCTGGATCTGAATTTCAGTTCCTATCGTGGTCAGATTCATTATCGTCATACTGCACAGCAGCTCCTGGTTGTTGCTCCAAGTCATCAGAAAAACGAATTCACAAATCGAAGTTCTTTCAGCTCAATGACAATTATGAAAATGAAACCAAATTAGCACATCAAAATCATCGGCAGTAGAATTTTATGACACAGTTATGCAACCCATGGTTCATTATTGATTTTGGAGTGAATTGTAAATCAACTGGTCATCATTCATCATGCTGTATGCTACTAAGTACGCTCAGTGGAATTTCCCACTGGGTAATTACCGTGATGTCATATCTTTTGGATGTAAATTTGAGCATAGCATATTGGTAAAAGAAAGTCGCATAAAATTTTTTTGGTCCATAATATTACTCCCCACATAAGTAAACCCCTGTAGGTGTACTAACAATTCTCTATAATGAATGCTGTACCTGAACTGCTCAACCTCTTTAAGTTTCATCATGTTTGTTTTTTTCAAGATCAAATTAAACATTTAAATCAAATCAAATAAAAACTGAATCTTATTAATCACGACATACCGCTATTCATATTCATTATCACTCCGTGTGAAAAAGCTCAGGTTTATTTAGGATAAATATTCTAAACTTCAAAAGACATGAGCTGATCGATGTTACGTCAATTGATACGGCAAGCTAATCATAACAGCAAAATATTTGTCTTGGTCAAGAATAGACTAGTCCTGCAGCCGAAGCACATGACTGTGTTGTTTTAATTGTGTGTTTTATGCTGAGTTGTGGTACAATTTGCTGGATTTTGCTTCATCATAATTGAGGAGGCTCAATAGTCAGACTATATATTGGACAGATGGAAAAGTGAAAGTATTTTGTAGCAAGTGTCAAATGCCATTTATTGATCTTTTTTTATTAAGAAGAGTTATTACAATACAGATTCTATGACTGATCTATGATCTGCGTTATCGGCACTAAATCATTATTAATGGATAATTAATGTCAAGCCTATCAAATATAATCTAATAATATACATAATAATATGTATGTTTTTCACAAGCCTGGCAACAAATATAATTTTATTTTCTTTCGTCATTGTCAATACTTGACTTGAAACTTTTATCCATCATAAAACATGATACTACCCCGGCCGTATCCATTTTCTATTGACCGTTGAAACTCCATGTATTTTATTTCTAGTATAACAGCAGAAACTATCAAATACTATCACTTTGAAAATCATGTAGAACAGGACTGTCATTAGTTAACACTGTACATACTGGACTTATGACATTATTGAGGGGTTTTTCATTGATTATTATTCATGAACAATTTTCACAAGAAATTTCGCCATCCTCTTCTAACGAAGTATCATGGAAAATTGACTTTCATCAATTCTATAATAACACTGGGGAGGTCATTAAACGATCGCGATGATTAAGCTAAAGCATACGCTGGTGCGTGATGTCGTCTATCAGCCGTCTATCAGCCGTCTATAAATTTATATTTTCAAAACTGCACTTTTGCATTGTCATGGTATGGTATTGGTTTATTAACATTTAACATCTAGCGGCAATGGTAAAGAGAATAAATCAGCCACAGGATCTGTATAATAATAACTATTTCATCACCATGTCATGGTCAAACAGAAATGGCAAATAGCCGTTCTTCTATCATTTTCAAATAATGAAATTTGCCGATAGTTTTACTTTTTTTCTCACCCATGACCTTGTCCGACTATTGACCTTCCTCAATCATGATGAGGCAAAATACAAGCAAAAAAGACAGCATAGATCAGTCTTAGGATCTGTATATTAAAATCACTCTTCTATCACAATGTTGCGATTAAAACAGATCATCAATTCCTCTATCAGCAATAAATGACAACGCCAACGCCAACTTGCTTCAAAATTGTTTGTGACTTCTATTCTCCCAATATCCTTTCTGTTTTGACACTCCTCAATTATGATGATGCAAAATCCAGCAACTTGGCAGAAGACCATCGATTGAAACCGACAAGTCATGCGCTTTAGCTACATAACTAGTCTATTTCTGACAAGGAGAAAATTTTGATGTTATAATTTGCTTGCCAATATCAAACAATGCCACATTAATCAGCCCACGTATGTCGAGGCATAATCTATTAGATTCAAATTAGCCTGGATATTTTTATCTTTTGAATACGTGAGAATAAATTTGAATGACTGTATGTACGTCATAACGTTATTTAAAAGACTCAGTTTTAATTTGATTGTGAAAAAACAAACATGATGCAATTTGCCTAAGATTACATTTACATACATTCTTTAGGTCAAGGAGGTTAGTTATTGTGGTAAGTCCGATTTGATCAAATTTGATTTGGTTGCTACATTTCATTTGATCTCATCTAATTCGATAGTGGTAGTATTGATTCATGAAGCAGAGTGTAAAGCACAGAACGACAAAAGTATTGATAATGTAGTGGTTTTCAGTTGCATAGACTCTAATGAAAAGTGGCTGTGTATTTGTGAACCGAAATCCAGTAACAAATATATTAACATATATACATTTGCAGGCCCAGCGCAACAAAGTATTATCTGGACATTTTTCCAATTTGCAGAATTTAAAATCTAAGGTTGACAGGCCTGTTTCTTGAGAACTTTTAACCCGATAGTTTCAAAATTTTACCTATGTGACTTTGTTATAATATGATATATTTACCATGAGTCGAAACTTCTATACAATAATTTTTTTAATCCCTTAATTACAATTAACAAAGCCAGATAGACTTTTATCGCAGGGTAAATATTCAAATCACAGAGCGATAAAGATCTAACTGGCAATGAAGCCAATTCATATTGATTTAACAAGGATGAGAGTAAGGAGGAGGATTGGTAATGTATTTCACATAAAATTAGTTGATAAAAGACTCTGAGCAAGCAGAGACATCTTTCTCTGCCATTGAAGACTTTTTTAGTTTTCAGTTTTTAGAAAAGTCCACTGTTTCAACTTGAGTTTGAGGTAATTTTTCTCGCCTATCTTGGCATCTCCCTACTGAAGATTAGTCTTAGCTATGTTTCACATCAATTGACCTTGGCTGCAAATATAACATAACTTGATTGCACAGCAAAGAGAATTGCCAGCAAAGGGGAACTTTAATTACGGTTCTGTCTCAGATTTCATTTACAATCAGATATTTTTGAATGAAGCAGATAGTTTCTATACAGAACAAAAATTTTAATTGCAACCAAATAAGATTACGTTGACATGCAACAATACTCTGTTTAGTGATGGGACAACTTAACAGGGTAATTTGGCTATTTTTTTCACTCAAAGTAGTGAAATATATTATAAACTACTCCTTCAGAGGCATACCTTAATTACAATGAGAACTATATTATGGTTAAACTGGTTCAGCAGATCTCGGTTTCATGGTGGAATTGCTGTGTACATATCAGAGGAGTTTGTTGTGGATATTCGGTTTGAAGGACAAAGGGCTAAGGTGGTTTTTATTACTTATTCTGGCCACCCAGACTGTTCTGTGCTAGCGGTCTACCCCAGCCTTTCGGTATAAGCAGCAGCATGTACGTTTGTATGATATAACCAAACAGAACTGCTGAAACTGAATTTGATAGTTTTACCTTCTCTACCATCATCGTTCGTAACCCTCTGGAATTCCCTGCCCATTGATTTGCAGCTGTTGCTGAGCCTAACTGGTTTTAAGTCCGCTACTAAAACATATTTATTTAGATTGTACTTTAATTAATTAGATTTTATTTTATAAATTCATATAGCAGTATCAGAATTATGTTTTAATTTTATCCTCATGCACATATTTTATCCATTTTGTTTCACCTTTATCTTATTGGTTTTAATGTAATAACGCTTAGAGATTTTTGCTCTGCAATTTTATTAAGCGTTTCACAAATAAACTCTATTATTATTATTATTATTAATTGTTAATGAGAACCATGAAATTTCTAGAAGATCATTAGCTGTAGTAGTTCACACAATATCGTCGAGGGATTATCCCAGACAAGTTTATGTGAAAGCTATCTGCAGTTCATGACCTGATGATTATATGTCATACAGCATAGCATGGAAGTATATTTAGCTTGCGGCTTTTGGTATGACAGGATGAAAATCAAAGTCGTTTTGTGCAACATACCTGTAGATCAAGGGGAGGCACTGTCTGTCCTGTCCTAGAATAAAAACTCATGTGGCCTAGAAAACATACCCGCATATGGCAACACGCCTATTGCTTTGAATTACCATCAAGGTTGTTTGCCTGCTACATGCAAAGATGGTCCAAAAACAAATTCACACTTGAATCAAATATTTGCCGTAAGATGGGATTCAGCTTCAACAAATATTGAAGAACCTGTGAAAGATGATGCTTTGTAATTTCCCTACTGATCTGTTAAAACTCAATCACATCAACAGAACTTGCAACTTTTGAGTCACTGATCGACAGGGTGTGGAGAGTGCTTAGAGGCTGGGCCAATCTTGCATCAATTAGAGAAAACTGCTATTCTAGAGTTACATCACACAAGCTAAAGAAGAGCTGTACAGTTAATTAGAGTCAAATGATCAGGCTGGCGATCAGGTGTATTTAAGACCAAAGTAATATTTTTTTATGAGTGGGCGTGGCATAATCAGAAGTGCCATAAAACAACCAACGAGGTTTTTGATCAGGTTATGATAATGACGATTGCAATAATAGAAGCAATTAAAGACACTTGATAGAAAAATAATACATTATTTTCACAAATGGTACTCAAAACAGAACATAAAAGACATTCATCATTGTTAAAAGCTTTTCACAGTTAAACCTGACAAAAATTAAGTGCAGTTTAGGTCTTGAATTATAATCACTTTATTTTTGGGAACTATTAAATACAGGAACAGGATTTACATAAACAGTGTCAAATTGCATTTGAACAATCTCCTGTTATACATTTCTATTTCTTGAGCTTTTCTGCAGGTTCAATGAAATATGAATAAAGCAGCAATCAACAACAGAAAGCCCACGCAGTGCTTATTGTTGTCAGCTCAAAATAGGACATATAACACACCAGTTTTGGTTGCCGTATCTAACACAATTTTCATTATAGATAATAATCATGGTGACACCTGTCAAAATAAAATTAGTGCCATAAATGATACGAATCATATTTCGACAATTATTCGGGACAGGAGCCAAATTTTACAAAAATAACAATCATGATTATTGGGGTTACCCGTTATAGTTTGTCAAAATGCAAACTCAATTTATGTCATTTTAATTATTATCATATCATTTTTAGGCTTATGTTAGGAACAGGTGTCGTTTTTTTGCAGATTACTATTCTGACTCTGTTACTTCATACAGAGCTTGTTAAGAAGCTGCTCTGTAGTCAAAAGGAAGGTTCAATTCATTAGAAAATAAATCACAGGCTTAGATTGAAAATGGTCCTCGTAGTTATGTGCAAAAATGGCAAGACACGCTGGTTGCAATCAAGGGGTCACGCTGTTTGCAAATGAATGGATTTTTAATTTGATGATATAATACGAAATTTGAAGCAACGATTAGGAACAGTTCGAATAAAAAAGGGCCAATTATTTTGCATTTTTCAAATATATTGCTGTTTAAATGAGACACACCACAAATTTCAGCAGTATATCATATGTATCAATATCAGGTTAGACCATCAAAGGTGAATACATGTTGCGCCATTATCAATAATGTCAAACATGCTGTCAAAAGGTCCAGCACTAAGGCCAGACAAGTTTATTTTGAAAATTCTCACATACGAAGCCGCTTTGATTAAGCATAGTACAAAGAGGAAAGGCCAACTGAATATGGTTCTATGTATTATTCTTCCTCGAATTGCGCCACACGGAATGCCAAAAAACACCATAAAAAGCCCCTCAAATTGGCTGTTTATCAATGTAGCGCAGCCATCCACTTTGCTAAAAACAGCCCCTTCGGCCTCATTTCTCTGATAAATCGACGCAATGGAATCCAATCATGTTTTTGTTGAGCTGATAGCGATCAGTAGCTCAGCAGCTTTCCAACGGTATATAGAATGTCCAAATCGGTCAACGCTGGTATAATAACCTTAAGACCGAACCTAGGTATTTCTGTTACAACGTGCAAACTTTTATTTGATGTAGGATTTAGCTTCGCAAAGTATAATTAGAGACTGATCGTTCCCTTATATTAAAACAAATGGTATATTTTTTTTTCACATTATTCTCTTTCATATGTTTCATGTAACAGAACGCTAATTGGAGTCCATTATTCTATGTTCTGGCTAATTTGAGTTTATGTGTAACCAAACTCAGCAGTCATTTGATGCTATTCTGTTTTCCCATCATGTCGGCTGGTCTATCCGACTAAGATAAAGGTAAGCTTATGCTGAGCTGATGCTGACTTCTTCATGTGTTCACAACAAGAAATATGACGAGAAAACAGATTCTTGCGAATAACAAGCTCAAGGCTAAATAACTTATGCACTTTAAAATTTAATCAAGTTGAGTTTGAGCAAGCCCATAATTTACCACCCTGAAAACCATGTCAAAAAAGTCAGACACTTAATGATAATTTTTACACAATTAATTGATTAGGCTCAGTTCTTTGAGAAGAAGGGGGTTGTGCTCCCAACGTGTGCTCACTAGACCTGCCTGCTTCCTCACTGTATTGCCTAATAATGTGTACTATCTTACTCAGTAACATAGCTCACACATCCTCTTATTTTATTACCCACCTTCAAAATCAAAGAAATTCTTTGGCTCAATACCACTCATAAAATATTGTAAGCTTCATGATTCGATTTACCGAATCCATTCAATAAAGACTACTTATCAATATCCTCTTACCTAAAGGTTTTCTTGATAGTACAACAATCTTGTGGTTGTGCTTACCAAATTGCATTACATTGGCAACATACAAGCAGACATAGTGTGTAGATGTGGTTGTACCTGTGCAGGCATGTTGTAAAAATGAACCACTTGTTTAATGGTAACCCACAATGCAATGCTGCTGTCATTTCCAAGTTCCCACAGTTCTGAGGGCAGATTAAAGCTGAATGCTGCAGTGGTGCCCTTTTGGTATCATTGGTTTGTAACTGAGGCACATTTCAGGGACCAGGCCCTTTTTGTTCAGTAACCTATTCTAGACATAATACAATATGATATAACCCTAATCTGTTATGGAGACACATCCTACCCTTTCTATCCACTGTCGCTCGTTATACAAGCAATCTAATTTATATCCAGGAGATGAAGTGTATTGTTAACTACACTGATAAGAGACAGTAGCATCAGCTATGTTCGGTCAATGGTTAATGTGTGCTCCTATCTGCTGAGTGATGCAAACAGTGGCCATCTGGTTATATATTTTCAATGATGGATGAGATGTTACATTTACTTTATTACTGAGTTGCAATATATACATTGATTAGAGAAACTATTTATTAAACTAAGTGTTCAATAATTGAAAGAAGAACGTTCTCTTATTGAAGCATTTGGCTCAATAAGTAGTGAAATATTAACAACTTGTGTAAACCAAGAAGTCTGGTTTTTCCTTTTGCCTTGCTTTTGAATTTTCGGATAACTTAGACTAGCAGTTGTCTTCCTCCGGATATTTAGAAGACAACTTTGTTAGACTGTTAAGATAAATGTCAATCTGATGGTGATTTGATGAATTGATTTCAGACAATAGAAATATTGAAAAGGCCACTTTTACACAATAATATGATTAAGCGTTTTTGAAGGAAAATTGTTTGTTTTAATGCCAGCGGTGCTGATATACTTGCATTCATGATAGTCATTCTATTCCCAGAATTGGGTCTATTACAATTACAATAGTTTCATGATTTATTTCAAAGAGGGGTCTTAGGGTTGTCTAGTTTAACTTCCCAATATTGCATGAAGAATACCTAAGGCCAACAGATTGCTTTTTTTTGTATGTTTAGTATACACAGCAGCTGAAAACTGTGAACGGGTGCATCATGGTACAACAGTCCTAATATCAGAATCAAGTTAGCTAAGCTGTGCTTGTCTTGTGGTCACATGACTATAAGACAACTAGGGAAACAATGCAGATAAATATCGTAATATTAAGAGATCAAAGTTCCATCTTGTTTGTAAGAGAGTTATCTGCTCTTATATAATAAGGAGATGATAATTTGTGTTGTATCATTCTACTCAGGAGAGAGATTTTCTGTTCTATCATCTTACAGTTAGGCTTTTTGAAGTTGAGACTATAACCATGACAAGATGAATTTTCCAGCTTAGATGTGAGATATGATTTTTTTGTGTTGCATTTAAGATTAGATGTATTATGATATGATATATATCATTTTTTATTGCAGTAAATCAGCTATGTAATATTTAAATATTCAAGATATAAATAGGTACTAGCATGATATAGCAGCTATTGTGGATCTGTGAAAACTTCAGGATGATGTTCTGTTAGATCTTCAGGGTGATGTTTGGTTCCTTTAGGGGTTAACACACTGAGCTCCCGCACATCCAGGGTCACAGTCATCGGGTGCAGTACCAGTACAGCAGCACTTACTTCCAGAGCAGGATCCCGTACAGTAACCTTTCACGCCACAAGAGACGTGACAGAAACCGTCAGACCCTGGACAGACTGAGGATGAGGAGCATGCTACAATACAATAAAATACTAGTCAAGAAAACTGGCGTTTGAGGCAATATTCCAATCTGTCTACATATATTCTCAAGAGTAACAGCAAACATGTAAAGTGTGTTTGAGATATTGGGAACAAGTACAGAGCATAATAACTTACAAGCCGCTGTGGTGGAGCTGCAGAACAAACCAAGGCAGATAAATGCTATACTATAATAATGATGCATGTTATCAAAGGCTTAAAGAGGGATTATGGGTCAGATTCACTTTCTCCCGTCCCTATCCAGGTTGATAGATCACCCGATTCTTATTACGTACATGTGCTCCAATTCGGCGCAAAATACATCATAACAATTTGTTTAATTTATAGGCAGGAATATGATTCATAAGAAGGACTCTCATAAACAATTCCCTATCAATTAATAATGACTGATTTACATTTAGCGATATTTAGTATTTTTGAAGATCATTATAGCTACACACTCCTCAACCATAATTGACTCTGCTGATGTAGTTTAACGTAATTTTTCTTTTTTAAAAGAAAATTAGATGTAAAAAAGTGTAGGAATACAATAATCTTCAGTTCAGTTTATAGTTAAATAACAGCGTCACAATGTCTGTCAAAACAGGTGCACTGCATGATATTGATTTTCTAATGAATTATGAATCAATATATCATTTATCATCATGCTTTACGCTATCAAATATGGCTCAAAGATGGCAGAATTAAAGATACAGTTTTTTGGAACAGTTTATAGCGGCCGGAATTCCACGACTCACAACTAGATCACAGTGAAGTACGTGAAAAAGGCCCTGATCACAGCAGGAGAGTTTCGAATCTCAAAGCATAGTGTTGGGGGTTAATCGGGTTAGAGGGATAACAATGCTCTAGATGTTTAAGGATCAGTAAGTTGGTAGTATAAACCCATTCACATGCAGTAGAGATAATAGAGACTCATGGACGTACCGCAAGAGACCACTGGTCTGAAAAATCTCTCATTGGCACATCTGAAGGAATTGCGCAGGACTAGGTATATATGAGATGTGAAATTCAACTACGTAATTAAGAGGAAAATATCACAGAGAACAATAATCAGTAAGGCAGACACAAAATAGCACACTGGAATGGGGAGGGAGTAGATGGGCTGTGGTATAAGGACAGGTCAGGGAGCTCTGTGTAGTCTATTGGTGAAAAAACACTTCTTCACATCCGTCGGTGTTGAATAAGTCGCATAACAATTCTCGTTCCCATATTATTACACCCCGCACAAGTTGACCACTGTAGATGGACTACCGAGTCTCTATAATTAATGCTTGATCTGAATTTCAGTTCCTATATCAGAAAGATAAATTCACAAATTGAAGTTCTTTCAGCTCAATGACAATTATGAAAGTGAAACCAAATTAGCACATCAAAATCATCGGCAGTAGAATTTTATGACACAGTTATGCAACCCATGGTTCATTATTGATTTCGTAGGGAATTGTAAATCAACTGGTCATCATTCATCATGCTGTATGCTACTAAGTACGGCTCAGTGGAATTTCCCACTTGGTAATTACCGTGATGTCATATGTTTTGGATGCAAATTTGAGCATACCATATTGGTAAAAGAAAGTCGCATAACATTTTTTTGGTCCATAATATTACTCCCCACATAAGTAAACCCCTGTAGGTGTACTAACAATTCTCTATAATGAATGCTGTACCTGAACTGCTCAACCTCTTTAAGTTTCATCATGTTTGTTTTTTTCAAGATCAAATTAAACATTTAAATCAAATCAAATAAAAACTGAATCTTATAAATCACGACATGCTGCCATTCATATTCATTATCACTCTGTGTGAAAAAGCTCAGGTTTATTTATGATAAATATTCTAAACTTCAAAAACATGAGCTGATCGATGTTACGTCAATTGATACGGCGAGGTAATTATAACAGCAAAATATTTGTCTTGGTCAAGAATAGACTAGTCCTGCAGCTGAAGCACATGACTGTGTTGTTTTAATTGTGTGTTTTATGCTGAGTTGTTGTACGATTTGCTGGATTTTGCTTCATCATAATTGCGGAGGCTCAAAAGTCAGACTAGATATTGGACGGATGGAAAAGTGAAAGTATTTTGTAGCTAGTGTCATATGCCATTTATTGATATTTTTTTGTCAACACATGATAGAAGAGTTATTACAATAAAGATTCTATGACTGATCTATGATCTGCGTCGCCACTAAATCATTATTGATGGATAATTAGTGTCAAGCCTACCAAAAATAATCTAATAATATACGTAATAATATGTATGAGGCAAAATACAAGCAAAAAAGACAGCATAGATCAGTCATAGGATCTGCATATTAAAATCACTCTTCTATCACAATGTTGCGATTAAAACAGATCATCAATTCCGCTATTAGCAATAAATGGCAACGCCGACGCCAGCTTGCTTCAAAATTGTTTGTGACTTCTATTCTCCCAATATCCTATCTGTTTTGACACTCCTCAATTATGATGATGCAAAATTTAGCAACTTGGCAGAAGACCATCGATTGAAACCGACAAGTCATGCGCTTTAGCTACATAACTAGTCTATTTCTGACAAGGAGAAAATTTTGTTCTTATAATTTGCTTGCCAATATCAAACAATGCCACATTAATCAGCCCACGTATGTCGAGGCATAATCTATTAGATTCAAACTAGCCTGGATATTTTATCTTTTGAATACGTGATAATAAATTTGTATGACTGTATGTACGTCATAACGTTATTTAAAACACTCAGTTTTAATTTGATTGTGAAAAAACAAACATGATGAAATTTGCCTAAAATTTGCCTAAGATTACATTTACATACATTCTCTAGGTCAAGGAGGTAAGTTACTGTGGTAAGTCCGACTTGATCAAGTTTGATTTGGTTGCTACATTTCATTTGATCTCATCTAATTCAATAGTTGTAGTATTGATTCATGAAGCAGAGTGTAAAGCACAGAATGACAAAGTATTGATAATGTAGTGGTTTTCAGTTGCATAGACTCTAATGAAAAGTGGCTGTGTATTTGTGAACCGAGATCCGGTAGCATATATATGAACATATATAAATTTGCAGGCCCAGCGCGACAAAGTACTATCTGGACATTTTTCCAATTTCCAGAAATTCAAATCTAAGGTTGACAGGCCTGTTTCTTGAAAACTTTTAACCCGATAGTTTTAAATTTTACCTATGTGACTTTGTTATGAAATGATATAATTACCATGAGTTGAAACTTCTATACATTAATTTTTTTAATCCCTTAATTACAATTAACCAAGCCAGATAGACTTTTATCGCAGGGAAAATATTCAAATAACAGAGCGATAAAGATCTAACTGGCAATGAAGCCAATTCATAATGATGTAACAAGAATGAGAGTAAGGAGGAGGATTCATAATGTATTTCACATAAAATTAGTTGATAAAAAACTCTGAGCAAACAGAGACATCTTTTTCTGCCATTGAAGACTTTTTTAGTTTGCAGTTATTAGAAAAGTCCACTGTTTTAACTTGAGTTTGAGGTAATTTTTCTGGCCTATCTTGGCATCTCCCTACTGAAGATTAGTCTTAGCTATGTTTCACATCAATTGACCTTGGCTGCAAATATAACATAACTTGATTGCACAGCAAAGAGAATTGCCAGCAAAGGGGAACTTTAATTACGGTTCTGTCTCAGATTTCATTTACAATTAGATATTTTTGAATGAAGCAGATACAGAACAAAAATTTTAATTGCAACCAAATAAGATTACGTTGACATGCAACAATACTCTGTTTAGTGATGGGACAACTTAACAGGGTAATTTGGCTATTTTTTTCACTCAAAGTAGTGAAATATATTATAAACTACTCCTTCAGAGGCATACCTTAATTACAATGAGAACTATATTATGGTTAAAACTGGTTCAGCAGATCTCGGTTTCATGGTGGAATTGCTGTGTACATATCAGAGGAGTTTGTTGTGGATATTCGGTTTGAAGGACAAAGGGCTAAGGTGGTTTTTATTACTTGCTCTGGCCACCCAGACTGCTCTGTGCTAGCGGTCTACCTCAGCCTTTTGGTATAAGCAGCAGCATGTACGTCTGTATGATATAACCAAACAGAACTGCTGAAACTGAATTTGAGAGTTTTACCTTCTCTATTTACACGCTTAGAAATTTTTGCTCTGCAATTTTATTAAGCGTTTCACAAATAAACTCTATTATTATTATTATTATTATTAATTGTTAATGAGAACAAAACTATGAAATTTCTAGAAGGTCATTAGCTGTAGTAGTTCACACAATATCGTCGAGGGATTATCCCAGACAAGTTTATGTGAAAGCTATCTGCAGTTCATGACCTGATGATTATATGTCATACAGCATAGCATGGAAGTATATTTAGCTTGCGGCTTTTGGTATGACAGGGTGAAAATCAAAGTCGTTTTGTGCAACATACCTGTAGATCAAGGGGAGGCACTGTCTGTCCTGTCCTAGAGTAAAAACTCATGTGGCCTAGAAAACATACCCGCATATGGCAACACGCCTATTGTTTTGAATTACCATCAAGGTTGTTTGCCTGCTACATGCAAAGATGGTCCAAAACAAATTCACACTTGAATCAAATATTTGCTGTAAGATGGGATTCAGCTTCAACAAATATTGAAGAACCTGTGAAAGATGATGCTTTGTAATTTCCCTACTGATCTGTTAAAACTCAATCACATCAATAGAACTTGCAACTCTTGTGTCACTGATCGACAGGGTATGGAGAGTGCTAAGAGGCTGGGCCAATCTTGCATCATTTAGAGAAAACTGCTATTCTAGAGTTACATCACACAAGCTAAAGAAGAGCCGTACAGTTAATTAGAGTCAAATGATCAGGCTGGCGATCAGGTGTATTTAAGACCTAAGTAATATTTTTTTATGAGTGGGCGTGGCATGATCAGAAGTGTCGTAAAACAACCAACGAGGTTTTTGATCAGGGTATGATGATGGCGATTGCAATAATAGGAGCAATAATAGACACTTGATAGAAAAATAATACATTTTTTTCCACAAATGGTACTCAAAACAGAACATAAAAGACATTTATCATTGTTAAAAGCTTTTCACAGTTAAACCTGACAAAAATTAAGTGCAGTTAAGGTCTTGAATTATAATGACTTTATTTTTGGGAACTATTATATACAGGAACAGGATTTACATAAACAGTGTCAAATTGCATTTGAACAATTTCCTGTTATACATTTCTATTTCTTGAGCCTTTCTGCAGGTTCAATGAAATATGAATAAAGCAGCAATCAACAACAGAAAGCCCACGCAGTGCTTATTGTTGTCAGCTCAAAATAGGACATATAACACACCAGTTTTGGTTGCCGTATCTAACACAATTTTCATTATAGATAATAATCATGGTGACACCTGTCAAAATAAAATTAGTGCCATAAATGATATGAATCATATTTCGACAATTATTAGGGACAGGAGCCAAATTTTACAAAAATAACAATCATGATTATTGGGGTTACCCGTTATAGTTTGTCAAAATGCAAACTCAATTAATGTCATTTTAATTATTATCATATCATTTTGAGGCCAATGTTAGGAACAGATGTCGTTTTTTGCAGATTACTATTCTGACTCTGTTACTTCATACAGAGCTTGTTAAGAAGCTGCTCTGTAGTCAAAAGGAAGGTTCAATTCATTAGAAAATAAATCACAGGCTTAGATTGAAAATGGTCCTCGTAGTTATGTGCAAAAATGGCAATACACGCTGGTTGCAGTCAAGGGGTCACGCTGTGTGCAAATGAATGGATCTTTAATTTGATGATATAATATGAAATTTGAAGTAACAACTAGGAACAGTTCGAATAAAAAAGGGCCAATTATTTTGCATTTTTCCACTATATTGCTGTTTAAATGAGACACACCACAAATTTCAGCAGTATATCAAATGTATCAATATCAGGTTAGACCATCAAAGGTGAATACATGTTGCGCCATTATCAATAACGTCAAACATGCTGTCAAAAGGTCCAGCACTAAGGCCAGACAAGTTTATTTTGAAAATTCTCACATACGAAGCCGCTTTGATAAAGCATAGTACAAAGAGGAAAGGCCAACTGAATATGGTACTATGTATTATTCTTCCTCAAATTGCGCCACACGGAATGCCAAAAAACACCTTAAAAAGCCCCTCATATTGGCTGTTTATCAATGTAGCGCAGCCATCCACTTTGCTAAAAACAGCCCCTTCGGCCTCATTTCTCTGATAAAGTGACGCAATGGAATCCAATCATGTTTTTGTTGAGCTGTTAGCGATCAGTAGCTCAGCAGCTTTCCAATGGTATATAGAATGTCCGAATCGGTCAACGCTGGTATAATAACCTTAAATCCGAACCTAGGTATTTCTGTTACAACGTGAAAACTTTTATTTGATGTAGGATTTAGCTTCGCAAAGTATAATTAGAGACTGATCGTTCCCTAATATTAAAAAAAATGGTATATTTATTTTTCACTTTATTCTCATTCATATGTTTCATGTAACGGAAAGCTAATTGGAGTCCATTATTCTATGTTCTGGCTAATTAGAGTTTATGTGTAACCAAACTCAGCAGTCATTTGATGCTATTCTGTTTTCCCATCATGTCGGCTGGTCTATCCGACTAAGATAAAGGTAAGCTTATGCTGAGCTGATGCTGACTTCTTCATGTCTTCACAACAAGAAATATGATGAGAAAACAGATTCCTGCAAATAACAAGCTCAAGGCTAAATAACTTATGCACTTTAAAATTTAATCAAGTTGAGTTTGAGCAAGCCCATAATTTACCACCCTGAAAGCCATGTCAAAAATTCAGACACTTCATGATAATTTTTACACAATTAATTGATTAGGCTCAATTCTTTGTGAAGAAGGGGGTTGTGCTCCAAACGTATGCTCACTAGACCTGTCTGCTTCCTCACTGTATTGCCTAATAATGGGTACTATCTTACTCTGTAACAATGCTCACACATCTTCTTATTTTATTACCAACTTTCAAAATCAAAGAAATTCTTTGACTCAATACCACTCATAAAATATTGTAAGCTTAATGATTCGATTTACCGAATCCATTCAGTAAAGACTACTTATCAATATCCTCTTACCTAAAGGTTTTCTTGATAGTACAAAAATCTTGTGGTTGTGCTTACCAAATTGCATTGCATTGACAACATACAAGCAGACATAGTGTGTAGATGTGGTTGTACCTGTCCAGGCATGTTGTAAAAATGAACCACTTGTTTAATGGTAACCCACAATGCAATGCTGCTGTCATTTCCAAATTCCCACAGTTCTGAGGGCAGATTAAAGCTGAGTGCTGCAGTGGTGCCCTTTTGGTATCATTGGTTTGTAACTGAGGCACATTTCAGGCACCAGGCCCTTTTTGTTCAGTAACCTATTCTAGACATAATACAATATGATATAACCCTAATCTGTTATGGAGACACATCCTACCCTTTCTATCCACTGTCCAAGCAATTTACTTCATATCCAGGAGATGAAGTGTATCGTAAACTACACTGATAAGAGACAGTAGCATCAGCTATGTTCGGTCAATGGTTAATGTGTGCTCCTATCTGCTGAGTGATGCAAACAGTGGCCATCTGGTTATTTATTTCCAATGATGGATGACCATGAGATGTTACATTTACTTTATTACTGAGTTGTAATATATACATTGATAAGAGAAACTATTTATTAAACCAAGTGTTCAATAATAGAAAGAAGAACGCTCTCTTATTGAAGCGTTTGGCTCAATAAGTAGTGAAATATTATCAACTTGTGTAAACCAAGAAGTCTGGTTTTTCCTTTTGCCTTGCATTTGAATTTTCGGATAACTTAGACTAGCTGTTGTCTTTTCCGGATATTTATAAGACAACTTTGTTAGACTGTTAAGATACATGTCAAAACTGATGGTAATTTGATGAATTGATTTCAGACAATAGAAAAATTGAAAAGGCCACTTTTACACAATAATATGATTAAGTGTTTTTGAAGGAAAATTGTTTGTTATAATGCCAGCGGTGCTGATATACTTGCATTCATGATAGTCATTCTATTCCCAGAATTGGGTCTATTACAATTACAATAGTTTCATGATTTATTTCAAAGAGGGGTCTTAGGGTTGTCTAGTTTAACTTCCCAATATTGCATGAAGAATACCTAAGGCCAACAGATTGCTTTTTTTTGTATGTTTAGTATACACAGCAGCTGAAAACTGTGAACGGGTGCATCATGGTACAACAGTCCTAATATCAGAATCAAGTTAGCTAAGCTGTGCTTGTCTTGTGGTCACATGACTATAAGACAACCAGGGAAACAATGCAGATAAATATCGTAATATTAAGAGATCAAAGTTCCATCTTGTTTGTAAGAGAGTTATCTGCTTTTATATAATAAGGAGATGATAATTTGTGTTGGATCATTCTACTCAGGAGAGAGAGTTTCTGTTCTATCATCTTACAGTTAGGCTTTTTGAAGTTGAGACTATAACCATGACAAGATGAATTTTCCAGCTTAGATGTGAGATATGATTTTTTTGTGTTGCATATAAGATGAGATGTATTATGATATGATATATATCATTTTTTATTGCAGTAAATCAGCTATGTAATATTTAAATATTCAAGATATAAATATGTACTAGCATGATATAGCAGCTATTGTGGATCTGTGAAAACTTCAGGATGATGTTCTGTTAGATCTTCAGGGTGATGTTTGGTTCCTTTAGGGGTTAACACACTGAGCTCCCGCACATCCAGGGTCACAGTCATCGGGTGCAGTACCAGTACAGCAGCACTTACTTCCAGAGCAGGATCCCGTACAGTAACCTTTCACGCCACAAGAGACGTGACAGAAACCGTCAGACCCTGGACAGACTGAGGATGAGGAGCACGCTACAATACAATAAAATACTAGTCAAGAAAACTGGCGTTTGAGGCAATATTCCAATCTGTCTACATATATTCTCAAGAGTAACAGCAAACATGTAAAGTGTGTTTGAGATATTGGGAACAAGTACAGAGCATAATAACTTACAAGCTGCTGTGGTGGAGCTGCAGAACAAACCAAGGCAGATAAATGCTATAATAAGGATCAGTGATTTGATGCTCGACATCGTGATAGAAGGTTGATCTATACAACTCTTTGCAGATATGCTACGAAACAAATGACCAATGAGATTTTTATTATATATATATATATATATGTATGATGAGAGATCATGATGATTTTACCTGAGACCTTTGAGTGTTCAATGCAGGAATGTTAACCAAAATACAGTGCACAAACATACCCCATATTTCTTTATAGTCTATGCTTCTAAGAGCTTTTACCCTTACAACACTATCATCATTCTGTGCTTTACATGGTGTATCATGGAAAAAGACTACCCCTATCAAATTTCATGAGATCAAACTTAATCAAATATTGTAAATTCAGATTTATTACAAATACTTACCTTCTTGAGATAGAGAATGTTTGTGATGTTGATGTCTGCAGAGTCTTGAGCTTTTATAGTAAATAACAGTGAAAACTGGTGTTAACGTGTCAAAACGTCACTGGTTGGTATTCTATTTAAGGAATCATAATGATGCATGTTATCAAAGGCTTAAAGAGGGAGTACGGGTCAGATTCACTTTCTCCCGTCCCTATCCAGGTTGATAGATCACCCGATTCTTATTACGTACATGTGCTCCAATTCGGCGCCAAATACATCATAACAATTTGTTTACATTTAGAGGCAGGAATATGATTCATAAGAAGGACACTAATAAACAATTCCCTATCAATTAATAATGACTGATTTACATTTAGCGATATTTAGTATATTTTAAAATCATTATAGCTACACACTCCTCAACCATATTTGACTCTGCTGATGTAGTTTAACGTAATTTTTCTTTTTTAAAAGAAAATTAGATGTAAAAAAGTGTAGGAATACAATAATCTTCAGTTCAGTTTATAGTTAAATTACAGCGTCACAATGTCTGTCAAAACAGGTGCACTGCATGATATTGATTTTCTAATGAATTATGAATCAATATATCATTCATCATCATGCTTTACGCAATTAAATATGGCTCAAAGATGGCAGAATTAAAGATACAGTTTTTTGGAACAGTTTATAGCGGCCGGAATTCCACGACTCACAACTAGATCACAGTGAAGTACGTGAAAAAGGCCCTGATTACAGCAGGAGAGTTTCGAATCTCAAAGCATAGTGTTGGGGGTTAATCGGGTTAGAGGGATAACAATGCTCTAGATGTTTAAGGATCAGTAAGTTGGTAGTATAAACCCATTCCCATGCAGTAGAGATAGACTCATGGACGGACCGCACGAGACCACTGGTCTGAAAAATCTCCCAGTGGCACATCTGAAGGAATTGCGCAGGACTAGGTATATATGAGATGTGAAATTCAACTACGTAATTAAGAGGAAAATATCACAGAGAACAATAATCAGTAAGGCAGACACAAAATAGCACACTGGAATGGGGAGGGAGTAGATGGGCTGTGGTATAAGGACAGGTCAGGGAGCTCTGTGTAGTCTATTGGTGAAAAAACACTTCTTCACATCCGTCGGTGTTGAATAAGTCGCATAACAATTCTCGTTCCCATATTATTACACCCCGCACAAGTTGACCACTGTAGATGGACTACCGAGTCTCTATAATTAATGCTGGATCTAAATTTCAGTTCCTATCGTGGACCGATTCATTATCGTCATACTGCACAGCAGCTCCTGGTTGTTGCTTCAAGTCATCAGAAAAATAAATTCACAAATTGAAGTTCTTTCAGCTCAATGACAATTATGAAAGTGAAACCAAATTAGCACATCAAAATCATCGGCAGTGGAATTTTATGACACAGTTATGCAACCCATGGTTCATTATTGATTTTGTAGTGAATTGTAAATCAACTGGTCATCATTCATCATGCTGTATGCTACTAAGTACGGCTCAGTGGAATTTCCCACTTGGTAATTACCATGATGTCATATGTTTTGGATGCAAATTTGAGCATACCATATTGGTAAAAGAAAGTCGCATAACATTTTTTTGGTCCATAATATTACTCCCCACATAAGTAAACCCCTGTAGGTGTACTAACAATTCTCTATAATGAATGCTGTACCTGAACTGCTCAACCTCTTTAAGTTTCATCATGTTTGTTTTTTTCAAGATCAAACTAAACATTTAAATCAAATCAAGTAAAAACGGAATCTTATGAATCACGACATGCCGCCATTCATATTCATTATCACTCTGTGTGAAAAAGCTCAGGTTTATTTATGATAAATATTCTAAACTTCAAAAACATGAGCTGATCGATGTTAAGTCAATTGATACGGCGAGCTAATTATAACAGCAAAATATTTGTCTTGGTCAAGAATAGACTAGTCCTGCAGCTGAAGCACATGACTGTGTTGTTTTAATTGTGTGTTTTATGCTGAGTTGTTGTACGATTTGCTGGATTTTGCTTCATCATAATTGCGGAAGCTCAAAAGTCAGACTAGATATTGGACGGATGGAAAAGTGAAAGTATTTTGTAGCTAGTGTCATATGCCATTTATTGATCTTTTTTTGTCAACACATGATAGAAGAGTTATTACAATAAAGATTCTGTGACTGATCTATGATCTGCGTTATCACCACTAAATCATTATTAATGGATAATTAATGTCAAGCCTACCAAATATAATCTAATAATATACGCAATAATATGTATGAGGCAAAATACAAGCAAAAAAGACAGCATAGATCAGTCATAGGATCTGCATATTAAAATCACTCTTCTATCACAATGTTGCGATTAAAACAGATCATCAATTCCGCTATTAGCAATAAATGGCAACGCCAACGCCAGCTTGCTTCAAAATTGTTTGTGACTTCTATTCTCCCAATATCCTATCTGTTTTGACACTCCTCAATTATGATGATGCAAAATTTAGCAACTTGGCAGAAGACCATCGATTGAAACCGACAAGTCATGCGCTTTAGCTACATAACTAGTCTATTTCTGACAAGGAGAAAATTTTGATCTTATAATTTGCTTGCCAATATCAAACAATGCCACATTAATCAGCCCACGTATGTCGAGGCATAATCTATTAGATTCAAATTAGCCTGGATATTTTATCTTTTGAATAAGTGATAATAAATTTGAATGACTGTATGTACGTCATAACGTTATTTAAAAGACTCAGTTTTAATTTGATTGTGAAAAAACAAACATGATGAAATTTGCCTAAAATTTGCCTAAGATTACATTTACATACATTCTCTAGGTCAAGGAGGTAAGATACTGTGGTAAGTCCGACTTGATCAAGTTTGATTTGGTTGCTACATTTCATTTGATCTCATCTAATTCGATATTTGTAGTATTGATTCATGAAGCAGAGTGTAAAGCACAGAATGACAAAAGTATTGATAATGTAGTGGTTTTCAGTTGCATAGACTCTAATGAAAAGTGGGGGTGTATTTGTGAACCGAAATCCGGTAGCATATATATGAACATATATAAATTTGCAGGCCCAGCGCGACAAAGTACTATCTGGAAATTTTTCCAATTTGCAGAAATTCAAATCTAAGGTTGACAGGCCTGTTTCTTGAAAACTTTTAACCCGATAGTTTTAAATTTTACCTATGTGACTTTGTTATGAAATGATATAATTACCATGAGTTGAAACTTCTATACATTAATTTTTTTAATCCCTTAATTACAATTAACCAAGCCAGATAGACTTTAATCGCAGGGAAAATATTCAAATCACAGAGCGATAAAGATCTAACTGGCAATGAAGCCAATTCATAATGATGTAACAAGAATGAGAGTAAGGAGGAGGATTCGTAATGTTTTTCACATAAAATTAGTTGATAAAAGACTCTGAGCAAGCAGAGACATCTTTCTCTGCCATTGAAGACTTTTTTAGTTTGCAGTTTTTAGAAAAGTCCACTGTTTTAACTTGAGTTTGAGGTAATTTTTCTGGCCTATCTTGGCATCTCCCTACTGAAGATTAGTCTTAGCTATGTTTCACATCAATTGACCTTGGCTGCAAATATAACATAACTTGATTGCACAGCAAAGAGAATTGCCAGCAAAGGGGAACTTTAATTACGGTTCTGTCTCAGATTTCATTTACAATTAGATATTTTTGAATGAAGCAGATAGTTTCTATACCTTTATCTTATTGGTTTTAATGTAATAACGCTTAGAAATGTTTGCTCTGCAATTTTATTAAGCGTTTCACAAATAAACTCTTTTATTATTATTATTATTATTAATTGTTAATGAGAACAAAACTATGAAATTTCTAGAAGGTCATTAGCTGTATTAGTTCACACAATATCGTCGAGGGATTATCCCAGACAAGTTTATGTGAAAGCTATCTGCAGTTCATGACCTGATGATTATATGTCATACAGCATAGCATGGAAGTATATTTAGCTTGCGGCTTTTGGTATGACAGGGTGAAAATCAAAGTCGCTTTGTGCAACATACCTGTAGATCAAGGGGAGGCACTGTCTGTCCTGTCCTAGAATAAAAATTCATGTGGCCTAGAAAACATACCCGCATATGGCAACACGCCTATTGTTTTGAATTACCATCAAGGTTGTTTGCCTGCTACATGCAAAGATGGTCCAAAAACAAATTCACACTTGAATCAAATATTTGCCGTAAGATGGGATTCAGCTTCAAAAAATATTGAAGAACCTGTGAAAGATGATGCTTTGTAATTTCCCTACTGATCTGTTAAAACTCAATCATATCAATAGATCTTGCAACTCTTGTGTCACTGATCGACAGGGTATGGAGAGTGCTAAGAGGCTGGGCCAATCTTGCATCATTTAGAGAAAACTGCTATTCTAGAGTTACATCACACAAGCTAAAGAAGAGCTGTACAGTTAATTAGAGTCAAATGATCAGGCTGGCGATCAGGTGTATTTAAGAGCTAAGTAATAGTTTTTTATGAGTTTGCATGGCATGATCAGAAGTGCCATAAAACAACCCACGAGGTTTGTGATCAGGTTATGATAATGACGATTGCAATAATAGAAGCAATAAAAGACACTTGATAGAAAAATAATACATTTTTTTCCACAGATGGTACTCAAAACAGAACATAAAAGACATTTATCATTGTTAAAAGCTTTTCACAGTTAAACCTGACAAAAATTAAGTGCAGTTTAGGTCTTGAATTATAATCACTTTATTTTTGGGAACTATTAAATACAGGAACAGGATTTACATAAACAGTGTCAAATTGCATTTGAACGATTTCCTGTTATACATTTCTATTTCTTGAGCTTTTCTGCAGGTTCAATGAAATATGAATAAAGTAGCAATCAACAACAGAAAGCTTATTGTTGTCAGCTCAAAATAGGACATATAACACACCAGTTTTGGTTGCCGTATCTAACACAATTTTCATTATAGATAATAATCATGGTGACACCTGTCAAAATAAAATTAGTGCCATAAATGATATGAATCATATTTCGACAATTATTAGGGACAGGAGCCAAATTTTACAAAAATAACAATCATGATTATTGGGGTTACCTGTTATAGTTTGTCAAAATGCAAACTCAATTTATGTCATTTTAATTATTATCATATCATTTTTAGGCCAATGTTAGGAACAGGTGGCGTTTTTTGCAGATTACTATTCTGACTATGTTACTTCATACAGAGCTTGTTAAGAAGCTGCTCTGTAGTCAAAAGGAAGGTTCAACTCATTAGAAAATAAATCACAGGCTTAGATTGAAAATCGTCCTCGTAGTTATGTGCAAAAATGGCAATACACGCTGGTTGCAGTCAAGGGGTCACGCTGTGTGCAAATGAATGGATTTTTAATTTGATGATATAATACGAAATTTGAAGCAACGATTAGGAACAGTTCGAATAAAAAAGGGCCAATTATTTTGCATTTTTCCACTATATTGCTGTTTAAATGAGACACACCACAAATTTCGGCAGTATATCAAATGTATCAATATCAGGTTAGACCATCAAAGGTGAATACATGTTGCGCCATTATCAATAATGTCAAACATGCTGCTAAAAGGTCCAGCACTAAGGCCAGACAAGTTTATTTTGAAAATTCTCACATACGAAGCCGCTTTGATTAAGCATAGTACAAAGAGGAAAGGCCAACTGAATATGGTACTATGTATTATTCTTCCTCGAATTGCGCCACACGGAATGCCAAAAAACACCTTAAAAAGCCCCTCAAATTGGCTGTTAATCAATGTAGCGCAGCCATCCACTTTGCTAAAAACAGCCCCTTCCGCCTCATTTCTCTGATAAAATGACACAATGGAATCCAATCATGTTTTTGTTGAGCTGTTAGCGATCAGTAGCTCAGCAGCTTTCCAACGGTATATAGAATGTCCAAATCGGTCAACGCTGGTATAATAACCTTAAGACCGAACTTAGGTATTTCTGTTACAACGTGCAAACTTTTATTTGATGTAGGATTTAGCTTCGCAAAGTATAATTAGAGACTGATCCTTCTCAATAATAAAACAAATGGTATATTTATTTTTCACATTATTCTCTTTCATATGTTTCATGTAACAGAACGCTAATTGGAGTCCATTATTCTATGTTCTGGCTAATTTGAGTTTATGTGTAACCAAACTCAGCAGTCATTTGATGCTATTCTGTTTTCCCATCATGTCGGCTGGTCTATCCGACTAAGATAAAGGTAAGCTTATGCTGAGCTGATGCTGACTTCTTCATGTCTTCACAACAAGAAATATGACGAGAAAACAGACTGTTGCGAATAACAAGCTTAAGGCTAAATAACTGAGGCACTTTAATATTTAATCAAGTTGAGTTTGAGCAAGCCCATAATTAACCACCCTGAAAGCCATGTCAAAAAATTCAGACACTTAATGATAATTTTTACAATATTAATTGATTAGGCTCAGTTCTTTGAGAAGAAGGGGGTTGTGCTCCCAACGTGTGCTCAGTAGACCTGCCTGCTTCTTCACTGTATTGCCTAATAATGTGTACTATCTTACTCAGTAACAATGCTCACACATCTTCTTATTTTATTACCAACCTTCAAAATCAAAGAAATTCTTTGGCTCAATATCACTCATAAAATATTGTAAGCTTCATGATTCGATTTACCGAATCCATTCAATAAAGACTACTTATCAATATCCTCTTACCTAAAGGTTTTCTTGATAGTACAACAATCTTGTGGTTGTGCTTACCAAATTGCCTTACATTGGCAACATACAAGCAGACATAGTGTGTAGATCTGGTTGTACCTATGCAGGCATGTTGTAAAAATGAACCACTTGTTTAATGGTAACCCACAATGCAATGCTGCTGTCATTTCCAAGTTCCAACAGTTCTGAGGGCAGATTAAAGCTGAATGCTGCAGTGGTGCCCTTTTGGTATCATTGGTTTGTAACTGAGGCACGTTTCAGGGACCAGGCCCTCTTTGTTCAGTAACCTATTCTAGACATAATACAATATGATATAACCCTAATCTGTTATGGAGACACATCCTACCCTTTCTATCCACTGTCGCTCGTTATACAAGCAATCTAATTTATATCCAGGAGATGAAGTGCATTGTTAACTACACTGATAAGAGACAGTAGCATCAGCTATGTTCGGTCAATGGTTAATGTGTGCTCCTATCTGCTGAGTGATGCAAACAGTGGCCATCTGGTTATTTATTTTCAATGATGGATGAGATGTTACATTTACTTTATTACTGAGTTGCAATATATACATTGATAAGAGAAACTATTTATTAAACTAAGTGTTCAATAATAGAAAGAAGAACGTTCTCTTATTGAAGCGTTTGGCTCAATAAGTAGTGAAATATTAACAACTTGTGTAAACCAAGAAGTCTGGTTTTTCCTTTTGCCTTGCTTTTGAACTTTCGGATAACTTAGACTAGCAGTTGTCTTCCTCCGGACATTTAGAAGACAACTTTGTTAGACTGTTAAGATAAACGTCAAAACTGGTGGTAATTTGATGAATTGATTTCAGACAATAGAAAAATTGAAAAGGCCACTTTTACACAATAATATGATTAAGCGTTTTTGAAGGAAAATTGTTTGTTATAATGCCAGCGGTGCTGATATACTTGCATTCATGATAGTCATTCTATTCCCAGAATTGGGTCTAATACAATTACAATAGTTTCATGATTTATTTCAAAGAGGGGTCGTAGGGTTGTCTAGTTTAACTTCCCAATATTGCATGAAGGATACCTAAGGCCAACAGATTGCTTTTTATTGTATATTTAGTATACACAGCAGCTGAATACTGTGAACGGGTGCATCATGGTACAACAGTCCTAATATCAGAATCAAGTTAGCTAAGCTGTTCTTGTCTTGTGGTCACATGACTATAAGACAACCAGGGAAACAATGCAGATTAATATCGTAATATTAAGAGATCAAAGTCCCATCTTGTTTGTAAGAGGGTTATCTGCTCTTATATAATAAGGAGATGATAATTTGTGTTGTATCATTCTACTCAGGAGACTATAACCATGACAAGATGAATTTTCCAGATTAGATGTGAGATATGAATTTTTTGTGTTGCATTTAAGATAAGATGTATTATGATATGATATATATCATTTTTTTATTGCAGTAAATCAGCTATGTAATATTTAAATATTCATGATATAAATATGTACTAGCATGATATAGCAGCTATTGTGGATCTGTGAAAACTTCAGGATGATGTTCTGTTAGATCTTCAGGGTGATGTTTGGTTCCTTTAGGGGTTAACACACTGAGCTCCCGCACATCCAGGGTCACAGTCATCGGGTGCAGTACCAGTACAGCAGCACTTACTTCCAGAGCAGGATCCCGTACAGTAACCTTTCACGCCACAAGAGACGTGACAGAAACCGTCAGACCCTGGACAGACTGAGGATGAGGAGCACGCTACAATACAATAAAATACTAGTCAAGAAAACTGGCGTTTGAGGCAATATTCCAATCTGTCTACATATATTCTCAAGAGTAACAGCAAACATGTAAAGTGTGTTTGAGATATTGGGAACAAGTACTGAGCATAATAACTTACAAGCCGCTGTGGTGGAGCTGCAGAACAAACCAAGGCAGATAAATGCTAGAATAAGGATCAGTGATTTGATGCTCGACATCGTGATAGAAGGTTGATCTATAAAACTCTTTGCAGATATGCTACAAAACAAACGACCAATGAGATTTTTATTATATATATATGTATGATGAGAGATCATGATGACTTTACCTGAGACCCTTGAGTGTTCAATGCAGGAATGATAACCAAAATACAGTGCACAAACATACCCCTTATTTCTTTATAGTCTATGCTACTAAGAGCTTGTACCCTTACAATACTATCATCATTCTGTGCTTTACATGGTGTATCATGGAAAAAGACTACCCCTATCAGATTTAATGAGATCAAACTATATCTAATATTGTAAATTCAGATTTATTACAGATACTTACCTTGTTGAGATAGAGAATGTTTGTGATGTTGATGTCTGCAGAGTCTTGAGCTTTTATAGTAAATAACAGTGAAAACTGGTGTTAACGTGTCAAAACGTCACTGGTTGGTATTCTATTTAAGGTATCATAATGTTGCATGTTATCAAAGGCTTAAAGAGGGAGTACAGGTCAGATTCACTTTCTCCCGTCCCTATCCAGGTTGATAGATCACCCGATTCTTAATACGTACATGTGCTCCAATTCGGCGCCAAATACATCATAACAATTTGTTTACATTTATAGGCAGGAATATCATGTCATAAGTAGGACTCTCATAAACAATTCCCTATCAATCAATAATGACTGATTTACATTTAGCGATATTTAGTATTTTTGAAAATCATTATAGCTACGCACTCCTCAACCATATTTGACTCTGCTGATGTAGTTTAACCTAATTTTTTCTTTTTTAAAAGAAAATTAGATGTAAAAAAGTGTAGGAATACAATAATCTTCAGTTCAGTTTATAGTCACATTATAGCTGTCACAATGTCTGTCAAAGCAGGTGCACTGCATGATATTGATTTTATTATGAATTATGAATCAATATATCATTTATCATCATGCTTTACGCTATTAAATATGGCTCAAAGATGGCAGAATTAAAGATACAGTTTTTTGGAACAGTTTATAGCGGCCGGAATTCCACGACTCACAACTAGATCACAGTGAAGTACGTGAAAAAGGCCCTGATTACAGCAGGAGAGTTTCGAATCTCAAAGCATAGTGTTGGGGGTTAATCGGGTTAGAGGGATAACAATGCTCTAGGTGTTTAAGGATCAGTAAGATGGTAGTATAAACCCATTCACATGCAGTAGAGATAGACTCATGGACGGACCGCACGAGACTACTGGTCTGAAAAATCTCTCAGTGGCACATCTGAAGGAATTGCGCAGGACTAGGTATATATGAGATGTGAAATTCAACTACGTAATTAAGAGGAAAATATCACAGAGAACAATAATCAGTAAGGCAGACACAAAATAGCACACTGGAATGGGGAGGGAGTAGATGGGCTGTGGTATAAGGACAGGTCAGGGAGCTCTGTGTAGTCTATTGGTGAAAAAACACTTCTTCACATCCGTCAGTGTTGATTAAGTCGCATAACAATTCTTGTTCCCATATTATTACTCCCCGCACAATTTGACCACTGTAGATGGACTACCAAGTCTCTATAATTAATGCTTGATCTGAATTTCAGTTCCTATCGTGGACCGATTCATTATCGTCATACTGCACAGCAGCTCCTGGTTGTTGCTCCAAGTCATCAGAAAAATAAATTCACAAATTGAAGTTCTTTCAGCTCAATGACAATTATGAAAGTGAAACCAAATTAGCACATCAAAATTATCGGCAGTAGAATTTTATGACACAGTTATGCAACCCATGGTTCATTATTGATTTTGTAGTGAATTGTAAATCAACTGGTCATCATTCATCATGCTGTATGCTACTAAGTACGGCTCAGTGGAATTTCCCACTTGGTAATTACCGTGATGTCATATGTTTTGGATGTAAATTTGAGCATAGCATATTGGTAAAAGAAAGTCGCATACAATTTTTTTGGTCCATAATATTACTCCCCACATAAGTAAACCCCTGTAGGTGTACTAACAATTCTCTATAATGAATGCTGTACCTGAACTGCTCAACCTCTTTAAGTTTCATCATGTTTGTTTTTTTCAAGATCAAATTAAACATTTAAATCAAATCAAATAAAAACTGAATCTTATAAATAACGACATACCGCTATTCATATTCATTATCACTCCGTGTGAAAAAGCTCAGGTTTATTTAGGATAAATATTCTAAACTTCAAAAGACATGAGCTGATCGATGTTACGTCAATTGATACGGCGAGCTAATTATAACAGCTAAATATTTGTCTTGGTCAAGAATAGAGTAGTCCTGCAGCTGAAGCACATGACTGTGTTGTTTTAATTGTGTGTTTTATGCTGATTGTGGTACAATTTGCTGGATTTTGCTTCATCATAATTGAGGAGGCTCAATAGTCAGACTATATATTGGACAGATGGAAAAGTGAAAGTATTTTGTAGCAAGTGTCAAATGCCATTTATTGATCTTTTTTTATTAAGAAGAGTTATTACAATACAGATTCTATGACTGATCTATGATCTGCGTTATCGCCACTAAATCATTATTAATTGATAATTAATGTCAAGCCTATCAAATATAATCTAATAATATACATAATAATATGTACTATGTTTTTCACAAGCCTGGCAACAAATATAATTTTATTTTCTTTCGTCATTGTCAATACTTGACTTGAAACTTTTATCCATCATAAAACATATTACTACCCCGGCTGTATCCATTTTCTATTGACCGTTGAAACTCCATGTATTTTATTTCTAGTATAACAGCAGAAACTATCAAATACTATCACTTTGAAAATCATGTAGAACAGGACTGTCATTAGTTAACACTGTATATACTGGACTTATGACATTATTGAGGGGTTTTTCATTGATTATTAATCATGAACAATTTTCACAAGAAATTTCGCCATCCTCTTCTAACGAAGTATCATGGAAAATTGACTTTCATCAATTCTATAATAACACTGGGGAGGTCATTAAACGATCGCGATGATTAAGCTAAAGCATACGCTGGTGCGTGATGTTGTCTATCAGGCTTCTATCAGCCGTCTATAAATTTATATTTTCAAAACTGCACTTTTGCATTGTCATGGTACTGCTATATATTGGTTTATTAACATTTAACATCTAGCGGCAATGGTAAAGAGAATAAATCAGCCACAGGATCTGTATAATAATAACTATTTCATCACCATGTCATGGTCAAACAGAAATGGCAATTTGCCGTTCTTCTATCATTTTCAAATAATGAAATTTGCCGATAGTTTTACTTTTTTTCTCACCCATGACCTTGTCCGAATATTGACCTTCCTCAATCATGATGAGGCAAAATACAAGCAAAAAAGACAGCATAGATCAGTCTTAGGATCTGTATAATAAAATCACTCTTCTATCACAATGTTGCGATTAAAACAGATCATCAATTCCGCTATCAGCAATAAATGACAACGCCAACGCCAACTTGCTTCAAAATTGTTTGTGACTTCTATTCTCCCAATATCCTTTCTGTTTTGACACTCCTCAATTATGATGATGCAAAATCCAGCAACTTGGCAGAAGACCATCGATTAAAACCGACAAGTCATGCGCTTTAGCTACATAACTAGTCTATTTCTGACAAGGAGAAAATTTTGATGTTATAATTTGCTTGCCAATATCAAACAATGCCACATTAATCAGCCCACGTATGTCGAGGCATAATCTATTAGATTCAAATTAGCCTGGATATTTTTATCTTTTGAATACATGAGAATAAATTTGAATGACTGTATGTACGTCATAACGTAATTTAAAAGACTCAGTTTTAATTTGATTGTGAAAAAACAAACATGATGCAATTTGCCTAAGATTACAGTTACATACATTCTCTAGGTCAAGGAGGTAAGTTATTGTGGTAAGTCCGATCTGATCAAATTTGATTTGGTTGCTACATTTCATTTGATCTCATCTAATTCGATAGTGGTAGTATTGATTCATGAAGCAGAGTGTAAAGCACAGAACGACAAAAGTATTGATAATGTAGTGGTTTTCAGTTGCATAGACTCTAATGAAAAGTCGACTGTTTCAACTTGAGTTTGAGGTAATTTTTCTGGCCTATCTTGGCATCACCCTACTGAAGATTAGTCTTAGCTATGTTTCACATCAATTGACCTTGGCTGCAAATATAACATAACTTGATTGCACAGCAAAGAGAATTGCCAGCAAAGGGGAACTTTAATTACGGTTCTGTCTCAGATTTAATTTACAATTAGATATTTTTGAATGAAACAGATTGTTTCTATACAGAACAAAAAATTTAATTGCAACCAAAGAAGATTACGTTGACATGCAACAATACTCTGTTTAGTGATGGGACAATTTAACAGGGTAATTTGGCTATTTTTTTCACTCGAAGTAGTGAAATCTATTATAAACTACTCTTCCAGAAGCATACCTCAATTTTAATGAGAACTATATTATGGTTAAAACTGGTTCAGCAGATCTCGGTTTCATGGTGGAGTTGCTGTGTACATATCAGAGGAGTTTGTTGCGGATATTGGGTTTGAAGGACAAAGGGCTAAGGTGGTTTTTATTACTTGTTCTGGCCACCCAGACTGCTCTGTGCTAGCGGTCTATCCCAGCCTTTCGGTATAAGCAGCACCATGTACGTTTGTATGATATAACCAAACAGAACTGCCGAAAGTAAATTTGATAGTTTTATCTTCTCTATTTACACGTGAAGAAAACTTGCTTACAATGAAGCAAGTTGGACAGAAAAAGATAATAGCAACCTGAAAATGACACGGATATTTGAATATAGATGAAAAATATGCTATAATGTAAGAATGAAATATGATATTTTATGTGTTGATCATGTTTTCTCTTTGTCAATTTCAAGGATAGGTGCCAATTCTTTTCCCATAACCTAGAAAGTAAAATACAGTGGCCTTAAAACACTATAATCGAACATATAATGTCAGAATCCGATCATCTGGGATGTCAATTTCCTTTTTATATGTTTGAATTGCTCGGGTAGGAGCTCACTGGTGATGCCTTGAACTCGCCACAGACATTTGCCTCCCCCACCATTTTTCATAAACTACAGCCCTAACAAAACAGATTGGTGCTGGACCAGCTGTCCGACAGTGAGCTTCGAAGTTTTATGATGAGCATTTATCTTAATACTGTGATAATAAATGCTTATTTCATCAATCAATTCTACATTCCTGAACCTCGCCGTGTCACTAGAAGCAGCTAAAAAATCATTGTCGCATCCCTTCACACCTCCAACTTGGCCACATTCGGTGGAAAATCCCTACCATCATCACTCGTAACCCTCTGGAATTCCCTGCCCCCTGATTTGCAGCTGTTGCCGAGCCTTACCGGTTTTAAGTCCGCTACTAAAACATATTTATTTAGGTTGTACTTTAAGTAATTAGATTTTATTTTATAAATTTATATAGCAGTATCAGAATTATGTTCTAATTTATCCTCATGCACATATTTTATCCATTTTATTTCACCTTTTTTTTATTGGTTTTGATGTAATAACACTTAGAAATATTATTAAGCGTTTCGCAAATAAACTTTATTATTATTATTATTATTATTGATTGTTAATGAGAACAAAACTATGAAATTTCCTAGAAGGTCATTAGCTGTAGTAGTTCACACAATATTGTCGAGGGATTATCCCAGACAGGTTTATGTGAAAGCTATCTGCAGGTCATGACCTGATGATGATATGTCATACAGCATAGCATGGAAGTATATTTAGCTTGCGGCTTTTGGTATGACAGGGTGAAAATCAAAGTCGTTTTGTGAACATACCTGTAGATCTAGTGGAGGCACTGTCTGTCCTGTCCTAGAATAAAAACTCACGTGGCCTAGAAAACATACCCGCATATGGCAACACGCCTATTGTTTTGAATTACTCTCAAGGTTGTTTGCCTGCTACATGCAAAGCTGGCCCAAAAACAAATTCACACTTGAATCAAATATTTGCCGTAAGATGCGATTCAGTTTCAACAAATATTGAAGAACCTGTAAAAGATAACGCTTTGTAATTTCCCTACTGATCTGTTAAAACTCAATCACATCAATGGAACATGCAATATTTGTGTCACTGATCGACAGAGTATGGAGAGTGCTTAGAGGCTGGGCCAATCTTGCATCATTTAGAGAAAACTGCTATTCTAGAGTTACATCCAACAAGCTAAAGAAGAGCTGTACAGTTAATTAGAGTCAAATGATCAGCCTGGCAATCAGGTGTATTTAAGAGCTAAGTAATATTTTTTTATGAGTGTGCGTGGCATGATCAGAAGTGCCATAAAACAACCCACGAGGTTTTTGATCAGGTTATGATGATGACGATTGCAATAATAGGAGCAATAATAGACACTTGATAGAAAAATAATACATTGTTTTTCCACAAATGGTACTCAAAAGAGAACATAAAAGACATTTATCATTGTTAAAAGCTTGTCACAGTTAAACCTGACAAAAATTAAGTGCAGTTAAAGTCTTGAATTATAATCACTTTGTTGTTGGGAACTATTAAAAACAGGAACAGGATTTACATAAACAGTGTCAAATTGCATTTGAACGATTTCCTGTTATACATTTCTATTTCTTGAGCTTTTCAGCAGGTTCAATGAAATATGAATAAAGCAGCAATCAACAACAGAAAGCCCACGCAGTGGTTATTGTTGTCAGCTCAAAATAGGACACATAACACACCAGTTTTGGTTGCCGTATCTAACACAATTTTCATTATAGATAATAATCATGGTGACACCTGTCAAAATGAAATTAGTGCCATAAATGATATGAATCATATTTCGGCAATTATTAGGGACAGGAGCCAAATTTTACAAAAATAACAATAATGATTGTTGGGGTTACGCATTATAGTTTGTCAAAATGGCAACTCAATTGATGTCATTTTAATTATTATCATATCATTTTTAGGCCAATGTTGGGAACAGGTGCTGTTTTTTTGCAGATTACTATTCTGACTCCGTTACTTCATACAGAGCTTGTTAAGAAGCTGCTCTGTAGTCAAAAGGAAGGTTCATTTCATTAGAAAATAAATCACAGGCTTAGATTGAAAATGGTCCACGTAGTTTTGTGCAAAAATGGCAATACACGCTGGTTGAAGTCAAGGGGTCACGCTGTGTGCAAATGAATAGATTTTTATTTTGATGATATAATACGAAATTTGAAGCAAAGATTAGGAACGGTTCGAATAAAAAAGGGCAAATTATTTCCTTTTTTCCACTATATTGCTGTTTAAATGACACACACCACAAGTTTCAGCAGTATATCAAATGTATCAATATCAGGTTAGACCATCAATGGTGAATACATTTTGCGCCATTATCAATAACGTCAAACATGCTGTCAAAAGGTCCAGCAGTAAGGCCAGACAAGTTTATTTTGAAAATTCTCACATACGAAGCCGCTTTGATTCAGCATAGTACAAAGAGGAAAGGCCAACAGAATATGGTACTATGTATTAGTCTTCCTCGAATTGCGCCACACGGAATGCCGAAAAACACCTTAAAAGCCCCTCAAATTGGCTGTTTATCAATGTAGCGCAGCCATCCACTTTGCTAAGAACAGCCTCTTCTGCCTAATTTCTCCGATAAAGTGACGCAATTTAATCCAATCATGTTTTTGATGAGCTATTATCGATCAGTAGCTCAGCTCAGCTTTCCAACGGTATATAGAATGTCCAAATCAGTCAACGCTGGGATCATAACCTGAAGACCAAACCTAGTTATTTCTGTTACAACGTGCAAACTTTTATTTGATGTAGGATTTAGCTTCGCAAAGTATAATTAGAGACTGATCTTTCACAAATATTAAAACAAATGGTATATTTATGCTGTTTACATAGCTAAGCTGCATGTAAATCACTACATAGATAAAACTTTGGCACAATATACGGTGTCAGCACTAGCGAACACAAAGCCATTATGGATACACTAACTAGGCTTTAGCATAGAGAAATAATGGGGTTAGCAAAAAATATCAAAATTCTGTATTCATTCAATATCATATCAACCATATAGTCTGGCCTTTGATTTGTAGATTGCAGCCCTAAGGCTTGACATTAATTATCCATTAATAATGATTTAGTGGCGATAACGCAGATCATAGATCAGTCATAGAATCTGTATTGTAATAACTCTTCTATCATGTGTTGACAAAAAAAGATCAATAAATGGCATATGACACTAGCTACAAAATACTTTCACTTTTTCATCCGTCCAATATCTAGTCTGACTTTTGAGCCTCCGAAATTATGATGAAGCAAAATCCAGCAAATCGTACCACAACTCAGCATAAAACACACAATTAAAACAACACAGTCATGTGCTTCAGCTGCAGGACTAGTCTATTCTTGACCAAGACAAATATTTTGCTGTTATAATTAGCTCGCCGCATCAATTGACGTAACATCGATCAGCTCATGTTATTGAAGTTTAGAATATTTATCATAAATAAACCTGAGCTTTTTCACACAGAGTGATAATGAATATGAATGGCGGCATTTCGTGATTTATAAGATTCAGTTTTTTTTTATTTGATTTAAATGTTTAATTTGATCTTGAAAAAAACAAACATGATGAAACTTAAAGAGGTTGAGCAGTTCAGGTACAGCATTCATTATAGAGAATTGTTAGTACACCTACAGGGGTTTACTTATGTGGGGAGTAATATTATGGACAAAAATATGTTAAGCGACTTCCATTTACCAATATGCTATGCTCAAATTTACATCCAAAACATATGACATCACGGTAATTTCCAAGTGGGAACTTCCATTGAGCCGTACTTAGTAGCATACAGCGTGATGAATGATGACCAGTTGATTTACAATTCACTACAAAATCAATAATGAACCATCGGTTGCATAACTGTGTCATAAAATTCTACTGCCGATGATTTTGATGTGCTAATTTGGTTTCATTTTCATAATTGTCATTGAGCTGAAAGAACTTCAATTTGTGTATTCATTTTTCTGATGACTTGGAGCAACAACCAGGACTGCTGTGCAGTATGACGATAATGAATCGGTCCACGATAGGAACTGAAATTTAGATCCAGCATTAATTATAGAGACTCAATAGTCCATATACAGTGGTCAACTTGTGCGGGGAGTAATAATATGGGAACAAGAATTGTTATGCGACTTATTTAACACCGACGGATGTGAAGAAGTGTTTTTTCACCAATAGACTACACAGACCTGTCCTTATTCCACAGCCCATCTACTCCCTCCCCATTCCAGTGTGCTATATTGTGTCTGCCTTACTGATTATTGTTCTCAGTGATATTTTCCTCATAATTACGTAGTTGAATTTCACATCTCATATATACCTAGTCCTGCGCAATTCCTTCAGATGTGCCACTGAGAGATTTTTCGGACCAGTGGTCTCGTGCGGTCCGTCCATGTGTCTATCTCTACTGCACGTGAATGGGTTTATACTACCAACTTACTGGTCCTTAAACATCTAGCGCATTGTTACCCCTCTAACCCGATTAACCCCCAACACTATGCTTTGAGATTCGAAACTCTCCTGCAGTAATCAGGGCCTTTTTCACTTACTTCACTGTGATCTAGTTGTGAGTAATGGAATTCCGGCCGCTATAAACTCTTCCAAAAAAACTGTATCTTTAATTCTGCCAACTTTCTTTTGACATTTAGCTACATTGAGCCATATTTAATAGCGTAAAGCATGATGATAAATGATATATTGATTCATAATTCATTAGTAAATCAATATCATGCAGTGCACCTGCTTTGACAGACATTGTGACGCTGTAATTTAACTATAAACTGAACTGAAGATTATTGTATTCCTACACTTTTTGACATCTTATCTTCTTTTAAAAAAGAAAAATTAGGTTAAACTACATCAGCAGAGTCAAATATGGTTGAGGAGTGTGTAGCTATAATGATTTTCAAAAATACTAAATATCGCTAAATGTAAATCAGTCATTATTGATTGATAGGGAATTGTTTATGTGAGTCCTACTTATGACATCATATTCCTGCCTATAAATGTAAACAAATTGTTATGATGTATTTGGCGCCGAATTGGAGCACATGTACGTATTAAGAATCGGGTGATCTATCAACCTGGATAGGGACAAGAGAAAGTGAATCTGACCCGTACTCCCGCTTTAAGCCTTTGATAATATGCATCATTATGATACCTTAAATAGAATACAAACGAGTGACGTTTTGACACGTTAACACCAGTTTTCACTGTTATTTACTATAAAAGCTCAAGACTCTGCAGACATCAACATCACAAACATTCTCTATCTCAAGAAGGTAAGTGTCTGTAATAAATCTGAATTTACAATATTTGATTTAATTTGATCTCATGAAATTTGATAGGGGTAGTCTTTTTCCATGATACACCATGTAAAGCACAGAGTTATGATAGTATTGTAAGGGTACAAGCTCTTAGTAGCATAGACTATAAAGAAATATGGGATATGTTTGTGCACTGTGTTTTGGTTATCATTCCTGCATTGAACACTCAAGGGTCTCAGGTAAAGTCATCATGATCTCTCATCATACATATATATATATATATATATAATAAAAATCTCATTGGTCTTTTGATTCGTAGCATATCTGCAAAGAGACATATAGATCAACCTTCTATCACGATGTCAAGCATCAAATCACTGATCCTTAGTATAGCATTTATCTGCCTTGGTTTGTTCTGTAGCTCCACCACAGCGGCTTGTAAGTTATTATGCTCAGTACTTGTTCCCAATATCTCAAACACACTTTACATGTTTGCTGTTACTCTTGAGAATATATGTAGACAGATTGGAATATTGCCTCAAACGCCAGTTTTCTTGACTAGTATTTTATTGTATTGTAGCGTGCTCCTCATCCTCAGTCTGTCCAGGGTCTGACGGTTTCTGTCACGTCTCTTGTGGCGTGAAAGGTTACTGTACGGGATCCTGCTCTGGAAGTAAGTGCTGCTGTACTGGTACTGCACCCGATGACTGTGACCCTGGATGTGCGGGAGCTCAGTGTGTTAACCCCTAAAGGAACCAAACATCACCCTGAAGATCTAACAGAACATCATCCTGAAGTTTTCACAGATCCACAATAGCTGCTATATCATGCTAGTACATATTTATATCATGAATATTTAAATATTACATAGCTGATTTACTGCAATAAAAAAATGATATATATCATATCATAATACATCTTATCTTAAATGCAACACAAAAAATTCATATCTCACATCTAAGCTGGAAAATTCATCTTGTCATGGTTATAGTCTCAACTTCAAAAAGCCTAACTGTAAGATGATAGAACAGAAAATCTGTCTCCTGAGTAGAATGATACAACACAAATTATCATCTCCTTATTATATAAGAGCAGATAACTCTCTTACAAACAAGATGGAACTTTGATCTCTTAATATTACGATATTTATCTGCATTGTTTCCCTGGTTGTCTTATAGTCATGTGACCACAAGACAAGCTCAGCTTAGCTAACTTGATTCTGATATTAGGACTGTTGTACCATGATGCACCCGTTCACAGTTTTCAGCTGCTGTGTATACTAAATATACAAAAAAGCAATCTGTTGGCCTTAGGTATCTTTCATGCAATATTGGGAAGTTAACCTAGACAACCCTAAGACCCATCCTTGAAATATATCATGAAACTATTGTAATTGTAATAGACCCAATTCTGGGAATAGAATGACTATCATGAATGCAAGTATATCAGCACCGCTGGCATTATAGCAAACAATTTTCCTTCAAAAACGCTTAATCATATTTTTGTGTAAAAGTGGCCTTTTCAATTTTTCTATTGTCTGAAATCAATTCATCAAATTACCATCAGTTTTGACATTTATCTTAACAGTCTAACAAAGTTGTCTTCTAAATATCCGGATGAAGACAACTGCTAGTCTAAGTTATCTGAAAATTCAAAAGCAAGGCAAAAGGAAAAACCAGACTTCCTGGTTTACACAAGTTGTTAATATTTCACTACTTATTGAGCCAAACGCTTCAATAAGAGAACGCTCTTCTTTCTATTATTGAACACTTAGTTTAATAAATAGTTTCTCTTATCAATGTATATATTACAACTCAGTAATAAAGTAATTGTAATGTCAGGCTGGTAAGGTGGGCTTTTGGTTTTACGCCGTTAGTAAATACTAATTTTCTCAGGTTCCTAGCAGGGGTAATATCTAAAAATACAATGTAATAATAAGCGTTAAATTCTATGGTCAATTAATACTATTCAACCGTAGTTACTCGAGATAGTTTAACTTAGGGAATTCCCTCCTCAATATTACAAAGGAACTTCACTGGGAAACCCTATTGTAACTTCCTTATTATGACGTGGTTAGGAAAGTTTACAATAATGCGACAAATTATGTATGACCTGTCTATGTTTGTGTCTACACACTATGTTAATAAACCAGATTAATATCTCAATTAGTCTATTATGTCAATAATCAAGTGCTTTGTTTAACGAAAGGCAACCCAAAAATAGACTTCGTTCTACCGTTCACAGTTCTGAACAGAAAAGGCTACTTGATAGAACTAGGACTATCCTTACCCTGACTTGCGGGGGGGGGGGGGGAAATGATACTTCAAAGAATTAGCTTTACTATTACATAACATATAATTTGATAGTCTACTTATGATAACAAAATTAAATTTCAGCATTATAAATAATCACTTTCAATTACATCAAAGGATGAATTTGATTCAAGCGCTCCAATAGTTATGTTAACTTATTACACTATTTGACCCAAGCGAAGCAGTCTCACTTGCCAAAATAAACTGCTTTACGCCCCACTTTAGGTATGCCAATAAATACCCTGAAGTGCCACCTGCCCGGCTAGAAAATATTAGCCTCTTGCGAATTTTGAATTTATTGAAAACAAAATCAGATGACACTTTAACTTCATAAAATTTGAGATATAAATAAATCTTCAAGGTCTTAAAAATAATTGCCTTGCAAAATAATACGGTACTTGCTATATTCTAGTGAAGTCTGCAATTCTTCTTTGTGAATGCTCCTGTCACTATGTCTTCAAACTCGTAATCTTGAACTCTGAAATTCCTCTTTGTGTACGTCTCTGTCACCGTGGCTTCAACTCGTAATCCTGAACTCTGTAATTCCTCTTTGTGTACGTCTCTGTCACCGTGTCTTCAACTCGTAATCTTGAACTCTGTAATTCCTCCTTGTGTACGTCTCTGTCACCGTGTCTTCAACTCGTAATCTTGAACTCTGTATTTCCTCTTTGTGTACGTCTCTGTCACCGTGTCCTCAACTCCTAATCCTGAACTCTGTATTTCGCCTTAATAATCTCTTACCACCAATGTCTAAAATCTACTCCTGTGACAAACCCTTGCTGCCAAAGTCTAAAATACTGCTCCTCTGACAAACCCTTGCTGCCAAAGTCTAAAATGCTACTCCTCTGACAAACCCTTGCTGCCGAAGTCTAAAATGCTACTCCAAACTGACTACGGTGGGCCCTGCCTTATATAGGGTGTTAGGATTGTTGAGTTGCCACGTTGCAATAATGTTGAGGTGGCGCAAAAAAAATTCCTTTTGCTGACAAGTAGAACATTTGCTAGGGTCGATATTTTGCAATGATGCTGACTGTTTGTTGACTATACATGACTCATAAACCCAAGATTAATTATAAAACATATGATGAATATTGGTTAGCACATGGCATCGCTACGTATGCCATTTATTTGATAATAAATAATTATTAAACATAAAAATGATCTTACTCCTATTCTGAAGTTTCCAGTATGTATAAGTTATGTTAATCATAGAATTAATAATAATTCTTCGGCCATCAGTTTTTCTAATGCTGCTTTCCATGACCAGATAAATAGTCACAACTAAAAACCAATAATAAATAAATAATCATAGCACAAGTTCCTACTGCCAATTGTGGTAATGTAAATAACTAGACACAACAATTGTACATGAATAGTGTAGTGGCTAATAAAATGGGGGGGGGGAAGAATCGCATTGATTAAAAGGTTACTGTTGCAATAAACCTTGTTGAACACTACTTTCTTGTCAAGGCAGTTGTGTCTCTAATAGTTGCTGCCTGAATTTACACATTACTAACCAATTATCTTCCTAATCATATCTTTGTGACATAATAATTAAACTGAAGCTAAGTCAAACATCCTTCAATTATTATTAGCACGCCAAGGATTTAGTGCTTGATATAATGATCAGTTATGCATTAATGATCGGCTCCTTTGTGCTACACTTTTGCATTGTAAGGCAGATAATTTAAGATAGTACAATAAGTAACATATTGCTAGCTCAGCAGACCAAGGCTAAATAAATTAAACATCTCTGAGTAAGCCATTGAATAACATAAGCATGCTTTCAGCGCGTGCACAGTTTATAAAACCTTATTTTGCACTGTGCCATCCACAATAACCATAATTCAATTGATAAATACAGGGCCTATAAGGCTGCTGCTTACCTACACTAATTGAATATCAGTATAATAACTATGGTATTTGTCAGGAGTTACAAAAATGCTCCTGACAAGCTGATATAAGTAACATTAACTGATATTGATGACTGTTTGTTCCCAAGAAATTTTATTGTTGTGAGAAACAAGCTGGTGTACATACTGGTACATAGCCCAGGTTCTAGTTACGAGGTTAGGGGAGAAAAATGTCAATAAAATGTTTTATTCGTATATTTACGGTTTGTATTTGTAATCCACTCCTGCACTCGGATGGTGATAAAGATGCTAAAGAAAATAAATCAGCTGGTGACCGCAAGACATTAGTCTGCCAATCAACCTTAATTCATTAATTAATTGTGCAAAAATCAAACAACAATCAAATTCAACAATCAAACAAATTCAACAAACAAATTCAAACAACAATCAAATTCAAACAACAAATCAAACAACAACCAAATTCAACAATCAAACAAATTCAACAAACAAATTCAACAATCAAACAGCATCAGCACAACACTGGGCTAACTATAATCATCAGCAACTTAATCTGCCATCAACTTCCTCAACGAACAACAACAATCGAACCAGCATGAGAACACAACCCCCAAAAGAACAAAAAATAGACAACAGTTTCCCCCCTATAGACAATCTTGTCATAGATATTAAGAAGGACTCCATGACCTACAGCAACTTTAACCAAGATACCATCAGACGCACCCTCAACAAAACCTTTGGACCAATCATAATAGAAAAGGTTACCAGATATAACTACAATACAAACAAACCCAAAATTATGATACAGTTCAACCACCAAGAAACGAGAAATAACATCCTACGCAAATGGAACACTGATCTATTTGGTGGATCAAGTATACGCCAAACAATCGACCCGAGGTCCCTGACAAAAAATATGGTTATGTTGAAAGGTGTTCCACTAGATGCTGAGGACAGCACTGTAATAAATGATATAAAAGTGCTCTACCCTCATGCTACATCAGAAAGAATTTTTAAGGAGGGCAAACCAATGAGAATGTTCAAAATTAAGTTCCATTCTCATGATGATTTTCTTTTTTCTATTAAAAATGGCATTAGTCTCCAATCACAAAGTGTTAAATGTCAATTTGAGCAAATGAGATAATGAATTCTGAATTTGCATTTTTGAATTTCCGTGGAATCACCAGCAAAATAGAGGAGATAAAATCATATTTGCATCAACGTAAATTCGCAATTCTAGGATTAGCAGAAACATTTTTGAATGAGCATGATGGTGTTGGTATTTATGCGGTGCCAGGTTATCAGGTGATTAGGAGAGATCGGGGATATGGTTACGGTGGTGGTCTCATTGTCTACATACATGAATCAGTGCAATTCGAACATCTTGCAGATTTTGACAATAGCATGCCTGAGTCTATAACTATCAAAGTAAAGCCAAGTACAAATAAAAGTTGTTTAGTCTCATTTATATACAGACCTCCCAACTCCAAGTCCGCATGGTATGATCTTGCTTACGAATACTTTGAAAAAGCTTTTTCACTGTATAATGAAATGATTATACTTGGAGATTTTTAATATCAACATCCTTGAACAAAGAAGCAACAGAAAGTGGTTGAATATTGTTAAATCTTTTTCCTTCCGTCACTTGATCTCGGAGCCAACAAGAGTTACAGAAACATCCAGCACCCTGACAAATCACATATACACAAATCTGCCCTCAGACATGTCAGAGAGTGGAATTATAAAATATGGAATGAGTGATCATTACTTAGTTTTCATTAAAATTTTATTTTCCACATTAAAGGTAAAAGCAAAAAGAACATCATTTGAATTCAATGACTATTCTAAATTTACAAACCAGAATATACATGACCTTTCTTCAGGTCGTCACTTTAATGATGTATTGTGTGAGAATACTGTAGACCGTATGTATGCAAGATTTAATGACACCTATAGTTCATTAATCAAAACACTTGTCATCACCAAGAAAAGATTTGTAAAAACTGCTCAACTGCCCAAATGGTTAGATGATGAGGTAAAATCACACATGCATGTGCGTGATAGATTGAAGAGAGAGGGCAAATGGAAAGAATACAAAATTCAACGCAATTATGTTACAAATTTGATTAAGAAGAAGAAAAAATCGGTTATTTCAGATATAATTAAAAATAACAAAAATAACACCAAACCTGTTTGGGAAGCTTTAAGAATCAATCAAACTAAAATTTCACCGATGGTCAATATCGGTTGTTTATCCCCTGATGAATTGAACAGACACTTTACATCGATTGCAAAATCCATAACCAAAGACATCCCTGATTCCCATGAATATAACATGATTAGACCAGTGACAACCCAAACGTTTTCTCAATCGACTCGCTTTACTCCAGAAATTTGTTTCAAATATTTAAAAAACATTTCTGACAATAAAGCAACTGGTCATGATGGTGTATCTGTTAAGGTTTTGAAGAAAACATGGCTTACATATGCGACATTGTAACTGACTTGTTCAATAGAGCTTTAATAGAGGGTGTATTTCCTTCACAGTGGAAAACCGCAAGAGTAATTCCTATTCATAAGGGTGGAGATATCAAAGATCCATCTAATTATCGCCCTATATCAATACTTCCTGTGCTATCTAAGATTTTTGAGAAACATGTGATTTCCCAAATTCAAAAATATCTCACCACAAACAAACTTCTTCACAAATTGCAATGCGGATTTGGAGAAGGTTATTCCTGTGTCGATTCCCTACACAAACTCTTTTCTGACTGTTTGTCAGCAAGATCAGATGGTCACTTTGTTGCTATGATGTTTTTGGATTTCAAAAAAGCTTTTGACTGCGTCGACCATAAAATTCTTCTGAAAAAATTGACAATGTACGGTATAACAGGCAAACTGCACTCTCTCATAAAATCTTTCCTAACAGATAGGACACAATTAGTAGCTATACAACAAGTTGCAAAAAGTTCAAAAATTCTTCCAATAGACATTGGTGTCCCCCAAGGCTCAATTCTGGCACCAAGTTTATTCCTCATATACGTCAATGATCTTTCATCCTACACATTACATTCCAAGGCATTTGCCTAGGCTGATGATACAGTTTTTGTATCAAAATCTGACAACTTTGATACACTTAATGATTTATGGGATACTGATCTACACTTGATAGAAAGTGGGTGTAGGAATAATAGGATGTTGATAAACATGAAAAAATCTCACTATATGCTTGTACAACCCTCTCATAGAGCCACATCTCTAGATTTAGATCTAAAAATTAACCATAAAAGACTAAACCGAAATGCCAATACCAAACTCCTTGGTTTTACTTTGAAAGACTCATTGACATGGGACGATCATGTAAACCAGATTTGCATCAAAATAAACAAGTTTGGCATCATTCCAGAAATGCAGGGCATTCCTAGATAGTAAATCATCTCGTAACTTTTATTTCCAGTATGTCTTTTGTCATATGATATATGGCATCCGCATATATGGCAACCTATCACCACAATATTTTCTTGAAAGAATATACTTGCTCCAAAAGAGGGCTTTCCGCGTTATAGCAAATGTCAGCCACATACCATATCATCTAATACATACAAGAGATTTACATACATCTCTTGGTCTGATTCCTTTTCCTCTCCTTGCTGGTCATTTCACCTGTATTTTTGGTTTTCAAATTTTGCATTTGATTGCACCTGACTTTCTTTTGGAAGGCTTTATTCCAGCTAGCTCTCAAACCTTTTTTAGAGACAGATACCTATTACATTTTCACACTGATCAATTAAGACAAAAAATCACTACAACTTTTAACTCTTTACCAATTCAGATACGCTCAGCAACCAAACTCACTCATTTTAAACAACAACTATCAAAGCACTTTATATCCTATTAATTCTTGTTACTCGAGTATTTTTTCTTTTTCTCTCCGCTTAAGTTTTTTTCTTTTTTGTTCTGTCACTGCATGAAAAACATTCCTAAAGATGATGTAGAATGACAATAAAAGTATATAAATATATATATATATATATAGTGGCCCTGGCCCGAACAATAATTTATCAATAATGCTGACATCAAAGCTGCCAGGTGCACAGATTTTACTGCATAAAATTACAGACACCCTGGTCTCAAACAATAGATAATCGATCACACTCTACATTAAAAAAATTCACTGCCAGACATCAAAAGGTTTAACAGAAAATTAAATTGGCCTCTGCCCTAAACAATACTCCATAAATCGACTGTGTATCGTGGTAGGAGTTCATATTTTACACTGTTATGATCTAATATAAATTTTACGCTGGTTCTGCAGCAGATGCAGATCTTCAACCGCTGTGGAAATCACCATTGCCAGCGTCGTCGCCAATGCCTTAGATACCCTTTGAGTGGCAGCAGGTGACTCTGATTTCCTATCTATGTTTGTGTACTATTTTGATAGCCTATTAACACATCCCTAATTTGATCCCTCATTTAGGCTACAGTATGGTAATGTGAATTGATTGAGACTCAAGACTTGAAGATTCCAAGTAAGAGCCGATCTGATGGGTCTGATGTAAGACCTGGCCTCCAAAACATTTAGAGGTAGATAAATAACAAACAAAAGTTCCCAAATGAGCTAAGACATCTTTCTTATTTTTAGGTTGCATCATTTACATTTATGGGCCAGAGTAAAATGTTTGGAATTCAATTTGGCATTGCAGGAATACAGGACATATAAATACTATGCACCTCGTAAATTTTAGATTCCATTCAGGTTAATCTGGGTACAATAAAAGTCACAAAGCTTCTGAGCCTCTTTCACAAATAGTAAGAGCGGCATACATTCCAACCTTTCCTTTCCAGAAGTTCCCAAATGAGCTAAGACATCTTTCTTAATTTTAGGTAGCATCATTTACATTTACGGACCAGAGTAAGATGTTTGGAATTCAATTTGTTATTGCAGGAATACAGGATATATAAATGCTATAGATGCACCTCGTGAATTTTAAATTCAATTCAGGATAATCTGGGTACAATAACAGTCAGAAAGTTTCTGAGCCTCTTTCACAAATAGTAAGAACGGCATACATATCAACCTTTCGAGCAGTCCAACTTTATTAAGGTGCAGCCATTATGGTTTTCATTTCGGTGACATTCATTACACATGAACGGACTTAAACCACTGCTGCCACAGCTAGTCTTCAAATTGCACTCCCACCATGGCTGTATAAATTCACAAGACCTAGTCAGAGCTAGAATGACAACACCTCTTGCGTTGTTATATCTTTGGTAGCTTTTCAGCAACTTACAATACACCCCTTCTAAAGATTGCTTGTCTATTTTAATGAATGATCTAGCTAAATTGTGTAGATTAAAGTTGTTATGAAACATGAATTGAAGAAGTCCTTTCTTTTTCAATCCAAATAAAGATTCATTGACACATATTTCAATGTGATATAAAATTATTACAGTTGAAGACTATAATTTATCACCATTGAATAAGCAATTCTTTTCCAACAATGACATTAAAATACTGTGATATTTGACGTTGGTACTGCCAAAATTAGTCTGACATGTGGCAGATTTAATATTTAAACTATAAGTGTTGGTATTGGTGTCACTTTAGAAACATAATGACCATTACTGCACTCATAGTTGGAGGATATGCAAGGTCATAACAAACACAGCAGCAGACTGATATAAGTGATATTGAAAAATGTTTTAAGGTTTTTTTGTAAACTCCATCAAGCACCATCTAACTCCATCATCCCTGAGAGCATACATCGGATGAAAGAATAATCATAGGTCCTTTGTTAGCTTCATATTAAGGGGAAAAAGAGGCCCACTTTGGCAAACAGGCTTGAAGTTAGCGCTAGACTGACATAGATATATATGATATCACGATCATGAATGGTATGTACATGACTTACACCTTTTAACTACAGAGCACCTTGTTAACAAGCTCTGTATAAAATAACAGAGTCAGAATAGTAATCTGCGAAAAACGGCACCTGTTCGTAACATTGGCGTAAAAATAATATGATAATAATTAAAATGACCTCAATTGAGTTGGCATTTTGACAAACTATAACGGTAACCCAAATAATCATGATTGTTATTTTTGTAAAATTTGGCTCCTGACCCTAATAATTGCCCAAATATGATTCATATCATTTATGGCACAAATTTCATTTTGACAGGTGTCACCATGATTATTATCTATAATGAAAATTGTGTTAGATACGGCAACCAGAACTGATGTGTTATATGTCCTATTTTGAGCTGACGGGCGTAGGCTTTCTGTTGTTGATTGCTGCTTTATTCATATGGTTCCCAAAAATAAAGGGATTATAATTCAAGACGTTAACTGCACTTAATTTTTGTCTGGTTTAACCGTGACAAGCTTTTAACAGATGATAATAATGTCTTTAATGTTCTGTTTTGAGTACCATTTGTGGAAAAAAATGTATTATTATTCTGTCAAGTGTCTATTATTGCTCCTATTATTGCAATCGCCATCATCATAACCTGATCAAAAACGTTGTTGGTTGTTTAATGGCTCTTCTGATCATGCCACGCACACTCATAAAAAAATATTACTTAGCTCTTAAATACACCTGATCGCCAGCCTGATCATTTGACTCTAATTAACTGTACAGCTCTTCTTTAGCTTGTGTGATGTAACTCTAGAATAGCAGTTTTCTCTAAATGATGCAAGATTGGCCCAGCCTCTTAGCACTCTCCATACTTTTAGACCACATGAGTTTTTATTCTAGGACAGATAGACAGGACAGACAGTACCTCCCCTAGATCTACAGGTATGTTGCACAAAACGACTTTGATTTTTACCATGTCATATCAAAATCCGCAAGCTAAATATACTTTCATGCCATGCTGTATGACATATCATCATCAGGCCATGACCTGCAGATAGCTTTCACATAAACCTGCCTGGGATAATCCCTCGACGATATTGTGTGAACTACTACAGCTAATGACCTTCTAGGAAATTTCATAGATTTGTTCTCATTAACAATTAAGCATTAATTATCACAGTATTAAGATAAATACTCATCATAAAACTTCGAAGCTCACTGTCGGACAGCTGGTCCAGCACCAATCTGTTGTGTTAGGGCTGTAGTTTATAAAAAATGGTAGGGGAGGCAAATGTCTGGGGCGAGTTCAAGGCATCGCCAGTGAGCTCCTACCCGAGCAATTCAAACATATAATAAGGAAATTGAAATCATTTGTAGGTTTCAATTCACCTCCAGACCGGTCCGACCAAGCAGGGAAAAAAAAGAAGAAAAGAGAAACAAACTATACTGTCATTTGTCGCATTTTATTGCCATTTTGCTATGTACTATTCAGCCTATTTAAAGTTGGGTTCATTTACTTATAAATACACTGTTTGAAAGAATTGCGTTTGACATCAGTGTTGATAGTGTCTCTGATGTCGCCTATCCTTGTGTGATGGTGGGAATGTGACACAGCAACCATTTCCTCATTAACTGCAGCTGTACCGGTGGTGATTTTAAAATATAACTTTCAGTCAGCACCCTTCCTTCTTTCAAACAATGTTTGCCATCCGACTTCAGCCATATGGGCAATGATATGGTCACTGCGTCTTTTTTTATATGCACATCTAAAGGTTTTTCTGTTTATGGCCTCCATGACATCTATATGCTTACCCAAATGAGGCGACCAACCATGAGAGGCATTCTCTAAGATTGGTGTGCAAATAGTTTTAAATGATACTGTTTTAGTCTTAGTTTTAGCTTTTTTTATGTTACGCATAAGCATATGAAGCGTTCTTGTGGCTTTCTTGCAAATCTCTCTTATGTGCTTGTCAAAAGAGAGGTGTGCATCTATGTGGACACCTAGGTATTTTACAGAAGAGACGTGTGATTATTGTGTAGCATTTAAGCTGTAGGTTTGGGAAGGATTGTTGATGATGGCCTGTGTCTGCTTCTCGACTCTCATAAATTCACACTGTGAGACAAGCTTAATTAAAGCACATCTGCCAGGTGTCGGCCCATTCTGCAAGTTTATCTAGATCAGTCTGTAAGTCGATTTCATCCGCTTGTGAGTTGAAAGTTGTAAGTTGAACTTGCCAACAATGACTTGTCTGCACGATGACTCATTTTTACACCATGTGATGAAGTCATCAACATTCAACATACAGTAAGATCAAATGGAAAGCCTCCAACACTAGCAGCAAATGATAACAATTCACCTGTTACAGCAGGTAAGACTTGGGTGACAACAATGTACGAGGAGTCAAGAACGCCAATTAGCACACCACCTCCATGTCCTACAGAACCTGTGCGGTCTAACCTATAGAGAGTGTAATTCATACATATTTCTTTATCAGTAATACATGGGATCAATTTGGTTTCAGTTAGTGCAAAGATATCAGGTTTGTGCTGGTTTAGGGCAACTTTCCACTGATACCATTGCAATTCCAGTTCATTATTTTAATTAAGTGCCCGTTATTCATTATCTGCCTTCTTCATACCTATGTAGTCAGAAAATATGTATTTATATTAGTTATTAGGATGATTCACTTTGAACAGTGGCATTCTTTGCAGCTGTAGTTATTGGTTCACAATTATTATCAATATTGCACCAAGTTTGGTTATCACTGGTGGACGTTGCAGTTCACCACTACGAACTCTATATTTATTATCTGGAAATTCTTCAGCTAGTGACCTCCTTGCACGCCTCATGATGAACTCTCTCCCTTGTTCGTCTTTGGTGAGGTCCAGCGTGGCAAACATTCCTTCTTTGTTTGGCGAATTCAGACTTTTAAACTTACAAAGGAAATCTATTTTCATAACCTCAGTGTGAATTGTAATTTTGACTGGTCTGGATTTTGATTGGCCCTCATTTTGTTTCAGCGAACCAAGCCTATAGATCATAGTGGTGGAATTAGGGTGAAATTCGAGATAGTTCAATAGATTACATACATCCTTGTTGGTGTCAACCTTTTTCTGAAAGGTTTTGCAATATAGCTGATTGTTTGCGCTCTAGTTTCTCTCTGGTGAGATATTCCTGTTTAGCCCTTTCATCAAGAAATTTTGCAATGGCCTTGATTTCAGAACTATCTTCCTTAGATTCCCCTGTAACTTGAGCATATGTTTTTGTCATTTTGTGGCTCTCTGTTACAATTTTTGTCAATGCATCTAGTTTTGTTTCAAGTTGAGCTAAGGAGGGTTTAACTCCTGGTCCATAAAAATAGTCAGGCAGCTTCGGTTGACACTTAGGGCAGTACCATAGGAGTCCTGTCCTATTTATCATTTTAGTAAATTCTGACATAGTAGTAATGTCCGCCCAGTCTGGTAAGCTTGTAGTGTGGGTTGACAGATAACAGCAGCTACATTTCTTGCCAATGGCTCTGGTACATTTCTGACAATTGTTTGGGTTTGTTTGGATAGGTGTTATGCCAGGGCGGCTAGGGCTCGCCAGTGGGCTGCGGGTTCTCATTGGGCTGGGCATCACAACCTAAAGAAAGTGGTGTCACAACCCCACACTAAAAGTCACTAGTGCGGACTAGGACCCAACCAGCAAAGAGCAAGACTGTATGCTTTAAAAAAACAAAAATGAATATGTTTGCTCTATAAAGGAAAAAAGAAATTTAGAGCAGAGCTAGCAAAGCAGAAGAAACCAAAGGCAAAAGAAGCAATTGAAATATCCTGGAAAAACTGGAGAACTGAACCACAGTAAGGAGGATTATAGTAAATGTACCACCCTGAATGAAAAATGAAAATGTTTGCTCTATAAAAGGAAAAGAAACTTGGAGCAGAACAGAACCGTTGCTCCTCGAGCTGGAAAAGCTGCAGAACTGAACCACAGTGAAGAGGATTATAGTAAATGTGCCACCCTAAATGAAAAATAAAAATGTTTGCTCTATAAAAGGAAAAGAAACTTAAAACCGAACCGTAGCTCCTAGAGCTCAGCCCAACAAAGAAAGAAGATAATAGTATGGGCAAACAACCTCAAACATTGCAGCGTAAAGCAAAGGCAAAAGAAGCAGAGAAACAAGTTTCAAATATCCTGGAAAACTGCAGAACAGAAATGTGCCACAGTAAAGAGGAATATATTTGGTTATGTATCACCCTGGAATATTATACTGCGCAAATTTGATCTACACTGTTAAATCGAAGCAAATAATTATTTAAAGTGGCATACAACCCTAGCACCACTAGTTATGAATCCACTTGCAATTTACTTTCACAGATAGGCAGCATACTCAACAATGAAAATCCTAGGTATAAGCTCCGGTTCTGCACCGCAGGGCAGACAGCAGCCCCTAAACCCCTATGGCTTCAAAAAAACTGAATTTAATTGGGAAGCTATGTTTTGTTTATAATCTCATAGAAAAGCGTAAATTCTTTTTATTGAAGGCAAAAACATTGTTTTTGTAGATGATTTTTCAATTGACATGCCTGTTTATGTATTAGATTAAAACAAACGAAAGATAGCTGCTTTAATTCCAGAAACTAATAATTTTCTACATCAACATTTTCCAGCAATACATTTATTTTGAGAGTATTAACACTTGGCCAATCATATTGGGTATGCCTGATACTGAAACAAAATGGTGGAAGAGAGTTTGTTATTAAAATAATTAAAATTTTCTAATTTAATATTTGTTTCTAACATGCAATTTTAGAAAGAGTAAATCATTATGCATCAAATATCAAAATATAACTTTTATGGTTGTCTGCTTATTTAAGTCTGCACAGTGTTTCTGAAGTTAATTGAGGCTATAGCCCTCCTGTAGCAGGATGTAAATAATAAATGTCAATACAGAATAAATGGTAGTCTACAATAAATGAAGTTTCAAATTAAGTGAGAATATTTAGACAAAATGGCGGGAAAATATTATATCGCAGTGATACTGAAGTTTAACAAACCTAAAGCCCCCCTATACTAAGGGGAGTTAAGAGTAAGTGAGGATGTAAATGATCAAGTCAATTCAGTATCAATGATATTCTACAATTTATTTGACAAAGATTGAAGTCTAAATTCAATGTAAACACAGCAATGGGGAGTGCGATTAAGAAACATGTCCGTTCAGTCTGAGAGCTAACTACTATCTTGCCTATTGTTTGTTTTAGAAAATGAAGCTTCTATACTGTCTAACTGCTGCTCTAATGATGCTAGTAGGACTGAGCAATGCAGATTGCAGAGGGTGCAAACGGTATGAGGATTTCAGAAACATCGACGGAGTAGATCAATGTTGGCCAGATACTGGCCTATTACCGGCACAAAAAGAAATTAGCGATGAATGTATCAAGAAATTTTAATATTACCACAATCATTTGTTTCTGATACTCTTATTCAGAATCTTAATAAACGCTGTTTGCAGCTTATGTTATGAATTGCAGAATACTATACATCAGTGTAGGCCATTTGCAACAGTTAAAAAGTCTCCTGCGTTTCCTGAGTAGCTGCTAATCTAATCTGCTATTTAGGACTCCTAACTGTGCATACGGTGTAATGTACTTTCAATCCATTTTTAAAATATTGATAATAATTATTATGATTTTCCTAAGCTACGAGCTAAACTTACTATACAACTTCACACTTTGAATAATGATACTTGTATTCTAGACTGGGAGTCTATTTGTGACACTCAAAGAGGGTATCACTCTCTAGGGAGCAATAAAAAAATGGTTTACTTGTTGAATAACCTTTGTATGGCTCATGCCAGCAATCAGATCCAAAGTCTGGTCTTGATAAAAAATTCAATTACAAATAACCTGCAATATGCATAAATTTAGTCGTGATTTCTCTCAAGCAATATAATTATCTCATTTGAACCACTTAAGATCACTGCTTCCAGAGAGGTGAGAAAATCAAGAAGAAAAAGGTTTGTTCAGCACATATTGAATCAAGTTGACCTGTTTTTGGATTTCTTGATTGTAATATCCATTTCTGAATATCGCAAGTTGTGCTTCTACTGCTTATTTTAAAACTTCATACGGAATGAGAAAAAATGAACAGGCATAGTATTTATGATATTGGGACCACATAGCAAATTGAAAAAACATGGATTAAGAAGCATTTGAGATAAAGGGGTTAATAGAGTTGACATTAAGTTAACGAACCATTTAAAGCGATGAAGCTGCTTTATAGCCATTCAACATAAAGCCATCACCAAGCCGTATCAGTTTCAAAGTAAGGTTAGCAGCATTCAAATTGATCCTGCTTCCACCGAAATATCCCAAGCAGTATCAACTCTAAGAATGGAATGGGCTGATGCATGCTGTTCACGCACACAACCTATAACCACAAAATATAAGTCTCAGTCAATAAAGATATCAATGTACCCGCCTCGTATTCAATTGGTTTTTATTGGTTGATTTTCATTTCATAATTGACAGATCTATGTAGAGCCTTTAATTTTCGCCAAGGGCCTAGTAACGAGTGTCATAATTTGGCAATCAATATCCTAGTATGCTTTCAAAATCCTACAATCAAGATGGGACAAAATACAAAAAAATACTATTTTTATCAAAGACTTTGGAAGATTGTGAGGATTGTATCGGTATGGTTTGGCACATAGGGATTATAAATGCTGTAATTTGAACTTAAAATTTTGGTAAAAACAAGTATGATGATGTCATGCATTCATGTATGATGTAAACAGTCATTTTATTTATAATTGGTTACCCCGAAAAAGGTCCTTGTCCTTAACTTTGGTTTGGTTTGGTTTGGTTTCTATTTCATCAAACAAGTTAAGATATAGTAAACTAAAATATATAAAGTGGTGATGAGGCCTACATAGCAATAGCTTTGACAATGTCACAGCTAGTCAAGGCGCAAGGCCAAATTGCCATACGAGACGCAGCAATGGAAATCAATTAAATTACGATAAAGAAAGTTCCAACCTTAAAGCCAAGAGGTGGCACTTGAGAGCCGATTTAAAGGCGGCCTGACTCTTCACTGATTTCAGGTTGTCAGGCAGCTTGTTCCACGGTGCTGCCATTTGATATGAGACCCTTCGTTGCCCAGATAATGGCTCGGTGGGAAAGTGTCCAGGCGGGAAAACAGCAGAGTGGGAAAGGGGAAGGTGGGAAAATGGCTTGGTGGGAAAATGACATTGGGGCGGATTCATCCTCAGGTCATGTCCCAATGATTATGTAATTGTGTTGTACACAATAGAATATTTTGCTCTGCTTTGAAGTCTTGTATACAGAGGCAACTGATATACCAGTTTCAATGGCAGAAAATCTGGACCTGTTACAATTCAGCCTCTCTAATCTTCAATATAGCAGAGTCAAGATGATTTATGATGGATTTTCCTATTTATCAAATACTGGATGGTGGAGGAATATGAAGGCGATCACTTTTAAATTGCATTTCCTGTATGCCATACCCTTGTAGTCATTCTCACCAACCAGTCTTTAGAGTGAGAGAGTTACTCTGTGAAAGATGCACCACCTCATAAGTGTCACATTGTGGTCAATGGTTCCATTGACAACTGCTTCTACCACAGATGTAACACATGATCACAACAATGAATTGAGATCACCTTTTATTTGGCTTTCAACTAATATTTCTAAAAACTACTATGTGGTCTTCAAATGGCAATCCACTATGGCTTTATGGAAACTCAAGACCTTATCAGAGCTAGCATGACAACACCTCTTGTAATGTAATGTCTTGGGCAGTTTTGATGCCCTCTCCTCATAATGTTTGGATAATCATGTTTATGATTGATCTAACTTAATTGCGCTGAGTAAAGTTGTTATGAAATATGAATTGAAGAAGTGCTTTCTTTTTCAATTTAAAAAAAGATTCATTGACACATATTTAAATGTGATATAAAATTATTACAGTTGAAGACAACAATTTATCACCATCGAATAAGAAATTCTTTTCTAACAATAACATTAAAATACTGTGATATGTGACGTTGGTTCTGCCAGAATTAGTGTAACATGTGGCAGATTTAATATTAAGCTATAAATTTTCATATTGGTGTCACTTAAATGTTAATAACCGTCATGATCGACCCCTGGAGTAGTATGAAGAAGGGATAATTGACTGGAAGTCAAGGATATTAAAAGTTAAGCACGTAAATAGAACACTAAGGCAGTTATTTGTAGAGAATATCAACCACAATACGTACTTTTATGATGATTACTGTCAAGCCTGACATAATGAAATTATCAATTCACGTCATGAGTGATAATCATATAAAAATAAACATTATTTTTAGGCGATTGTTAGGACCAGATGACAATTTTTTTAAATTCCAACGTCATTCACTTACATCAATCTGGTTTAAATGCTACCCTGGAGTTTTATTTAAAATTCGGTCCAGGAATCAACACCTTTTCAACAATTAAAAGACTTTACAGCTTTCTCGCTACACCAACAAAGTTGAAGATTCAGCTTCTAAAAGTTCAGTTTGGATTTCAATTACAGTAAATATGAATCAAAATGTCCAATAAGTTGTTTTAACTAACCGTCGATAGAAATGCATCAAATCGAAAGTGGCAATGGCAGTACTAATCTATGCAATACATTCTCTAGGTTCAGAGATGTTGGTTGGCAACAAAAGGTCACATCATGCACCACATTTCAAAACGAATGGCAATATCTGCTGCTTTAAAAATTACGCTTATACCAGTGCATGTTATGGTCAGGTAGTTACTTCTGATTAGTTTTGGGTGTGGAGGAATCGCAAAGAGTTCTGAGCATCTGAGAATGATAGTCTTATAACCTGCACTATGATGTCATTTAGGACCATTTTTGATTGGCTGATGCTGCTAAAGATCGGAACTCATATGTAATGATTTGTTTGTTTAATAAAATTACGGTAATTTGGAAAACATACTGTTGAATGCCTGCCAAGAAGAGCGTTGCTTTTATAACCAAAGTAACTCTTAACAGTCATAACCAGTGTTTATCATAATAATTAACGAAATTTGCAGTGCCAGTCTGCACTCATAGCTGGAGGATATGCAAGGTCATAACAAACACAGCAGTAGACTGATATAAGTGAGATTGAAAAATGTTTTTAGTTTTTTTTGTAAACTCCATCAAGCACCTTCTAACTCCATCATCCCTGAGTGCATACATCGGATGAAAGAATAATCATAGGTCCTTTGTGCGCTTCATAATAAGGGGGAAAAAAGGCCTAATTTGGCAAACAGTCTTGAAGTTAGCGCTTGACTGACATAGAGAGATATGATATCACGACATGAATGGTATGTACATGACTTACACTTGTAACCGTAGAAAGCTTATGCTCCACTCTCATACCCACATGTGAATTGTCCAAGTGCAAAGTTTGAAGCAGAACTTGCTTCCACTTTTTCTCTTCAATGGATAAATAATCTTCGATATAACCTTACGCTTCTAGTCTTCACAGTAAGCATGAGCACACTGTTAACAGCTTCTGGTAGACCATCAGAGTCAGTCTAAAAGTAAGAACCAGTCACATGAAGCTGATAGCTCTAAAATGATTTGTGGCAGCAGAATATTGCTATCCATTCATTTGCACACAGCGTGACCCCTTGACTATAACCACCATGTACTGCCATTTTTGTACATAACTACGAAGACCATTTTCAATCTAAGCCTGTGATTTATTTTCTAATGAATTGAACCTTCCTTTTAACTACAGAGCAGCTTCTTAGCAAGCTCTGTATAAAATAACAGAGTCAGAATAGTAATCTGCACAAAAACGGCACCTGTTCCTAACATTGGCCTAAAAATGATATGATAATAATTAAAATGAAGTCAATTGAGTTTGCAGTTTGACAAACTATAACGGTAACCCCAATAATCATGATTTTTTTTTTGTAAAATTTGGCTCCTGTCCCTAATAATTGCCCAAATATGATTCATATCATTAATGGAGCAAATTTCATTTTGACAAGGGTCACCATGATTATTATCTATAATGAAAATTGTGTTAGATACGGCAACCTAAACTGGTGTGTTTTATATCCTATTTTGAGCTGACAACAATAAGCACTGCGTAGGCTTTCTGATGTTGATTGCTGCTTTATTCATATTTCATTGAACCCGCAGAAAAGCTCAAGAAATAGAAATGTATAACAGAAAATCGTTCAAATGCAATTTGACACTGTTTATGTAAATCCTGTTCCTGTTTTTAATAGTTCCAAAAAATAAAGTGATTATAATTCAAAACGTTACCTGCACTCAATTTTTGTCAGGTTTAACCGTGAAAAGCTTTTAACAGATGATAAATGTCTTTTATGTTCTATTTTGAGTACAAATTGTGGAAAAAACATGTATTATTATTATTCTACCAAGTGTTTATTATTGCAATCGTCATCATCATAACCTGATCAAAAACATTGTTGGTTGTTTTATGGCACTTCTGATCATGCCACGCACACTCATAAAAAGAATATTGCTTACTCAGTTATTCAAAGTCAAAAATGCTCAGTTGTAGTTATCTCCTCCTTACTTTTCCAGAAGCTTTCTCCTTCCTACAGTTTTTAATTCATAATAACCACATTTGGTCTCCTGGATCGTTATTCAATCAGCTAACTATTCATTTATCTTGTTCTGTAAAAAACTCGAAATCTTACAAAAAATCTCCAAGTTCGTGTTTTTCTGTGTTGACAGAATTACATTTCGACATGGTAACTCACAGAGATCTGGTTTTTTTTTAGCATCAGTTCATCACATTATCTAAATGAGCTTTTGAGGGCATGTTTGAAATATTTTTTTAACATTTTTAACTTTTTCATTACGGTGTTTATTTCATCCATCAGTGCAGTGGCAATGATGCGCAAGGCAGTGCAAAGAGCCTATATATTTGCAGTTTCTATGCAATTGTGTACAGTTTCAAACAAATTCTAATTGCCTTTTATCAAAGGAGTGGAGCAATTTAAAAATGACAATGGAGATGCTATACTGAACTTAAACAAAAGAATATTTCTGTTGGTTGATATAAGTTTTCAGTATAGATTGTGGTGACCCATCAGTCACCCATCAAATTCTATCAGAATGACTATAGACCACAAAATAATTAATATTATTAATATTCCGAAACATGGTTTGGATTTGGCTTTTCAGTGGATACTGTTCAATGATAGCATTTTCAAAATACACCCAAATGTTTGAGCTTAAATTTTACTCGAATGTCATCCCAATATTTTTTTTTTTTGAAAAACACTATGTTGGATGCGTATAGGATTATGATAAATGTGTGTCTGGAGGGCTCACCCTTAATAACACACATGATATTCTACGTGAAATATTCTGCTGCATTTTCGGTGAGCTGGTATCTGTATGGTCGACCTTGGTGTACTTATCACCATTAAGGAATTGCAGTCCTGAAATAACCATTGACAGCATTCATGTTACAGTTGAATTTGTAATTTTTTTTTTAAATCGTGCCCTGGGACTGCATCTATACTGCAACAAGTTTTAATGTTGTTACTTTGGAGGATTCGGTTAGCCAAACAGGTGGGCTGCCGCAAGAAACAACAAATCTGAGATGGCCTCCAAACAAAATTTGAAGCACTTCTTCACGCAGTGCATTGAAACGATCCAAGTACAATTGAGACCTAAGCTGGATGAAGATATCAATTAGAGCAATTACACAAATTGTTTTCTCAGAGTAAATTTTCTAATCCCTCAAGAAAATCTTATTTGTAAACAACCAGTTGTATTGCAGTCTCAGTGTTTCATTACAGGGAAAGAATTTGTTACTGTTGTGCCTTGCTTATCTTTTCCAAAGGATATGAAGGCAATGTAATATTAAAATATCAAACCCTGAGGATAACTTTTGTGTCTCAAGACTGATCAAAATTGAAGGTTGACTTAAATCAGATGTCTTGTTACAAGCCACATCCCGGAGCATAGGCGGCGAGATTAATTGCCTTAGTGGCCAGGCCACAATATCTGCGCCAGGTTGCTCTCTGTTTGCAGGCAGGTCGGAGCACACCTGGGTGCCAACCAAAGCCCAGTAGACGATGGACCGCAGATACATTTGATGTGAGGCCCTTTCGATAAATTTAAGGTTCAATGATTGCACAGACCAAGGGTACATTGTGGCGGCATCATTCAAGGATTGTAATAGTTAATCCTATTGTAAAAACTGCCACAATACTGCCTTCCTAGCTACACCCACCGTATCAATTTAGCTAGGATAGTTAGGTGTAATTTAAGCATAAAACTTCATGTCTAATTGTGGAGTAAGGCTGTACAAAGAGAAATTTTTACGGGAGAGCCTGCATATTCTATTTTTTTACTGTAATCAAGAACTTTGAATTCAGTTCATTCTTCAGAACCATATAATTGTGACAAATAGATGAAAGGAGTTTTTGGCATCAAGCTTCCCATAACTTTCCCCTTGATGCAAAGCTCGCAGGTACCTTGACCAAGGAGTAAAAAACTCTTTCCTTGACTATTGTTAAAAAATTTACTCTGAATCCCTTTACTCTGTGAAGCAGTCTATCCACATGCTTGAAACTAAAATGTTTTACACAGATAGATAGATGGGGTGATAACTCTATACTGCAAATGAGCCACCAAGTTTCAACAATAAGAGAAGACAACTTCTTAGCCCAAGATTTGCCCAAATTGACTTTAATGAACTGAGCTGTTCATATATTCTTGATTTCTGTCTGTATTGGTCTAAATCTTCCTCAAGTCCTCGTGCTCTTTGCATAATATGATCAATTTCTTGTTCTTGTGACTTGACTCTCTGTGTGAGAAAATTTTCTCTCTGTTCCCATTCCTCATCTCATTTTGTCAGCTCTTCAGGATTCCATTCACTCATGACTAAGTATTCATTTAAATCACAATTATGTGTCTTCACTCTGATCTCACTTCTCGCCAAATCCGCATCCATTTTGCTGGCTCCCTGTGATGCACTTGCTGGGTCGTCTTGATCTTTCTGCATGTCATGTTGGTCATCTATGTGACTTTCTGAAGCTCCCATTTTTCCTGAAATTTTCTGTTTCTGCACGCATAGTAATGACCACTTTAATGCTGATTTAGCACCTCTAATCATAACACTCAAACAAACGGATATGGGTTATCAATACAGATAGCAACAATTATTACCGCAAACAATATCTATTGAGGTGTGATCAACAGTTCTTTGAGTTCAATCTCGGTTGACTTGCTTCAATTTATCAGCATGGAATTTATTTTTACTGTATTATGTAATATAATATTTATAGTAAATGAATTTTGTGTTTGATTAATCGGACTGTAATTTGGAGTTGTTCACTCCTTGCCTCAAATCCCAAATAATAAACTATCCTCCAATTTTCTGTTTTAGAATCTGCAATATGTATGGTTCAAATATTGCAAATGCAATGGTAGCAGATCTGGACTTATAATTGCTGATAATTCGGTTATTAGAGAGAGACTTCAAAAACACAGCTGAACTGTTGATCAGCAAAACCTCAGCGGTAAGTAGAGCTACTATCGTACAATGTGCACTAGCCTCACTACTGAGCACTGGTTTAGTTTAGATTTTAAATCAATCACTGTTTTGACAATAACTTGGCATTTATCATTTAGTCATGAAAATACACAAACATTCAAAATCTTTATAATAAGATCTTACTCTTGGTGCAAATGACCTTGAATTCTGTGTAATATCTGTCGTCTTGCTGTAAAAAGCAGTATCTGTAACTCTGTGTCTTAGCTCTGTTGGCTGAATTGTGTCTAATTGATTTTAGACAATTTTCTTCGCTTGTGAATTGCGGTATCTGTATCTCTGTGTATGTCTCAACTATCTTAGACTGGTTCCTCGCTGAAATGAGGTATTTGTGACTCTCTGTATTCTGTCAAAAGCTCTGTTGGCTGAATGTGTCTAAATGTTTTAGACAAGTTTCCTCGCTTGTAGAATAGCGGTATCTGTATATTTGTGTATATTAAAGCTCTGTTGGCTGAATGTGTCTAAATGATTTTAGACAATTTTCCTCGCTGTGAATGTGCCTCCTTGGGCTGACTAAATCAGATATATTGTATATGTATTATATTTATACTCTTATCTGTCGTGAACCCGCCTCCTGGCGCTGGCTGAATCAGATAATTCTCTGATTAAATGTATACTCTTATATGTCGTGAACCCGCCTCCTGGCGCTGACTGATTTTTACAAGTGTCAATCAGGCTTTATAGTGCTGGTTTGCTGTCCTGTTATTGTGCAACGTTTGCATTTACAGGCGTAAAGGTGTTAACCTTGTTATTGCTTTTTGCCTTAATATCGTCATTAATCTCTTTTGATTTGATTTGTTTTGTCAGTTTTGATTTGTCTAGCTGTCAAAACATCGTTAGTCTGTCCTATGCTTGACCTTCCCTCATTTTTGTTTAGTTATTTTTAGATAATTTATGGTGTCAAGTGCACTGGTTTATCCATGGTGTAATCTGTTGGTTTTCCGATTTTGCAATCTTTCCAGGGTTGTTTCACGTGCCCAGGTTTCTTGTGGCCTTGTAATAATTCAAAGATATGTTGTAACATGCACCTATTTCTATGGTGTAATCTGTTTGGTTTTCCAATTGCGTAATTCTGGACAGGTTGTCACACATGCCCAGATGTCTCATGACTTTGAAATAATGGTTGGCTATATTTCAATACTAATTTGGTGTATCACTCACTCTACTTAGTCCTATATTCCAATCACCATGTGGTAAGCGCCTAACTAATTCAATTTGAAACTAAAACTACCGTCACCATGCCCTGAATGCCTAAGTATGTATCTGTTTGGTCTCATTTTACCCTATAAGTGAAAGTTGGTTTTAAACTAATTTTGATTTACTTTGTTTGTTTGTTTACAGGTCGTGTGTGGGTTAATGGTGATTTCCTGTCTTCACAGTACAGTGTGCAAGGTTAATTCTCCAAAGAATACTTTACCACACTACTGCTAGAACTCGATCTCATATCTGTAACTTTAAAGTCCTTGAGTTTTGTTTAATTTTGTATCATTTGGTTAAAGGTAATGTTCCGATGTCTGGTGACCTGAGATGAACCCTTGGTTCTAATTCCTAACCTTTTCAAGATTATTGAAAACAATAACAGACAATAATAGATAATTAATTGACAGCTTATTGTGTCAATTTGATAAATGACAAATGAATTTTGCACTCAAGATCCATCAATCATAATTCAGTTGACACAAGCTCGGTACAGTTCACTTATTTTATTAATAATAAATCATTTGAGAATAAGGATACTTCAATACCATGTTTTGTTAGTGATCATTGCACATTGGGAAGAAAATATGATTGCTCATATACACTAAGGTAATTATAACACATGATGTTCTTTATGATCATTGCATAAGAAAGTGTCATCTGACAGTTGCAATAAAAGTGGGTTTTGGAGGGGTACAAGAATAATCAGTAGCGGTGCAGCTCTTCTCCCTTCAGTATTTGTAGCATACATGTGTCAGCATGTGTCGTGGTATGCTTCCTATGGTGAAGTTCATAATAGATCAATTGTTCTCATGAGTGTCCAATTATGATCCCACAAAGTGGAGGGAAAGGTTTCCCTCCAAAAATGCATTTCTATTAGTCTTTGACAAAGTGCAGTGTGAATTTGTTTTCCTTCACCATATACTCCACATATTGTTGGATACTTAGCTTTCTTGTGACAAAACTTGAAATGGGCCGTGCTTTCAAACCCCTGTGTGGTTTTGGGCAAACAGCTCTGTATTATGACTGTGGTGCATTGGCTGACTACAAAGCTACAATGAGAAATTTCCCTAATATGGTAACTGAAGTTAGCGAGAGGAGTTATGGAAAGGTTTTGAGAAAACAATATAGACATCTCAACAGCATGTAGGTTATTTTGTTTTGTTTTATTTTTGTTGATTCAATCCTTCAAAGAAAATATTATCATTTTATTAAACACATATATATATATACATATATAAGAAATGCCTACGTTGCCAGCGCTCAGTATGATAACTGTGTTACCAACTTAATACCCAGATTAAATATTAGCTAAATGAGTGAATGATGCATTGTGGGTAATTCACTGCTATGAACTAAAGTAGTTGAGTGCTCAAACTCTGCCAGATATGTTGGTAGTGTCATCCAATGAATGACAACATCTTTTGCAGAGGTAAGTTCACTGGCAAAGAAACTGTGCGGTCTGTAAAGAGTAAGGCCTCAAGTTGATCTCGAATAGAATAATTGAGTGGCTGAAAAAACTATTAAAATAAGTGACATCCTGTCACCCTAATATATTTCACTTCCCAATTCAATCCAAACCGCATCCTGAACATAAATAATCATGTCATACATTTTGACTCATTATACAATCTATAGCCACAATGATAAGCGACAATCCGTAAGCAGTTGTCAGGCCTAAGGGCCTTTGTGGCTTGTAGTCACCATGGAGCCGGGTTGCTTGAGAGTGCAGCCCTATGTGACAGATAAGCTCCTGCTAAGGCTAAATACCTTGTGGCACACCGATAGCAAACAAGAACAGTTAGGGAAAGTTGCAAATAACTCTGAAAAGAGAGTTCAAGGGTACATGAACTAAAGCTATAATCTGCACAATCGAAACTGAATAGACTCGTGGTGCTATCAACTACGTAAGGTCTAGCCCATACATTACGTTGTGTTGAAGGCAAATATCTCAAGTACCATTGTCGTATTGTGTAATAACACTTGAGTTCCACATGGTTAACACGTGTTGTTGGGATAAAATACAGATTGGAAACATACTGGTAGGATCTGGTTCTATACCATGCATAAGATCCGGGTTGTATTTAGCTTTCTAATACTCTATCACTAAGGCCCAGATAAAAACTCATTGTAGGTATTAGAATTTAGTTATCATGACAAATAGACACAAACTGATTAATAAATCAGATATTTATCTAAGTCATTATTGTTGTTTTACTGTTATATTACTGATTGCTATAATTACCCAAAGAAAAGGTCTGCTTAGCTGCACGCTGAGAAAGGATTGGGACTCAACCTTCAAGCTTCCAAGTAAAAACAGTTCACAGGAAACCAGATATTTTCATGTTCTAAATTAAATTTATATATCTAGCATCCAGCACCCATGCTACCTTTCCAACTTTATCTTGGTTTACATTTTAAGTAATCATTTATGGTTATATCTCTAACACAGGAGCTGATATAAGTGACATTAACTGATATTGATGACTGTTTGTTCCAAAGAAATTTTATTGTTGTGAGAAACAAGCTGGTGTACATACTGGTACATAGCCCAGGTTCTAGTTACAAGGTTAGGGGAGAAGAATGTCAACAAAATATTTAAATTGTATATTTACCGTTTGTATTATTGTAATCCAGCCTTGCACTCGGATGGCGATAAAGATGATACAGAATATAAATCAGCTGGTGACCGCAAGACATTAGTCTGCCAATCAACCCTGTTCATAAATTGATGCATTAACTTATAGAGGCCCTGGCCCGAACAATAATTTATCGATTATGCTGACGTCAAAACTGCCAGGTGCACAAAATTTACCTCATAAAATTACAGACACCCTGGTCTCAAACAATAGATAATCAATCACACTTTTCATTAAAAAAACTCACTGCCAGACATCAAAAGGTTCAACACAAAATTAGAGTGGCCTCTGCACAAAACAAATACTCCATCAATCTAATGTGTATCGTGGTAGGATTTCATATTTTACACTGTTATGATCTTCATCCACTATGGAAATCACCATCGTCAGCGGTGTCGCCTATGCCATAGATACCCTTTGAGTGGCAACAGGTGAATCTGTTTTCCTATCTATGTTTGTGTACTATTTTGATAGCCTATTAACATATCCCTTATTTGATCCCTCATTTAGGCTACAGTATGCTAATGTGAATTGATTGAGACTCAAGAATTGAAGATTCCAGGTAAGAGCTGATCTGATGGGTCTGATGTAAGACCTGGCCTCCAAATTGAATTAGAGGTATATAAATAACAAACAAAAGTTCCCAAATGAGCTAAGACATCTTTCTTATGTTTAGGTCGCATCATTTACATTTATTGGCCAGAGTAAGATGTTTGGAATTCAATTTGGCATTGCAGGAATACAGGACATATAAATACTATGCACCTCGTAAATTTTAGATTCCATTCAGGTTAATCTGGGTACAATAAGAGTCAGAAAGTTTCTGAGCCTCTTTCACAAATAGTAAGAACGGCATACATTCAAACCTTTCGACCTGTCCAACTTTATTTAGGTGCAGCGATTATAGTTTTATTTCGGTGACATTCATTACACATGAACGGACTTAAACCACTGCTGCCACAGCTAGTCTTCAACTACCACCATGGCTGTATAAATTCACAAGACCTAGTCAGAGCTAGAATGACAACACCACTTGTGTTGTAATATCTTTGGTAGCTTTTCAACAACTTACAATACACCCCTTTTAATGATTGCTTGTGTATTTTAATGAATGATCTAGCTAAATTGTGTAGATTGAAGTTGTTATGAAACATGAATTGAATAAGTCCTTTCTTTTTCAATCAAAAAAAATATTCATTGACACATATTTCAATGTGATATAAAATTATTACAGTTGAAGACCATAATTTATCACCATTGAATAAGAAACTCTTTTCTAACAATGACATTAAAATACTGTGATATTTGACGTTGGTAATGCCAGAAATAGTTAGACGTCACGAGTCTTACCAGTTTGGGTTATGCAAATTATAGCCTTAGTTTACGTACCATTGAACTCTTTATTCAAAGTTCATTGCAACGTTCCCTCCTGGTTCTTGTTTACTAATGAAATCCTACTCATTTATGTATGACGTTCAGTCTTAGACAAAATTTGTTATTATGCTGTGTGGATTTTACATTCTTGTTTAACGTTTCTTCGGTCTTGATCTGGTCAATTAATGCCTATTGAGTAAGGTCAAGGTTTCACTGTGGATGACTGATAAGTGACAATTTTGGCAGCCTGCAGCACACAAGGTTCAGCAGTTAATGTCAATTTGGAAGCTGTTAAAATGCAATCTGAAGGTGCTTCAATCATGAGCAGATGGAGCAGAATCTGTACTCCCTGCAGAGGATGATGGGTCCTACAAACTTGGCATTGAAGGAGAGAACAAAAAGAAGCTGGATGTGTTCATTGACACTTTGCAACGCGTGTGAGCTGTTTCACTATTTCACTGACATAGTGACCTTGATAGCATTATAGATAAACAAACTAAAAACCTAACCTACTAAATTAAATATATGATGATGAACATTTTAAAGATGACTTTTTACCCCAACTATCATCAGGAAGATGCAGGACAATACAATTTAGGTCTTCTTGGGGGAAAGACCATGATTTCATCCCCCAATCATATTTTTTAAACCCAATCCACGATGAGATGTCAGCATTACTTATGTACTCTTTTTCTACTTTTTTTAATGATCTATGTGAACAGCAGTGAACCAAACAACGAATTCCGCAACATATTTGTATGTGAGTGCAAATAAACCGATCAATCAGTCAAACAAGAATATATTAGCAGTGAGGAACTGGTTGGTCTCAAGCTTATGTTTTATTGCATAAGAAACTTACAAACAAAATCATCAGACATTGTAGTCTATTCTTTTACAGTCAGTGTTGGATATATCAAAGGTGCAGCAGCACCTCGCATCCTTTTTTTTCCCCTGGCACTCACCACCACAAAACGAATCACTACCACAGCTTGTATAGCAATTAATATCATTACAGCCTCCTGGTGTAGCAAAACACTCTGAAATACAAAATATACATATTTACCCAGAAAACAAAGGTTTTATTTGAGTAAGAATCTAATTAACTGTCGTGAGAAATCTAGAATTCAGAAGCTTGGGAAGACCAATTCTGTCTAAAAATGTTATGTATGTCTGTGCCGGCCAATTTCTTATATCAATTAAATAAATGCCCTGAGGCAACTTTCTAAATAGCATTCACCTTCAGAAGTTTGTTAACCACTTTACTTGTCCCCTTTTGTTAGCTCTTAAAGTTATGATCCAATTAAAACTATGGACACCTGAGTTTGGCGAGATCATTGGTATATTTGGGATCAATACGAGCTACTATGGATTTTATGTAACAACTTACAGGCAGGCAAGGTGGTGTAGTGGTTAGGATTCGAGCTTCTCAATCTGAGAGTTGCAAATTTGAATCCTGGTCACTACCCATGCTGCTAAAGGAGGTGAGCTCTCCGGACAATAGCCAAGCTTGCCGACCCTTACCTTGCACAAGGGTGTACTAATTAGATGAGTTGTATCATGTATCATTGATTTTAGGTAAGCATATTCTCATAACAAATAAAGTGAATATTTTACCTTGAGCTGATGAGAAGTTGCATAGCAAGGCAAGACAGAAGAAACAGAGAGCTAGTCCTAGAGATCTCATGTTTGTCTTTGTAGCACAAAGTGTTAAATATCAGTCTCTTAGTAGCTGGTCTATAAGATAACAATTAGCCACGGTTACTCACAGGTAATTGATATCGATAGAAATACTGTTTTCTTATAAATAAAATATGTAAACATCTACTCATTCTTTATGACAGTCGACGATAGTGGCACTGATTTGGACATGATTACGAGAGTAAATGATTGTGTGATTCAGAGATTTTTCAAGTTCACAAACACATTTGATGTTGCCTCCCTGACAATAGAATGTAATAAAGGTTATCTAGATTCACTGATGAATATTAAAAACACAATGATTTATCATTAATGATCCAATACCAGATATCTGTCTAAATGCCAGCTGGAAATGATAAAGAAATGGTAAGATATCTGTGTGACAGTAGTCACCAACCTCTCCTGGGGTAATCTGTTATTATTATGATACTGTTGCCTTCTGATGTTCAACTTTATATACTACACAATTTAAGGGAGACGTTGACTTATCAATATTTTTTTTGATGAAAAATTATTTATTTTTAGAAACCATCTGACGTAAGGAATAAGGAATTCATTAGATTTGATTAAAACGGTAATGGAGGCTTGGGCTTTGCTCGTAACCTTCATCTCGCACTTCATCTACTGCTTTGTAATACCCATAAGTTTTTTTCCTCCTACATGGCATTATAATACAGCTTATCAATAGATGGTGCTTATAATAGAACATTTAAGACATTTATTGCTTGAAGTATGTAACATCATGCCTAGTTATAAAATAGTCACTGTCAAACCTTTCGAAATTTGAGCACAGTTAACGTCATAAAATATAATCACACTCTTATTGAGAATTTTTTAAAACAGGAACAGCAGATTTAATATCTTAACTAGAAATTTTCATATTGGTGTCACTTAAATGTTCATAACCTTCATGACCTATCCCTGAAGTAGTATGAAGATAGGATAATTAACTGGAAGTCAAGGATATTAAAAGCTACGCACGTAAATAGAACACTAAGGCAGTTATTTGTAGAGAATATCAACCACAATGCATACTTATATGATGATTACTGGCAAGCCTGACATAATGAAATTATCAATTCACGTCATGAGCGATAATCATATAAAAATAAACATTATTTATAGGCGATTGTTAGGACCAGATGACAATTTTTTAAATTCCAACGTCATTCACTTACATCAATCTGGTTTAAATGCTACCCTGGAGTTTTATTGAAACTTCGGTCCAGGAATCAACACTTATTCAACAATTAAAAGACTTTACAGCTTTCTCGCCACACCAACAAAGTTGAAGATTCAGCTTCTAAAAGTTCAGTTTGGATTTCAATTACAGTAAATATGAATTATAATCTCCAATAAGTTCTTTTTACTAACCATCGATAGGAATGCATCAAATGAAAAGTTGCAATGGGAGTACTAACCTATGCAATACATTCTCTAGGTTCAGAGATGTTGGTTGGCAAATTATTGTTCGAGCCAGGGAATTTATAAGTTGATGCATCTATTTATGAACAGGGTTGATTGGCAGACCAATGTCTTGCGGACACCAGCTGATTTATATTCTGTATCATCTTTATCGCCATCCGAGTGCAAGGCTGGATTAAAAAATACAAACAGTAGCTATACGAATCAAAGATTTTGTTGACATTCTTCTCCCCTAACCTGTAACTAGAACCTGGGCTATGTACCAGTATGTACACCAGCTAGTTTCTCACAAAAATAAAATTTCTTGGGAACACACAGTCATCAATATCAGTTAATGTCACTTTAATCAGCTCCTGTGTTAGAGATATAACCATATGATTACTTGAAATGTAAACCAAGATAAAGTCGGAAAGGTCACATGGGTGCTGGATGCTGGATATCTTAAATTTAATTTAGAACATGAAAATATCTGGTTTCCTGTGAACTGTTCTTACTTGGAAGCTTGGAGGTTGAGTCCCAATCCTTTCACAGCGTGTAGCTAAGCAGACCTTTTCTTTGGGTAATTATAGCAATCATTATTATAACAGTATGACAACAATTACAGCATGCACCACAGATCAAAACAAATGACAATATCTGCTGCTTTAAAAATCACGCTTACACCAGTGCATGTTATGGTCAGGTAGTTTCTCCTGCTTAAATTTGCGTGTGGAGGAATCGCAAAGAGTACTGAGCATCTGAGAATGATACTCTAATAACCTGCACTATGATTTCATTGAGGACCATTTTTGATTGGCTGACGCTGCTCAAGATTGGTACTCATATGTAATGATTTGTTTGATTAAATACAATTACTGTAACTTGGAAAACATACTGCAGAATGCCTGCCAAGAAGAGCGTTGCTTTTAAAACCAAAATTACTCTTATCAGTCATAAGCAGTTTTTATCATAATAATTAAGGAAATTTGCAGTGCCAGTTTGCACTCATAGTTGGATGATACGCAAGGTCATAACAAACACAGCAGTAGACTGATATAAGCGAGATTGAAAAATTTCTTTAGGTTTTTATGTAAACTCCATCAAGCACCATCTAACTCTATCATCCCTGAGAGCATACATCGGATGAAAGAATAATCATAGATCCTTTGTTAGCTTCATAATAAGGGGGAAAAAAGGCCTACTTTGGCAACAGGCTTGGAGTTAGCGCTAGACTGACATAGAGAGATATGATATCACGATCATGAATGGTGTGTACATGACTTACACTTGTTACCATAGAATGCTTATGCTCCACTCCCATAGCCTCATGTGAATTGTTCAAGTGCAAAGTTTGAAGCAGAACTTGCTTCCACTTTTTCTCTTCAATGGATAAATAATCTTCGATATAACTTTACGCTTCTAGTCTTCACAGTAAGCATGAGCACACTGTTATCAGCTTCTGGTAGACCATCAGAGTCAGTCTAAGAGTAAGAATCAATCACATGAAGATGATAGCCTTAAAATGATTTGTGGCAGCAGAATATTGCTATCCATTCATTTGCACACAGCGTGACCCCTTGACTCCAACCAGCATGTGTTGCCATTTTTCCACATAATTACTAAGACTATTTTCAATCTAAGCCTGTGATTTATTTTCTAATGAATTGAACCTTCCTTTTAACTACAGAGCAGCTTCTTAACAAGCTCTGTATAAAATATCAGAGTCAGAATAGTAATCTGCAAAAAAACAGCACCTGTTCCTAACATTGGCCTAAAAATAATATGATAATAATTGAAATGACGGCAATTGAGTTGGCATTTTGACAAACTATAACACGTAATCATAATAGTCATGATTGTTATTTTTGTAAAATTTGGCTCCTGTCCCTAATAATTGCCGAAATATGATTCATATCATTTATGGTGCATATTTCATTTTGACAGGTGTCACCATGATTATTATCTATAATGAAAATTATGTTAGATACAGCAACCAAAACTGGTGTGTTTTATGTCCTATTTTGAGCTGACAACAATAAACACTGTGTGCTGGAAATAATAAAGAAATGGTAAGATATCTGTGTAACAGTAGTCACCAACCTCTCCCGGGGTAATCTGTTATTATTATGATACTGTTGCCTCCTGATGTTCAATTTTATATACTACACAATTTGAGGGAGAAGTTGACTTATCAATATTTCTTTTGATGACACATTATTGTATTTTTAGAAACCATCTGACGTAAGGAATAAGGAATTCACTAGATTTGAATAAAAGTTGTTTTGGAGGCTTGGGCTTTGCTTGTAACCTTCATCTCGCACTTCATCTACTGCTTTGTAATACCCATAAGTTTTTTTCCTCCTACATGGCATTATAATACAGCTTATCAATAGATGGTGCTTATAATAGAACATTAAAGACATTTATTGCTTGAAGTATGTAACATCATGCCTAGTTATAAAATAATCACTGTCAAACCTTTCAAAATTTGAGCACAGTTAACGTCATAAATTATAATCACACTCTTATTGAGAACTTTTAAAAACAAGAACAGGGTTTGAATATATAGATAGATAGACAACAAAAAGCCTCCGTGTTTCCAGCTCAAAATAGAACATGTAAGACAGTTATTTGGTGGAAGTATTACTATAATTGAGATTAATCACCATGAAGCCTGTCAAAATGTGACCTGAGATTTGCGCCATAAATGATAGCAACAAACAATATGAACTTTTTCGGCAATTATTAGGAACAGGAGCCAATTTTTGCAAAAAAGGACAAACACGACCTCGGTATTACATTCAAGCTTGTCTAATGTCAATCGACGTCATAACAATGACTACAATCGCATCATTTTTAGGCTATTGTTAGGAACAGATGCCTGTTTTTGCATATTATTATAACCGAGCACATATTAAATTTGTTATTTTATACAGAGCTTGTTTAGAAGCTCAAGCCATGATGGTGTGCATTGCAAGATTTGATTGAAACTGGTCTAGTTAATGATGTGTATAGTTCTGATACATATTGGTTGGAGGTCATAACATGTATGAACAAATGGATAGCAATTTTTTTTGCCTAAAATTAACAACGATTACCTTAAAAATAATATTTAATGATGATATCTTGTTCTAAAGCTATCAGGTGCACAACCAGCCTAAGACTGACTCTTATGGGCCACCAGAAGCTGTGTAACGATACACATTTCAGGGTTTGCTCATGATGAAGCGGAAGACTATAAGGGTAGGGTCTTAGCTGTCTATATTTAAAAGTCCTTGTTACATATATACAAAGCACATCTTAACATCATATCTGTCAATGTAAATCTAACCCTAGATTCTTATTTGGGATGTTGAAAAGGCGCAATCAGATACAACGCTTGCTAATCACTGCCAGGCGATTAGTGTCGCAGGAGTTGTGGATTCGAGTCCCACTTGGGGAGCTTCCAATATTGATCATTCCAGCCCCCAGTACCCTCGGGTGTATACCTCTCCTCTCAATGTATGCTTTGAGTGTGAGTCGAGTTTGGTTGAAATCGGTGAACCAATATAGTCTGAAATTGCATGGTTGATTGAGCTTACAAAATAAACCCCTAAAATACCTTTCAATTCCACTACTATCAACTTGCTATTCTGACACGTTTTTGGACGTCGCATATGCTCCAAATATGAGTGAAGGCAGACACTGTATTTTGTTATTCGCACAAATATTACACAAATATCAGCGTTACGGTTTACATGGGTAATAATTGCAGCGCGCTTCTGGGTACGCATTCTGCAATATGCTTTCTAAATTAACAAAGTGCCAATATAGGATTTAATCAAAGATATCTTTACATGCAAGAACCATTACCATAACATGTGACCACTGTTTGTTAGCAGCGTCAGTCAATCAGAAATAGTCCTAAATGACATCATACTGGTGGTGTTGGAGAAACATTCTCACATTTTCTGAGCTCTCACCACCATCAGTAATTTCTCCCAAAGATAATCTCACCGGGAGGAACTGCCCGACCATAACATGCACTGGTATTTTCGTAACTTTTAAGGCAACATAATTATATTGCCCTTCGTTCTGAAACGGTGCTGCATGAGGTGACCTTTTGTTGACAACAAACATCTGTGAACCTAGAAAATGTATTACATAGATTTGTACTGTCATTGCCGCTATCGATTTGATCCATTCCTATAGATGGTTTGTTAAAACTGCGTATGGGAGATTTTTATTCGTTTTTACTGTGTTAGAAATCTTAACTGAACTTTTAGAAGCTGAATCTTTAACTTCTTTGGTGTGATGAGAAAGCTGTGAACAAAAAATGAAAGTTCCGGTTATTGAACATCGGCTTGATTCCTGGACCATAAACTCCAGGGAAGCTTTTAAACCAGGTTGATGTAATTGAATGAAGTCTGAATTTAAAAACTTGGCATCTATTCCAAACAATTTCCTACAATAATGAATACTATTCTATGATTATCACTTATGACGTGAATCGATAATTTCATTATGACAGGATCGACAGTTAATGATCATATAAGTAGCATTGTGGTTGATAATCTCACTCATATCTGCCTTAGTGTTCTTTTTCATCGCTTGGTAATCTTAACTACCAGTCCAACGATTGTCAGTTTTTACTTGTCCCTATCACTCCGTGGATCTTTTATGGCGGTCATGATAATTAAAGTGATGCCAATACCAACACTTGTAGTTTAGATATTAAATCTGCCACATGTGAGACTAATTCTGGCAGTACCAACATCAAATATCACAGTAGTTTAATGTCATTGTTAGAAAAGAGTTTCTTATTCAATGGTGATAAATTGCGGTCTTCTACTGTAATAATTTTATATCACATTGAAATATGTGGCAATGAATCTTTATTTGGATTGTAAAAGAAAGGACTTCTTCAATTCATGTTTCATAAAATCTTTATGGTGTAGCTAGACAGGCCCACGAAATCGCGTGGGGAGGCAATTCCACGCGTTGTTCACGCCAAACCAAGCAGCTGGGCATGCTAACGACGCGTCTTTTCAAAGACAAGCATGTTCGTGCTGCTAACCATGTCGTGAACCTACGCTACTGTCATTGGCCAGTTGGTACAATAGAGCGCATTTAATCGGTCATTACTCCTTACTCATTGGTCATGGCTCATTGGTCACTCACTTAGCAATGTTGTCACAAAGTCGGTGTGTTTAGCCTATGAAGCCACGCCCACCACGCGTGGGAAGACAATGCCACGCATTTCGTGGAATCATGTAGCAAGGCCTTTAATCTACACAATTTAGCTAGATCATTCGTTAAAATACACAAGCAATCATAAGAAAGGGTGTATTGTAAGTTGTTGGAAAGCTACCAAAGATATTAAACACAAGAGGTGTTGTCATTCTAGCTCTGACTAGGTCTTGTGAATTTATACAGCCATGGTGGGAGTGCAATTTGAAGACTAGCTGTTGCAGCAGTGGTTTAAGTCCGTTCATGTGTAATGAATGTCACCGAAATGAAAACCATAATGGCTGCACCTTAATAAAGTTGGACTGGTCGAAAGGTTGATATGTATGCCGTTCTTACTATTTGTGAAAGAGGCTCAGAAACTTTCTGACTGTTATTGTACCCAGATTATCCTGAATTGAATTTAAAATTCACGAGGTGCATCTATAGAATTTATATATCCTGTATTCCTGCAATGCCAAATTGAATTCCAAACATCTTACTCTGGTCCGTAAATGTAAATGATGCGACCTAAAATTAAGAAAGATGTGTTAGCTCATTTGGGAACTTCTGTTTGCTATTTATCTACCTCTAAATGTTTTGGAGGCCAGGTCATACATCAGACCCATCAGATCAGCTCTTACCTAGAATCTTGAAGTCTTCAGTTCAAACCCGTTCACATTAGCATACGGTAGCCTAAATAATAAGGGATCAGATTAGGGCTGTGTAAACAGGTCATCAAAATAATACATAAACATACACAAGAAATTAGAGTCTTGTGCTGCCACTCAAAGTGTATATTGATGGCATTGGCAACGCTGCCGACAATGGTGATTTTGACAGTGGTCGAAGATCTGCATCTGCTGCAGAACCAGCGTAAATTTGAATGAGATCCTTACAGTGCTAATTATGAAATCCCATCCTGATACACATTCGATTGATGGAGTATTGTTTTTGGCAAGGGCGACTCTAAGTGTGTGATTTGTCTTTTGATTGTCTTGCTGCTTTGATATTTGGAATGTAGAGTTTTGATGTCAGCATAATTGATAAATTATTGTTCGAGCCAGGGAGTTTATAAGTTGATGCATCTATTAATGAACAGGGTTGATTGGCAGCCTAATGTCTTGCGGACACCAGCTGATTTATATTCTGTATCATCTTTATCGCCATCCGAGTGCAAGGCTGGATTAAAAAATAAAAACGGTAGCTATACGAATCAAACATTTGTTGACATTCTTCTCCCCTAACCTGTAACTAGAACCTGGGCTATGTACCAGTATGTACACCAGCTAGTTTCTCACAAAAATAAAATTTCTTGGGAACAAACAGTCATCAATATCAACTAATGTCACTTTAATTAGCTTCTGTGTTAGAGATATAACCATTATGATTACTTAAAATGTAAACCAAGATAAAGTTGGAAAGGTCGCATGGGTGCTGGATGCTGGATATCTTAAATTTAATTTAGAACATGAAGATATCTGGTTTCCTGTGAACTGTTCTTACTTGGAAGCTTGAAGGTTGAGTCCCAATCCTTTCACAGCGTGCAGCTAAGCAGACCTTTTCTTTGGGTAATTATAGCAATCATTATTATAACAGTAAGACAACAATATTGAGATAGACACATATTTGATAATATAGTCAGTTTGTGTCTATTTGTCATGATAATTCAATTTCAATACCTAGAAAGAAATTTCATCTAGACCTTAGTGATAGAGTATTAGAAAGATAAATACAACCCGGATCCTATACATGGTATAGAACCAGATCCTACAAGTATGTTTCCAATCTGTTTTTCATCCCAACAACACGTGTTAACCTTGTGGTACTCAAATTTTATTACACTGTTCATACGACAATAGTTATTGCGATATTTTCCTTCAACCCTACGTAGATTATGGGTTATGTGATGGATAACATCAAGAGTCTTACCAGTTTGGGTCATGCAAATTATAGCCTCAGTTCACGTACCATTGAACTCTTTATTCAAAGTTCATTGCAACTTTCCCTCCTGGTTCTTATTTGCTATCTGTGTGCCACTAGGTATTTAGCCCTAGCAGGAGCTTACCTGCCACTTAGGGATGCACTCTCAAGCTAGCCAACTACGTGGTAACCACCTTAGGCCTGACAACTGCTTATTCATTGTTGCTCATCATTGCTGGCTACAGATTGTACACCGGGTCAAATTGTATGACATGATTATATATTCAGGATGTCGTTTGAAACGAATTGGGAAATAATATCTATTTAAGTGGCAGGATGATGATCATATTGGTCATTTTATTTCTATAGATAGAAAAACAATTGGTGAAGTTTTGGCACATTTACCCCTGATCAATAGAATCTTACTGTATAAGCTCAAACACCCTCAGACAATGATCACACCGGGTCAAATTGTATGGCATGATTACATATTTCAGTGTGATATAAAATTATATTGGTTGAAGACAACAATTTATCACCATCGACCATTTTTGATTGGCTGACGCTGCTGTTTGATGAAATACAATTACAGTAACTTAGAAAACATACTGCAGAGTGCCTGCCAAGAAGAGCGTTGCTTTTATATCCAAAATTACTCTTATCAGTCACAAGCAGTTTTTATCATAATAAAGTTGGAAAGGTCGCATGGGTGCTGGATGCTGGATATCTTAAATTTAAATTAGAACATGAAAATATCTGGTTTCCTGTGAACTGTTCTTACTGGGAAGCTTGGAGGTTGAGTCCCAATCCTTTCACAGCGTGTAGCTAAGCAGACCTTTTCTTTGGGTAATTATAGCAATCATTATTATAACAGTAAGACAACAATAATGAGATAGACACATATTTGAGAAAGTAATCAGTTTGTGTCTATTTGTCACGATAATTCAATTTCAATACCTAGAAAGAAATTTCATCTAGACCTTAGTGATAGAGTATTAGAAAGCTAAATACAACCCGGATCCTATACATGGTATAGAACCAGATCCTACAAGTATGTTTCCAATCTGTTTTTCATCCCAACAACACGTGTTAACCTTGTGGTACTCAAATGTTATTACACTGTTCATATGACAATAGTTATTGCGATATTTACCTTCGACCCTACGTAGATTATGGGTTAGACTTCATGTGATGGATAATGTCACGAGTCTTACCAGTTTGGGTTTTGCAAATTATAGCCTCAGTTCACGTACCATTGAACTCTTTATTCAAAGTTCATTGCAAGTTTCCCTCCTGGTTCTTGTTTGCTATCGGTGTGCTACTAGGTATTTAGCCCTAGCAGGAGCTTACCTGCCACTTAGGGATGCACTCTCAAGCTAGCCAACTACGTGGTAACCACCTTAGGCCTGACAACTGCTTATTCATTGTTGCTCATCATTGCTGGCTACAGATTGTACACCGGGTCAAATTTTATGACATGATTATATATTCAGGATGTCGTTTGAAACGAATTGGGAAATAATATCTATTTAAGTGGCAGGATGATGATCATATTGGTCATTTTATTTCTATAGATAGAAAAACAATTGGTGAAGTTTTGGCACATTTACCCCTGATCAATAGAATCTTACTGTATAAGCTCAAACACCCTCAGACAATGATCACACCGGGTCAAATTGTATGGCATGATTACATATTTCAGTGTGATATAAAATTATATTGGTTGAAGACAACAATTTATCACCATCGACCATTTTTGATTGGCTGACGCTGCTGTTTGATGAAATACAATTACAGTAACTTAGAAAACATACTGCAGAGTGCCTGCCAAGAAGAGCGTTGCTTTTATATCCAAAATTACTCTTATCAGTCACAAGCAGTTTTTATCATAATAAAGTTGGAAAGGTCGCATGGGTGCTGGATGCTGGATATCTTAAATTTAAATTAGAACATGAAAATATCTGGTTTCCTGTGAACTGTTCTTACTGGGAAGCTTGGAGGTTGAGTCCCAATCCTTTCACAGCGTGTAGCTAAGCAGACCTTTTCTTTGGGTAATTATAGCAATCATTATTATAACAGTAAGACAACAATAATGAGATAGACACATATTTGAGAAAGTAATCAGTTTGTGTCTATTTGTCACGATAATTCAATTTCAATACCTAGAAAGAAATTTCATCTAGACCTTAGTGATAGAGTATTAGAAAGCTAAATACAACCCGGATCCTATACATGGTATAGAACCAGATCCTACAAGTATGTTTCCAATCTGTTTTTCATCCCAACAACACGTGTTAACCTTGTGGTACTCAAATGTTATTACACTGTTCATATGACAATAGTTATTGCGATATTTACCTTCGACCCTACGTAGATTATGGGTTAGACTTCATGTGATGGATAATGTCACGAGTCTTACCAGTTTGGGTTTTGCAAATTATAGCCTCAGTTCACGTACCATTGAACTCTTTATTCAAAGTTCATTGCAAGTTTCCCTCCTGGTTCTTGTTTGCTATCGGTGTGCTACTAGATAATTAGCCCTAGCAGGAGCTTACCTGCCACTTAGAGTTGCACTCTCAAGCTAGCCAACTACGTGGTAACCACCTTAGGCCTGACGAATGCTTATTCATTGTTGCTCATCATTGCTGGCTATAGATTGTACACCGGGTCAAATTGTATGACATGATTACATATTTCAATGTGATATAAAATTATAAAAGTTGAAGACAACAATTTATCACCATCGAATAAGAAATTCTTTTCTAACAATAACATTAAAATACTGTGATATGTGACGTTGGTACTGCCAGAATTAGTGTAACATGTGGCAGATTTAATAACTTAACTATAAATTTTCATATTGGTGTCACTTAATAGCCTTCATGATCGACCCCTGGAGTAGTATGAAGAAGGGATAATTGACTGGAAGTCAAGGATATTAAAAGTTAAGCACGTAAATAGAACACTAAGGCAGTTATTTGTAGAGAATATCAACCACGATGGTACTTATATGATGATTACTGTCAAGCCTGACATAATGAAATTATCAATTCACGTCATGAGTGATAATCATATAAAAATAAACATTATTTATAGGCGATTGTTAGGACCAGATGACAATTTTTTAAATTCCAACGTCATTCACTCACATCAATCTGGTTTAAATGCTACCCTGGAGTTTTATTGAAAATTCGGTCCAGGAATCAACACTTATTCATCAATTAAAAGAGTTTTCAGCTTTCTCGCCACACCAACAAAGTTGAAGATTCAGCTTCTAAAAGTTCAGTTTGGATTTCAATTACAGTAAATATGAATTAAAATCTCCAATAAGTTGTTTTTACTAACCGTCAATAGGAATGCATCAAATTGTAAGTTGCAATGGCAGTTCTAATCTATGCAATACATCCTCTAGGTTCAGAGATGTTGGTTGGCAACAAAAGGTCACATCATGCACCACATATCAAAACGAATGGCAATATCTGCTGCTTTAAAAATTACGCTTACACCAGTGCATGTTATGGTCACATAGTTTCTTCTGATTTAATTTGCGTGTGGAGGAATCGCAAAGATTTCTGGGCATCTGAGAATGATACTCTAAAATAACCTGCACTATGATGTCATTTAGGACCATTTTTGATTGGCTGACGCTGCTAAAGATTGGTACCCATATGTAATGATTTGTTTGATTAAATACAATTACGGTAACTTGGAAAACATACTGCAGAATGCCTGCCAAGAAGAGCGTTGCTTTTAAAACCAAAATTATTCTTGTCAGTCATAAGCAGTGTTTATCATAGTGATTAACGAAATTTGCAGTGCCAGTCTGCACTCATAGTTGGATGATATGCAAGGTCATAACAAACACAGCAGTAGACTGATATAAGTGAGATTGAAAAATTTTTTTAAGTGTTTTTGTAAACTCCATCAAGCATCATCTAACTCCATCATGCCTGAGAGCATTCATCGGATGAAAGATTAATCATAGGTCCTTTGTTAGCTTCATAATGAGTGGAAAAAAAGGCCTAATTTGGCAAACAGGCTTGAAGTTAGAGCTAGACTGACATAGAGAGATATGATATCACGATCATGAATGGTATGTACATGATTTACACTTGTAACCATAGAAAGCTTATGCTCCACTCTCATACCCTCATGTGAATTGTTCAAGTGCAAAGTTTGAAGCAGAACTTGCTTCCACTTTTTCTCTTCAATGAATAAATACTCTTCGATATAACCTTACGCTTCTAGTCTTCACAGTAAGTATGAGCACACTGTTAACAGCTCCTGGTAGACAATCAGAGTCAGTCTAAGAGTCAGAATCAGTCACATGAAGCTGATAGCCTTAAAATGATTTGTGGCAGCAGAATATTGCTATCCATTCATTTGCACACAGCGTGACCCCTTGACTCCAACCAGCATGTGTTGCCATTTTTGCACATAACTACGAAGACCATTTTCAATCTATGCCTGTGATTCATTTTCTAATGAATTGAACCTTCCTTTTAACTACAGAGCAGCTTCTTAACAAGCTCTGTATAAAATAACAGATTCAGAATAGTAATCTGCAAAAAAACGGCATCTGTTCCTAATATTGGCCTAAAAATGATATGATAATAATTAAAATGACGTCAATTGAGTTGGAATTTTGATAAACTATAACGGTCACCCCAATCATCATGGTTGTTATTTTTGTAAAATTTGGCTCCTATCCCTAATAATTGCCGAAATGTGATTCATATCATTTATGGTGCAAATTTCATTTTGACAGGTGTCACCATGATTATTATCTATAATGATAATTGTGTTAGATACAGCAACCAAAACTGGTGTGTTATATGTCCTATTTTGGGCTGACAACAATAAACACTTTTTATTTTATACAGAGCTTGTTTAAAAGCTCAAGCCATGATGGTATATATTGCAGGATTTGATTGAAACTGGTCTAGTTAATTATGTGTATAGTGCTGATACATGTTGGTTGCAGGTCATAACATGTATGAACAAATGGATAGCAATTTTTTTTGCCTAAAATTAACAACGATTACCTTAAAAATAATATTTAATGATGCTATCTTGTTCTAAAGCTATCAGGTGCACAACCAGCCTAAGACTGACTCTTATGGGCTACCAGAAGCTGTGTAACGATACACATTTCAGGGTTTGCTCATGATGAAGCGGAAGACTATAAGGATAGGGTCTTAGCTGTCCATATTTAAAAGTCCTTGTTACATATATACAAAGCACATCTTGATATCATATCTGTCAATGTAAATCTAACGCTAGATTCTTATTTGGGGATGTTGAAAAGGCGCAATCAGATACAACGCTTGCTAATCACTGCCAGCCGATTAGTGTCGCAGGAGTTGTGGATTCGAGCCCCACTAGGGGAGCTTTCAATATTGATCATTCCAGCCCCCAGCGCCCTCGGGTGTATACCTCTCCTCTCAATGTATGCTTTGAGTGTGAGTTGAGTTTGGTTGAAATTGTTGTACCAATATAGTCTGAAATTGCATGGTTGATTGAGCTTACAAAATAAACCCCTAAAACACCTTTCAATTCCACTACTATCAACTTGCTACTCTGACACGAATTTTGGACATCGCATATGCTCCAAATATGAGTGAAGGCAGACACTGTATTTTGTTATTCGCACAAATATTACACAAATATCAGCTTTACAGTTTACATGGGTAATAATTGCAGCGCGCTTCTGGGCACGCATTCTGCAATATGCTTTCTAAATTAACATAGTGCCAATATAGGATTTAACCAAAGTTATCTTTACATGCAAGAACCATTACCATAACATTTGACCACTGTTTGTTAGCAGCGTCACTCAATCAGAAATAGTCCTAAATGACATCATACTGGTTGTGTTGGAGAAACATTCTCGCATTTTCAGAGCTTTCACCACCATCAGTAATTTCTCCCAAAGATAATCTCACCGAGAGGAACTGCCTGACCATAACATGCACTGGTTTTTTCGTAACTTTTAAGGCAACAAAATTATATTGCCATTCGTTCTGAAATGGTGCATGATGTGACCTTTTGTTGCCAACAAACATCTGTGAACCTAGAAAATGTGTTACATAGATTTGTACTGTCATTGCCGCTATCGATTTGATCCATTCCTATAGATGGTTTGTTAAAACTGCGTATGGGAGATTTTCATTCATTTTTACTGTGTGATGAGAAAGCTGTGAACAAAAATTGAAAGTTCCGGTTATTGAACATCGGTTTGATTCCTGGACCATAAACTCAAGGGAAGCTTTTAAACCAGGTTGATGTAAGTGAATGAAGTCTGAATTTAAAAACTTGGCATCTATTCCTAACAATTTCTTAAAATAATGAATATTATTCTATGATTTTCACTTATGACGTGAATCGATAATTTCATTATGACAGGATCGACAGTTAATGATCATGTAAGTAGCATTGTGGTTGATAATCTCACTTATATCTGCCTTAGTGTTCTATTTCACTCTTGGTAATCTTAACTACCAGTCCAATGATTGTCAGTTTTTACTTGTCCCTATTACTCCGTGGGTCTTTTATGGCGGTCATGATAATTAAAGTGACACCAATACCAACACTTATAGTTTAGATATTAAATCTGCCATATGTCAGACTAATTCTGGCAGTACCAACGTCAAATATCACAGTATTTTAATGTCATTGTTAGAAGAGAGTTTCTTATTCAATGATGATAACTTGTGGTCTTCACCGAAATGCAAACTATAATGGCTGCACCTAAATAAAGTTGGACTTGTCGAAAGGTTGGAATGTATGCCGTTCTTACTATTTGGGAAAGAGGATCAGAAACTTTCTGACTCTTATTGTACCCAGATTATCTTGAATTGAATTCAAAATTCACGGGGTGCATCTACAGCATTTATATGTCCTGTATTCCTGCAATAACAAATTGAATTCCAAACATCTTACTCTGGTCCGTAAATGCAAATGATGCGACCTAAAATTAAGAAATGTGTCTTAGCTCATTTGGGAACTTCCGTTTGCTATTTATCTACCTCTAAATGTTTTGGAGGCCAGGTCATACATCAGACCCATCAGATCAGCTCTTACCTAGAATCTTGAAGTCTTCAGTTCAAACCCGTTCACATTAGCATACCATAGCCTAAATAATAAGGGATCAGATTAGGGCTGTGTAAACAGGTCATCAAAATAATACACAAACATACACAGGAAATTAGAGTCTTGTGCTGCCACTCAAAGTGTATATTGATGGCATTGACGACGCCGCTGACGAAGGTGATTTTGACAGTGGTCGAAGATCTGCATCTGCTGCAGAACCAGCGTAAATTTGAATTAGATCCTTACAGTGCTAATTATGAAATCCCATCCTGATACACATTCGATTGATGGAGTATTGTTTTTGGCAAGGGCGACTCTAAGTGTGTGATTTGTCTTTTGAATGTCTTGCTGCTTTGATATTTGGAATGTAGAGTGTCATTGATGAGCTTTTGTTTTAGACCAGGGTGTCTGTAATTTTATAAGGTTAATTTTGTGCACCTGGCAGTTTTGATGTCAGTTTATTTGATAAATTATTGTTGGAGCCAGGGAGTTAATAAGTTGATGCATCAATTAATGAACAGGGTTGATTGGCAATCTAATGTCTTGCGGTCACCAGCTGATTTATATTCTGTATCATCTTTATCGCCATCCGAGTGCAAGGCTGGATTACAAATACAAACGGTAAATATACAATTTGAACATTTTGTTGACATTCTTCTCCTCTAACCTCGTAGCCTCGTATGTACACCAGCTTGTTTCTCACAACAATAAAATTTCTTGGGAACAAACAGTCTTCAAAATCAGTTAATGTCACTTTAATTAGCCTCTGTGTTAGAGATATAAACATATGATTACTTAAAATGTAAACCGAGATAAAGTTAGAAAGGTCGCATGGGTGCTGGATGCTGGATATCTTAAATTTAATTTAGAAGATGAAGATATCTGGTTTCCTGTGAACTTTTCTTATTTGGAAGCTTGAAGGTTGAGTCCCAATCCTTTCACAGCGTGCAGCTAAGCAGACCTTTTCTTTGGGTAATTATAGCAATCATTATTATAACAGTAAGACAACAATATTGAGATAGACACATATTTGATAATATAGTCAGTTTGTGTCTATTTGTCATGATAATTCAATTTCAATACCTAGAAAGAAATTTCATCTAGACCTTAGTGATAGAGTATTAGAAAGATAAATACAACCCGGATCTTATACATGGTATAGAACCAGATCCTACAAGTATGTTTCCAATCTGTTTTTCATCCCAACAACACGTGTTAACCTTAAGGTACTCAAATTTTATTACACTGTTCATACGACAATAGTTATTGCGATATTTACCTTCAACCCTACGTAGATTATGGGTTATGTGATGGATAACATCAAGAGTCTTACCAGTTTGGGTCATGCAAATTATAGCCTCAGTTCACGTACCATTGAACTCTTTATTCAAAGTTCATTGCAACTTTCCCTCCTGGTTCTTATTTGCTATCTGTGTGCCACTAGGTATTTAGCCCTAGCAGGAGCTTACCTGCCACTTAGGGATGCACTCTCAAGCTAGCCAACTACGTGGTAACCACCTTAGGCCTGACAACTGCTTATTCATTGTTGCTCATCATTGCTGGCTACAGATTGTACACCGGGTCAAATTGTATGACATGATTACATATTCAGGATGTCGTTTGAAACGAATTGGGAAGTAATATCTATTAAAGTGGCAGGATGATGATCATATTGGTCATTTTATTTCTATAGATAGAAAAACAATTAGTGAAGTTTTGGCACATTTACCCTGGATCAATAGAATCTTACTGTACAAGCTCAAACACCCTTAGACAATGATCACACCGGGTCAAATTGTATGGCATGATTACATATTTCAGTGGGATATAAAATTATAACGGTTGAAGACAACAATTTATCACCATCGACCATTTTTGATTGGCTGACGCTGCTGTTTGATGAAATACAATTACAGTAACTTAGAAAACATACTGCAGAATGCCTGCCAAGAACAGCGTTGCTTTGATATCCAAAATTACTCTTATCAGTCACAAGCAGTTTTTATCATAATAAAGTTGGAAAGGTCGCATGGGTGCTGGATGCTGGATATCTTAAATTAAATTTAGAACATGAAAATATCTGGTTTCCTGTGAACTGTTCTTACTTGGAAGCTTGGAGGTTGAGTCCCAATCCTTTCACAGCGTGTAGCTAAGCAGACCTTTTCTTTGGGTAATTATAGCAATCATTATTATAACAGTAAGACAACAATAATGAGATAGATACATATTTGAGAAAGTAATCAGTTTGTGTCTCTTTGTCATGATAATTCAATTTCAATACCTAGAAAGAAATTTCATCTAGACTTTAGTGATAGAGTATTAGAAAGCTAAATACAACCCGGATCCAATACATGGTATAGAACCAGATCCTACAAGTATGTTTCCAATCTGTTTTTCATCCCAACAACACGTGTTAACCTTGTGGTACTCAAATGTTATTACACTGTTCATATGACAATAGTTATTGCGATATTGACCTTCAACCCTACGTAGAATATGGGTTAGACTTCATGTGATGGATAACTTCACGAGTCTTACCTGTTTGGGTTATGCAAATTATAGCCTTAGTTCACATACCATTGTACTCTTTTTTCAAAGTTCATTGCAACTTTCCCTCCTGGTACTTGTTTGCTATCGGTGTGCCACTAGGTATTTAGCCCTAGCAGGAGCTTACCTGCCACTTAGGGATGCACGCTCAAGCTAGCCAACTACGTGGTAACCACCTTAGGCCTGACAACTGCTTTTTCATTGTTGCTCATCATTGCTGGCTATAGATTGTACACCGGGTCAAATTGTGTGACATGAATACATATTCAGGATGTGGCTTGAATCGAATTGGGAAGTAATATCTATTAAAGTGGCAGGATGATGATCATATTGGTCATTTTATTTCTATAGATAGAAAAACAATTAGAGAAGTTTTGGCACATTTACCCCGGATCAATAAAATCTTACTATATAAGCTCAAACACCCTCAGACAATAATCATTATAGAAATACTTTCTAGGTAGAAAAGATCAGGTGGGTGTTTGGTTTTTGTTTTATGTCATCGATCTAAATTTTTCTTTTTTGATGTCTGGTGTTGAAGCTGAATCTATATTATGTCTTATCTGATCTGGTTAACATAATTCAATGAGACTGTTGACAGATAAGGTTAAAACATTGAAGCAGTCAATCCTCATCATGTGTTGATGCCCTTGTTCAAATCAACTTAGTTTGGCTTGTTTGATTTCGGCTGATCTTCAGTATTGAATCATAGAGCAAGATCATCACTCACTTAAACACTCTTAGTTTGACTGACCGAGTATATTGATGTTATTAACATAAAGTAAATGTGTTACTTAATTACTTAGTCCTCATTATGTTATATTCGTGGTAGACGATCTTTTATCAGAGCCAAAACAAGAACAGCTAGATACCATACCAGTTTCATACCAACTAGTATTCAATTTTGAATGAGCCACCATCAGTATTTTAATTTTGCTCCATCCTTGATGAAAGCAGCCGGTAAAATTTTATCTTATCTTAATTTTATAGTACAGTACCAAAGAGACTTAAAGATCAACCTTCTATCATGTCGAACATCAAATCACTGATCCTTATTCTTGCATTCGTCTGCCTAGCCTTCCTCTGTAGCTCAACATCAGCTGCCTGTAAGTTGTTCAACTCAGTCTATTCTCATTATCGCCCCTCTGATCATAGATCGAGGGTATGCTAATGCAAGATGATTGATACAAACAAGTTATTATAATATTCAAAGTTACGGTGGGCATCCCTCAGTATTTCAATAAAAGAGGGAGCATGCTAGGTTTGAATTTCTATAGTGCGACCAACCTTTAAAAATGAGTGGGAGGTAGCTCAGTTGGTTAGAGCGCCTGCCCTCAGACGCGCAAGCTTTGGGTTTGGGTTTGGGTTTGGGTTCGAATCTTGCTGCAGTCTACTGACTACTGAGCTCAATTGATGCCCAAGGTGTGCTCCGACCTGCTTGCAAACTGAGAGCAACTTGGTGTCAAATATGGCTGCCGGGCCCCAAGGGAACCTTTATTTCTCAGTCTTCGGACAGAGACCGAGACTAGCGAGATAATTTACTTATTCATCTTAAATATGATGTAACAGTGAACAGGAAGTGCTTGTTTCTTGTATTGCACATCCTGTTCACTGTGACATCATAATGCAGAGAATGAGAGTCACCTTCCCTTATGGGAGGCACTCCATCCACCCTCAATAATTCATGGTAAGTAGAGCATGGAATTTTTTACCAGGCGAATGCAGCCCAATCATCTGTTCCTTACTAAACAGCAAGATATTCATGAAAGCATTTTAAATTTTCAAGAATGGATTAATTTAATTAATTTAAATATTTAAATATTTTGCAATCAATCATAGGAAGATTTTGAACATTGATTTTTATGACGGATTATCACTTTGTATTGTAGCGTGTGAGACGTCATTTAAGTCATCATACTGTCCTAATGAGGAAAGCTGGTGTCATGTGGACTGCGCCAACAAAGGTTATTGCACTGGAGAGTGTAATGGTAGCAAGTGCTGCTGCATTGGTAATGCTCCTGATGACTGTCCAACCGGCGGCTGTGCAGGGGCACAGTGCGTCAACCCTTAAAGGAACAGATCTAACAGAACTAAACATAACCCATCCAACTTCACACTGGCTGTGATATATTGCTGATTCATTAAACAAAAAAACTTATTCTATAACAATACAACTGCCCGCACACAAAAGAATAGTTTGATTTTCTTAACATGAACTTTCAATGAGGTGATATAACATGTCAGCAGCTTAAATTTCACAAATCATTTATCATTCATCAAATATCATATATTATATTTTATATCATATATCACGTTCACACTTTCTGGCTGAAAAAATCTTTAATTATCGCTTGGATATAAGTTCTCCCTTGGCGCTTTGCTCCTCTGTCAGTGAATTGCATGTTGATTTCAATTAAAGGACTCTAAATTCTGCCCTTTTTCCCCCCATCCTCCCTGGTGATTTGTTCCTTAATTACTGGCCATGGTATAATTGGTTAATTCAAAACTTGAAAGCCTGTAGACTCAACATGCAATATATGGAAATTTTATCTTTAGCCCGAACACCTAACACAAACCAACCACCTATGAAAACCAAAAGATTACAAACAACTAAACATTTATCGCAGCATTCCTGAAACAAATCAACAGCCTCACACAAACGGTACCCAAACTCAGTAATCATTGTACTTGTTGGGTATATCCAATACACAATAACAGATTCTTTATTCATTACTCATTTTTCATTATAAACTGCTTTGCATGATTCCATGTAGCTTGTTTGCATACAGTAAAAAGAGTGACATCACACCAATGAGTTGCTGAGCACTTCGAATGCTCCGGAAAATTAAACGAAAACTCATAATTACATATCAGTCACATCAATTTGCTTTCAATACACAAAAAAAATAATTACACCACATGAAAATATTCAAGTAGAATCATAATTAAAAAAAAAGAAGAATTACATAGTCCATGATACTGTAAAAACATAATCAATAAACAGCGTTTATCTTTGGCATTGGCGTCCGAAGATTCCCCAATGATGTCGTTGCCGCTGACGTCTGTACTACAGATTTTTTGTTCGCGACGAACAAGGGTTTGTTTGTAAGAGTTATCTTCCCATATTGCTATTGAATTTATTCCATTGACTGTTAGGATAAATAGGGCTGTACCAACAATATAAGATAACAGTTGTAGCAAATGCTAAGAAACAACACTCTCATTGTTATCATGTGCTATTGTTCAATATTATCCCTTTCAACGAACTTGACAAGGTGTCATGTTGCCTCAATGGCCAAGAATTGAGACCACACAATATTAATGACACCCAAAACAAAAATCGGCAGCAGTTGGCTGAAGGGGGATCATATCCAATAATATTCGCTTGGCGATTACCCTGCACTCTATCATAGATTGGTGCAGGATAGAAACTTACTCACAAGTAAGCACTCTCTAGCACAGGTTCAGTCTGAGCTCAGAATTTCGGTCTTGAAGTTTGAAGTTTGTTTATTGCTGAATTATTATTATTATTATTATTATTATTATTATTTTTGTTTTTTAGTGGTTCTACACTTGGATGGCTTGTATTTATCTGTTTTTGCTCTACCAGCGGATTTTCTGTTTTTATTTATTCTAATTCGACGGTTCATAGAGTGATGATCGTTGTCAGCTATTTCAGTGGATTGTTCACTGCAAGCCAACTTGACAAGGTGTCATGTTGCCTCAATGGCCATGAATTGAGACCACACAACATTAATTAAACAAACTTCACACTTCAAACTTCAAGCGCAAAATTCCGAGCTTAGACTGAACCTGTGCTAGAGAGTGCTTACTTGTGAGTAAGTTTCTATCCTGCACCAATCTATGATAGAGTGCAGGGTAATCGCCAAGCAAACATTATTGGATTTGATCCCCCTTCAGCCAACTGCTGCCGATTTTTTTTTGGGGGTGTCATTAATGTTGTGTGGTCTCAATTCATGGCCATTGAGGCAACATGACACTTTGTCAAGTTCGTTGAAAGGGATAATATTGAACAATAGCACATGATAACAATGAGAGTGTTGTTTCTTAGCATTTTCTACAACTGTTATCTTATATTGTTGGTACAGCCCTATTTATCCTAACAGTCAATGGAATGAATGCAATAGCAATATGGGAAGATAACCCTTGTTCGTCGCGAACCAAATCTGTAGTGCTGTTGGGACACATTTGTTCGTTTCGGTGTACAAAAGGGCTGACGGGCAACTCCACTCTATTATTGAATATTGTGAGTAGATCAACGCCAGCCTGTACTAGGTTGTTGGGAGCCAGATCTTCTCCGGCCTGAGGTACTCTGAGACAGACTACAATATACATTAAAGATAGATTATAATGTTTACACTGTTATGCCTCATCTCAGGGGAAATATGCCCCATAAACTTAGGGTAATCATCCGAAGTTAGATCATTGTTATGAGCGCTGCTTACATTACACTCATATAACGCACTTCAAAATGATTAAATTTTATAAAAAGTAAAAACATGGCTGTAAATAATTCAAACTTACAGATATTCACGTCTTTGGCACGAGTTAGCAGAGACCGAAGCGCCTGATTACGGTTAGGCAGAATCCGCTTGGCAGCAGAGTATCCACAGAATTGCGGATATGCGTTCACTGCCGAACGATACTCTGGGCTACGTCCTCAGTGTAACCTTGCTCGCCAGGAACATAACCAAACCCTCCCAGTACCGTATTGACATTCTCCTCTCTGCAGCTCTGCAAATATTGAGTAATCGAGTAAACTCATGTGAAAATAATAGTAAAATCAAAATATACAAATAAGCACACTGCCAGCCAAAAGGTAAGAGTTAGACCTTTTTTTTATTATGCTCCTGTAATAATAGGTATGGAGTTTTATTATATATGCACCATATATTCTCTTATTTTATTCTCATAATAATCTCTAGCAAACTGGATTGTTTCTGTCCTCAATTTATTGTCTCAACTCTATTCATATTTTCATTTACATCTATATTAGTCATGGTGGCTTTTGCTAATAATTACCCACCGCAAGGAACAAGGAATGAGCGTAAATGTAGACAAACAGGGAAGTGACACGGTCCATTGTGACACCAACAGACCCCCATGTCCAACGTCGACAGAAAGGACAGGTGGTGGGCAGCGCTCTGTCGACGCCGTGATTTAACTCCAGCGCTCATTCCACAAAGCCTAAAGCCTTCCTTTCATTGCACCTATAAATAGACAAAAGTTAAGTGGATCAACAATAAACAACGAACAAAACAAATCAATAATAAACAAAATCAAGCCAAAAGATAGGAAGCAATAAATGATATTCATAAATTATTGCCAACTGCGAGGACCATTCCTTGCCACATTATCTTTACTACCACACTATAAATAATATGATCATTCATCTGCTGTAACTGTACATTGATAATCAGGGTGTCCATTAACATCACAGCACTGTAGCGTCTGTCTCCCGATTGTAATACTGTAGTGATGTACATCGATAACACATCTGTGTCTCCTAAAGAAGTCCATGCCCAGCAGTATCTTTCCATCTATTTCCGCTATTTGAAAGTCATGTATGAATGTTGTATTCCCGATCTTGAAGAGAACTGAAGCCATTCCTTGTATCTTTATAGCACTTCCATCAGCTAGGAATCCACTTGTGGTTGATTCTGTCCACCCTGACAAACTATCTTCTGTTAGGGCTGTGTATAGGCTCCAAGGCGTAACTGAATGCAAGCATCCTGTGTCCAGCAGCATCATGTGTTCGTTCCTGTCAAACCCTCCCTTCAGATAATATGTATTTTCTCTCTCCGAACTCATCATAAACATTGCCTTCTCCTCATCCTTAGATCATGTGTTTTCCAATTCCGACCACTGTACTTCACGCTTGTCTCTCCACTTCTGGTAGTTTGTCAGTAACTCATCATTTAGCGTTGCTTGTTGGTTAGGGACTTTTTCATCATTCCTTGTCTCATCGTTTTTCTTTCCATATTCCTGTATTTCATCCTCTGCACATATCAGCTCCATGTCCGCACATAGCAGCTCATCTTCTGTACATACTAGAACATCCTCGGTCTCTGTACTACTCTTCAAAACTTCTTCATCCTCATCGCCAACATCGGTAGTTTCGTACTCCTCTTCACTGGTTGGCTCCTCATCTGTGTCCATATTCCTCCAATTTTCTTGTGGCTGTCTTCTCTCTGTCTGCAAGCTATAACAATCCATCACTTGTCTTGTCTGTTCATCGTCGCTCGGGGTCGTCTCCTGTTCTTTAGTAATGTCCTCTGGGTCTTAAAACTGCACTATCGTTTGTCTCATGAAAGGACTAGTTACAGTCGCTTCCCATGTGTCGATTGAATGGTATAATTCTGATTTCATCTGTGTTTCCTTTCTTGCGTGGCTCTTCTGGGTGTGACTTCTCGCACCCTTCTCTTCTTAGCGTAGGCCCATCAGTCGAAGGTAGACTTACTGTGGGCCTTGCATGTTTAAAGCTGGTTGTCGTCTGTCGTTGTTTGTCTTGTTTGGTGGTAGTGGGCAATTCCGTGCTATGTGTCCAGTGGCTTGACAATGGTAACAGGTGACATTTCCTATCCAAGCTGGGTTAGGATTAGCCCTAGGTGCAGACCTGCAGTCCCTGGTTACATGTCCAATCTTTCTACAGCTGTAGCAGGTTAAAGGAGTCCTCCTCGCGCTTCCCTCTTGGTCGTTGGAGCTCTGGGGCCGTTGTAATTTCGTTCAACATGGCTTCTATCTTCTTAAACAGTGATTTGTTGGATTCTTGTACTTCGCTGAAACCCTCATTCAACTGTCACACTTCTTTCTCCAGTCTATCCACAAGAACCTTCATTTCAGCTGCTTCTTTTCCTTCCTCGTCTACTCCGAAATGGGTGAGCTTGCTTACCCGCATGTCTGAGTTGTATTGCTGTATCCTCCTTATTGCGTCTGAGAAATTAATGGGGCCCTGCAATCTGAACTCTCTGGTAAGAAGTTTATCTCCAATAGCGTCTACCAATTCAGCAGTTGCCCGCTCATCTAGTTGTTCACCATCAAAGTCAGGCTCGGTCATGCGCACTAACTTCATCACAAGATTTCCAAATAAGTGAATGTCTTGCCCGGGGAGAAGTTTCAGATTTCTGAGCTCTGGCCGAGCTTACTCCCTAGTGAGTTGGAATCTGTTTATTAGTGACTCCGCGATCTCATCTGCAGTATCCCCATGGGCACATTCTGAAGCGGTGCCTTGTAGAGCTAGTTTGAGTCTCAATGTGCGCTCATTATCATCCCAATTATTAGCCTCCGCTACTTCAGCAAATGTTTGTAAAAACTTACGCACATCAGTCGTACCATCGAATCTAGGACTGTCTATCTCTCTTCACTGAATTTGTAATCCGTTCACCAGCGCCTCCACCCAGTCAGGTTGTTGTTGTGCTTGAGCCATACTTGCCGTGGTGTGGGGTCGAACAGCAGTTTACTGTCATGTATCCCACCGCTGCCACCAATGTGGTGGATTCTTAATTCAATGGTAGTCATGTTAAATGCCGACAAAAGTTGTCTCCTCAATTTTATCGATGGGAAAACTTCAACAGGTGGAAGATTTTAGTGTAATGAGTCAATGTCCACTAATCGTACATATACGACTTGTCTTGACTTTGATATCGTTGTATCAATAATTACTGCTAAATTTCTTCTATGCATTGTCCGTATTCAACAAATCCAAAAATTGTCACTCTATTTATAATTTTCCAGAGGTGACAGTAATGTGATCAACTTGTGTCAGGGTGACAATTTTTAAAGCATGCACCAGTACTATAAACAAATTGATATATTTCTTGAGATTCGTTATCAGACAGGATAAATACCAGACAGAATTACTGTACCGAAGGAATGGCGAAAAAAAAACCAACAATAGCAACTTTCTGCGGTGATAGCTCAACCAGAGAGAATGTTTTCAACACCATCTCTGAGGGTAGTCTCTACCATGATAAACCGACAATAACAATTTTCTGCGGTGATAGCTCAACCAGAGAAAATGTTTGCATCACCATCTCTGAGGGTAGTCGCTACCATGATAAACCGACAACAACAATTTTCTGCGGTGATAGCTCAACCAGAGAAAATGTTTGCATCACCATCTTTGAGGGTAGTCGCTACCATGATAAAAGCATATGCAGAGATCTTAGTATTACTAAAGTTTTTTTTTATTGAGAGATCTAAGCGAACGCTTCCAACTGCATGCAAGTAACTGGGCTTGATCCATGGAAAAGAAGCTAGGGTGGTGAAAGTTGCTGACGTTTTTGAACGTGACAAAAAATGAGACACACAACATCATCTTCGTTCAAACCTCATTTTGAACAAGAGGTGATGGTACAATCCATAAGTCCATAAATCCATATCCATAGCTAAATCCATAAATCCATAATCTTATAAATATTAATGATTTTACATTATAGTTGAATTTTAAGGTGTTGGGATTTTATTGTGAAACTAACGTTGAGTTTAAAAGTACATAGAATTATTAACAGCCTATCAGTAGATAGGATTTTATTTAAAAAAGAAAAAGAAAACAACACTTAATGGTGTTTTATTACAACTGTAAATTAACCCTGGTTTGCGGAGATTTCTATTTTAGCATCAGCTTATTATTGCGTCTCTGCCTTCTGCTATATATGATGCGATGAACGAGAATTGAAATAATATCATACTACACACTACACACACTACAAGAAGAAAGAGAATATAACTACAAGTCACCACCAACTTCAATAATACTTGCACCAGCTACACCTTGCCTGCTACTTATATCATCAAAGTGAAACTACCTGCTTGCACAACAATTATATCATCATCAAAGTGAAACTGCCTGACAAAGCTGCATCATGTATACACCATTTAACACACCAATAAAGTTGCAATATATATAACTTGTGATGAATTAAATAGACTGTATATTATAATAATCTTGAATTAAATTTAAGTTAACACTCGTGACGACGTCTAGTGAATTAAGCTCATGAGTAGATAAACAGTGCGTGTATTACATTTTGTCAGGAAATTAATTGATATCGTTCATTGACGACCATCAGAATTAGTCGCAACAGTGTATTGTGTATCAGTCTATAGTAGATCTGTGTATTGTGTATCAGCCTATCTTTGAAACCCTTCTGTGGGTTATATAATGATTCATAATTCGAGCGATGGCTTTCAGTGCTAAACTAAATAGAACCCTAAACTAAATATAAAAGCCCTCTCGCTCATCAGAGTAGACTCGGAGCAAGCTAACAACACCCTGTTGTGTACACGGCCCAGTCCGTTTCTCACACTTGATGCGATATCACACGAGACTTGCACAAGAGATGAGTACACGATCACTGACGAGACAGACCGCAGTGATGATAAGAGCTCAGTAATCCAGATGAGAGTAGCAAATAATCCACAGAACACTCTTTACCCGTGACAGCAAGAAGTCTTCAAAGGTGTAAAGTCTAATTGCTTGGTAGTGATTCTACACGTAAGTACAGGCTAGATCGAGCGGACGTTTATCCAGTATAGTATCTTTATTATTTCGTGTAATAGGTAACAGCAGCAGTAATATTACATGTGGATGTGTTCAGTGTAACTTCTACTGAGCGAATGCGTCACAGCAAGGAAAAATGTCCACTTTTATATGATAAGGCGCTAAGTGATGGAAAACCAGAAATGAGTCAGCAAACATGAAGTCTTACACAAAAACACTTAGTGTTGGAATTCCGGTACGGTATTACAATGATGCAACATACATGTAAATTTATACAAAAGGCACATCGTGTCGGGATTCCAGCGTGCTATTACATAGTACGTTGTCATTATATAAAAGGCATATAGTGTTGGAATGCAAGCATAGCATTACAGTCCAAAAATAGTTCTTCAACGGTTAAAAATAAATTTGTAGTAAATGCCTGTACCTATTACACGGTTCTATTTCTACACAAATTTTGGACAGAATATCTTGTATTTAGTGAGATCAAAATAAACTGCATAAAAATTTACCAAAACCATAGACTTAATAATAAACCTAGACAGGACACTGTATATAGCTGAAGTGAGGCACTTAATTATGGTGACGCGACGTCACTGGAGGGTGTAGAAACAGTGATTTTTACTCATAGCTATCATTGATTTACCTGTCCCAGCTCTGGTTAAATGTTGATAACTCAATTGGCTTCGATCGGAATTTAAGTTTGAAAATTGCAATAGATTCAGCAGCTTCTGGTGATCATTTTGATAGTCTTTTTAGCTTCATAGCTCAAATATTATCAATAAAGCAAGATATTGAAAACGGTGCATAGACTTAAAGCTATAATTTTTTTTGCAGTTTCAGTCCTGAATAAATGCTTTTATCTCAAACAATTTTGATTGAATTTTGAGTTTGAAAATTGCAATAGACTCAGCAGCTTCTGGTGACCATTTTGATAGCTTCATAGCTAAAATATTATCAAAAATCCAAGCTATTGAAAGCAGCGCATAGACTCGAAGCTATAATTTTTTTTGCAGTTTCAGTCCTGATTAAATGATTATTTCTCAAACAATTTTGTTGGAATTTTGAGTTTGAAAATTGCTATCAATTCAGCAGCTTCTGGTGATCATTTTAATAGTCTGTTAAGCTTTGTAGCTCAAATATTATCAAAAAAGCAAGCTATAAGACTCGACTCGAAGCTATAATTTTTTTTGCAGTTTTAAAGTTTATTTCCTTATCAATATCGATGGGATTTTGAGTTTGAAAATTGCAATAGATTCAGTAGCTTGTGGAGATCATTTTGATGGTCTGTTCTGCCTTGTAGCTCAAGTATAACCATGAAGTTCAGGACTTTCTTCCTTGGAATAACTGAGGAACCAAGCAATTGAATTTACTTGGTGAATGCACAATTACCAAAGAAATGACTAATTTCATCCTTGCTTTTTTTTAATGCTTTTTTGCTCATTTTGAGCCAGGCATACACAATAAGAAAAGTCATGACCTATATCCACCACCATTATTGGAATGTGACCAAACGAGATAGTTGGAAGTAAACAAGTCAAGGCCGGACCTCGCAAAGCTTCAAATAAAATTGAAGTTCATAGTAGACGATATTCTGTGTAGCTAATATTATGGTCACTTCGGTGGGTCAAAAGTAAAGGGAGACTTCCTGCCCGGCAGCATTCTCCTCGTTCTTACCTTATATTAGCAGCCTGATAAAACAAGCAACAGCTAAGTCCGGTAATTTAGGAAATCATAATACATCAATTCTGACCACGAAACACTATCTTATGAACTTTTATAATACTATTATGTTTATTGGGTCTGCTGGAGTCAGCAATATAGCAACAGATTTCTAGATTTCTGAGTACACAGCAGTTGTAACACTCATCAAGCTAAGCACTATTTGTTCACAATGGATAAGCCAGGCCAGAGCGGATCTTCTGAACCACCAGTATGACTGTGATACAATGACTATACTTTCCTTTGCCTGCTAGGTATTGTCCTTGCTTGTTCCGTTATAACAAGGAGGAAAGTCCTAAACTCCCCGGTTATACCTGAGCTACAACGCTGAACAGACCTTCAAAATGAGCCCCATAAGCTGCTGAGTCTATTGAAATTTTCAAACTTGAAATCTCATTAAAATTGTTTGAAATATAAGCATTTATACAGGACTGAAACTGCAAAAAAAATTATAGCTTTAAGTCTATGCACCGTTTTCAATAGCTTGCTTTATTGATAATATTTAAGCTACGAAGCTAAATAGACTATCAAAATGATCGGCAGAAGCTGCTGAATTAATTGCAATTTTCAAACTTAAATTCCGATTGAAAGCAATTGAGTTATCAACATTTAACCAGAGCTGGGACAGGTAAATCAATGATAGCTATGGGTAAAAATCACTGTTTCTACACCCTCCAGTGACGTCGCGTCACCATAATTAAGTGCCTCACTGCCTCAATGCTAATGTTCCATACAGTGTCCTGTCTAGGTTTATTATTAAGTCTATGACCAAAACATACAAATAATAATTCATTCTACTACAATTGCGCACTCACCTAGCCATGTGTAACTAGTAGAAATTTGACATGTCTTTGCTGACTCTAGAATCATAGTTAAAGTGCCATTGACAAAGAGCATGAATGATTGAACTGCCAAAAATGTTGAGCTCTAATTATAATGACACTGACACAGTAAAAATCATCAATTGCAATTATTTGATTGCTCATAGTTTTCTTGTCCGTCCAGGTTGCAATAACTTGCCCTCATTTGATAGAACCTTGGATGCATCAAGTTTGATCGAACAAATGTGAGCACTTTTTAATAATTGAAGCATCCATCAGGCAAACAAAGCTCAGTGCTTTAGATGATAAACTTCATGATAGCTCAATCAAGGTAGAAGGGCAGAAATTATTACTTATGAAACTATCGCCTCTCTGGTATTTGCTGACGAGCCTTGCATATGGGGATATGCTGAAACTCATCAAAGCTGGATGACATGACTTGCTAACGGAGATTTATAGTTGTCTCCTCAAATTAAGGGGGAATGTAACTCCTTGTTTATTTTTGATAAAGTAGATTGGGGGAGTGATCATGATTCAGATTTTTAACACGAAGCTGCCAACCCTGTATATTCACTTCCTTGGTAACTACTTTTCACTCAGTTATCAGTGTTTTATTTCCATTACCACTTGAATAGCACGATACAAGGAGTAAAATGTTTCTTTATGTTGGAAATAATGTCTGTTTGACAAAAACCTGAAATACGCCCATCATCCACTGGAAATCCTTGCAAGCGAGAATTTTTGCAACGCAAAGAATTCATGATGAGAACTATTTCTTTTGGGTCCCCTGGAGTTAGAATTAAGTGACATGAACTGCACAAATAACAATGACTATAAAAGCTCTAGTCGCGCCTCCAAATAATTTGTATCATATTGCACGTGTCAGTCTAATGAAGAGCGCTGTGGCAAAATTTTTTATACTGTCTGGACAGAATCAAAACTATTAGCTTCGTTAAATCGTAAATTGTCATCAATTTTTCTCGACCACCACGGAAGGGTACGTACATTCATGGAAAGCAGCTGAGGAAAGTAAGTCATCAAATATGAAGTCAACCAGGGAGGCACAAGAGGCAAGCAGTGACACAGAGTCATGTTATTCATTGTTATACTCAGCAATGCAGCATCAATACTTGGTTTGAATTGAATTGTTGTTGTCTTCATCATTTATGATGAGTTAGCCTGTCTTGGCTTGTCAAGACAGACTAAGTGAGTGATGACAAGCATCTTTTTTCCAACCAACTTCAGGTTTACTTTACTTTACTAGAATTGAATGAGTTCAATCATGCCTTGTTTTAGAACTTACCCTGTCAGGATCTTGAATCTTGTCTTCATCTGACATAATTGCAGTGATAGTTGACTGAGACCGAATGAACTAACTAATATCAATGAGCTGCTATTATCCCGTAACTGAATGAATATAACTAATGGAAATTTTATTGCTCTGGAGAGGTATACACCCGAGGGTGCTGGGGGCTAGAACAATCAACAATGAAAGCTCCCCCAGTGGGACTCGAACCCACAACTCCTGCGGCACTAATCGCTACTGAGTAGATTGAATATATTACACTGTGTTCCTATTTCAGTATGTGATGATACCAGTGCTAGGCACAAAAAACCGTAATCAATTCAGGACTTAGACTAATTATTTACGCATAACTATTGCGGGTTCACTATAATGCGGAAATCCGTGATCACGCAAATTCACGTGCGTGTTGCGGGAATCAGTGCGTATTTCCGCATTTTAGTGAATCCTGTGTGGGATTGACTAAAATGCGGTAATCACCTTGTGACGCACTTGTGACCTTGAAAAGCATTTTTCCGCATTTTAGTCAAAATTGACTAAAATGTGGAAATTTTTACCAGTGAAAAAATTGATATGTGTTCTACGAAACCATCTCATAGGCTATGTGTATGGGCAATCTGGGTTAGAAATTATGTGTTGTAGTACAGCTGTAGCACTATTTATGTAAAGTGCAATTCCCAGTGAAATATGTACATGAGTATACAGGAGAAGATAACTCTAATATGATGATTTGTCAAACAAAATTCCCATATAGTTACCATTACTCAAATGCAGATTTTGATAGAGGCAAGTTTTATTGAGGAGAAATGTTTTTATTGGCATATTATACATTGAGAGTGAAGCTATAGGACACTAATATACATTGAGAGTGAAGCTATATAATTTATGCAATTAGCAACCCGGGTGTTTACACATCAATAGTTAACCTGATATCTTACAAGTGGTGACGTTGGGTGATTATCATGGTAGTAGCAAAAAAGTCATCGGAGAACATAGAAGAGCATCTGTGAAAACATGTAGATCAGTCTATTGGTGATCAAGTCCTTCGTAGCGGAACCGTATACAGTAGAGCATAGCCACCCACTTTGACACCAAAGATCATTTTTCGAGAAAGGCAGGGTGGTCCTTGTCACAACAATTCATAGGAGTGTTTTTGGTTTTTCTTTCTGCTCTATTGAACTACAACTAATTATAACTTTTAATATCTAAGCACATAGTCAAGATTGCGTGATGAGACTGAGAAATTATAATTTTTATTTTCATAAGCCACACAATAATCATATTGATCAGCCTGTTTAAAAGCACAAGTGAGTCCAACAATGTAGTTGGTAGATATTTATAAAACAATTCATTGTTTCAGGTATTGATAGTGTAGATGCGTAATATCAGCCAATATTTTACTAAAATCAGGGGTAGTTTATAAGCATACATACATCTGTAACTTTGTATTTAGCAAGATTAAACCTTGATTCACTGTGGTGTTTATGAAATATAACTGACCTACATTAAATGAGTTGAATTTTGGCAGGAGGAAAAGTTTGACATTTCACAATCTGAAATTTATCGATAGACTACATTTAATTTGAATTTATGTTGATTGGAGAGACTGTTGTGACCTTCTGAACAAGATGGACTAGAATCTATCGATCATGAGGCAGCTTCAGTCCATAGCAAGAGTTATTCTCAGCAATCACAGAACTCGGTAGATGCATCACTAGAAGAAAATATAAAAATGCCAACTGTCAGCTGAGCAGTCTGGGGGCAACTTATCACAGGGAGCAGGGAGGGTATCCCACCCGTCCTCCCTGCCGAAAAGGAGACTCCCTGATGAGACAGAAACAAACAGACCGCAGCTTCTTCCCTAATGATATTGAAATTGCTTTGACCACCCCCTAGCTAAAAGCTGATGGTTGATCATTGTGCGGGTCTCTAAAGGTCTAATGTTTCAGAATTTATTTCATATCTTTTACCTACAACTAGGGCATATGCCTCCAATCGGACAAATTATCCTTGGTATTAAATCTAACTGCTAACTGCACGGTAGTCTTTTGGACAAGAGCGATCAACTTCTAGCATGTCATGGCAAGACTGGCAGTCTTCTCTCAAGACCAGCTTCCAATACTAGAACTGTTTGCTTGACATGCTAGCTTCCTAGTCACTTTTGGTTCCGCACCACATGTATCACTTCCCACCCAGTTGTGAGATGCCTAGCGATTTTGGAGGTATTGAAACATGTTTTTTATGCACATTATACTCATCAAGCCCAAGGGTCGCGCAGTTATAAAATTGAAATTAAGACAGGTTATTTGTAGAATAATATTTGCTGCAGCAGGCCTGTATAATGCAAGTCCCTGACCAGCAGTAGTATGACGAAAAATTTGAAAGTGGGATTCTGAAGTATTGAACAATGATGTGGTTTGATTCAACATATGTCTCAATATATATATATATATATCACTGACCTTATTGTACACAGTTATTCACCATTATAAATAAACATTCTGCATAACATCAGTATACTAATACTGCAAACCTGAGCAAGGAGTCTGGAAATCATCTGAAAAAAAAGAGAAATATAAAATTTGTGGGGACGGTGAGATGGTGCGATCGGTCAGCGCGCTTGCTATTCACTGCCAGGTGATTGGTGCCGCAGGATTTGTGAGTTCAAATCCCGTTGGAGGAGCTTTCAAGGTTGATTGTTCCAGCCCCCAGCACCCTCGGGTGTATACCTCTTCTATAATATGGGGAACCATTGCTAATGCCTGTTAAACACATTAATGAATTGTTTACTCCAACCCTAGAATGTAAGGAAGGGTAATTTTGTGGCAGCAGGGAGGGTACATGTGATATGGAATTTCTAAAGATAGTCTGTTACGTTTCTCAAAACAAATTTTCAGGCCATGCAATTGGTACTACTGAAGCTGGATTTTTAGTCACATTGAAGAGCATTTCTAGCACCTTACTTCTTAGGGGTGTATATCCTCTCTACCCAAGAGCACAAAAAAACCGTGTTTGAAGAGGATAGGTTCTTTTGAACTACCCAAGAGGAGTTTTAATAAAATGGATTTGTGGAAATTGGGGTGTGCTAACATAAAGTCACCTCCTAACTAGCTTATTTATTTACTTCTCTTGGGTTATTTATGAAGGATGTATACAAACCAATTTTCAGAACTTAAGGCGTTGCTCGAAGTGACATTATGAGATCGTACTGTTTTTTTAGCTTGTCTTCAAAAGCTAATATTTATATGGGTTATAAGGTAGTTTGAGTTTGAGGTACTGAACGATGGTTGGATTTCACACATGCGGCCACGGGATAAGTTGAGTTTCACATTATACTTCTTTCTGACGGGTATTTCTTACCTGAATGTTATTCATCACCATAACACATAAACATGCATCATAACATCAGCACACTTATAACCTCAACCTGAACTGGAAATCTGGGAACAACCTGAAATATAAAATATATAATATGTAGGAACCATTGTTACCGTTAGTGGTTTGTTTAAGCCAACCCAACAATGTAAGGGACTTGTGTGGGTGGGGAGGGTATAAATCAGATGGATTTACTGTAAGTAGTCTGTAAAATTACTCCACATACAACTGTGTGTGGGGCTTATCAAACTTGCTAATTACCGGTATCAATCCTTTTCATAATAGCACACTATGTGATGTGCTCCGTATTTCAGGCCATGCAATCGACACAACAGATTTTCAGAAGTCAAGGCCGGTGGGTAGGGCACTCACTTATTTGAGGTATTTTGGACAATTGTTGTTATAAACTACCTGCTGTCAACCCTCAGCATCAGACTAATTATGTTGTCAGAAAAGTCTTGATCATGGGGAAAGAGCAATGATCGACACCTACTCCCACCATGTGATCATTCAGGGATTATGAGGCAACTGAGATAGGTCTAGAACATATCACTCGCAGCATGTAATGCCAAAAGTTATCAAAATTACCTCAACATAAAGTCTGTTTCCCATTTTTCCCACTGCTTGGATAGTCATGATCACGCATGCAGCATTGTCCTTGCATGGTATGATGAGAGTAATCGACCTGTATTTACTCACAGATTGAATTAACTTTTAGTGACACTCAGTTCTACAAGTACCAATAACAAACAAAATCAGTGCCAAGCTACTTCAAAAAACGCCTGCGATGGATTTTTGAGGTAAGATACAAACAATTGAACATCGTTGGACAAACTGATCAATGATGAGGATACAGATATATTAGTTGTTCCACAATTGATGAATCAAATTGAATTAAGGGAGCTCAATGGGAAAACTGCTGATTTTTCACATAATATGTCATAATATGACACTAATTACCTTACCACCAAGCAACTCAAGCTTTCTTCACATTATTCGGCAATTTTTTAAGTTTTATGACTAGGTCAACTTACAATGGCTTTTGCTTGTTAGACCAATTAACTCCCTCATTGGTTAGACAGGCACACTGTATAGTGTTGTGTACTGCAGACGAAACAGTGGCATTGCCTGTGAGTAACCAGTGAACATCTGACATCTTCGCTACCGCACATCTAAAATGGCAAGTGGTCCTCACCTTCATTTCAAAAGTTGCACTGAATTACTGATGCCAAATTCAATTGTACATGGACAATCAGTGCAACTAATTATGCTACTTCTCAGCAATATGTTTAGAGATAATTTTATATTTTCAAGGCAAAGAGCAGCGAGGATGCCGCTTTTTTTTTTAGTGCAAGTATTTCACTTAATGGTTATCCATTTAAAAAAAAGACTATTGGGATTAATGCACTATAAGCTGTCTAATAAATAATTCTGTGAGCCAAAACCAAAGACCTAGGATCTCCATGACAAATTCATCGGCTTTAATGATGAAAGAGGCGGTAAGTACATTAACACTAAGCTGTTCAGTGTAGGCATATGTCATATGTCAAGTGTCATTTTTATTCCAAACGGTGCACTGTCTAGCGTGCTGGTCTATCAAACTTAGTAATAGCATCTGAATGATGTGGAGCACAATAAAGTCAGGTCTAAATGGGTGGGCTTACAACCTCATGACCTATCTATAGGCAAAGAGGCTCGCACCACCCTCACCCTGCTTGCACACTCACTGCTCACACATCGCTAATGTAAAATTCCATTCAAAGTTATCTTCTCAATAAGTGTGAGCAGAAAACTCAGCAAACAAATCATCTAAAGTATATTTCTACACAGGGTCTGAAATATGCTGAAGTAAACTTATGGGAAAAATAAAAAGTCCACAGACATCTTTGTCATCTAGACTTGATTTTCCTAAAAGACTAGAGGTAGCCACTCACACTGATCTTTGTCTCAGTCGCAGTTCTCAATGGATAGAAATGAGTATGAAGACCGTCGATCGCTCTTCTCACAGTAAACCATCGCCAGTAAGAGAAAGAAACCTTTTCCTGCAACAAGCAAATATCATGCACTTACAGGCCTAGGTAATATCCGTACTGTTCAATGTTTTTTCTTCATATTCTTTCAATGCAATATGTTATGATCTTCAGATACAATACTATGGATAAATTGACAAATTTCTAGTAATCTGAATACAACTACATGCACATTTCTAAGAACCACCAAGCTTCACTACTTTCAGCTTTCTAAAGTAGAGATCATAAGAAGGAGGGGTGGATAGTATATGATATAGTTAGCTTGAAAAATCATTTTTTTATTTAGCTATATGGCATGAACAAACCAAAGCGCAATTTTTGGTGTGATATGAAGAGTATTTGCATGCATATCATAACAAGACCTTTTTTATCACACCTTCTAATGTAGGCAACAGCACCTGTGCTTGATCAAACCAGCAAGTAAGCTAGGGGACAAACATCGGTATTTTGTAGCTGGCAACAGCAATGTAGTGTAGTGTTATTAGGCCCATACATAGCTATGGCAATTACTAAACCCGTTTTTGTTTCATCATACTGTTGATAATTAAAAATTTGGCCCTATGAGGCACTGATTACAGGAGCAAACAAATTTTGAGAATTCCATCGACCATTGATATTTGATTTTCCCCAACAACCAATGTAAGAGGAACCTACTGACCAAGGAAGGCTTTGAAGCACAGCACAGGTTGTTTCCAATGAGTACAAATAAATGGCATTTTTATATTGAATTAATATCAATTAAAGTCACTCATTGTTGTGCTTTCGTATGGTGAGTGAGTATAATGCAACCACACGCAGGCCCCATATCCCGAGGGCCGTAACATCCACACACAACTCATCACAACCCAGGTTTAATGTGTTGTGCGCCATGTGACGCAGGGGGGTTGGATCAAATTGAAGTTAAAACTTTAGTTTGAACGCACCAAATCAAGCACATGTGACAAGATCTTGGACTTGAGTTCCTACCTAGGCTTATATATAATATGTAAAATAAGGCTTGCAAGTTAGTCCCAGGCCAGGGGCACCATGGGACTATCGGCATCTTAAGAACTTACAAGCATGTAATTGTATACTTTGCCAATCCAATGCCCATTGCCAGAGTTAGCCTGTCTTGACAAACTTTGTTCGGGGGTGGGCGCCGAACAAAGCTTGTCAAGACAGGCTATGATGGGGTATGCATGGCAAAGTATACATGCTTATAACTTATTTACACACAGTCACTTATCTAAGCACACAATACCACAGCACTGACTTGAGTAAGCGTTGGTATATAACAGCAGTGTAATGGTTTAGTTCAGTGAGTGGGAAGGCTACTAGACTTGTAACTAGTAAGCTGAGTAAGTTGTAGTAATAGTACTACCTACAGTAAAGTACTAGAGAGAGAAGTGAAGTCATGATGATTATTATTAATATATATATATATATATTATTTAATAATACAAACGTTGGAAATATTTAGCTAAATTAGTGAGTGCTACCACTATACAAGGATGGAAACTGTTACCTGAAACTTGCCAAGACTGGAAAGGAAAACTCTACAGCAGTATAGTCTTCACTAGCAGAGTAGAGTAGAGTATGCAATTTTACAGAGCTTCTTCATGAAGCAACACCACCAGGCATCAACCAAAGACCTGACCATGTTTTGGATAAGGCAGAAAATGAGATCACTACCCCTGATTGGCTTGGTGGGATTCAATTAACCAATTAAAAGGTGTTTCCAAATTTCCGCAGTTTAGTCATTTCATCGTTAAAACTGAGAAACACACGTGCTAACGCGTACTTTCAAGAGAAATTCCGCATTTCCGCATTATAGTGAACCCTGAACTATTGGACAATGGAAACAATATGCCTCAGCGAGCCCACTAACTGCTTTTGCACTCAACTGCCCGTGTGTTACGTCACACTCTCTGCCTATGAGCTAGCTGTGACAGTGCTGACTTTGAGAGCCTGTATCTCCGGTCCAGGTTGGGCTATGGACTCATACAATACACTAAAATGTTGGGGATGACCTATAGTTTCAGGTAAACAGAGAGAGATGCTTATTTCATGGATGTTTTAAGAATGAAAGGAGGGGGTCAACTTTCTGATTTCGTTAATGGGGATTTATTCTTGTCAATGTGCTGTCAGGTCTGATAAAAACGAGTAAGGAACTGCATAAATATGCATGATTATCGGACAGCCAGTACATATGCTAATCTTTATGTCACATGCAAAAAAAGGGATTTTAACATTCAAGTGAGTACAAATACAAAATGTGATTACTCATTTACAAAATGTCATTATGCAGATCTGATATTACTAAGAATTTACAAATACACTTTATTTACATTTGCTAGGTTTACATAATAGAAGACTCAAAACCACAGAGAAATTCACCCTCTGTCCTGCTCTCATTCACAGATAATTGCATGATGCTCTTCATTATGGTACAACTCTCAAGCTCTACATCCGGAAAACTAGGGAGCTTAGGTCAATCTGCTGTGATTTTCAGAAAAATGACCCGATTCATTACAAAAACATCAGGAAACAAAAACATAAAGATACAAATAAGGAATAAGTAGTTACAAAGTGTAAGAAGGCTCAGCATAAAAAAGTGAAAAATAACTTAAAAAATTAAAATAATTATCAATATTCTGTAGTTGTATCTACTACCAACACATATTTGTATGGCAGGTCTGTATCCACTTCAAAATAACAGTTTTATGGCAGGTCTGATCTGCCACCATGTTGCATCATGTCGAAGTCTACATAATTCTCACCTGCTGATTGGATAAGGATTGTCCAATGATACAGATTGTTACAGATTGGTACAGAGATGCCCACTCAGCTTAATGTCAATACTTGCGGTTATCTTGGTTAGCATACATAAATAACTTCAAATTACCACACTATGACCTTAAGAGTTGCCTCAATGATAAGCTAATGCTCTTGCCATGTCAGGAACACTAACCCAATTAGGAATATTGTTCGCTGTGTCTTCGAGAGAGGGTTATATGAGAATATATCGCTGATCCGATGGTGAATTTTACTGCATATACCTTATATAAGAATCTGTCTCTTATCTGAAGGTAGGTCTTACTGTATATATCCTATATAAGGGTCTTTCTCTTATCTGATGGTGGGTTATACTGTATATACCCTATATAAGAATCTGTCTCTTATCAGATTGGGGATTATACTGTATAGACATAGGCAGATTTGTCATGCTATCAGGTCGATATGAACCTTTCATAGGCAGCGGAGTTATATATTTATATCTGTATAGTATAACTATAACTACTACACAGATCAGCAGCACCGCCTACAATATAAACATGAGTACATGTGAATAAGTGTTAGGAGAGGGCAACTTGACCATGACACAACTTTACCACGTGACAAAATGAGCGTTTGCAGTCAACTTAACCATGGGACAAAGTGATTATGCATCATTTTGACCATGGGAGAGGACCAACCTTTACTGAACAGGTAGAATGTGGAAATTGACCAGGGACTATGGTCTACCCTCAAACATGACTTGTTTGCTGTCCATAAAGCTCCTCCGAGGCTGTCACTTAACAAGACTTAAAACACAGTAAACTGTAGCTCATATATACAGCCTTATTAGTATTTGTCAGCCAACTTACCAGTAAGGTCATGGTCACTACTAGAGCCACATTATACTTAGTACCAGCCACCTGAGGCTCTGTACTACCAGCTGTCCCTCCCTCTGTAGAGGTGGAGCTCATGTGTGAGGTCAGGTCTGTGGTGTGATCTTCTGTAGATGTAATCTCTGTGTTACAGGATAACCCTGAGAAGAGGAAGAGACAGTATTGAATGATCTATAGCTTTTGTATTAGAAGCATGAATATTCCTATCAATACTTGCCATGATAAAATTAGTGTGAATGACTTGGAACATAGCCACAGACCAAAGCATTTTATAGTCAGGTTGTAAGTTCTGCTGTACATGGTCAAAATCTCAACAGCCAATTAAATCTAAGCTCTTGGTCTGAGAGTATCTTTTAGTGACTGCTAGATAAAACTTATTTCAGGACCTAGTGGAAAAAGTGGACGGATTTTCTTCAGTCCTTGACTGCGCCAGGACTTTTATTGCCAGGAGTTTTTTATTAGATATTATAGATGCAATGACTAGTAAATTAAACATCAACATAAATGTAGTTTTAAGATAACACTGTAATTATGATACCACCATCGATTGATAGCTTGTGATTGGTCGAAGTTTCTTATGGCTTCTGCTAGTTTTGCAGTTAGATACATAGTGCATGATCCATACCTGAAGTGCCGTCAGGACAGGAGCAGTAGTAGGATCCTTCAGTGTCCACACAGGTACCAGAGATACCACATATAGGAGATCTTTGGTCTGCCTGTAAGCTTATCATACATTCATCTATATTATCTGTACAGAGGCTACCCTCATATCCAGCTGAACAGAGGCAAATAAATCTAAAACCAGAGGAAATACTGGTGTAAAGAGTTAATGATTGGTAGAAGAAGCTAGGTTGATTCTGCAAGAGTGCTAGGATAAAATGTGTCCTATCCTTTTTTTGGACTTGACTTTCTGATGCCGCCCTACTGATTAGGTGCGGATCTACAAAGACCCCCCATGTTCTCAATCACTACAGTATCCTTGTAGCCCAGTGCCCTCACATTGGTCACTGCTGGTAATAGTATTTACATACTTCACATATAGCCTCTGTATTCTGAATTGGGGTCCATCATAGATTTAGAAATACAGGATAGATTGGACATAGAACATTTCATTGACCTTTTTATGTCTATACTGGTCTACATATCTTACAAAAATGCATGAATGTCAGGCTTATTTCATTTAGTGAAGCATGCTCAGGTAAAGTAAAATAAGCTCTGTTGTATAGGTGTGCTGACTTAATAAGTAAGATCATACCCATTTACTCCCTCTACACACATGGAGTTGTGTGCACATGGATTACTGTCACATTCAGATATATCAGCGATACAGTCAACTCCTGTCCATCCATCCAGACATATACAGACATAAGATCCTAGGTGATTCACACAAGTACCTATCAAAGAGATATATAAGAACTTAGTTTACGGTATAGCTATGCAGATGTGTTCAGCCCTCAGTGTTTAGTGCTGCAAATAGTTGTCATATTAGCAAAGCAATCAGGGTCAGAAATAAGTGAAAGAGATATTCCAAAGGACGTCGCGATAATCAGTTGGTGAATTGATTAACTGGGTGTTAAGAGTTTTAGAGCTTTAAAATAATACAATTTTCAACATGACAATAATAAAGATTGTACTTCTGCCGAGGGAGGTATCTGGACAAAAAGGCTTATTAGAAGTTGTACCGCTGAGAAGCTCATAGTCATACAAAAACCTGAGCTCTGATTATTAGTGCTGTTATCGCCCTACCTCCATTTTTACACCTCGTCTGTCCCACAGCTCCTCTACACTCATCAATATCTGTGGTACAGTAAACTCCTGAAAAACCAGTACCCTCGCAGTCACAACTGTACCCTCCGGGCTCGTTCACACATCTGCAAGATCAGAGCAAATGTCAATTTCAAGCACAGATTGAATTAATGCAGCCAGATTCGGCAGTTACTTTAACCAAAGATGACATAGCAAGGTATGAATATGTGTCGCCCCACTTACCGCTTGGCCAGAACTGATGCGGGCCTGAATATGAATTGGGCTAAATTTTATTCTGGATAATCTTATTGAAGATAGGGTAAAATCCCATAAGTTTGACAGTGAAGAGTAAGTTTAATATAAATTGACTGTTTTTCTGACAGAAGCTGGCACAATCACCAACTTTCTATCATGGTGATTTAACTCTTTTCTGTTACAACTTATTAAACCTCAGTTCACATGTCCAATTACTTACAAGGGACTTTTAACCATAGCCTTTTCATGGAATTGAACCAATTAATTATAATTTTACATCAGCCAATGTTTTAGCTCTGATTGCCTGTTAGGTCAAGGACCTTACACTAACAGCCAATCAGAGACAACAAAGTGGTTCATATGTTACGATGAGATAACATAAGCATACCTTGACATGTGCTGACAGGAGTGACTATTATCCTCACACTCATTGTTATCTGATTGACACTGCTGACCCTGATATCCTGTATTAGTACAATCACACTGATAGGATACATCTCGGAGTGAGCACCCAATCAGAGCGCTACATCTGTAGAATAATAACAGGACAAGTTAGGACTGAGCATGGTCCTCCCCTGAGAGGGCGGCCTATCACCTGGTTAACAGCACTGCTGTACATTCAACTTTAATTTACTCGAAACTGGTGAATTTGAGGAAAGAATAATGATTCTGCAGGTTGTATTGTTGGCAGGTGTGTGAGCATTGTTTTATGTGCCGGCTGTATTATGGGCAGATTTTACACAGAGCTATAATTTGTGGAGACGACTGAATTGCCAGCCTTGCTGAATCCACATCGGATAAACCCCTGCTGCCAATAATGATTTGGCATTGAATTGTGTATTGCAGCATTCAAACATATCAACAACAGAACAATTGCACTAATTCAAAGATTCACTATAGTGTACGAATCTCTGACCAATCAAGTAGCTAGAATTAATCATATAGCCTTATCATCGATTCTATCCAATTGAGGGTGGGTAAAGGTAGAAAACATACCAATGGTACACGAAATAACACAACCTCTATCCACCAGAGGCGCACAAGCACATTGTGAAGCCTCGATGATCATCATGATTCTCACCTGGATCGCTGACACGATTCGTCGTGGAATCCACAGATCTGGTTGACATCTGAGCAGCTGCAGAGACCGATATAAGAACAGTGACCTCCGTTAGAACATGGAGAAGTGTAACAGGAATCTGCAGGTCAGGAAATAGCGAGTCAATTAATCTCAGCTATACTGCATTCATTATTTTAATCAATTTATTCAGAGACAAGTCATAGGGCTGATTATTGAATAATTCTCAAGCTTTAAATTATCTCAATCATCAGATCAGAACTCATCTGTGAAAAGCTAACAGCAGGCCCAGTTTGTAAACTATGATCGTGAGCTATGATGTTATGTGAAGTTTGACCAAACACTTATCATGACATACAAGCTTTGAATAAATGAATAAATATTCAGAACTCTTATTAATTCGGATACAGATATGGAAAGTTAATCTTAATCTTAATGTATTCCAAGTCTCTTATGATTCACAACTTTTGTACGCAGGTCTTATATACGTTGGTCTGTGTAGGTCTGAATTGGGTAGAATTGATAACATACCTTGTTTCTCAGTACAGTATTCCCCAGTGTAGCCTGGGAGACAGTCACATGTATAGTCTTGTATTCCGTCCACGCAGGTAGAACCAAACTGACACAAGTTATTAACACAATCATCGATATTACGCTCACAGAGTGGGCCAGCAAAACCTGTAATCAATGAGTGAGTAAGGAATCAAGTGTACATTATGATGGAGGCTGCTTACTGCTCTAGAAGGGAAGACAACTAAACTGATTTACCTACACAAGCTTTCATTGGCACCAAAATAACTAATATTTCTGATTGGCCTCTACTAAATTGTGGAACTAGTGATTCTGTTTTATGGCGCCTCTTTCCACTTTCAAACTAGTCGGATAAACCATTGGTTCAAGTCATAAGGTCTTACATGTTAGAGGGCAAATATAGCTACTCATCCTAATACCTCAATGAAAGGTTCAGCTACTTGTAACAGATTTAATTTTATTTCAGACTTTGACCTCCACAAAACTCGCTTAATCAGCAATAGGGATGGGATTAATGTCTTGTAGTAGGAGAGCCTCAGTTTTCCTTGTATTGAAAGTGCTGACGACATTAATGTTTCCCAAATTATCTCTCAACATACCTTCAGAGCAGAGACAGGAGTATGAGCTCCCTCCCTCAGACTGACAGACAGCACCATTGAGACAAGGACTTGACCTACATCCTCGCCTATCTAGGTCACAGAGCTCTCCTTCATATCCAGGTCTACATGAGCACACGAAACCATTAACCTGATCGATGCATCCTGCTGCGAGAGAGAAAAGTGATAAATGTATTTTAGAACTGTTCACAATGAAACTCTGTAACGCATATGTGATACAAAAAAAACGTGGTTGCCAATAGTTTTAGAAAAGATGACAGAAGAAGAAAGCTGTACCGACTATAGCACTTCACAATTTCAATTTAATGTGTTCTGTTGAATTTGTTTTGCAAGCTTTCTCTATGACAATGTGGGCAGTTAGTGGTGGCCAGGATGAATAGATGGAAATTTTTGGTTTCATCTGAAAAACTTTGTTGACAACCAGATACAATTTTCCAGCATGTCTGTATGAACAAGAGGTCAAGACAAAATGTCCATTACCCTGAAGCCCTGTGGCCACTGAATTAAATTCTTCTCATGGAATGGGAATATATTCATAACATCATTTATAGTTAAGACACTCAACACAGGGACTCATCTGACAATGATCTGATTGGCTGTCCCTACAACATGAATCAAGAGCCTGAGAAATTGACTGGTGTACAAAACCGTAAACAGTAGCAACATAACTTCAACTGCCTTTTTTGTGAGACCTTTGTTTGGCAAAAGAAAGCTAATGATGCTATTCCAGATATGGAATTCCATGCCTGTGGCATTTATGATTGTGGCATTTCTAGGGTAAAATCTTTCATATATTCGATTCATACACTTACCTCCATTTTGACAAGGATTGCTGAAACATTCATTTACATTATTATCACAGTTTGTGCCGTCCCACCCCGCCTCACACCGACACTCATATCTGGATACTAAGTCTACACATTCTCCATTAGAGCAGGGTGATGAGAGGCATTCATTGATCTCTTCCTCACATAATGCTCCTCCATACCCTGGATAACATAAGAAATGAGAAGAGATCAAATACACGGACCTTTCATGGATGACCTTGAACAACACAGCTTCATAAGAGAACTTTTCTTTCGTAGCTGTGCTATTGATGGAGGATCACTCTAAATTTTCGAATAAAATTGGGCCTTTTGTATAAGAAAACTGGCTGTATATTCAGGGCAACATTCCGAATCGAATAATTTCACAATTATTGTTATTTAGCACTGTGAGATTGTCATGATTGGTTCACTAGGAGAGATCTGAACAGTATGACTCCTTAAGCAAGCATTGCTTATACATAAAGAATGTTCTAATATCTCTATGATCCGGGGTTAACTGACCTGGCTGACATCTGCATGTATATTCAGACTCTGGTTTTCTTGGATCAAAGTAGCATGTGGCTCTGTTAGTACATGAGTTGTTTAGGCATTTATCTCTCACATTAGAACAAAATTCTCCTGGTAAAATACATATTATTATAAATTAAATAAAACCAAGAGATTTTTAGTTTCTACAAGCAGTTCATGACCAACGAAAATAAAGCTAAACACATAAATTTTAGGGTGCAAATTTAGAGTTGGATGAAACTGGGACAAATTCTTCGATTGGCCAATGCATGATTCAAAGGAAAGTGAAGATCAGTGGACCTAGCTCCAGATCATCAGACCGTTAAATCAATGGAGCGTTAAGAACTATCATTGTTCTTGTTTTCTAACCTGAGTAATGCTGATTGCATAGACATCTATAACTGTTATCCAGGTTCACACAATCAGCACCATTCTGACATCTATGCTGATAGCAGTAGTCTGTTTGTTGACATAGGTTACCATAGTAACCTTCAGGACACATACAGCTGTATACTCTGTTCACTGAGTCGCTGAGACATGTGCTACCATGCTCGCAATCGTTCTATAAACATGAAATAATCAAAATTTCCTATATTGCTAACGGAAAATTAAAAAAAATAATCTGCTAATGATTACACATTGGCAAAAATTCTCAATAATACGTTGTAAAAGGAGAGATTGAAATTCGAGTTTGGCTAATGATCTAAGTAAGGCAATGCAGAAATTACAGGTAAGTTGATAAGAAGTTTTGTTCACAATTGCAACTTAATTGGAAAAAATAAGAGCGTCAATATTTCCATAACAGATCTACCGGATCATTCTGGGAATTCCTAAAACTGCACTGGGGCAGCAAGTCACTGGCGTTTACTGACAAACAACTCAACAAGATAAATCTGTGCAGATGCCTGATCTAGGGAAAAAGGTTGACCACCTAAGGAGCTGACGGATTGTCAGTATACTCTTTTGTAAAGACTCGTCCGCAAATTAATCAGAGGGTCATACACAATTTTAAGTGTACAGTCAAGGCTTTCAGTAGTAAGCCTTCACTTTTACCTGGTAACATGAGTTGTAGATATCACACCACTCTCCAAAATATTCCTCAGTACAGCGACACACAAACAGGGAGTTATCATCACTTGGTACACAAGTAGCTCCGTTGTTACATGGGGACAAGGCACAGATACGCAATGTCTCACACAAAGGTCCAAAGTAGTCCTCCGTACAAACACAGGAAAAGCTAAAATAAAATTTGAAGAAAATTAAGAAAACTCGGACCTACACTGTCTGCGGATCATTTTTGAAGTTTAGGACACTGATAAAAATTGCGAATCCACACACCAGCATCATTTTCATAACAGCCTTTAATTTGGTTTGAAGCATTCAATCTTTGCATTATGGAAGAGCAATGTATGAAATAGCAGTTAGGGGTCCGACGTTGGCCAGCTCAATATTGAGCCTAGTTGAGTTGCGTTATCAGTCGGGTTCGGTAGCGTTGGATGAGATACAATTGGATGAAACCAAATCAACTCAATAATAAGCAATGATTTATTTCTTCTCTAATAAAACTAAATTATACACACCCATTAATCTGATCTACACATTGAGCCTGATTCTGACAAGGATCACTAGAGCATTCATTGATCTCTTCAGAACAGCTCCTCCCAGTCCAGCCTGATTTACATTCACATGTGTAATCTAACGGGAAGACATCAGTGCACTGCTCTGTGTTGGCTGGGAGACATATATTGACCTCGTTATCACACATTGAGATCTCCACGTCACAGTATGCACCTGGAAAAAATATTCTATTAGTTACAGAAAAAGGTAGGAATTGTGTCAGCGAAAGTTGATAAAACGTGCTAAATCCAAGCTTCACTGAGTACTGCTGGGCAGCTGCAATTAAATTTTTGACTCACAGGTCTCACACAACGTCATTTAACTAATGTTATCATAATTTTTACCTTCATAGCCTGTCTCACATTGACATGTGTAATTCTGATGTCCATCTACACACTGACCGTTGACACAACTGTTGTCTATGCAGTCATCTACACCGACATCACAAAGCAATCCAGCCCATCCTACAAACACAAATATGACGGTTAAAAATAGCAATGGGGTGATAATTAACTACAATTCACAAATTAGATTACAATTAATTATACACAGATCAATCCACCGTCTAGTCAGGCAGCTTATGATAGAGTTATGTGAGATTTGCATAGGGAAAAACTCCAAAGCTCTAATGTGATGGTGTTAAAGAGAATTCTTGAATGTAAAAAGAAACCACCTCCGAAGTTACCTTTACACGCAAGAAAACCATTGTCACTTGTTTGGGCCGTGGTACTCATTTAGAAGCAAGATGTACATAAATGCCGACAGTTATTTAAAGATAGATGTTACTTCAGTGCTGATGTAGCTTACCGCTCTCGCATTGACAGTCAAAATCATTCCATAGATCCACACAAGCTGCATTTTCAGGACAAACCTCTGCAGATTGACACCGGCTGTCACTATGACAACCACTAACAACACCCTGACTGATGTAGGTTACACCTTCTGGTAGCACAGCAGGTGTTATATATTGTGTACCAAGTCTTAGAGGGGTTAGGCAGCCTTTAAAATAATTTGTAGGTCGTGATCCTGTAAGATAAAATGACAAATCGATATTATTTTACTGCAAATATGTTACTATGATGGTTAGAGTGCTGTTCGTGTTTACATCTATTATCATTGCTTTTATGTTTAGTGGTAATATATCTAAAAAATTCTATCGCTATGATATTCTTTGATTCCTTCAAAAATATTAACAATATAGATAAATTAATCACTATGAGGAAGGAGACAAAGCTAATTAGAACGACTTTTATGTGATTCTTTAAAATGCGTTTGATCAATTTAGTCGGGATTGTGGTAAAATTATGCCAAAGTGCATTTTGCGAATATTGCAGAGGTAAAAATCAGTTAGTGAATATATAAAGAAGTTGTGTTCTGATTATTGTCTGGAAGGCAACTCCAAATTATAAAAAAATATTTGTTTTGATAGCAAATTCATGTGCATGAACAGTTACAAAGTTAGCTCCGTAATGCTCCAACTCACAAACTGTCAAATATAGCAATAGTAATGTTGTCTCACAACCACTCACCTGTGCTTGACACCTTTGCCCCCAGGTAGATGATAACGCTGTCATCTCTATACCACTCTATATTATCCTGAGTGAACTGAAGGGCGAGTGTATCATTGATATACACAGTTAAGGGAGCTAACTCCCATCTTATGAAATGCCAGGAAGCGTCGTCAAGTGGGGAGGCTGTGGTTGTAAGTGTTAGATCCGGTGTTCTGACCTGTAGCAGTCCGCTTTCAACTATGGAGAACTCTGTAATAAAAATCAGGTTGCCCAATAATTCAGGAATGGTTATCACTCAAACTCAGTTTTATTTTACATTGTCAACCGTCTATCTACATCTCTCTTATGTGTCAGGGCCAGGTTAAGAATATAGTCACTATAATTAGAATTTGCCATGTATTTCAATAAATACCAACTACCTAGATACTGAATGTCAAACATATTTGAAATCCATAAAGAAAACCTCCCAAGATATTAGCGGTCAGACACAATTCAATAGAGGCCCCCACCTAGGTACAGACTGTCACATAAATTTCAATAAAGACAAACACCCACCTAAATACCGGTTCTCAGACACCAAATACAGTAGTGTATCCTGCTGCTGTCTGGTACGGAATGAGAAACTCCCTCCTGTGTTCAGAGAGAACTTCGTCTGGTCAGCTGTGATAGTCACAGAGTCTGAGTTACCATCAAATGACAGCGGCTCAGCTGAAACATAAATCAGAGTTACATGGTTATTGGGGGAGAAACATGCCGTCAATTGGCTGATTATGAAAATAAGGTCTCAACTGGTCATTCACTCAGTATCAACTGGCAAGGTTCTAATCCAGCAGCTGTCCGTTACCAGCTTACTAGCCACCTATAGAATCGTGAACATTAAGAGGTACCTCCTATCGCAAGTTTAATTTAAAAAATCTGTTATTAGCCTTAATGAAAAGTGGCTTACTCATATTTCATTATCAGTGTCACAGTTTTGACTCAGCTTTAAATAAGCAGACCACTCACCTTGCTCGCATGTGTCACCAGAGAATCCCTGCATACAGTGACACTCTGAGGAGGTCCAGTTTGACATGCACTCCCCATAGAGGTCCGAGCACCTGTTATTGTTGTCATTACAGTGATCACCTCGAGAACACCCAGGAAGTGGCTGTGGCGGGTCAGAACTGAAGGGTGTAGAGCGGGCCGCTGAGAAATTCACTGTATTTTCATTGATCCTCAGGTTTCTGCAGAATATTGAAGAGAAAGATCTGTATTAATTGTTAACATTTAAAAAATGATAACATCTTTCTCAACATCTTAGCCATCACTGTCAGACACAGGACTCCCGTAACTTTTAAAGAAGAGCTTTGACCTGCATATTGTCATCATTGGTATAGAATAGAATATATTGATAAACCGCCTCCGTATCAAACTAACAATGACATTAAGTGAAGTACTGATGAATGATCGAATTCATATTGAACACTAGCCAAGAGTAAGTTTGTTCTCGAGGTAAAATACTACAACCTCAAGTCTGATGAATATTTCCACTCCAGATTACCTGAGGCAGCCTGTGATAGCACCAGACGTATCACCTAAGCTCAGTCTCCAAACTGAGGCTGAGTTATCTGAGTGTAAAGCACCAATAAATAGAGGGCCGCTGATCTCTACTGGCTGGCTGTGAGATGATGTAGAGCTCACTGCTCCCTCATCTCCATCACACTGTACTAAAAAAGGGATACAGTAACAATACTAGTTAGAGCTACTGAAATGAAAATCAGGAACTGAAGGGAAGACAATGAAAAAGCGACAAACAAAATTGCACTGTTGTTATGCAGGACAGGTATACATGTTGTGTCCACCTTGTACCAGGAGAGACCATTCAGACTGAATGGAAGATTGGTTTAAGTTGATATTTTCTTCTGGCGTTTATTCTCCCAAACTGTAAATCAATATTTGAGCTCCTGAATCAAAAGTATATAAATCTGATCCGAATGTTATCCTGTGTCCACTCAAAGGTATCAGACTCTGCCCCTGGAGCATGTGGGTTATGTGGGGATTGTGGTGTAACAGTTAACTCGGTATTTACATCATATACAGGCTATCATATAACTAAGCACTCACCACTAAGTTCATGACTAAGCTGGGAGATCTCTAGAGATAAAGTACACCACGCCCCTTCAGTGACCTTGACATTGTTTACTTCTGTGACTAGGCTACCACCAACTAACAGGAATATCGCTGTGATTGTGGAATCATTGATATGTAGAGCTACAGCAGAGGAGCTGGTCACCTAGAGAATAAACCATAATTTACAAACACAGAATTTGCGCAATATTCTGTTTTCACCAAAAGACAATTTTAAAGTCAAATAATTGGTATTTTTTGTCCTATATCTTGAGAGCAAGTTCCTCTAAATTCCAATTACATTGATATGTTGCTACTATTTCAATTTGATTATTATTATTATTATTGTTAATGTTTCGAAACTATCACGTCTATCTTAGTTGTTCAGAAGTCAAATGTGAACCACAATCAACAGATGGTCATATTATCAGTGACTGATAACTCTGAACATTTCGACAACTTACTGGTAGAGTATAAAGTAAAACCCCGATATCAGAGCTACTTGATGGATCCATACTAAACTCAATCTCTATTTTTCTAAAAGAAGTATCGTGGTCAGGAATATACAGTAGGTTTTCAGGTGCAAATTCAATAACCGACAACTCCTCACATCTACAAGGGATAAATACAATATTGTTAATTCATTAGTAAGTCAAGATAATCTCAAAGCAATGAAAAAACTGCTAGAGACATATGAGATAACAAATACGATATAATTCGGTGTCAGGGCACTGGTGGCAAGCCTTACTTGGCAGAAGATTGATGTGAATCTATTAAAAAATCTCTTTTTTTTTATAAGTAGATTGTCAACATTGTGCCTAACCAAGAGCTAAATTATACCTTTCAGTTCATGAAGATATTAGACAACACTCAACAATCAAAATGGATTAGGATACGTCCGATCCACCCATAGTCAGAATGACCTGAATGAGTTAATACCCCACCTCTCTCCCTGGTATCCATCGTCACACCTGCAGCTGAACTCTCTCCACAGATCCACACAGACACCGTGGAAGTTACAGCTGTCACTCTGACACTGTGAGGTGTCACTCTGACAGCCTAGAGCTATACTACTGTCATTACTAATAGGTGCTCTCAACAAGTTGATTGGCTGCTCATTGATTATTAAATCAGACAAGCAGCCAATGAAATTAGAGCTGGATAGAATCTGTGAACGTGTGAAGGATGTATGGAAGGGAAGACCTAAAAATCAGAGTAAATGTAATTTTTTTGAGATACTCATAGCCAATTCAGTCCCACACCAACATGTGGACCTCGAAAAAAATCTGTGTGATTTCCAAAAATTTTTACATAGTTTTACAGTAACTACAATGTTTTGAAGAAATTAGAGCCATTCCTATGCTCGAATCGTAACAGTACATAATTACTAAAATGATAAAAATCTAAACTGCTAGGCTTAATAAGGTCTCGACAATAAAGGGTGGAGTAGTGGTAGTGGAAGCAATAGTTTGTCCTGCATGCCCACTTTTTGAAGACTCAACACAGAAGAGAATATCTAAGTAGATCCTCACATACCTCCAATATACAGAGTAGAGTTGAGGTCAAGGTCGTCGAGCTTGCTGATACGCTGACTGGATGATAATGAAAGTCTTGGCATCTCCAGCCTCATGACATCAGACTGTGAGCTCAAGGTCACTGTCACCTGAAAATTATCTTATCTTATCTTATCATATTCGGCAATTAGTGAGTCAGGTCTTTCCTATGCTTTTGTAAAGCATCAACTGTCTTTCAGCGACAAAGGGTATCACAGCTAAAGAAAAGTTATGTTTTGAGACCTTGATAATGCCAACAAGACCCTAAAGTCCCAACCGATGTATCTGTTAGCTTGATATAAACATGGTCATATTTAGGGATTTTACAGCCTGATTTCTCCTAAAGCAAAGTGACAACATTGTGGTGTTGAAGAGAACAAATAGTCATGGCTATCTACCAATATATCTCATGTATTGTAAGGATGCATAATGCAACCTTGTAATGTGTGTCACTCCCACTCTTATTCTTGTTTTCATCTGATTGATTTGTGATTTTATTTAACTTCATTTTGTTTCTGTCAATGTCATACCTGGTCCTGAACAATCCCCGAAGATCTGGGTTGCAGCGGTATTGTTATATCAGCGACATCATGCCCTGTGTTTACATTCAGTCTCAGTTTGCTGTCAACGATTTCTAGCGTAACGCTCTGATAAAGTGCTTCATTCTGTAACAAACATCACAACACAGATGCATTACGGTCATCACATGTGTAATAAAACTTATCTGGCAAACACCAATCAGGTGAATGATGATACCAGGATATATTAGACGCTGTGGCCTGCGGTGATTGAGGTACGGTCAAAACTTTGAATCTTACCAGAGAATATTTACACTACTTTGTAAATGAGATCAGAGTGGGTATTTCCAGCAAGTGTACAGACTTTGTACTTCACTCAGATCGGATTTACTTTCATCTACTTAGATAGAATAGGACATCAGACAACTGGATCCTTTGGGGAGGTACTGCTAAGTACTTACCACTACTTAGATAGAATAGGACATCAGACAACTGGATCCTTTGGGAGGTATTGCTAAGTACTTACCACTACTTAGATAGAGTAGGACATCAGACAACTGGATCCTTTGGGAGGTATTGCTAAGTACTTACCACTACTTAGATAGAATAGGACATCAGACTACTGGATCCTTTGGGAGGTATTGCTAAGTACTTACCACTACTTAGATAGAATAGGACATCAGACAACTGGATCCTTTGGGAGGTATTGCTAAGTACTTACCACTACTTAGATAGAATAGGACATCAGACAACTGGATCCTTTGGGAGGTATTGCTAAGTACTTACCACTACTTAGATAGAATAGGACATCAGACTACTGGATCCTTTGGGAGGTACTTACTGCTAAGTACTTACCATCGCATAAAGTAAAACTTGGGACTTAAATACATCCATTGTTGTAATGCTGAACTGAATAACAAGAGTGTCACTAGTCCCGCCTCCATTCAGTAAGGCTGCGATTGGCTCAAGTGAGAGGTGGGCAGAGCCTAATAAAGTAACCGCCTTCACATGATCACAGTGAGTCCCATCAAGATAGTCTGGGCACTGACATTCATATTTACCTACGGAGAGAGGAAGCATTGGTATATTGCAACTTTATTAATAGCCAATTCAAATATTATGCTTTGGATAATATTTCATCGCACGAGCATAATAAATAAAAATCTTTATTAACGGACTATAGTTGTTCCCCCACAATATAGAGACTAAATTATTAAGCTACATTAACCAAAATCGGCATTCTTGCTTGAGTCTGAAAAACTTTACAGTCATGCACAATAAGTTCTCCTATCTATTTTTGCTGCTGTAATTTTTTTGTTGTGTTCTCGTTTTCATATTTAAAACATGAGGTCACAGCTCATCACCCTTACCATCCTCATAGTTTAACGGATTGAACAGTATCTCAGTCTAATACATACCAGTTTGTTTGATTGTACATAAACTAGTATTAAACCCATTATGATCTGACATATTCAGCTTGCAACAGCTTTTAGAGCGAGCAAAATATAACTTTCTACATACTTAAGTTTGGGCTAAGTACAGTTAATACTAGCGACTGTAACCAGCACCTACATGACGTTAGATACAGTAAAGTAAGCACACTCACCAGGTTCAGGCTCTGTACACAGCGAGTCAAATAAACACGGTTCTTCACTGCACTCCTGTATATCTATACTACAGTCATCACCTGAAATTTACATGTCAGTCATTGATTTAAATTTTGTACTTATTATTCATCAGATACCATCTCAAGAGAAGTGGAGTTCACTCAATACATTGGCCAAGTCCTTAGACTTAATCTTAAAGTTTGGTTGTCAGCGATAATTACTCGCAAAACAAGGTAACAAAATCCAAATCTGAGCTATATTTATTCACCTTACTGTTTCAGCTATTGGTTTCAGAATCAGTTAAATAACAAGATATTTTTTGTGATAGGTATGGCAAACTGATAACTGAATTTTTTACAAAGCGAGCCAACAAGCGGTAAACTCAGTACTAACCGAGACAACATAAAACTCACCAATTAGCCCTGGAGAGCAGATACAGGTATATCCGTTCACTTCATCTAAACACTGAGAGTTACCTGCACATGGGTTAATCAGGCACTCGTTAGTATTAATCTGACAGGTAACACCCTCCCATCCAGGTTTACAGTCACATGCAAATCTGAAAATCAAAATCAGTGCAGCCGCAATGGAATAAAGGAAACTACTCATTACAAACGCTGCGACCAAATGATTAATAATTATAACACAGTACAGATGCCTAAACAACCTAATACAGTATGAGACTTTCACATTCGCAGTTATACTAACCGAGACCTGGTCCTGTTGTATTCTAAATGAAGTGATAATGAAGTGTAATCTCTACTCAAGAGTAACTATGAACAGCCGAACCTGTACACTAGATTTGCCAAAACAAGGAAGGGTTTAGGTAAGCATAGTGCCTCTCTCTTCCGACCAAATTGTGAGGAAACATTGGATGAATTTTCACTCATATTGGTATCAATTCTCAGACCGTACAGAGGGCTATCATACCTGTTCACAAGGTTTGTACAGACTCCGTCATTGAGACAAGGGGCGGAGTCACACTCATCTATGTCAAGGCCGCATATGTCACCATGGTAACCAGCCAAGCATACACATGTATACTTGAGGGGTGGGGTACTTATACACTCCGAAGTCTGATTGTGACGACAAGGTGAGGATTCGCAGGCTAATACTTCAGCATCACAGTAATCACCTAAGAAAAGACAACAACTTGATATAATTTTGCTGGAAAACAAGGGAGGAAACAACTCCCATCAAATATTTGTATTCTTGAGATAGTTTTGAGGCTAATATTTAAGGCAGTCTGCTAGGCTGCTAGTATTTGATGCTTCAGAACATGGTTATCTAATAAGCCCATTAAATCATATTTACATAAACATCAAAGTCAGTGATTATCCCTCCTGCCTTCAACCCTGTGGAGCAAATACTCATTATATTATAAAGGGCTTCAAAAGTACATATATTTTGTCCAATCAATACCATGGACATCATCAATATTTATCATATCCGCATTTAATCATGGAAAATATCAGCATCTAATCAAATATTAAGACGGCCACACCATCTTATGTTATTGTCACAGACACTGTATCACATTTGTTGTATAAATCTCACTAAGTGCATTTCAGTGTCCAATCTGAATATTATTATATCTTTTTGTGCTGCTGTAAAACCTTTTACAGTAATATCTTCGTAGAGAATGAGTAATTTGCGTGTGAGTGTGGGTCTTTCCGCATCCAGAGAGATTCGGCCTTTTTTTTCTCTCGTGGTTTTTCTCTCAGCAGTAACTCTCAATGCTCTACCAAAATCTTTTTTTGTTGCCAGCTCGTTGGTGAGCCTGTCTACACTGTCTTCATGAGAATTTGTGGTGTCACAGCACACCTAACATAATCTTATACCGTACACAAACCTAAATCAAATCTCATTTCACCATTATTCCCTCCACTCTATGCAAATATTATTCCCGTTGCTCAGTAGACAGTTGAAGAGGGCGCTTTGGGTCCAATCCCCATTTTTTTCAATTTTCTGGTTGAAACGTCGTCCTGATTATCATAAGTTTGATGACATAGAGGCTTTATAGACCATTTTTTGTCAATGTTCTGGCGTGCCTTAAATAGGATATACACCTCTCAAACAGTTCAAGGTCCGGTCGCATCCCTCTTAATCTTCTTGGAGGGCAAAATCATCCCGCTAAACAAAGTATTCTATCAGATATAAATGCATCCGCTACAAGGTCTGGCTCTAGTTCCAGCTTGTATGCCTAAGCTCTGACAGTTGCTAGTCTGCAGAAGTTCATTATCCAGGAGTTACCCTTTCTCTGTCTGCTCATTTAAGGCGAGTTTGTTTCGCTTGGGATTGTTAGCCTGAAGTCCAAACCCTGGCCGGCTAAGGGTTAGCTTTCCCACCATATTGTTATTTCCCGTACGACAGATCTTTAATTTGTTCCATATATTATTTAGAAAGTCAGTCAATCCTCCATCAGAAACATGGGCCCAATCCCCTTCCTCAAAATATATGTCTGAAGTGTCTGTATTATTAAACACATTTCAACAGTCATTTAGTTCAGCAAGCTGTCATATGTTAGCACTTCTCATACCTCCACTCCCCATATCACATATTTATATATTACAAGTCATACATACCTGTATATCCGATCTGACAGTCACAGCGGAAGCCAATATGCTCATCCTCACAAGATCCACGATTACAGTCAACTCCTATACAGTCATCTATACTGTCGATACAGTCAACTCCCTATAAAACCACAAACAGGTCAGTATTTAGATACTATTACAGGTTTGGGCATCTCAAGAAAGGGGGACTGAATCATTGAACCACAAATAATAGTCATTTGACATGCTGAAAGGTAGATGGTACTCTATTTAGAGTGATAATTATCCATGCGAAGTTATGACTGTGTAAAAAATGCTATTCAGTCCTACAATTTTACCCTGAGGATCAAATAAACTAGAAAACTACAAAAAAAGTTGATCGTGAGCATGTTTCTAAGCTCTCACCTCCCAACCATCTTCACATAGACACGTGAACAGGTTCCACCCATCAACACAGAAGCTATTAATAGGACAAGTGTTATCAGTGCACACTTGGTCACCGTGGCAACCAGATCTAATATCATGAGTATAGCCTGAGATCGCAGGCTCAGATTGGGGGTCAAGTAGGTTGATTTCTTTGTGTGAAAACCTCAGAGATCGTATACAGCCCATAAAATGATCTACTAGAGTCTCAGCTGAACCTGTAAAATATATCGTAGGGTCACAATAAAGCAGGCTTTGAAACAAATGACACAATGTAGGTGTGAGAGGAACGAGCGATCTCAAAGAATCTCTAAAACAGCACCAATGTCTATAGGTGCGCACATATGGCCTGTCTGCATTGGAATTAATATTATGATAATTTGTCTATAAGAGTTGTGTATCCTGTGTGTTATGCTTGTGAAAAATCTTGGGAATCCCAAGTAAGTTAGCCCAATCAAAAATGTCAACAATGACTTCATAGTGAGATTATTTGTGAAATGACGAGAATTGAAACTGCACACGATTATGACAACAGATTTATGGTCAATCAAGATAGTGTCTTGCTAATCGCCCTATCAATCACAATGTGTCAAACATCGATCATCTAAACCAACAAATAGTGAAATGGTAGGCATTGACGATAATGCTTATACTAACTAGGGACCACTGGTGGGTTGCATAACCTAACTATACTGAATAATACAGCGAGAGTGGGCATATGCGTTTTTATAGTAGTCATTATCATGAGAAAACTCTATTTATATGTCCATTGGTTCATTTAATAGGAAAGAGTTTGCATTAGGGTGATGAAAACATCAATTGCCAATTAATTATTCTTTCGGTAAAACAGCGTAATGCGTAAAGTTGGGCTGGTGAAAGCATATGGATGTGCATATATTGATGGACCACGTTAGAAGCTCATGAATGTCCAAATATTAAATATCATGAAGCCCAAAAGTTCAAGGTTGAAAGCCATGACAAACAATGACTACTGGGCACGCACTACGGAACTCTCTATTTAAATAAAATTGGTAATGATCCATTAGACTCATAGCATATTGATACCACAGTCTGGAATCATACCAGTTTGATAATGCTTGGCTCCGATATAGATATCCACTGTATCGATGTGCAGCCATTGATATCTTCTCCAGACATCAGTTACTGTGATAGTGTTCACAGTTAGAGATACTTGTCTATCGATATTCCAGCTCACGTCAGCCCACAGGCCAGTGCTGATAGGTGTCGGGTGTGTCAGGGTGAAGTCTGAAAGAGAACAGTTCAATGCTACAGTAAGTCAATATCTCACTCCGCAATTTACCAAGGTAGCCTTTCACAACTAAACTAATAAATACCTGGGATCGAATGTTGAGATAATCAATCCCACAATGCAATTGTTATTCTATATGATCAGAGTTGTCTGTCCTCATTAACAATAGTAAATATATATATTGACATACTAGATCCTAATTATAACATAACGTAATATGACAAAGACAATATCTCACCTGGACTTTCCACACTATGTATCCTCAGTTCTACCAGTCCTCTATCATTCACCCTTACTTCTACGGATGACCCCGTCCCGTACATGGCATGTAAAATAGTAGAGCTCACAGCTCTTGTCCTCAAGCTAACACTACCCTCATACACAGCATCATATAGGAGAGGGTTGATCTGCAGAGTGATTGCACTGACCCTACCATCTAATGTGACAGATTGAGCTGAAACAGAAATATACATAAACACGCATCAATGACAGAGATGATAACATCAAGTGATTACTCTACGCAACCAAATTATAAAGCAGCACTTAGATTTAACTACTACTACAACTCTGTTTGTGAGTTGCAGAGGTGAAATTGTAGGATCTGAGTGGAACATGAATAGTGAAAAGCATGCCATTCATTTGTGGAAATATTGAAATGGTAAGCAACAGGTTATCTTTTCATTTCCAGGCAATTTGACCAAATTGTGTCATGGGTTATCCCTACGTTCTTGATGGATTGTTCTAAACACCAGCATGGTATAAATGAGACAAAACTGGTCAGATCCAGAAAACAAACTTTGGAACAGCAAAGTAAAGGGATGTGTTTAAAAAACAGAATAGTGACCAGCTCACCCTCAGAGCAGTTAGCGCCTGAATAGGTCTCAGTACATGTGCACTCAAATTTATCCCATAATCCTTCACACAGTCCATCATTCATACAGCTATCAGGAGTGCATATGTCATTCCTACTACATCCAGGGGTGGGCTGTGGTGGGTCCAGTCCTAGTCCTGAGGGGGTGTGGTTTGAGAGAGAAATCAGCCTGCTGTTCATTGTCAGGTTACTTCAGAAAATAAGAGACAAAGAACGTCATGGTGGATAATATATTTACTTTGTTGTATCTGAATCTAAGTGGTACAAAGCAAATGATTCCTGTAAACTATCTGATATATCAAACTATTTGCTTTGTATTCAGCGCATGCAGATCAACATTGTAAAGGTTTTCTGACATCAAGACAGCCAGACACTAGGATTGTTTGAAATTCTACCTTGAGCCTCTAAGTTGAAAGTGTCTTGTTAGTAATTTTGTACGAAACCTGCAGCATACATAAAAACTTGACTCAATTGGAGAATTCAATAGAATAAAGGTCGAGAAAAAATAAAATTCTTGATTAAGATACTTACTTCTACCGTTGTAGCTCCCTGCCCCTCACTCACCTTATACAACCAATGAAGCTCTGTGAGAAGCCAATCAGATCCCTCCATATATTCATCACTGGATTGATATGCAGAGCACCTATATAGAGAGGAGCTCTGACACTGAGACGTGATGTAGTGCTTTGCGTACATGACGACACACCTAAAATAAATAAGGAAGCAGATGGTAGACTTGAACCCCAAATAAGGGCAGTAACTATAATCCATTAACTATGATTAATAAAGGTGCTGTTGTTGTGAGAATTGATTCTGTGTGATTACAGAAATGGATCGTCATCTTTCCAATAACCGAAAAGAAAGCCTGTCTGTTTCTTACTTATATCCCTAATTTTATGATAACATCACTTTTACTTCCAATTTCCATCTGGTTCGTTTAATCTTGGGGTCTTGCTGCTATCAAGTTAATCTCGCATTCTTGATCATTAGTTGCCTTTAGGTTTAATCTACTGTCATATCACAATTTCAGTGTTACTTACCCCCAGTAGTGTAGTTAAGCAGTGCTGCCGAACTCACAGTCACAGAGTAAGGAGTCATCTGCAGAGACACTACCGACAGCTGATGTGACAGATCTACTGTACATGTGAGAGAGAAACCAACTCCTAGTAAAGTGGCAGTCACTGTACCTGGAGAAATAAACAAACCATTGAGAAGTAGCTGTAAAATTTAATCATAATCCACGAAAACGAGGCTCACCCTAAGTAAAATTTTTCGTTGCTACCAGTTTGATTTAAAGGGCAACCAAGGTTTCAAACAACTTTTCATTGATGGCCATTGATTAATAGCAGATTGCACCTTCTGCATGGGGAAAAATACAAAATATAATTCGGATGATTATTCAGCCAGAATTCTTGTGAAACATTTCTTCCATCAGGTACACAAACTCAGCTAAAAGAGAATACCACATAGCAGTTTCCTGTTCCTGTTATTATTTAGCCTGTGCTCTATAATTATTACAGCAAAGTCTTGGAACCTCCCCTAAACTGAAGTGTTACCCAGCTTAGAGTCAGCAACTACTTTGAGTCTTGCATCACGTAATGCACAAAGCTGATGCTGCCCAGCACATTATTTGCTACCCATTAATGCATTGCTGCGAAACCTTGGTTGCCCTTTAACAAGAAATACTTGTCTCCTACACTAAGCTACAGAATATTGATGATGTATCATGATGTATGTATATGGATGTATATGATGATGAACATGGATGATGTGTGTAGAGATTTCTCCAACAATTATTAGCTCAAGTCACATACATTTACAAACTGCATCTTTTTTTCTTTCTTCTTTTGGCACATACCGAAAAACATTTTTTTTCTAAATGATTATGATGCCAAATAAAAGTATTGAAAAAAAAGACAGAACACTTGCATAAAAATTAACACACCAGTTGCCAGTTTTAATCTGCTAGCTTCAGACCATTGTTTTAATTTTGCATTTTAACTGTGGTGTGATGGAAATTCCCAATCCCTAGCAACAAAGCAGATCAAATTGAGCAAAGCTGATACTTCTTTTCTACCGTGCAGTTGTGAGTTTATGAGTATGGGAAACAACTCAAAATTTATTAAACCAAATCTGCTAGACGCAAATGACTCTAGTCTCAGAACACATAATGATTTTCCGATTGACAAATGAAGCAGTTCAGCTGATAATACATACCATTATCAGTATACAGAGCTAGCTTATTATCATTGTTAGTATACAGTATAACAGCTCGCTGAGTGAGACTCCTCACAGATAGTATAAATGTAAGTGATGTCACATCCTCCTCTCCTCCTGCGATATCACCAGCTGAGGGTATGTGTAACATGTGATCTGAGCTAAACTCTGACGACAGCAAAACCTTCAAAGGAAACAGTAGTATGCTGTCATGAGTTTATAGTGTAGTGCGAACTTTGACCTTATGCCCATGGAAATTATGAAGCGTACTGTGGGTACATCATGTCAAACTCAGGAGAGTTTCCTAGTTTCAACAAAGCTTCAAGTTACAAACTCTCAATCTTGGCCTAATGGAAGCAGAATTCAAACACAAGTACCGCCTCTTACCTAGCTTATACAGAAGACACGCCTACTTATATGTATGACCCTTGATCTTACCTGACACTGCTGTCCTGTATAGGCTGGAGTACATCGGCACTTAGGCGCTCTATCCCAGCTCTCCGCACAAACTCCATCGTTATAACAAATATCAGAGGCACATCCACTAGTCTGTCTACATCCTGAAACAGAGAGGGGATAATCCACTATAAAATACTACTATCTCACCATGTTTACAGATTGTGTTGGATGGAAATCTGTCCAAGGCTTAGACTAGCACTGAGATGCAGTCTAGGGAAAAAATTGACAGGCTTTGGGTTGGTACGAGTGGCACCTGGGAAACCTCAACCACACGATTGAAAATAATCCTGTTGATAGTTTATGACTAGTATCCATCAAGACAAAAACGAATTTGTTTGTACTTTTGGGGAAGTCGCGCTCATGAATTGGTGCAAATAAACTGTATTCGAGGACACAATTTGAAGTATTGACATCAAAGTGAATGAGAATGATAAAAGTTACCTAGCTCTCCGTTATAAGCGGTTGAATTAAGATTTATCCTCTCATCATTGACAGTTAGATTTCCCAGGCAGCCCTGGAATCCCTCTGTACTTTCCGTGTGATGAGCCGTGAATGATGTAATAATTGGAATACTACCAAGAGAGACTTGAGTCATCCATCTCAAAAACCCAGCAGTATCTACAGTAAACAAAGTAGTCGTACATGATAATATGGGGAAAAAAGTCTTGCATTATAAATTAATTAGTGTCTAATATCATTTAAATCATAGGTTCAACGAAAGTTGCCACATCATATAAAAATAATAAAAGTATACACAAGACTGGACAATTGGGATTGACTAATAACCCTCAGAACTCCTGATTGTAAATTATTGGAGGAAACACTGAGTTATAGGCCTAGGTATACACACATGGCCTGTCTGCATAGATTTTAAGATTAAGATAAATTGTGTCTAAGAGTTGTGTGTCCTGTGTGTATTGTTTGTGAACATTCTTGGGAATCCCAAGTGGGTTGGCCCACTGGAAAATATCAATAAATGACGTCATAGTGAGTTAATATAGGAAAAGAGAGACTTGAAACTGAATGGAATAATGACAACAAACTTATTGCCGATCCAGATAGTGTCTTGCTAATCGCCCTATCAATCATAATTTGTCAAACTTCGATCATCTAGACCATCAAATTATGCAATACTAACTAGGGACCACTGGTGAGTTACATAACCTAACTGAACTGAATAATACATCCACAGAGGGCATAGCGTTTTATAGAAGTACCAACTTGGACGGATGATATAAGAATAGACTCTCTTCCCTCAGTTACTACCATTTAATAGTCAAAGCTGACTGATACAAAAACTCAGCAATTAATCTCTCACCATTTACAGAGCTATCTTCGGTAAACACACTAGGAGGCTGTGTCAAGGCTATCCCGTTGTTTCCTATAGTAACCTGAATTCTGTTACCAGCTCTGCGTTGAATGAGGGACGCTTGTCCAGATCCCGTTTCGATAAATACTCTCACACTATTAGCATCGATCAGCTCAACTAGAAGTAGTCTTGGCTGCCCTGTCTCCATCATCTATAATATGAATACAAAAAATTAAAAGAGATTAAAAAAAATATAGACTATCTATAATATAGAAAATTTAGTTTTGTTTATTTAATTATAGTTTCTGACACTTGTATCCATGGACCATGTTGAGTTAAATATCAATGCGCTTGCTGTGGATATCAGTTTTATCTCTGCACAGGAATGATATACGGGCTGATTCACAGAATGTGGTATGGGCTTGGGAGCAAACATGTGTAGTCCTTCCTATAAACTACCGCCTTCTAGACGATCAATTTATTGGTGTGTTTACTTTGCTAATTGTTGCAAGTAGCAAAATTATACAGCTATAGTTCTGGGTTTAAATTCTATGCAAAAACTGTAGGTTATAAACAAACTACCGCTACACCTCCCCCTCCCCCCAATAGACAGAAGATTTCCTCAACATATTCATCTTACTCAGCTAGATAACAGTGGCGCATGTTTTTTAAATTTTTTAAAGACAATCGGAATGATCCACTCATTGAAGAAAAACCTTCATTATTCTAGTTATAACATCTAAGGGAGAAATGAGCAAAAGATCTACTATATAATCTTTTGTGAGGACAGTATAGACGTGTGACGCCATTATTAACTTTAAACCAGTCTACCATGCACTCAGCATGGAGAGGTTTTGAGAAGACAATAAGGGATGTCAAACTGGCCTGATTAAGCTGCCTGATTAAGCTGGCACCTCTAATGAGCCATGCAGGTGTCTCTTATGTATGGACTCCTGTGAGTAACACCAAGAGACCCAAGCTATGACTCGAGATTTTAATTATGTATTGAAGCCATGGAGATGAAGAAGTCTGAAATTTTACGCAGAACAACAGGCTGCATGTGCCAGAGTTATAATTGTATATTTGCGATCTCAATCAGATATTTTGCATTTTACTACGAAGCCTATTTTGTGATTGGTCGCTTTTGTGATATCATTGGGTAAAAGGTCTAATGATATAGGATATGGGATATGATATGGGAGAAAAATTATAATACAAAGGGTGCCTTGCAACCATAAACAAAATTTGCATGAGAGTAATGAACCATGATGGAACTGGCTGCGCTATTCCCAGGTTAAAATTTAGGCTTTCTCTACCATAGAGCTGCAGACATCACCACTTAGACTCTTCAGTAGTAGAAGTGGGGTCCACTCATACTGAGAGACTTGAAGTTCTTATCTTGCCTATAATGAAGATGTGACAGCTCAGCCAGGCTGACGCGCCATTTCATCCTTATAGACAAGTGTTTTAGAGTTCGGCACTCTGAATTTAAAGTGTTTGGGAAAGCAAAAATCAACCATTGCCCATATCAAAGTATCCTCATAGCAATGTACAAGAAAATTAAATTTGCTTGCACAAAGACTTATTTGAATGATATAACCAATTTCAAAGTGTGAAACGCAGGGTCTTGACGGGACAAGAGTATGCTATCTTCCCTGTTATAAGATTAATGACGTGCTTTATCACCGGTCATCATCATAAATGTACGTACGTATTTTTTAATAAAATGCTTTTTACTCGAATACATGTAGAAGAACATTCTCCATAATTTAACATGACCATCACAAGTCACACCATATAGTTGATCCAAGATGAAAACCCAATGGACATAGTTCTGAAATCTTAATCCTTATGAAATTCCGTTGATAAACAATACAAACGCACAGTAAAACAGATAGAGCATGAGATAAATAAGAGCATAAATAATGCTACTTCACTTTAGTTTTAAACTCTGAGGGACTATGGTACTAGCATCAACAGCTTATAGGCCTATATGGTGATCAAATTTGAATTGATCAATGAAATAGAGCAGACTGGCGCTGATTCTGGGTCTAAATTTTGATGTTTTTAATTTGGCATGCGCGAATCATTATGCATTTAAACCTCCAAAAGTCTCGTTAAAGTGGCATGTTGAAATTTTTATGTGAAGAAAACAAAATACTTAGAAAACAACTTAGCTGCATAATACCAATTTTACACCACCCACACTTGAATAATAATATTACGATTGATTTATTTTTATGCCATTGACTTAGGTGATGTCTCCTGTCATGTCTGAGCGCGCTGTCCAGACTGAAGAGTGTTCAGCCGATATGTCTCAAGAGGTAAAAACATCCAGACTGGTATATAAGGCATGTCTGTCAGTGACCACAGCACCAAACCTGACTTAGACCATCACAGACTGTGTACTATACTCTGCACCACTAAATAAAGTGAGTATTTCAATACGTTTTTTTGTCTAGTTTTAAAACCCTCTCTCCAGAGATGTTCATATGCAACAAAATTTTTTAACCGGGTGCATAATATTGCTAAAAAGAATGGTAGAACATTTAATCATTTTAACCTGGTATGAAATTTTATTAGGGGTCTTATTTTTCGCCTACAGCCAGCCAATATAGGGCAATCTCAATGTCAACTTATACTTCTATGCTGAGGGCTTGACATGTAATGTTTGGCTTTGGCAGTCTTCAGAATATCAATACCACTAAACTTTCTACTAGAATGTTCAATCTGATTTTTCTGGCATAAATACCGATAAATGTTTTACTGATATGGTACTTTCGTTGTGACGAGGCTGAAGATTTTGAGGATCAGGATGGTAATTTTTTTATTATGTTTAGACAGGATGAAGATAGCCGTATTGTCAGCTCTACTCGTAGTCCTGGTGGTCATGTACCAATCTGGAGGCGCAGACGCAGCTTTTGGTACCTGCCTCTCTAACTGGGAGACTATAGAAGGCGTTTCCATTGTAAGATGTAAATAAATAATTATGCTTTCCTGATCCGGTCAGTTAATTGTCACGATTCGGTTATTTGTTGCAATTGAGGTTACGAGAGAACAAACGACAGAAACTGTTTTATAGTTTGTTTGTGATAACTGCAGATAAACAAAATGGCCTTCTTATTATCCTCTCCCTTGGAAAGGATAACACTGTCTTCTGTAGACTTTGACAAACATGCCTGTCGTATTATGAATTTTAGCTGTCGCAAATAACTGCAGGGTAATGCAACTTATTATCATGCTTGGCTATCAGTGCAATCTCGTAATGGTCTAGTAAAAGCACCATCTTACATTTCACAACACATTTCTTTATTCCGAACATTAGATGGAGCTATGAGCTAATTATACAGTATCTATTATTTGATGTACTATTATTTTCTAGCTGAGAAGTTGCCAGTGTACCTCTGGATCAGAGACGAGTATATTCACATGTGAGAGTTTTCATATGAGATGTGATGTGACCAAGAGCCCTCCTCAGTCTCCATGTCAATAAGCAACCCTAACACACCGACCTACCACCGAACAATTCACGACAAAACAACAAACCCCAAAGACAAAGCTCTAACAACCAACAAACTCTTACAACAAAATTCTAACTACAAAACTCTAACAACATGATATTATATTCACAACCCTCTAACACTGTACTAACATGTAGTGAAATCAGGATTTGTTAGCTACTATCCCATAATGCAATACCATAGGTGATTTGCTGAGTCATCAGTGAACTATGTTCTGCTGAGAATTCAATTTCTTTGTCTATGTAAGGTTGCATTACGGGATGGAGTTTAACATTTTCGAGACCAAACAGCACTAACTGAATGTGGTCGAAGCCACAACATGCCGTCATGTGATCATTAAGAAGTCTTTTTTATATACTTGCAAACAAACAAACACAATCTATTAGAGCACTACTGATGTATATTTCTGTGGCATAACGTGTTGCTACTTTTGTGACATCACCAAAAGATTTCTCTTCATCTGGCTGATTTTCACTACACTGTTGGTATTTTCGACAATAAAACTATATTCACTTCGCAAAGCAAAACATGAAGCCAGTTGTTCCTTTGAAGTTGTTATTCAATTTGTTTCCTCTATCTTCTATTAACGTTTAGGGCAAAGTTAGATCTTTCCATCGAGTAATCACCTGCAGTGATAGATTATCTCATAGACTAAAGAGCAGGATCGTTGTTTAATCTGTTGTGATATTGGTAGAACCACAATTGATACACAGCAAGTGGGTTAATTGGGTAAATCAAAATATTACATAAACTTGATGACACACCCGAATCGGGTTCATTTTCAGCTTTCAATTGTGTAGCTACCAGACCTATACATGCAGAGAGCATACTGTCGTTTCAATTCGCATCTTGTACTTGTCAACAACTGAAATATGCCTTGCTACAATTACTATAATCTCAACACTTATTGAGCCAACCACAGATCCTGTCAAACTATGATACTTTAACCCATCAGATGAAGGTAAAGTAAAGCCTGTAAAGAATGTTGTCCATCTAACTAGGGGTAATTATCTGAGGGGATTTATGTCATGACTGCATGCTTAGTTTGGTTTGGATAGGGGAAAGATTCTCTGTCCTAATGGTGTCCTATTAATCTGGATATAACAATAAATTACATGGTGTGAAATCCTCAGGTTTACAAAACAGTAATTATTGACTCGTGAGGAAGGTGGGTCATTATTTGTGAGGTATACAAAGTGAACAAGTTGAATTGTCAGGACTCAACTATATAATCATAATCCATATAACACTTCATTACGTTTGACAGCAAAATGCGCATTTCTTTAGTGTGCAAGGCACACAAACTTTAGGGAGCGTGTGGAGGCGATCCTTCCTCTTCAATCCTTTTAACGATCCTGGTACCTAGGCTATGATCTTGAGCATTTTGGGGCACACCTATAGGGTAACGATTGTTGAGTACTCGAGTGTTTCCACCTCCCCATATTCTACCACGGGGGTATATATAGAGTCAGGTCGGGATCAGTATCATCACAACCACCTCTCAGGATTTAAACAGAACATCTTCACTCCCTCTAAGGATTTCACTACACCACCCTCAGGTAGGCTTGGTTACTAACATTTTTTGTCATTTAAAATCTGCGATCAACTCGCTGTTTCCATCAACGTATTCAGTGGCTGCTGACAGATTTCAAAAGATCTGTTTTGCTTGCTCAGTAAAAGTGAGAAACACTTCAACATGTATTTCCTACTAATGCTGTACAGGGCAAAGGACTAAGATCTGTATCATTTTAGTGATTTTCGCTATTATAGCCATTTCTTTTATGTTATTATCATTTCATAAGTGTGTATGGATCATTATTAACAGCTAGAATTATTTTTTCATTCATAAGAATTTCGATACTTTTATTGTAGAATGAACAGCAAAGTAATTCTCATGTGCGCAGTGCTTGCTGTAGCTGTCCTATTACAGTCAACCCCTACACAGGCAGCCTGGGGAAGCTGTCTCTCTGAGTGGAAAACTGTCAATGGAATCGGAATCGTAAGTTATCAACATCAATGTTATATTTGCTGACATGTGTGTATTTTTTGGTCCAATACACCAGTAATGGTGTCTAATATTTGGGAATGATGATATGGTTATTCATTCGCATTAAAATTATAAGCTGAAAACATGATATCATCATCTTGATGAGTGAGTGTCTACAAATTAACTGATGATCCACTTGATGCTTTTCTGACAGGCAGAACAAATTACTGGCATTTAATGTCTTGAGTCCTTATAATCAGTAGAAGGCCTTTTATTAGAACAGATATCTGCAAATCTTTGGCCGCCCTTGGTGACCGATAGAACGGCATTAAAATTTAGAAGGCCCTATTAGTTCAATGCTAAACCATAATTAATGTGATTTGATCATATTCAAGCTCTCGTTTACAGTTAACAGTTCGCCCAGTTGATTCACCCTGACCTTTGTGATGATTAAGTTTTAAAATCCTGGTCCACCTTACTGACAACTTACTCCTTTCAATTTTCTTTGCTAATTGGTATTGTGATAGGGCTAATTATTTTGCATGAAACAAATCAAGTAACGCCTTCTGAGGTATCCTTTACAAAGTGTAGGTCCACCCAAATCTCGCAACACCATAAATGATTCAGACTCATTGAGATCATCAGACATATCACTGGAAAATTTTGTGACAAAGACAGCAAAAATGTTGCAAGAACCATTGTGTCTAATTACAGCTGCAGGGATGTCGGTGCAGCTCCAATGATGGAACAGAGGCTATTTTTGAATGTGGAGCAAACGACAGACGATGTGATACAAGCAAAGACCTCCCAGAATCCCCCTGTCAATCTCGCTAATATGTCAACCTCGAAGATATGACACACCACACTCATGAATATTTTCACCCGATAATACAGGGAACTCACAGAAACCTACATATCCTCGAGATTTTGAAGGAGACATCATATTTTTCTAATCTAGTCATTCATTTAATAATAACACTTGGCATCATTTTGCTTTTAGATGATTTAATTGCTTCACCTGATTCTTAACTTTTTGTCAATTTTGCAGGAATAAAATATCTTGGCAGTTTATTGAAATCAGTTGTTTTTCATGCATGAAGTCATCATTGCTTTGTAGTCTGGTCGATACAACATGAATTTTGCATGATAAATCAGATTACATTTGTAAGGTAGTGGCTGATAAGTCAGCTCGCCAAATCAAATCATGCTAAAATCTTCAACTTTAACCCAACATGCTGATTTGAAAATAATACAGTCGCTGACACTACTGGGTTATAAACAAGTACTTGTTTGTAGACGATAGAGGTATCAATTAGAATATCTTAAGACTTTTAAATATACGGTATCAACTATCAGTTCCTGTTTCTTTCCCCCCCCCCCCCAATCTGCAGCAAAGCGGCGATGATCATGTTTAAATATTGCTGTCTACTTTCATAGTGTGACAAAGTTGGGCAGCTCAAGTATCCTTCTTCATACCAGTATTTAACCCTGAACCCATGTAAAATACAAGCCAGGCCACAAAGATGTGCATTAAATAGCAGTATTGCATCCTATATTTGCAATGATTATGAGATCATAATTAATTAATCATGTTATTAGAAATCTTTACCAGTGGTATTTGCCCATGCACTCATTAAATGAGTACTATCAGAAACTGTCAGTGATCTGGTGTGTCCAATAGCATCAGGGAGAATGGAAGAAGGAGGAGCCTGCGCTCTATAGGTCACGCCTCTTTTTGTAAAAAGATCTTAATTTCGTTTTGGAGTTGTGCCCTCAATACAGCACTTACATTCTCCATGATAGCATCACAGAGTAAGGATATATATCCTTACTGATAGCATATTATACTAAACAAATTAGAGGGTTATCATTGTATGACAATTTGCTAATGTAGCAGCAGCAGCATTCACCTTCAAGTGCAACTAAATAGAATTCAGATCAATAAATTCCAGACGGTTTGGTCTCTATAGGCTTCAGGGTTAACTCCTTATCAAGGAACGGAGATTTGTAAGGTAATTCATCTGATAATTATTCCTAATCTGAGCAGTTGCTTTTGATTCACAACTATGTGATCAATTTAATAGATTTCCATGGGTGGAAATCAGTAACAAGATTTCATGGTTGTTATCACAGTTATGCAAAATTTAAACTTTGTAGCCACCTGCTTAGTCTACCGCCTGATGATGTTTGTTTCTATTTATTTTAAGGTTGGCCTAAGTCAGCAGTGTGCTAGTAGCCATTTTTAAGTTTATTAAATTTGACAATCTCAGGTCAACAGTTACAAACAGCATTTCCGATGGTATTATCATACTTGCAGAGTAAAATAGTGTGCATGTGATAACATAATACTGCATCATACAGGAGTCATAATGTCCCACTATGATAATGCTATCAGACAATCAAAACTGATGTCATCTTGGGCATTATTTTTCACTCTTAACTAAATAGCCCACAAATGCTTTTCAGCAAGTGTTTCAATCATATATAGGGGTTAATTACTCAGCCTTTTTATGCTTTCTCTTTATAAACATCAATGTCTGTTATTATATACTGTGAAGTCAGGGGTGGATTCTCATAAATCGCTGAGAACAAGGAGTTAGAGGGAAGGAGGGTGGTCACGTGACAATAAGCATTTTATGTTCAGACTGTTTCCTCATTTGCATAAATAGGGATGTGTCGAATTTCCCCAATATGATTGGTCGAAACTAAATTAACATGAGAGGATAACTCGTTTTAACTCCTCTCTGCCTTTGGAGGTACATGCTAACTCCTTGCTGAGATATAGCCGTATGTTCCTTTCAATTTTGTCTTTTGCTTGGTTTGATGCATGTTTTTGTGGGTCACTATAATCATAAGATAAGGTTAGATATTAGTTTGGGGAGAAAATTCCCTACAAATAAAAACGTGCAATTTTGAACCCTCCCTGCAAGTCACATGACTTGTCATGATGTTATGTAGTTTAAGTGCTATGATCATGTGTTTGTCTGGATAACTTTAATGGTTCAAATTAAAAAAGGGCTTGGCAAACCAGCAAATTTATGTCAGTCACCGCTTCTTCATTGAGCCTCTCTATACAGTTTCCTTGGTTATTTTACAATGAATGTTTCATTGGGTTTAGAAACAAATTGGGAAAGTCTGCATGAAACTATTGAACACTAAAATTACATATACTGTAGGCTTACATGAAAATGATCTTGATATTTTTTGTTTATCCGAGACTTTTCTAAATGAGTCTAAATCAAATTGTTTTTTTCATATATCAAACTATAATATTGTAAGACAGGATAGGAATTACTGGTCAAGGAGGGGGTTTGCTATGCTACATACGTGTTGGTATTTCATTTGAAGAGGTCAATGTTGCGAACCACTCAATGCCTGAGTCAATTACTTTGAAAATCTCCCAAACCCACTCACAATCTTTTTTAACATGCTTCGTTTATCGGCCACACCTAGCGCACTTGTTGATTGGAACCATGTCTTCACTCATTACATCGAGAACATTGTCTCAATTTGCAGAAAAGTAATCATTTTGGGTGATTTTAATGTTGACCTCAGTCATAACAGCACATTGGTCAGGTGGTTTAGAAATGTCATAAAACCACTTGGACTTACACAACTAATATAGGATTTTACAAGAATTGCAGAAAATTCTGAATCTAGCATAGATCACATATACACCAACCAACCAGCCAATGTTCGTTCTAGCTTAGTTCTGAAATACTCTTTAAGTGATCATTTTTTGGTTATGGCAATACGAAAAAAGGGTGTTGTAAAATCAGAGAAAAGAATTAAGATAAATTTCAACGATTATAGCAAATTTACCGATGAAAATATACACCAATATTTCAGCAATGTTGACTGGCACCAATCTCTATGTTACAGCAACATTAACCGTGTCATAGAGAATTTCAATGAAACTTTCTTAAATTTAACATCATATGGCCAGTATGTCAATCGGCAAAACAAACCTTCACCTCCAAAGACCTGAACCTAGTAAATGTCAAGAAGTTGCCATACCAGAACTGTAGTTAGTAGCAAAAATTTGTTTACTAATGTCATCAATAATACCATCGAGCATATGCTAGCAGATTCTTTTTCCAATCGTAAACACTGTCACACAAGTACTGACATGATATTAAAGTAAACACAAAATTCAAGTGTTTATACACTCTTGAAATTATAGTACCCACAACAACCTACATGATAAATACAAGGTTTGGAGTATGGATGTTTAAATACTCTCTGCATGACATCACTCTATGTCATGCCGGTACCATTTAGCAGCCAGGCAGTAATCTATTGTTTTGTTTGAAGTGTTAGAAGAACCTCCCAAAAATAGCTCTATGCAATCGGTTTAGGTCTAGAGCTAACAATTCATAGTTGGTGGAAATAATTACACATAGGAATCACTTCCATATGATTCGAGTGAAAGCAACATCAAGTAGTCTTCCCAAGGAGCTACTCCCTACTGTCATGTGGGCAGGTACTTGAGCATCCTTAAATAAACAGGTGGTCATTAGGCACACTTACGATTTCCATGGATGCAGAGTTGTAATTGTCCACCCTACATTATGGTAACAGACAGTAGTAATTATCATCTCATGGTCCACGTAAATATAGATTACTGGTTGTCTGCCCTTTCACTATGTATTAATTATCCTCTTATAAAATGTAATCATGATCTAATATCACACTGTACGGAGAGAGTACCTTTTCCAGCTGCTGAACAACTAAAGGTACTCAAACATACATAATTTGAGGGCCATCATTAAACACATTAAACAAAATTACAGCTCCCTGACAACATGCTGATGGGTTCTTTTAATAGAGTACTTCAATCGAGTTATTATGGTAGAGAACTTGAAGTTATGATAATAAAAACCATAGCCCCTCATGTTGTGTCTTGTTATTTAAATCATGGGGTCTGATTTTCAATGTTTGATAATTTGAGTTTTGTGATTCTGCGTGAAATACTTCATCATTATGTGACAACCCCAAGGGTATAAATAGGGCTGACGCCTAGTCAAGACTCATCACATCCGTTCTACAGACCAACCAGCTCACATCTCCTCTGAGGATTCAATCAACAAACAAGTAAGTGTAAAACTCTTCCTATTGTGTACATCAAAATAGAGTCTTGATTTTGACTTTGACAAGTCCTATAGCCATGAGTTTTATCAATGCAGGTATCAATATTTAAAATTTGGGCCTGTGGAGGTAAAATTACCTTTGTTATTTATGTTTTTAATTGTTTTTTTTTCATTTTATTGTCATTGTATAGATCATTATTGTCATAAACATATTATAAAATAAACCTGTTGTTGGTGATTATTGCCCCTTTCTATGGTAGAATGAACAGCAAGGTAATTCTCATGTGCGCAGTGCTTGCTGTAGCTGTCCTATTACAGTCAACCCCTACAGAGGCTGCCTGGGGAAGCTGTCTCTCTGAGTGGAAAACTATCAGTGGCATCGGCATCGTAAGTTATTATCATAAATATTTCAAGTCGCGTTTCCAATGTTCATCTCATATCCACATTTTCATGATCATTTATAGTGCAACTCTCATATCAAGCAAAAGCAAGAGAATGCTAGTGATCATACTATTCGATCATAAGAATTATGAAACACGATTAAACATTCAAGTTTATATTTATATGTTACTCTTTCAATTCGTTGGCCTCCACAAACAAAATCTAATGATATAGTTAAGTAAAACCACTCCTCAGCTATTATCGATCCATTTTTACAGTTTTATTTCCACCTTTGCTCAGGTTTTTTTTACCTTTTTGTTGCAGCTGATGAAGTGTAAATGTTCAAGCTCAGAGAATGGAGAGGCAGAGTTCTCCTGCAGTACCTCAGATCGTAGATGTGACACCAGTAAGAATCTACCAGAATCCCCCTGTCAACCTCGCTAATAAAATCTACACCCCACCATGGCAAGGAACTACCGGAGACATACACCGAACATCGACACAACATAACCAACCATTCATACCTGATATAAATGCTCACATAATGTAATTAGTGATTACTTTAAATAAACGACTAACTCTGAAAATACTCATATCTAGTCATAAAAAGCAGCAGATTATAATCAGACATATTCTAGCCTGTTTTGTTAAAGAGGTTTTTCTAACACAAACTTCTGTGATAATTATTTTCTGTAGTGAAACTTCTCAATTTTTATGCAATAAATAATATTTCAATCTTACAACCGAGTGAGTTGAATACACTTCAAATTGAAATACTTCTAATACTTGGAAACATAGGCCTATATGTCTATGTTAACTAACCAATGAGGAAAGCTATTGGACTTGATACACACAGATTCTTACCATTCGGACTCAACAACTTATTGTTTGTTAGTTCCTATTGTCATACTAAATGGAAGATTACTGGGAGGTTATCCATTTACAACGGACTTGTTGAGAAGACAACACCACTGAAAACTTTGTAACCTTTAACATTCTTAGCCTCACCAATACCTAAATTTGTTTTTGTTCTGAGTCCTCTCAGTGCAGTAGACACCAAAAACTGTCTTTCAGGAGGGCAACAATTTGACAGCATTTATATTTCAACCGATAATACCCATCCGCTGAACAATAGAATCACACCTAACACTCAAAGAAAATCCGCCCGTGAAGCAGTAATCGACAAATACCGACCCAGCAAATGCCGCACTGTAAAACGGCAGAACAGCTTTTTTGAATTCTATATGAGATTTTTCAACTAGTGCAATATTTTTCCATCAATTTTTATGTAAACATTTCAATTTTGTCAACCTTTTTAGGAGTGATACCGCAAATGTCTAAATAAACAAACATCAAAACATCAAAACATATGTGAAGATAGATTGCCTCAATACTATTTCTTATCTCTACACCTCTCAGTTTCCAGTTGGGGAGAAAATGTTGTTTAACGCAAATAAATATTGGAGGTGTTCATTCTTAGTAGTTGCCAATTGAATCTCATTATTAATTAGCCTTAAGGTAGAGACACGGGGTCAGCAAATATCAACTTTCTGATATACATCGTTTGAAAGCTGCCGAGCTTCTGATCGCTAAGAGCTTGTCAGAAATGTGATCGGATGACGTTGCGCCATTTCATCAAGGAAATGTTTTTAGCAAAGTGTATGGTTGCGCTTATTTGGTTTTAAAAATTAAACTTCAAAATAGGTTATATTTATTCTTAAAGGTATAGTTCATCCTTATTTTTGGTTAAAAATAATATATAATGCGCCCAAAATGGCTTTTTACGTCACGTCATGATGTGTGTTTTTCAATTTGAGGAAATAACATGGAATTTAAAGCAACGATTTGAGATAGATCAAATAAGTAACAACCAAATTGTTTGCTATTTTCCACCAAAGGACTGATTAAATGACACACACTCAAATTTTCAGCAGTATAAAAAAATTATCAAGATCAGCACAGACCGTCAAAGGTAGATACATTTTGCGTCATATTTCCATAACGCCAAACATGCCGTCAAAATGACCATTACTTAGGCCAGAAAAATTATTTTTGAAAATTCTCACATATGAAGCCGCTTTGATTAAGCATGGTCAAAACAGGAAATGCCAACAGAAAATTGCACTGCGTGTCAGTTTTGCGCACCACAGAATGCCAAAAAAACACCTAAAACAGCCCCTTCAATTGGCCTTTTTGGGCATTCTGTCGCGCGCAATTCGGGGAAAACTGGTAGGCAGGGCCATTTTCTGTTGGCATTCCCTGTTTTTACTATGCTTAATCAAAGCGGCTTCGTACGTGAGAATTTTCAAAAATAAATTTCTGGCCTAAGTAATGGTCATTTTGACGGCATGTTTGGCGGTATGGAAAAATGACGCAAAATGTATCTACCTTTGATGGTCTTTGCCGACCTTGATAAATTTTTTATACTGCTGAACATTTGGGTGTGTGTTATTTAATTAGTCCTTCAATGGAAATTAGCAAAAAAATTGGATATTACTTTTTCAATCTTTCTCAAATCGTTGCTTAAAATTTCACATTATTTCCTCAAATTTAAAAAAATCACTCACATGATATGACGTAAAAAGCAACTTTGGGCGCATCATATATTATTTCAACCAAAAATAAGGATGAACTATACCTCTAAGAATAATTATAACCTGTTTTGAAATTTCTAGCAATCAAATTAGCTCAGCCATACGCTTTGCTAAAAACAGCCTTTTTGGCCTCATTCCCTTGATAAAATGGCGCAACGTCATCCAATCACATTTCTGACGAGCTCTTAGCGATCAGAAGCTCGGCAGCTTTCCAACGATGTATATCAGAAAGTGGATATTTGCTGACCCCCGTGTCTCTACCTTAAGCGGTATGCAAATGGACTAGCAATAAGCCCATCACAAGAAGAGTTGTTTACTTTGTGGTCTAATCTCGGCCCCTGTTAATCGCAGGCTGCTATAGTTCCTCGTTCAACAACAGATTCAACATGCTGAATCTTGTCCAGCAATAAAATGATCTCTATGGTTAATAAATCTGATATGAGCGGAAATTATTGAAAGGCAGATAAAGTCAGATATGATATGTTCCAGGACAGTCTAAGATAGGGTTTATGGTATGTTGACCAAAACACAAACCTCTGGGCCTTGTTAGTCCAGGAGACACCAAAAGCAATACTTTGACAGCAATTAAATGATAGATAGGTTGCCTTAATACTATTTCTTAGTTCTACACCTCTCAGTTTGTCAGTCAGGGCGAAATGTCTCTTTTTTTAACTCGAAAAAGATTGGAATGATAATTCTTAATAGTTGCAGATTGAGCCCCATTATTAAGCCTCAAGTTAGTGAGGAGAAAATACAGCTTGAAATTCTTGCTTTGCTTATTATATCTCGATTTGTCATTGCACACAAAGCGTGTATAAACGCAGGAAGATGTTATCGGGGTAGCTATCAACCAATGATATTCCATAAGCAAAGCCTTTCAAAGTTTCCCGCGATAAAAATCCTGTCATTGTTGATTAATTAACCAATGAGATCATTTTCTCGCTGGGTAAGATTGACCCATTTGAATCAGCTTTTGAATGAGTAATTATGGCAGCCTGCGAATAAAAGTGGCGGAGCTTAGATCAATAAATGAACATGAAATTTTGTCATCAATATTACCATCGATCATATGTTAGCTGTTTGTTTTCACAATTGTAAACACTGTCTCGCGAGTAATGACAGGATTTTAAAGAAAACACAAAAATTTTTCAAACCATTCCAAACATGATTATAAATCATGATTCAATCCCACAACATCATCAAGTGTTCATACTCTGATTTTCATAGTACCTGCAACAGCTTTCATGATAAACACAGGGAATGGATGTTAAAATAATCTCCTCATGACATCACTGAGGGATATCACTCGCTGTCACTGTGGTACCATTTAGCAGCCAGACATAGTTGTTTTGTTTGGGGGCACTAGATGAACATCACAATAATAGCTCTATCTGTTTATCTTATGGTTTAGCTGGTGGAAATAATTATCATATGATGAGAGTGAATACATACATCCTCAAGTAGACTATCCAAGGAGCCATGTGGGCAGGTACTTGAGCAGCCTCAAATAAACAGTAGTCATTAAGCATACTTGTGATTTCAACAAATGCAGAGTTGTAATTGTCCACCCTACGATATGTTAACAGACAACAGTAATTATCCTCTCATGTTCCATGTAAATATAGATTACTGGTTGTCTGCACTTTCACTATGTATTAATTATCCTCTTATAAAATGTAATTATGATCTAACATCACACTATATGGAGAGTGTACCTTTTGCAGGCTCTTTCTATGCATGAAAGCTGCTGAAGAACTAAAGGTACTCGAACATAAATACCTTTAGGGCCATCATTAAACACATGAATAAAAATTATAACTTGCTGATGACATGCTGATGGGTTATCAACATAGAGTACTTTGAAATGTGAAAGTGTCCCATGGTATCTCATATTGTGTTATTTATGCTTGTCTGACTTTCACTGATGGATAATTTAAGGTTTGTGATTCTACGTAAAGTTATTAATCATAATGGCCCTGATTTGGAGGGTATAAATAGGGCAGACGTGTATACCGGAATCAACACAACCATTCTACAAGCCGACCAGCTCACATTTCCTCTGAGGATTCCATCAACAAACAGGTAAGATTAAACTCTTTTGTTTCGGATAGACTTCTCAGTTAGATTCCTAAATACGATTATTATGTGAATTATTTTATTTCACTTTATGTAAGGGCTATGAAACCCATAACAATATTATATCAAGGCGTTCGCAAATTTGACATCACAGGTAAGTTGCTCAATGTGAGTGTATAAGTCCTTCAACTCTATAAATGAAGATATCATTATTGTAAAATCGAGCCTGTGAATGTGAGATAACCTTTTTTCATAATATCTTTTTATTTATTATTATTATTTTCGAATGATTGTAGAATGAACAGCAAAGTAATTCTCATGTGCGCAGTGCTTGCTGTAGCTGTCCTATTACAGTCAACTCCTACAGAGGCAGCCTGGGGAAGCTGTCTCTCTGAGTGGAAAACTGTCAGTGGCATCGGAATCGTAAGTTACTATCATAAATGTTATATTAGTGGATGTGTATAGCGAATTAGTAAATTCAATGTGGCTTTAATGGATGGCATATTACGTAGTTGTTTGGTCATTAAATTTAAATCTCTTGTCTATGCAAAAGTAATCGCTACCTGATTTTAATCATATTCCTTATGATAAAATAACCATAACTTTAAGAAACTTAGAACCACACAATATATTTGTCTGCTACCCCCCCCCCCCCACTCTCTGTATTTTTGTATCACATGACATGGAGATTCCAGATTCTTTCAGGGGCAAATAAATCAGATTTATAGGCTATTGTTTCGATGCGTTGGCTTCACAAACAAAGTGGAATAGTCAACTAAATCCACTTCTCAGGGATGATCAACACATTCTTGCATTTTTATTTCCACCTAAATTCATGTTTTTTTCATCTTTTTTTAGCTGATGAAGTGTAAATGTTCCAGCTCTGAGAATGGAGCGATTGCTGAGGCAGAGTTCTCTTGTAGTACCTCAGACCGTAGATGTGACACCAGTAGAGATTTACCTGAGTCTCCTTGTCAGCCTTGGTAATATATCGACACCCCTCCCCCCTCCTCACCACGACACAGAACTACAACCACAACACGGAACTACCAGAGACATCCACCAAACTACCAGAGACATCCACCGAACATCGACCAAATATAAAACACCATCCACACCTGATACCAATGCTCATCTAATATAGTTAACCGAGAGACTAACTTTGAAAATACTCAACTTTACTGATAAAACCAGCTGGTTACAATTAGATACATTCTAGTCACTGCCTGTTTTGTTTTGAGGTTTTTTCTAATCCAACCTTTTGTGTGAAAGCTTTTGACGAGAAAGTTATTGATATTTAAGTAATAAATAACAGTACAATATTACCACAAACTTTAAATGCTTCTATAAAGGCCTATACGTCAAAGTTGGGTAATCAACAAAGGTCTGTGCTTGCTCTTCAGCATTTTATTGGAATACTGCACTTGGTTGCTTGTTGAACTTCTTAGAAGTTTTTCACTTACAATAGACTTGTTTAGTGGACAACTTCACTGAACACTCTGTAACACCTTACGTTGTTAGACTGACAAACCAAAATTCTTTTTCTTTACCCATGATTCATATCTACCTTTTCACTAATTCAATATTTAGGTTCCTTTCTTTATCCTTAGGACATTTCAGACCTATGTAAGTTACTGCATTGACAAAAAAATATTGATATCCCTTGAGGCAAGGCTTAGATATTTTTTAATGAATTAACTATGTTGCGCGGCGGTTAGCAAGCCATATTTGCTATTTTGAGACAAACTTTCAAGACTCAGTCAGAACCCTCTCCATACAATACATGACAATCATACTGACCTCAGATATAGAGAGTAGTACTCCGCTGTGTCTGAATGTTTTGTATGTAAATGATAATGACATCATATCCTGTGTGGCCTCTGCTCCTGCTGATACTGGGACAGTCATGTAACCCCCGGGGATTAGATAGACTGAGTTCACCTGTTCACAGTTAAGGCCAGATATCCCATCTGGACAGTCACAGCTCAATTCTCCAGGCACTGGCTGTGAGCAGTTACCTGTAAAAATAGAGCGTTAACATCATAATGTCATAAAAAATAAATAGAACCTGTATCAATGCAAGTGAATAGTTTACTCTCATTCTCGACTGCATGCCTTAACATAACTGTGGTGTCATATATTCAATCTGGCTGGCAGGCTAGAAACCAAGGGAAGGCAGAATACCTACTTCAATGTTTATAGATTATATTAGAGAGTTACACAAATCAAGTTTTTGACCATGTTTTACCATGCCCTGAGACCTGTTGTTAGCTAATCATAGTTGTATCAGTCATATCAGAAAAAAGCAGCAGAAACAACCTAACAAAGTGCCTTCTTCATACCAAGTGTTAGGTAAACGTTTCCTTTTAATCCAATACATTAACACAAATACCCATAAGAGTACCAACCATTGTTGAGACATGGCATCTCTGAACATTCATCAATATCCACAGAGCAGTCAACTCCTGAAAACAGAGCAACACATTATTATCGCCGTCGATTCCAACATCAGATATCAAGTGTTCATTGCATTGTGTGGGTTACCGCCACCCATCCCGCATTGTGTGGGTTGTGACTGTAAAACGATTCTGACTTGAAACTTCAATATCAGCATGTAATTGATTCACATCTCCATAAGGACATTGGTAATCAGCCTAAGAGTTTACGGTCTCAGATTGAAGTTTAAATCCCATTTAATCCATACCTGTATATCCAGGAGCACACAGACATAGATAATCATTCTGTAGATCTACACATGTGGCCAGGTGGTAACAAGGTGATGAGCTACATTCATTTGTGTTAATCTCACACCGACTTCCTACAAACACAAATATTTACATTACATTACATTATAGAAGCAATACCCCTCAGAATGGGAGCATCTAGTCTACGTAAAAGCGTTGATAAAAAAAACTCAGGTTTTCGGAAAAGATTTCTGAGCATTTAATAAGCCACGGTTTCATTTTCATACAGCACTCAATAGTTTGAGTGGAGGAAGACACAATACAGCATGATCACGCCGGAACGTATTGCCTGTTCATAAACGCTGACGTAACTAAAATAATATAATTTGTTATTAAACCCAGTCTCTCACTTACACATTTTAAACAAAGCAATTAACGGAATCAGATACCACTGTTAAACATGCAAGGTCAAGGGTCAAGTCACCAAGCCTCTCTAGCTACAAGCATTGTGTCTTTTACTCCCACGTAGAGCCTTTCATTCTCTGGGTCAGTCAAATCTCCACGTTATTGGGTTGTCAGCAGTTTATCAAATCTTCTTGACAACATTGAAAGTGAGACACGTTATGTCCATTGATGACTGATGTTGATATATTTGGCCCAATTTGTTGAGCAAAATATGCACCTATGAGGAATGTTCTAAAGCTCATAATAACTACAGAAGTTAAATCAATGCAACCAGTTTTTAAGCTGGCAATAGTAATCTGTCTTAGAGAAAGGTACAAAGGATTATCAAACTAACATTTAAATAAGCAGCGAAATCAACATTGACAGGCGCTTACCTTGGTCACATCTGCTCAGCTGTTAACCCATCAAAACAACACATTAACATTGAAACAAACAAAAACATATGCAGGCCAGCACAGAGAAAGTTTTCAATGTCTCCCAGGTGATATCACAAGGTGGCGGTCTTGTCATAAAATATTGCTTATGGGACATCACTTTTGAGCAGTTATTGGTGTCCGAATGAATGAATGAATTGGGGCTACTGCAATGATATCAAATTTCACGTTCCGAAAATTACATTTGGAAAATCATATACAAGGACGAGTTTATTCTTGATAGTAATTGGATATACCCACCATTGAACCCAGGAGCACAGACACATCTGTAGTCTGCGATTAGGTCTACACAAGTAGCTCCATTATAACAGGGAGAAAACTCCAAACATTCATTAATCCCATCCTCACAATGTCGGCCTGTAACAAAGAAGGTGTAGTATGGTAGAGGACGTGTACAGGGTTTATAAATATAAAAATGTTTTATCTGCTGTGCATGACCAGCTAACCCAGAGGCATTTATCAAAGGATTAGCATAATATATGTGTACAGCATAAGCCAACATGCAGAGTTATCCGAATCAAATTAACTGAAGTATGGACTGAAAAACCCGCATCACTTAGCAGGCTGAGTTACGTCTCACTTGTTTAATCACTAGCTACACAAGTAACTGTCCAAGTTCCCTAGATTTGCGGAAAACAAAGGAAAGTTGGATTTTCAATTATTCGCTTGTTTTTGTATAAAAAGACAGCCCGCCTTATTAGCACTTACCAGACCACCCATCAGGACAGACGCACTGATATTCTCCAGGGGATGATAGCTCACACCGCCCTCCATTCTTACATAGCTCCACCTCTTCCTGCTCTAGCTCCGCCCCTTCCTGTCGCTCTGATAAACAGGGGTTTATGATATGCTGACAGGTGTCTCCAGTATAACCTGACACACAATGACAGGTGTATGAGTTTACCAAGTCTACACATGTAGCATTATTCTGACAGGGAGAGAGTACCTGGCATTCATCTATATCCTGGTCACAGTGCTGCCCTGTAATATCAAAAAAGACATGAGAGACATCATCTACGTCAGAGCTGATATCAGGAAAGGTGGCGCTGTTATAACGGTTAAACTACAGGATTCCTCGTTTGAGTTATCCTCTCATTGTATGTAGCTATTTGTGGGAGCACAACTCCCAATTCCGAAGAAAAATCTGTTGGAAAGCAAATTTCCAATGGTCTCGGACAGAAACTGTCCCAAACTCCCTGTTGGAAACAATAGACATACTTTAAAGTCGTTTAGCATCCGATTTTATGACTGTCTTGCCTTAGTTTTTTTTGCAAAAAAGGGAAATAGTTTTAATTTCCATTATGTTTATAATAATCTTGGGCAACACAATATTTAATACTTTACCAGTAAATCCATCAGAGCAGAGACAGGTGTAACTCGCTATATTATCTATACACTGCCCATTATTACAGTCAATCCCTAAACAGTCATCTATATTCACATCACAGTCGTCTCCTGCAGAAAAGAAGAGCACGATAAGAGATAACCAAATTATCATCACCGCTCATCCCTGAAGAGATCATTAATCATATTTTATTCATCTCAATATTCTATAGGTTCGGAAGACATATCCATATACTACACATTAATCATTTTAATTGAGTTAATAAATCATTTTTATGGTTCATGAGCTTTCATAGAGAGAGTGAGGCTTGGATATCACAATTCATGCAACCTTGTGTTTATCTGGGTTAATCAGCCTATTAAAAAATTGAATCCTCCTGCCTACTAGAGCGTCTGCCTTTATCCACATTAATTTAATTGGTGGGATCCGTACGAGTTTGGATCTGTTCAATTTCTAGTGAGAAACAATAGTGGACCTTATAGCCATACCACTTATATGTTGATGTGATTATAAATCTAACCAACTGTTGAGGTATACGCAAAGGGCCTGAATAAAATCACATTGACTGAGTAACTACATTGGGAGAACATTGGAAGCTTATAATTTGCAGATAATGGGCCTCAATGGAACACTGGTCTTGGTATCTCATAACTTTTCTTGAATGAAGGCAGCGCCACCATTGCAGTGCTGCAGAGATGATCTATCTTGCAAGGCAGAATGAATCTTACCATAAAGTATCAAGTTATATACTGAGTGTACACACTACATAACACTTATATACAGCGCACGCTCACCACATAACTCTTAATTACTCACCAGTAAATCCCTGCACACACAGACATGTATAAGAGTTTTCTCCTCCTGTACATGTAGCTGAGTTCTGACAGGGAGACGACTCACACTCATCTATGTCAAGGTCACACAAATCTCCTGTAACATAAATAATACGAGGGATAATTATCGAGAGACTTAATAGCTGATAAAGATTTAACCTTATTGCTGTTGCAACTCCGGGAAATGTGTGCCCACTGATTGCTGTATTATTGAGAGATGACTCATTGAAACTTTTATCTCTGAATTGTCACCTAATGAGCAATTGAGTTGTACGAACTGATTGTGAAAATCAGGGTAAGGAATCAATGAACTAGTTGAAATAGCATCTTTTTACAGCGTTATTATCTAACAATAATCTACTCCTTATTTTTGGCATCAGTTTCTGCAAATAACATTTCCATTGAGCTACACAGAAATCAATGGGCACACGTATCCATGAGTGGCAGCAAAAGTTTAAGTCTGTTAGGTAGAAAGGTTGCAAAAATCGTAGTTCTCTTTTCCTGTGATGTGAAATCGTTGCTATGTGATTCAGAGTTACACCCTCAAGACTATAGAAAAGACAGCTTCATATAATAAATTATAGTCATAAACTTAAGTAAATACTAGAGTGTTTATATGTTTATGATTGTAATGTACCCAGATACACGGAAGTAGTAGTTGTTGTACCACCAAATTGAATGTAAAATGTGATGTTTCCTTAAGACTGAGAAGATGTTGTGCCTCGTATTGTTTCACATTCTGGGAAAGATTTCACAACCTTACTTGTATTCAGCGTTATTCAGTTTGTACATACCAGACCACCCAGGTAGACAGTTACAGTGGAAGCCTGATAATCTATCCACACAGTCACCGTGTATACAAGGAGTAGTCTGACAGTCGTCTGTATCTATAGTACAGTTAACTCCTTCATATCCAGTCACACACCGACAGTTGTATGTATCTATACCTGTACAGGGAAAGTTAAAAATTTGATAATCTGTTTAGGTAAAATAAGCTTCCTTTGCTTTTCTGATCATAATTATAGTTACCCATTGATTGGCTGGTAGGAGGCAGAGAGCCAATGCCAGGTTATATGGTACTTCCCTAAAAGCAGTAGGTACTTTCAGTGACTTTGCATTGGTTGTTGTCACACTTAACAGCTAATGAGACCAGAGCCAATACCATTGCCCAAGTGAATATGGACGAACAAGAAAACGTGACAGCAGTTTATAGTTGATCAATGACCGCCGATGGTGGAGATAAACGCAACTTATTCTTCTCATGTGTGTGCTGCTACCTGAATTAAACCATCGAAGGAGTCTAAGATATTCTGAAAGAGAATTCCGAGATATTCAAAGGATATTAGGAGAGGAAAAACTTTGGCCAAGGCTTCATCATTGGTAAAAAGAGAGAACTATCTGATCTCCACATTACCATGACTACATGTGGCTCCATTCCGACATGGAGAGTACAGTAAACACTCATCTATCTCCTCACTACAGTCAACTCCTGTATATCCAGCCGGGCAGTCACAGGTGTAACTGTAAACCAAGAATAAAGTTATAGTGAACGATAACGATAACTTATACCTTACCAATAGAGAGGAAACAATGTAACTCCTACCGCTCCCCCTCCCCCTCCATCCACTTATAAGTCTGTCTGTGCAGGTATCTACGCCATTCCAGTTTGGTATACACATCAATGGATATATACACATCTGATTCCCTGTGACTTTATTCAGTATCCAAAATAGTTTGGTATGGTACTGAGTTGAGTGCTCTTTAGTTTGGAAACTAAATGGCTAGTGATGAGTAATGCTAACTGTTGGTTTGGTTTGTGTGACAGGATAAGAGGATTGCATTCTATTGTGTCAAAATAAGGGCTAATACACTATTTATAGAGCTTATGGTCAATGAGTGGTGAGTTATCAGCTTAAAATTGTAAAACAAGTGCGCGATACACTGTTTACTGATCCCCTAATGCCAGCGCTATCTACTGCCATTACACAGTAGGACTCTTTCAGAAAGAGTTATTGAAGCCAGAAATATGAAAAACAAGTAGTTAAGTATCAAAACAATGGATAAGAGATGAAGTTCTCTGTTTGAGACACTGCAGCTGTCCAAGATATTCAAACTATTATCATAAGATACCAGTCAACATGATCAACCCTTGTGACTAACCTGCCGACACCGTCCACACATGTCGATCCCTGTACACATATATGATCAGTACAGTCGTCTATATTAATCTCACAGCGATCTCCTGTATAACCTCTCCAGCAGTAACATTCATAGCCTGAGATCCTATCTACACAATCACCAGATATACAGGGAGAGGAGTCACACTCCTGTATATCACTGTCACAGTGTACACCTGGGTTATAAAATAAAATGGTTACATTATATACTGGGATCGAAAAAAAAGTGTCACAGTATATACCTAGAGCTAGAGTGCCTTATGTATCTAACATAATGACAACTCATGGACTACTTTATTACTTTATTTCTAGCATCAAAATGTGGGTATTTCACTACAGCACACCGTTAGGATCGCATGGTAAGCACCTTCAGCGTCAACCCAGATTTCACCATCACTTTTAGTGATTGCAAATCTTTTTTATTTTATTTTTTACAGTTTACTTTTGTCACTGCTTTGAAAGTGGTAACCACAACTCAAACTTAATATTAATACAACAATTTTCTATGATCAGAAATTATTGTGAAGTTATGTCTACCATTCAGGATAAGACACGCTGAGATATTATGAGGTTACCTGTATATCCAGGAGAACATCTGCAGGTATAGTCCTCACTGTCACCTTCTCTGACACACGACCCGTATACACAGCGTACACCATTACACTCACTACTGGGTGTGTCACATGTCACACCTGTCATAGGATAAGAGAGAATAAATGTCACAAGTGTCAGATCTTTTATCATGTATTAAACAAAAAATAAAGTTTTGTACAGCTTATGTTATTTTGTTGAGATCATTCGCCAGATAGTTCAGGCCTTCTGTGCAATGTACAGTATGCTATACCTGGGGAGACAACTAAAACGAGTATATATGACTACTATGCCCTTGGTGTAATCTAAACCCATAATAAAACCAGGACTGTAACTAGATTTAAAAGAACCCACTCACTAATTTTGTTTATACTCATATAAATTGAAGTTGTGTGCCCATGTTAACTATGGGGACAACTGCTAAACATTATATTACATTTTGCTCTTCATCACCAAATTTACCCCCCCCCCCCCCAAATACATTAGGTAGATGTTTATAAGTAAATTGATGTATTGAAAAACTGAAGTTATGATAGCAACTGAACAGCGCTTCTGAGTGACTCCGAACAAAACAAACGGATGTTAGCATAGGAGAGGATAACATTGCGTACATGACTTAATAGTCGATTGTAGCAGGGAGTATTGTAGCATGAGCGGCCAAGAAGAAACTTACAATATATATCCTCAGGCAAGCTGGTTAGGCTTCCAGAACATACCATGGAAAGTTTATCAGATTCTAATATGAAAAGTTGGCGATCACCAGATACAGACAGGAATATAATATACTACTGACCAGTGAACCCAGGCCGACATATACAGGCGTATCCATTAATAAGATCAGAGCAGGTAGAGTTGTTATTACATGGGGACAGTACAGTACATTCATCTATCTCCTCCTCACAATCAGATCCTGAGAACAGAGTATTATAATAATTATGAGAGTCAATCATTTATGTTAATCAGTGTATGTGACCTAGTTGATCCACTTTTCGATGTTGCAGACAGTACGAGTACCTTTATCTTCTCCTCTGGTCGATGGATCTTAGCCTCTTCACAAGGAATTTGGTACTGCAGGTAAAAAAATTTAGAGGGGCGGGGCACATGTTAGAAATTGAATGATCCACATACCAATAGCTTCAACTCGTTGTAAGTGAGTATGGGCATTGGATTTTGTGGCATTCCACTATAAAGCACATATTTTCAGTTTGATTTCTGTGTTCTCTGTATGCATATTACTTTAACAAACCTTGATAGCCTGAGATACACTGACAGGTATAAGAACCCAGGTTATTACTACATGCAGCTCCATTCTGACAGGGAGACAACTCCAAACACTCATCTACATCTGACTGACAATTGTTCCCTGTGAAACCTGGAAAGTAGATAAGGAGAGTGGTCAACAAAAGATTGGGAAAAGGGAAATCTCAGATATGAGTCTGGCTTTGGAGAGCTGCAATTTTTGTCCATTTCATCGTAGGAAGCTGCTCAATATTTCCATTGTGATCGGATTGGGGGGAAATTCCAATTATGTACTGTATAGAGCCGTGATCTAGTTTCAGTACTGAAATTTGGTTGTTAATGAATGGTGCTTCACACGAGAGAATACCATGTTTCGTTTCTGTGCTAGCATTTGCCAATGTATCGGCTCTGATTAGTTGAGAGGTCTCATCTCAACCCCACCAAGCATCATCAGCACAATGGCTAGGCTAGCTCGCATCATCTGAAATCTGTAAGCTTTCAAACCAAACTTTATGTTATAAACTCTGCCTCTTTCATACCATCAGAGCAGGTACAGAAGTAATCGTCCCCCACGTCCGTACAGGTAGCTCCGTTATTACATGGGTACGCGGCACATTTCTTTACCAATATCTCACATTGTTTACCTTCCCATGAGGGTCCGCAGTGACATTCATAACCTGAAATAGACAATACAACACATCATATACACTCATCTACACTCATCTACACTCATCTACACTCATAGCGGAATCAGTGTAAATATACCTGTTTGTCCTTCACATTAGTTTAAATATGTGATAAATAGTACCTGTTTTATACTTCATTATGTCAAATTTGAGTTAAAATCAACTGAAGCCGGACCAGAGTCTGTTTATGAGCCTAGAACAGACTGAGAACCCTAGAAATATGCCAAAAACCTGATTCTTCCAATATCATTTCAGCGCAGAATAGGAATCAGAAGCTAATGTTCAATACTGAGTTTATTCTCAATTTAACAGAAGCTAAGCAGGACTAACAGCTTCCACAATTTTGATAACCCATATTAAATCGCACACAGAGTTGAACTTAGATCAAGTTTGGACCAGTTTGTCTACATTCCATCAGAGGGGGAGGAACTCCAAATATAGGAAAAAGGCCCCAGCGTAATCCAGGTTGAACATTACGTCTATATATAAGCTAATTTGAGAAAGTTACAGTGTAAGCTGGTTTATTCAGGCTTTATAATTCAGAACTCCTGCTAGTTCAGGCAAGGACATTTGGTCTCTTCAGCCAGATCTCAATACATTCTAAGGTCACTTAATTCAGACTCTGCTTAATTAGGACAGATTTCTCTGGTCCCCAGAGGTTTGAATTAAGTGAACTGCACTGTATTTCATGAGTTGCAAATGGTTCCACTATGGTTGTTCAAACTTATATCACTCACTTCCGAAGATATTGACACAGAATCCTCCGTTTCTACAGGGAGATTGTAAGAGACACTCATCGTAATCGTCCTCACATGTAGAGCCTGTGTACTCTGATAGGCACTCACATCGGTAATCTGTGTACAAACAATATCATAGTATATTATATACCATTACAATTATAGTATAACATTCACATTCACATATATGATAGCAAAAATTCAATCATATCATTATACCTAATAAAATAATAACATAACCATTTAAATCAAAAATTTGCATATAACAATCTCACTCTCACATATCATATATCTTCATAATCAACTTTTGCAGTTTTCAATTTTTCATTTTCATAAATACTGTTAATTAATCTTAAAATCAGTGATCACTCCAGTATTAATAAGTTGCACATCCTTATCGACTAAACTGAGTGAGCTGATGTTGTGAGATCTTGTTATACTATGAACTTGAGCTAAAGCCTATTGACTGGTAATAATTTTATAATACAATACAGGTGATGTCACGATCATGATTGATCAGGGAGGGTGGTTTGATGGCCAACATAAACTTTTCTAAGCAATCGTATTTTTAGTTTGGAGTTGCCCAATCAATGTCGAAGAGAAAATAACTACCCCCTAAATTACATTCACTAACACCAAGGAGCTATTACTCCTTGCTAACACTAATAACCAAATGTGTCACTAAAGTTTACTTACAACCAAATTCATAACTGCAGTACAGTTCATTATCTTATAATGAGTTGAGTATACATGCTTAGAGGAGTAAACATCATCTAGGCTTTATTTTGGCTAGTTAGTGGGTGAGGTAAGGTTAGGTAGTACAATTTTTTTGCTTATTGTTGGGAGTTTATATAATATTTTTCTCCCTACTACATTATATACTGTGTTGCATAGGGTGGCGACGGTGGAGTGGAATGAGCTATGGGAGAAGAGAACACAACTCTGAGTAGTGAATAGCGGGCACGCTAATTAGCGCCATCAACCCATTATTTTTTCGGGGATGGTGAGATGGCAAACCGGTTAGCACGCTTGCTATTTACTGCCAGGTGATTAGTGCCGCAGGAGTTGTGGGTTCGAGTCCCACTGGGAGAGCTTTCATTGTTGATTGTTCCGCCCCACCCCCAGCACCCTCGGGTGTATACATATTCTTTCCTCCCTACTACATTACATTAGAGTCTGTCCTAACGGGCTCTGTAGGTGGAGGATTAGAGTCTGTCCTAACGGGCTTTGTAGGTGGAGGATTATAGTCTGTCCTAACGGGCTCTGTAGGTGGAGGATTAGAGTCTGTCCTAACGGGCTCTGTAGGTGGAGGATTAGAGTCTGTCCTAACGGGCTCTGTAGGTGGAGGATTATAGTCTGTACAATCGGGCTCTGTAGGTGGAGGATTATAGTCTGTCCTAACGGGCTCTGTAGGTGGAGGATTAGAGTCTGTCCTAACGGGCTCTGTAGGTCGAGGATTATAGTCTGTCCTAACGGGCTCTGTAGGTGGAGGATTAGAGTCTGTCCTAACGGGCTCTGTAGGTGGAGGATTGGAGTCTGTCCTAACGGGCTCTGTAGGTGGAGGATTAGAGTCTGTCCTAACGGGCTCTGTAGGTGGAGGATTAGAGTCTGTCCTAACGGGCTCTGTAGGTGGAGGATTATAGTCTGTCCTAACGGGCTCTGTAGGTGGAGGATTATAGTCTGTCCTAACGGGCTCTGTAGGTGGAGGATTATAGTCTGTACTAACGGGCTTTGTAGGTGGAGGATTAGAGTCTGTCCTAACGGGCTCTGTAGGTGGAGGATTATAGTCTGTCCTGACGGGCTCTGTAGGTGGAGGATTAGAGTCTGTCCTAACGGGCTCTGTAGGTGGAGGATTAGAGTCTGTCCTAACGGGCTCTGTTTGTGGAGGATTAGGCTTTGTTCCAACTTTCCCCCACAACAAAGCTTGTTAAGATTGGCTAGGATTCATAGTTTGTCTGTGCCACCCATAGTGCACAAATAATAATTGAGGTGGTATCACTGAGTATAGATGTCTTACATGGTTCTGTAGCTAGGTTTACACACGATCCACCAAATTTACACGGAGATACATCACATCCTAACTGTCCGCTACAGGCTGGAAAATAAATACCGATAAAAGGTTACTCATGAATCATCAGTACTCAGTATAACTATTGGCTGCTCTACCAGAGGCAGTATACAAAATATTTGTGGGATAAACAGGGGGCTCTTTCAATTAAATTATGGATTGCTTTTTAAAGCAAGTTATCACAATCACTTCGCCCAAGATCATAACAATTTTGGTGTCTCAATTAACCCACCTCTACATTGTACAAGGGTGCGCTAATTAGATGAGATGTATTATGACTTATGTATCATGTATCATCAATCTTATGTATCATGTATCATGGATCATCAATCTAATGTAACCATATTCTCATTGGCCCCGAACTTAGGGGCATTGAATAGGAAATAAAAGTTCATATTATTATTATTATTATTAAACAATTTTGTTCCCAAATTGTTCACTCACAATGTATGTAGTTCCATCAATAAGTGAGTGATTTGGAAACGAGATCCTTAGCAGATCTCGCTCATTTAGCTATGAGCAATCAGAGAGAGATTTTGGCAGTTTTTTATCAATAGACACCAGTATGTTTTGTAGCGTCTCATTGGAATTTACTTAGACGAAAATTTATAGCGTAAGTGACGTTTAAACTACAATGCGACAATTCTTCAGACTTTTAAGCGGACCAGTTCTCCGAGGAGCCAGGCAATACATACTATTCAAAGAAGACCTAAGTCCTTTGGGGATTAGACAAACTAGTTCCATCCAGGTCTTCGACAACACATGTTGCAACATAATCATCACTAAATTGTAGACTACTTTACAGTTAATTTCCACTGACCTGAGAATGACAATAAGAGAGCTGCCATTAGCACCGCATAGCTCTCAATTCTCATTCTTCCGTATTGCATCATAAAATCTCAGTAACAGTCTGACCTGACAGTAGCACCACAGTAATATATTACAATGGATGTCGTCAGCAGCACGTCCTCTGCGTCACATTTTTGAAGTAGGCTTTCTATTCTGGGATTAATCAATCCTTTTGGTCCAGCGGTTAGCCTATAAAACAGTTTTTTTGTCATACCCAAAGAGTAAATAAGAGCATGAGATACTGATATCTATATATATATATAGGCATTAGAATAAATAGTTACTGACTGGAGAACAAGAAGACTCACTGGTGGCATTTGATGACCAGTAGCCTCTACTTGTTCTGCCCATATCACCAAACATGTTACAGAGTTAAAGCAGGGAGAATGCTCCCCATTCTCCCTGGTCAAAGGAGCCCACTGTAGACTGATTGGCTGGCCTTTGAAAAACAAGCGATTGACCCATCCTTTTGCATTTAATACACCACCTACTCCCTCATTGATTGACGGTGGAGTGAGTCCTCAGGAGTGAATCAGGAGGGGTGCCTTGGGTTCAATAATATTGAAGTTCAATACTCACTTTTTCACAATAAAGGCTAAATGGGAAGTCTGATGCTGGAGCACTGCTCTAGATCAACCAACTACATGAATCGATGTGACTGTTATATTGGTCATGAATGTATGGATAGGACTGGGGCAAAAGTAGTCAAATCGTTTTTCTTTCTTTGTGAAAATCTATTTTGTTTACAAAAATTACTATGAAACTGCATATTTGTATCTCCTCATCAAGAGAGTACTAAATTTGGTCAGACAACTCTCGAACAACAACCTGTTATATATAGAGGACAACTCTTATTTTATAGGGAGGGTTAGCTGTCAGCAGGGAAGGTGCGGTGGGTGGTTTTTGTCTAGAGCTTCCTTCTCCCCTCTAGTGTTCTAATCAGTGAGCTGGTTCTGATGGTTGTTTGGGCAATTAACCTGAGGTTTAGTCCATTAGTGTATGCCAACCCAACACACTTTGATCAGTACAGTACCGTAGCAGCGTATTTCCGTCGTAGAAGTACTCTATTTATTTACATTAAGACAAAGGAGAAAAAATACCTTTGTTTGCAGGAATATTGTTGAGTTAGCTTGTATAAGTTGGTGAATGCAGTGTAAACACATGCAGGGTAAAATCTTGAAAACCTGTTGGGAAGAAAATATAAAACTCTTTTCTCAATGACCCATTCAAGGCGCAGAACACATTATTGTTATTTTGCTTGTCATGGCCGGATAATTCAGATCTGTAGGCTAGTGGATTTCTCATCAGTAACAATTATTTATTATTGCTGTCCTTGAGATTGAACTCGACAAAGCACCTTGCACATCATAACACCTAAACAGTTCGGGAATATGTATAAGGATATTCCTTGGCATTCTGGTAGGGGATGTGTTCTGTCAGAAACAATAAAATCTGCCCAGGGCCACCAAATAAAACCAAAGATATAAATCACAGATATTCTGCAGAGAATGGTCCCATACCTCTACAGTAGTTTTAGTAAATTTCTCCATTGAGTTAAAAATTGAGCCAAAGACACAACTTTGTGAGCTGCTGCATAGACTGAGGTCAAGGGTTTTAGCCCTCTGCTAGAGTTCTCTAGCAAAACTCGCTAGCCATACCCTCCCTCAATCACCATCACCAAGGCTGTGATCTGATTAGACTTTTATATACAGTATATAATCACAGAGTATATCCTTACTCTGTGATATAATTAACCCTTCTGCCTGCAGGATAACATTGTGACATAGTCTATCTCTGCAGCACAGCGATGATGGGGCGTACTCTCATCAAGGGAGGCAACTCAAGGTTATGAGATAGCAAGGCCAGTGTTCCATTTAGGTCCAAATATGTCCAAATTATTGGTTTCCATTATTTCTCCAAAATTCCAAATTCTTTAAATACTCGATCTATGCAAATTTATTCAAGCCCTATGCTGCAGAAACGAATGGATGCCTTAACAGTTCGCACATCCGCAGTTACAAAACAAATTTACACATTCGCAGTTACACAACAAAGTTGCGCCGTTCGCAGAGTGATGATTAACAAGATAAGGTGGTGTCAGTGTTTGACCTTGACCTTGCTTGTATTGGGTAGGTCGATGACCAATAAAAGAACATGAAGATAAAATATATAACTTTTACAAAACCTCTATAATGAGGAGATATGATACGATTATAATTGTACTGCGGGCATTGCTGTTCTTTGAATACAAAAATTTAATTCGACTAGCTACCGATGAATTCAAAATGTTAGTACAATGATATCAATTATTTACACATATTTTTTTAGCATTATTGACAAGAGAAAAGTTCTGATAAATTAAAATGCTCAATATTGAGGAATGCTGTGAAATTAGAAAAAAAAAGATTCGCAGTCGCTGTTTTGTCTGAACACGTCTGATGTTTGATGATAGCAGCTGCTGCGTGTCATTAGCTGCCTCGTCGCAACGCAACCCGATATTTTAGTAAAATAAAGAAAGAGTCAATTTAATTGAACTCTTCGACGTTTATCAGGCTGTTAGTGGGCCAATGTAGCTTGCACTTTCTGCACACAAAAAAGGGTCTGTAAAAAAATGACCATAAAAAGTTCGGAAAAAGTTGTTAATATTACTTTTAAAAAAGCATTATTTTTAGACCATGCGATGGACTTGCGCTATAAAATAAGCAAAAAAAAGAGAAAATTGATTTTATTTATTTAGGGCATTTTTATTAGGAGATTATGCCTTTGTGTCATTTAAAACTTTCGTCCCTAAAAAGTCCCATCCTTAGCCTGGCTTTGTCCTTGTATCCGGGTGAAGGAAGGGGGGCACCCTGACATCCTCACCCAAACAATCATCCTGCCTGAGCTGAGTCTCCTTGGTGGAGATGCGGATAAATACTGATGAATAGCCTGTGATCTATTCGTCTAGGATTGTGGTTTTGATGATACGCTCCGTCACACTGTAAGGATCACAGTTACTTGATGGTCGTCTGTCCTCCAAATATCCCTTGCCTTCAGCACCGACCTGATAAAAACAAACAATTATAGATCATTTAATAAATATTTTTTTAGTTTGTCATGCAACGCTGATAGTAATGCATCAAATCTAAAATTGGTCAAAACGATTCTGTTTCAGAAAGTTATTTGTGCATATTTATGAGGCCACAACGCTTTCACACTGGTGTACTTGATTAAGGAGTAAGACCAGAGACTATCGATATTATCTATAGTCTCTGGTAAGACCCCACGACTCAATTGAGCCTCACTATGAAATATAACCATAAATAATTATCATCTTCTTGTAATTTGTTAATCTACGTTAAGGTGTAAGATAACCAATACAATTAGGAGTTGTCCTACTACTGACAATCTCAATTCAAACCCATTTTACTACAGATCCCTCAGAGGGTAGGCCTACTGATTGCGACACCATAGTTATATATATGTCCCAGTCGTCACCTTCCATTTTGACAGTTTGTTGCTTCCTTTATGACCAGCTAAGCCCTAATTAGTCTGCCAAATTTTACTGATAATGTCCCAAACTGTTCAGGATTACCTGAGAGAATGGGCTACATTGATGCTTCAAATGACCTATTTATTGTACTGAGCAGGGCTGTGACACTGAAAATTCAATGAACAACCTCAGATAACATGATCTTCACAGTGAATTATGAACCCGTTAGTATCTAGACAAAAATCGAACGATAGACATTTTTGGATGGATTGCATGATTTATTTTACTGATTGATATATTTAGGAGTCTAGGCATGATGGGAATTCTGTCATGCAGCCTGTGCATGATATAATTTTTATCTGGCTCTCACTGTTAAGCTAACAAGATTAAATAAATTTTTCCAAATCAACATAAATCTTATCCCGATTGTTCCGCACACACGCCAAAACCATGATCACAACATTTATACCACTGCTCTGCACAAGTAGGTTTTCACAGATCTCAAGGTCTCAACACCTGAGATATTTGAGCAAGGCTGCCAAAACTGGCTCTTGTTCCATTAGCTTGATCCTGAGATTTTATGTTCTGTTAGTCTAATACTACCAGGGGGATTGAGGACAAACTTTTCTGTCACAGATCTAACTTTGTGGTTTCAGTAATACTACTAGATTGGTGAAGAATCTGGGATGATTTATTGGTAAAAACTGCAACCACAAAATGTCTAGACATGTCAGCTATGTGATTAAGCCCGACCTTGATGTGGTAAATCAAGGCTTGTTTTTTACTATAATTCTCATCACGTACACAACCTCACAATGAGCTGATCACGCTCATAACATGCTTAGAGGTTTGAGTGTAACAAACTTCAAATACCCGTAGTAGCGTTGTTTACAACTTCATGAGGCATTTGCGCAGATTATCTCAAACTCTAACAGGCAATTTGCACTTAAATTAATGGTTGCAGCTGCAAATTTTAAAAGGCAGAAATAATTGTGGGTTGCCACCAACCAAGCCCTACTTTTCTTCTACTCCTCTTCCCTGTCACTCTGCACAATCAAAGGAAGCCAGCAGAACCGGAGCTTGATTGTATGTGGCAGACCTCAGACCCGGCTATTTACTATGCTTCTCCCTCCTTTTATCTATAGTTGCATAACTAAATACTAAAAGGAGGTAATATGATTGATAGCTTCCATCTCTCAGTTAATCCTGTTTGTGGTGCACATGCACTTAGAATAATTACAGCCTGCCTTTCATCTTCACCACAACTAAGATACCAGAGCAGAGTCATCTCATGTGCTGAGACACTCAGCTAAATTGTACAACTCTCTGCATGTTAGATCTTAATTATAATAGAACAGTGTGCAACTCTTCTTAGGTAAGTTTAGTTGTTATGTTAACCTATCTGGATGGTAAGCAGGATAAGGTAAGTTTGTGTGGGTAAGTATAAGATAGCTACATTAACTTGTCTATAAGGTAAGTACGCGGTAGATATAGTACTGGATGGTAAGTTATATAAGGAATAAGTACACAGTAGATGTATATTACTTACATGTCTAGGTATCCTGATACTAGCTGCTCTGTTAGCGACTCCTGAGCTGAAGTCGTTTATCGAGCTCGTCTCGTGTAGTCCTGTAAGTCGTCTCTCATTATCCTTACCTCCCCGAGGATCGTAATCCTTTATGTGCTCTGCGTGTCGCTTAGCCATCTTCTGTATGGCTGACTCTATGTGTCTGTGAGATACAAAGGTAAGATGTGTGTTATTATATTATTTATTATTAGATATGAGTAGATGTGTGATGGATAGTAATCATTTATAGCAGGAGTGGATAACTAGATCACACTAGACCTATGAAGATAGCGTCAACTACAAGAGTGGTCGGGGCTTTGCCGGATACCAAAAACTTCTGTGAGAAAATAATTGCATCAGCATCTACTTGTAAATTGCATTGATAATATGGCACAAGACAAGTGGAGAAGCTGCTTGGTAGCTCATAATTATTGAATCTGCACAGTGCGAATAGCTGATATTTGATGAGAGTACATGAAACATTGTGAGATTATATGAGATTGGTGAGATTATATGAGATTCTGTGAGATTATATGAGATTCTGTGAGATTATATGAGGAGACTTACTTGAGACCTCCCTCGTTCCTCATCTCTTCAGTAGAGTAGTTAGTATGAGCTCCTGCACCGTTCCAGTCTCCCTGCATTGGTTTAGGATCTAAAGAGACGATAACTCCGAAATCTTCGGCTACTCTGTGTAATATAAACCTCGACATCCAGAGATGATCTCCCATATCTATACCTTCACATGGTCCAACCTGTAAGAGTAGAAGAGGGCGGGAGGTGAGAAGGAGCGGAGAAGGAGCGGAGAAATATTACAGAGTTGTCACCACAATGTGTACTTTATAATCCCATACTAACCATAAACATATAAATACTTTTTATTCATTTAATTTAATTGTATGTTTATGGTACTAACAGTAATAAATTAGTGAAGATGTTCTCAACAATAATTCTATCCTTATATCTAACAAAGACTATCCATTATATTGCTGATAACTATCTGAATATAGTTAGCAACCCATTATCAATGGAATGGAAGTGGCGCCTGATGCAAATCTCTCTGGCTTGGATTTATGAGAGAGAAGACTGTGATTGTAGACGTCTTTTTGTATTCAAATCTTCTGAAACTCCCGAAATAATCAAGCAGAGTTTCACACCCATTTTTTTTGAAGGAATTCGTCTGAGAAAACTAACCTGGTATTCCCATTGGCCGGGCATGACCTCTGCGTTGCTACCTGAGATTTTTACTCCTGCATAGAGACAAGCTTTGTAGTGAGCTTCTACGATGTCTCGTCCAAATACCTACAAGAAAAATAATATATAAATATAATACAGGCATTATATAACAAATATGATGCAATCGTAATAGAGACATTTCATTATCAAACGATCTTGAGCCTCATTTACAGGCCTTAATATTGACACTGACTGAATGCATTATAAATACCAGCTGGATGTCAAATTCTTCTACACCAAACCAGAAATAGCAACATGTCAAGGTCTCCGATTGCTAAATTTATCCTACCAAGTTCGGTGAAAAAATGAAATTAAATTTTTTTAAATATTTTGTCATGGTGTCAACAAAATTGTTGAATTGCGATTTGAAGTTTCATAGCATATATATTTATAACCTCAACTAAAGGACAGTATTCTGGTTCGGCGCAACGCGATGCATTGTGCCATACAGGAAACAGTTGACAAAGTGTCAGCATTGCTGTTACCACTAATTCTAGATAATCTATTTATAATTTCTGCCTCATCTGATAGAATAAAATTCCCCCAGTTTTCTTGATGTTAATTAATAGAGTTTTAAGATGACAATTTTGACATGTGGCACACAAAGAATTCAGTCACACAATCGAAACTTTCAGTCACCGGCGAAGTTTCTGCCAATTCCTCATATGGAAGGTTTCTGTTTTCACTTCTCAGTCTATTAAAAGGAGCGCCATCTTTATCAATATTACAAACACCCTACCCTAGATAAACCTGCTCTAGACAAAAAGGCAGTCATTGACAGCTCAGCCTGCAGGATTAAGATGCATGCCCATCATTTCATGTATACTGTTGGGTTAATGCTGCAAGGCTGGGTTTATTCACTTCTTAAAATTCATAACAGTACTAGTCAAAAGTTGACTACCCTTGTGAGATAAACACTTTTATCATACAATCTAAAGGTGCTGCTCTCACAGCTCAGTAAAACTTTCCTTACATTACCTAGAGTAATGTCATTACATGCTAAAATCCTTTTCACTCTACTCTTCGTACTCCAGTATCTATTTAATGCATGTAAACAATTAACTAAGAAAATTTTCCATCACTCTATACAGAGTCAGTAGTAAATTCAGTTTTCCATTTATCAAACATTACAAACAACAAAGAGTTGATTGAGTGAAGAAAATCGATAACATGCACTGCTCAGGTCACGCTATAAAAGCATGGACAGGCAGCCAGTTAATCATGGGCTATACAAATATCACGCCTTGTGTTATAATTTATTACCGCGGGAGCGGGACTGTGTCCTCAGGTCATAAATCAGCCTTGATAACAAGGTGACCTGAGGTTCACCCAAATTGCCCTCATCAATGTTTACATTTTGAGGGTTTATACAAGATAGTGTTCAAATATTGTACTAGTTCTGGTAATTGTGGGTCAAATACAAAGTCTATGACTCAATTATAAATGTGATATGCTGGAAATCGCAATCAGGATGTGGTTGTGATAATGGTGTGTACATCGGTCATGTCCTGGACCTGGTAACTATGTAAGCCACACAGATCATAAATGATGCATGCAGCTCAGAAAGTTAAATTTTGCTCTAATTTAGAATAAATTTTGTAAACCTCACAATGATAACATAGTGACCACCAATGTTTTGTGAAAAGTTAATTGCTAATGTATATTCATCCAGTTGTAAAAGCTGGACATGTATCATATTATTGACCTGACGACAGAGTATGGACAGAGTATCGCAATCTCAGGTTAGTAGCTCAAACTAAGTTTTGCTCTAATAATGAGATATTTTGTAGGGGTTTTGCAAACATAGAAACCACTAATGTTTTGCCTCAACTGAACAGTGGCACTGTTTTCATCCTGCTAGTATCCCATCAGTGACCGGAGAGAGTAAACACGAGAGAGTAAACACGGAGAGAGTAAACACGAGAGAGTAAACACGCCATCCTCACCTTATCTGCTCCGACTCCACAGTAGTAGGGTCCCTGTGGTCCGGGGTATCCACCCTTAGGCCATCCCCAGGGGTGACCATCCCTATCTAGGAGTGTATACTCCTGCTCGATACCAAACCAGGGGTGTGTAGCCTTCGCTCTCTCCATCACTGCGTTACAGGTCTGTCTTTTGTTGGTGTCTGCAACAACAACAGAAAATCATCGATAAATAAAATTGAGAGGAAAAGTTGATTGATAGGACCCTTTCATGTAAAGCGTTAAATTACATCCAGGGATTGTAGAACTAGTATAGAGTATGCACTTCCAAAAAAATAACGAGCCCATTTCATGGTTTTAAAATTGAGATCGAAGTGTGCTTGACAACCACAAAATTTCAGGTCAAATTTTTCAAAATCCTGCTTCAAAAACAAGTAGCCACCATATTCATGGGTTGTGGTTAGCCAAAACTGAAATTAATCATGGTTGGTTTTTCCATCTTTATTTTGGTTAGCAAAGATTCATCGCTTGAATCTTTATAGTACTTAATCCCATCATGGGGTTGGAATGTGAACATTTAGTGTTCACGCTCCAACCACATGATGGGATTAAGTACTATAAAGATTCAATTGATGAATCTTTGACTCGTTATTCATGTCAAATTCAATGGGATAAGGAACTCAATGTCAGCCGCATGTCTCGCTAGTGATAAGTAAGAGTACTCTGAGGGATAATATAAGCTGCTGCCAAGTATACATATCATGAGGCTGATGCGTGTGTAGTTTAGGCAGAAGGACAGCATGCATTTAATGCATGTGTAGATTTTACATGTAGGACAGACTCTGCACCCGGAAAACCCTCAAATGACCCACCGATAACCCTCGACCTACATGCTATCTTATCTGCATATGTCTCACTTTTTTTTTGTATCTTGGTTCGTTGAGCCAAATTTTGATGACGTAAAAGGGCACTTATCAGCCCAAGGAGTTGGGAGTCCGTGATCAGAATATTGTACTTGATGGTGGAATGGTACTGGAAAATCTAGCCAGTCATTTATATTTCCCACAGTGAATAACTGCACACCTTATACATTCCCAAAATCCCTCAAATTAAATATAACCCTTGGCGTATTAAATTGTGGACCAAATACTAGACTATAATGATGTTGTTCTGAGATTTTGCTATTATGGTATCTGTGCCAGCACAGGACGTCTGAATTTAGTTTGATTTATGAGGATTTGTTTGAGTTATAAGTCTGACACAGTAACACAAAGTACCTGTAGGTAAGACTTACACAGTAACACTGTAACTGTTACATGTCATGTGGGTAATGTGATGTACCTGTAGGTAAGTCACACACAGTAGAACTGTAACATACCTGTGGGTTTCCTCTTATAGTTGAGGGTCTCACACAGTAGAAGCCTGTGGTTTCCTTTCCTGAATGGATCGGCGAATAGAGCTGCTGGTTTGAGGTAAACGTCGGAATTACTTCCCTCGGCTTGTCCGGTAGATGATCCATCAAAGTTCCATTCGGGGCAATCTGTAAAATAAACAAAACTCAACTGTCAATAAATAGGCCTCCAATGTCAAGACAGAAAAAATATCATATAGGCCTACTTTCTATGCATGACATTTGCACTTCCACATTTGCCCTTTGCTATCTCCGTGTCTTGGAGCATAGTTCTGAAATGTCACCTTAGGGAGAGAAAGGGCCACCTTGCACCATCTTCACAACGAACTGCATCACCTCCACATCAGGCAGTGAGGACAAGCATTAGAATCAACTTAAGGTTGTAACCCTTTCAGGTCATGGTTTTTCTGCAATGAATAATCCAAAACACAAAGTGGTGACATAACTACCTCAATCTGGGTCAAAAGGAAAATATGGGCTCTGTGCACACCTCTAACCAGCCCTCTGTGGTAGTCACTACATCCTCTATTAGTGCACATGACCACATCTTACCCCACAGGAGAAGTAAACTATATTGTCTTAATTTTGACACCATAATGTAGCCTATATGTTGCAACTCTTAACGCCAACCAAGTAGTTCAAAATATTCCACCAGATACTGAGCCAGTACCATTCTGGTTCAATCCAGATCTGTCGATATTCTCACAACAGGCTTCAGTGAGAACCATCGAGAACAAAATTAGGCATTTTCAATTTTAGACTTTAACGAACAACTTTGGACTTGGTAGGGGGTAATTTTCACATAGAGAAAGCCTTGCAGCTCCAAACCAAGTGCCAAAGACGTCACTTATATGTAGTGATGGTCAGAGAATCGTGTAAAATATAGATCATTTTGTCACATGCAAGACTACAAAAGTTTTGTAACAACAACCAAAATGGTCAAACCTGAACTTACCAGCACATTAGCATGACAAATTTCAATTTTGAACTTGCGTGTAAACACCTAGTTGTTCACAAAACCTATGACTTAATAGGACTGTAACATGAAATTATCCCAAAAATAGCACTGAATTTTCTTCTTTTGGGTCGAATGAACTTTACGTAAATTACGGGTAATTTTCTGAGTAGCTGAAGGGTTAGAATTTAAATTACAGGGTAGGCTGCATCTCTGCAAGTTTAGCTTTCAGACTCAATTATTTCTAGAGCTAGCTGCAACTAGTCTAACTGACTAACATTTAATAAATGGCTTCTTTTTCTGGTGACCGAATGACCGAAGGAATCAAAACATGATCAAGGAACTTTCCATCATAGCATCCCTTTTCCAAAAAAGATTCTTGCTTAGCTATTCCACCAAAGTTTCGCATGTTAGGAAAACCCAATTATGACTATATAGTAAATATTGAAAACTGGATTATTCATGACATTGTTTTCCACACCCAATGTGTTACCACACCGTAATACTGACGGGTAGTTTCAGATTACAAACTGGTTTTTTTTTCCAACCACAGAAACTGTTAACAAATGTCATCATCACACTACATTGTACTTTTCCGGACACAATCAGAACTGAGAATAATAAGTAAATAAATCACACAATGTGGTGTGTGGCGTTGCTATGGGGAGAAAGCTGATGAAATTCAATAACACACTGAAGCCATTGACTAAAACTTACTCACTTATTTACTGACCCAATAGAAGGATTACTAGAAAGCATGGCCGCTACACACAGCTATAGGCTGCATTGTTTTACTTTACAAATCAAGAAACAATAACGTGGCCCATTTCTTATCAGCAAAGTTTTTTTGATTAGGAAAATTGCACTCATGTTCGCTGCTCAGATTCTAATAGATTTGGATAAACTGGCTAACTGACCTCAGCGGCCCAAACGTCACATTGACACGCCATCAAATTAGAAGTTGTCAGTATCAAAGACATGGTTACAATACAAATAGAGAGTCGATATCCCCGGCCCTCAAACCCTCTCATTGTAAGCTGAGGGAGTTACTAAGCCCCACCCCACATGGTAACTTACCTTCAGCACATTTTGGAAAGAAATCCATAGTCCTAGTTTTACATCTCAAATATTCACCAGTACCGTCGATCCAAACATACATGACCTGGGACTTAGCGTCAGGCAACTCCAAGTCCATATAACTATAATAAATATATATAATCAGTGTGAGGTGGGCTTACAACAATGCTATACTCATTACTTGTTGGCAAGGTTCATAAATGAAACTGTGGTTGGTGTCTGTTTGGTTAGTTGTTAACCAACCAACATCACCGACTCTGACTATGCTAAGCATAGAGACAGTGTCAGTGATGAAGCCTACTGCAGTCTACACAAATATGACTACTTAAGTTGCAGTGCCACTTTTTCGCTGATAATGCGACAAAACTAAAGTTTACTAGTCGCCGCTGATCGAGTAAAGCTAACTTACGTTTTCTTGACATTTTTGTCGGTAGCACCGCGAGTGTTCAGCGACATCTCCATTTTGCAGTTTTTGTGTTTCTTTTAGATTACAGAAAAACCTGAAAAACAGAGCCGAACAAACATGATAATACATGGCATAAACAAGTGTGACATTTGAGTCAATAAAAGTTAACTAGCGAGGGGAAACACCAATCAGTCGCAGACAGCCAGGGCACTCAATCAGTTTCATTTCTCTCTCAGACTCAGAGGTGATTGTAAGTAAGATATTGAAATCCTATCATTTCAGAAAAAATCACACAAATCTAGAGCTATATACTAAGGAGCCCTTAGATTAGTATCAGAAGAAAAAAGAAGTGGTGGCCCAGACAAATTTAGAATGAAAGTTCAACTCACCTCTCAACAACCAGTCCAGCTAGAAGAGTGAAGCTCTACTGACGCATGATTAACTTTTATAGATGACGGAACAGTCATGCAGTGGCTTTATTCCAAAACGTCTTCTGATTGGGCAATTGCCAGTAGCGTCACAGGGTAATGCCCTAAACAAACCAATCAAGATCAGCGAAATTAAAGCTCTCAAGACAAAATTCATAGCCTGAGAACTTTGACAATATTGTGCTGGATGTGTAGAAATCGGTGCCGACCATTTCTATACATTAATGAAAAGATGCTAAGTTTTTGATAACGATGGAAATTCCCTGTTGTTTGGTGATGTCATGGAGATATAAGGATTTCCCTCATATCATAGATGATTACTATGGGGATTTCCCAGAAAGTTGTTTCGCCAGGGAGGGTAAGCCGAGTCTACAGGCAGAGTTCAGTAGGTTGTATCAAATGTAATGTTTCTTTTTTGAAAACCTCAGCATTATTTCCAGAAACAAGGTATGTTTCCAGCAATTAACTAATTTATCATTCCCACAGTACGTACCAAGACCCAGTAGGCCGCTAAAGCAAAAGCAGCTGATTTTGTTTCCATTAGTTCACCAAAGGCTGGATTTATGTACATTATTTAGTACTAACCCGATAGCAAGAAATGCGACAGATGAAATTTACCAATTAAATATTAATATGGAGTATTCAAATCAGGAGAATTAAAGTTACAACACACAGAGATGTGTGCATACCACTGGACAACACACAGGTCTTCAGCTGGAGATCGTGAGAGTCAAGCGCTGTTTTGAGGCAGACTCTAGTAAAACTTCATAGCAGCCCAAACACCCCTGTGGTGGATGAGCATCTGGTTCTTGTTTATGAGATTATTGTGTTTATGAGATCATCTCAGCGCAAGTAGATCTAAGTATGATATACATATATATCTATATATATATTGTAATCTCCCTATTACATGAATTAACAGCAAAACTACCGAAAACTACCAAGTATGTTTGTAAGATAAGCTGACATAATTCTGATCAGTAATTCATATGAGGTCTCGGGCCTTCATATCACTTTACAGGACTGTTTAAGATTTTATCGTTTTATTTCTGCAATAAGACATGGTCCAGTTTAGAATGATCAAATGTTCCATTAATCTAATATTGGAAAAAGTCATAAGAGCCAGATTAACACATGCAATGGAAGAGCAGCTAGCTTATCACCATGACTGCACTGCTGATTTTCCATCACAGAAAAATTATCTGCAGCCTTGAGATGAGAAATTACTAACATTCATCAGAATTAGATAACTTTTATGTCTACGCTAATAATAAGTACCCAGACATATATGTAGCCATTATTTACATCACAGTAAATCCAATAATTTGGAATAGCAGTTTCTGAATAACAAAAAGAAAACTCACTGAAGATATAGTATTCATATTTTTTCATTCAGCAAAAAAATCAAGAAATTTAACAATTCGTAGATGAGAAGATGAGAAGATGATTGAATCATAATCAGTTTCACAACAAGTGTAGTCCATGATGATTGGTTACCGCTCCATCCAATCACAGTAGAGATTACATGTATATACAGTGCACTGATTGGTCAGTTTATGAATGAGGTCACCTCGCTGCGTGTCTAAACTGGCAGCTATTACCAAAGTCACATCTGCCGAGACGCTTAAAGTGGTTACATTCCTGATTACTACGAGGGCCGTTAATACCCCCTCCTCTGGCTCCACCCCTACCACCACGGCCTCCCCTCGGTCCGCCTCGAAAGTTTCCTCCACCTCCTGAAGAACGAAAACAGAAAAACATACAATAAATAATAACGCCATCAGCTTCAGAGATTGTTTAATGCCGGCTTACATAACTTTGAGGAAATAAAATGTAGTTGTATAAGTAAATTGGTTGGCACAGGTCCTAACACTTTGTCAGACCTGGGTGTTAACCAACTTTAATCCCCTTACATCACCAGAGACAAGCTGTTGATCTCTGAGAAAAGAGATCATTAGAGATCATTAGAGATCGTTAGTTGGACATCAATGACTCAAGAACAGGCTTACAAGTTAGACATAGTTTATCGCTCAGTGGTACAAAAGTACAGCTTACTCACCTCTAAAAGGACCTTTAAATCCACCACCACCCCTTCCAAAGTTATTCTGCTGATATCCGCCCCTGCCACGGAATCCCCCTCCTCTACCTCCGCCCCTGTTGTAGTAGCCTGTGTCTCCTGCAGAGTGATTGGGAGGGCCATTGTGGTTGGGTGGGTATTCCTCCCCGCCCGGGCCCATGTCCATTAGAGACGGTATGCTATCTGATTGCATCAGCTGATCTAGGTACTCTGGATTAGTGCTCTGAAATAGAGATGAGAGAATTAGTCAAAACTCTGTCAGACTGCATTACTCGGGTGATCGGAAACTCTTAAACCGCATAACTCTAGATCATCATTAGGTAGTCGGGTTTATTAACCTAAAAAACATCTATGCATCATATGTCTTCTATGTATATTACGGGTCTATTGAGTTGAGAAGAACGTTGTATGGTTAAATAACAGATTTTTCTGTTAGTCAGTTTGACCTTTCTCGCTGGGCTAGTAATTGATAGTAGTTTGATTGTCCGCGTGATGACTCTCTATAAGTCTGACACATCATATGATTCGACCTTCTTACTGTGTTTTGTTATTCTGAACAAGCAGTTTTTCGATATCTAGGTTAACTACTACAGAGGGTCTTCAATTTCAAATTAAAAACCAAATAAATATCGATTTTTTGCGTCAATAATGACAAGAACTTTCAGTACTTTTGTGCACCCTCCGAACACATCGTTTGAGCAAAACCTCAAACCGTCCTTGAAAGAGCTGAACAATGGAACGGCTTCAATCGTGTGGCAGAACTGCTAGTTTGAAAATAAAATTGGAGCAAATATATAGGATTATCTCCCCTGTGTATAACTGCAGTGAGAGCCTTTAGTATAAGTTATACTTACAGCGAGAGCCTCGAGTATCTCCTGCCCAGCCTCCCCGTTAGCCAGTTTCTGTATCAGATCGATATCGTTAGCTGTAACTCCCGGTACCAGCTCGGCAAGAGACGCCTCAGGTCCCGGGGCCTGATTCTCCGCCCCATGTGGGTCTGCTGAGGGCGGCGCATTGGTGTCCATCCACTCATTGTGTGAGGCGGTCTGATGGGACTGAGGCTGTGTAGTGGTGTTATTAAGACTGGTAAATAATGCATCTGACGCTGATACCTGGCCAACCTAAGAAAAGAATTAGAATCAAAATTGAGAAATATGGTTGGTTTCATAGATGCGGTAGGCAGGATTGTATCTGCTTCAGGAACTTACATGATCAACAGTTAATCAAGAATAACTGCGCCGGGATCTGAAGGATTGTTTTTTAGCTTATCCCCGGGAGAACAACAGTTTTTATGTAGATTAATGAATTACAAATAAATTTAAGAGATGGAGTCTTTAAACTTTTAACCCCATTAAGGTCTAGGTAAGTCACGCGGCCACTTTTTGTAGCCGCGTGACCAGGCTAAGTCTAGGTCGTCACTGAAGGTAATATCACCCACATTTATCCAGAGTCGTAAATTATGGTAAGAAAACAGAAGGAGAAAACAAGTACAGTTAGATCCTGGAGATTTACCACTAAAATAATATATGATGCTTTTAAATATAATATTTACCATTAATGTAACATATTAAGCTTCTAAATAACAATAAAAATCCTGCCTAGATTCCAGGTGATCATTTAACTGACATATCACGCTAATCATTGTCACTATAATAGCTTCCGTTTGTTTGGCATTCAATTCAAGTTCGCAAATTCACCAAAATTATCACGATCGCACCTCATGCCTAACAGGGAAATGTTATCCTACTTAAAGCGTACCTAGTTGACACTTAAAAAAAGAAAATTTCCACAATTATCTGTACTGATCGATTGCCAAAAACTCAGTATTGTTAATATCTATGTTGTATCAATGACTAATCTTTGGTTGTATAACTTGTGTGTAAGATACATAGAGTTATTATATACTCTAGATTATATAATAACTCTATGGTAAGATATGAGACAGTGATGAGGTCACGCCGATCCACGGAGGTGTGCGCCGGCAACTCATGTTACTCACACAGCAGGGGCGTAATAGTAACTCAAAAGGAGAAGTATTTTCTAATTCGCATAGGCTTGAAATAATTAGACTTATGAAGCCTATTTCTTTGTATAGACAACCAATTCGACTGAGAAAATTGGCGCTAGCTAACATTAAATCATTCTAAACTAGCTAATCTAATAATATTTAATCCTCTAGGATAATCTGGAAACTTAATCTGGAATAATATTACAGATAACCCCTTCCTGCTGGTTATAGTATGCTACACTCCTCACTGAGGGTTACATTACATTTGTATGTGACACCTCAGAGAGATATCCCAAAATATTAATGCTTGACCTATTTATCATTTTTTAGGTATGTGATCATCACCTCTCCTCATGATACACCATCAGAGAGTGATTAATGTATCTGTGTGCTCATAGTCGATATAAATCTTTTCTTCAAAGGGAGCTCAAATGATGCCCAAAAATGAAGGTCACCGTCTCGCCAAGATTTTAATTAAATTGTGAAGATCAGACTTGGCTTGGGGAAGAATCTATGGTGCCAAGATCAATGTCCGCTTCGGTTGTTGGTTTAAGGGTCCATAACTCTTCACTTCAGTTATTAATTATGATAATGCCAACAACACGCCAATAGTCAACCTAGAACAAGTTTGATCCAATTTGCCCGCATTCTATTCCCATTCTACTGAAGGCTCAAACCCTAAATGTATGCAAATTGTATCATGCTTGAACTATAGCCAACCCACTACGCCGTTCGCATCATTCTTAGGACAAAATTTTTCCCAGAAATTTGAGATGAATTGATGTCGCTGATACACCTCAAATATACCTTTATTATACCTCTAATACACAGTAGCTTACTTACCTCTAGTGGTATAATACGGGTGACCTCTGACCCTGAAGGCTCCACATCCTCATGTCTATCTGGCTCACTAGCTGATGGTGGTACTCTACAAGCAACAGATAAACCCACACATATTATAATATATACACAATGTAATAAGGCTCTAAAAGTAAGAGATAAACCATCACATGTATTATAATATACACAATGTCAGCACGGTGTCGGCGGGAATTACGCTGTCGGGAATTCCCATCACAGCGTGAAACTATTATGGTGAATATGGTAAAAAAAATTGTTTTTCATTGCGTCATCGCCTTGTAGAAAAATCTACTAGCATCCTGGTTTGTTTCATCTGCATTATGATAACCCACATCACATCTCAAGGGCAGGGAGGACAGGAAGGGCAGATATTTTTCTGTCATAACTAAAAGATTAATAAGTAATCTATTGAGTGAAGCCTCGAAGCTGCATGGAGGATTGCGGATCCATAAAACATGTAAACTTGCCCGTATCCACGATGTGTACACGTTTTGTTTTACGTGGTGAACTTAGCTGTATACCCATCACGTACATTATAAATAAGAGTGCGATTTGTGTGAGGTTTTGAGTTGGCTAAGATTGCTATAAAATATTTTTATTGACATCGCGGAAAGTTTTGGCCTTGTAGTAATTTAAGCACCTGAAAGGCTGAACTGAACAGAATAGCTGGTAGTGGCTTTATCAACCACTTTCCTAAAAGTGGTTGATAATGAAATGCCACTACCAGCTAACCCGGCACAGTTTGAGCACTTTGAGGTGTGTCAGATCCTCATCAGATGTTGGTCATTCGGACATTAGTTGTCTGATGGGCATTAACTGGGTGTAAGTTGGGCGTAGGCTGGGAGTAAGAAGGGCGTAGGCTGGGAGTAAGAAGGGTGTGCGATAGGAGTAAGACAGGCGTTTTATGGGCGTATCGGAGACAACGGCTGAATAGGATCCTTGTTTACCCGACTACTACAGGTTCAATAACCTCATATATATCCTTACAGACTCTTAGTGAGCAGAATGTTTGCTAACTTGTAAACATGTTTGTCTGCATGAATCCTTCCGTGTCAATATTATGGTCAACAATGTCCAAGACTTTAAACGATATAGGGTAATAAATTAACATCCCCTCACATACAGATAAGTGATTGGTAGGGATTATTGTCTGATAATCCAGGCATGAGATCATCTCATCCACTTAACCAGACAGATAAATTCGTTATCTGCTGCAAGTAAAGGTTATTGACTGAGCTGGCTCCGAATTTTGCAAAAAGGCAAGTGATGAAATGAGTATAACAGGAAGCCTAATTATCTTTAGACAGGAGCGTTTGATGGGAGGAGTCGGATTTGAAAATTATGAGGACTTATCTACAACTAATCAAAGTTCGGAGGAGCTGAATAGCTCTTGTTTTTCTCTGAAAATGTTTGCCTTCGCAAAATTTAGTACTGAAATCAGCAATGAATCGTCCAGGTAGGAAACTTGGCTAGCGGATCGCACTTTTACCTCAGCTGCAACCCTCAGGTTCTGGATGAAAGTTTGTTGCCAGCACATGCTAGCATTCCGAATGTACTTGTCAATAAAATTGGCCCGGATTTTAAATTAGGTGAATGACCCATACTGTTGGGCACGCTGCTACATAAAAAATTCTATCAGCCTTTGGCAAAATAAAAAGTTTTTACGCATGTGCCACTGGTACTCGTGTACTGGGACTGCTACGCTCACTGCCTGCATATGGGGCATTGTACCAAGGAGGCAGGAACACCTCTCCCAGGGGTAAATATAATGTAGCGCTGAATGAATGAAGGCTCCACAGAGACAATAAAACCCCTCTGATCTGAGGGACAACTTCACAAAATACCTCTTGGTATCTTAGAGTTAGACGTTGCCCACAAAAGAGGCAAAATCCAAGAGTGAAGGTCAGAAATAATACATTTCTATCGATGATTCTATTGGGAAAATCAACGCTTGAAGGGATTGTTCATCACTTGGCCAAACTATCGATATTCCCAGAAATTCAGTTCATGTTCCAATTAAGAGCCTCTCTTCGAAAATCTTCTTTTAAAACTGACATTCATTTGTTTCTAAATCAACAGCAATAATGATGAATAAACTGTGAAAAATGGTTTTTTAAATCAAGTTTTTTCTGTCATTATGCCTCCCCTTATCCTTGATTTAGCCTATCAGGTCTCATCAATGTCATGCTCTCTGGCACCTGGTACCATCTTGGACGAACATAGCTCTTACACAGCGCATTCCTCAGGCTGTATGTGTCAAATTATAGGTGAGTGTAAAATCTCTCCCAATATCTAGGCTGGAAAGAAGCCACAGGTTGCCTGCTATTTTGACATTCATTGGAAAAGATTTTCTTCATTACCCTGCCACGTGAGTCTGATGCCTATGGCCGAGTTTGTATGATGACCAGAGACTATAGGTATATTATCTATGGTCTCTGTGATGACTATATGTGGGTTCATTAAATGACCTTAGGTATTCACATCAGCTATTTAATTGAAACAGAATAAATACTGGTTATTTCTGCTTTAAAATGTGCGCAGACAGTTTTTTGCACATGTTGCACATAGAAATGAATATCGCACCTACTGACTCAGGGTAGGTATCATTTAATAAATTAAGAGATAAAACCTCCTTTAGCAGGGTGACTATTTGCTCATCTTTTTTTTTAAGAATGTCATGTGCTAAACTGGCACTGACCCAGCAAACTTTCATCAGCCGCCTCTAATCATGATATTGTATCTCCGATACACAGATGGGGCGACCCTACATTCTCCAGTCAGCATGCCAGTGATGCCAAGTTGGCCGATGACTCAAGATGACAGCACAGCCTTGCAGTCAAGTGGGGATTTGTCAAAGTTTGAACCTCTGCGGTATCCTCTGAATTGAGTCTTGACCGAGGTTCTTACTCTCAAAACAAGGGGCATGCAACTTTAGAGGCATTAACCCAACGCACATGTCTGCACTGCTGGGAATGTTTCCTATCACGCTTTTTTATTTAGATTGTGTATGGCTGTATATAAGACAGGATGGCTACACGATTAGGCCAGTGAGAATTTAAAGCATCTTTGCAGCGTTTGTTCCCATCACTCAGTTCAAAATTCTCCTGTCACATCAAAGTTAGTTCAATCTAACAGGTAACTTTGACCAGCACGGCTTTGAACATGACTAATCACGCTTTTTACTTCTCCATTGTAACCATGTGAACGACTGTGTGATCTTAGCAGAGTATGTGCCCAATTAGGGCTCAGGTAATAATTTAAATATAAAGGTTTTCATCAAAAGCCATTCTTGGGATTCATTTGTACCTCGGTCAAAATCTGTTGATACATGTGTGCATCATGATGTTCACCTCTGTCAACCTTTTTTTAATCAAAAGATTTTAGTAGCCTTACTTGGGAGCAGTTCCAATGATATTCTGTCATCTTGATTTATAAGGGATCACTGTCCATATGCAGGCAACACATGAGGCTCAAATTATCAACATTTTATCAGATTAATCGTCCATCCAGTGAACCCTGAAAAATTAGATGCTAGTCTTTTCTTCTTGTTCACAGCCGAGGTCATCCTCTATTCAAACCTGGTCGTGTGTTAACAATTATGGAAAGGAGAGTATCTTCATACTTCATACTCTTGTTGCATTCATGGAAATTACTTTAAAAAGAGGAGCACGCAACACTCGCATGCGTATCACGCACCTCGCAGATGGATGGTGGATTACGGGTCCTTGATGAGGCATGATTTCCATACATGCATATCTCAGTCAGCGCATGATACAAGAACAGTCCCCACCTTTAAAAATGATGTCAAGCCTTCGCCTCGTAGGTGCACAGCTGACAACCAGCCGGTGGAGGGTCAGCTCACAGGTAGCCCTGTGAACCATACAACCGTTTTCACGCAGATTGAAATCGATCTTAAATCCATCTTCACCTTTTGCAAAGCCTAACGAGTAGATCACTTTTGGTCGGTGTGTTATGGTTAGCACAAAATCTGGTGAATGGCCTGGGTCAGAGAAAGAACCCCCTACAGATACTAAATTTATCCAACTCATAATGACATTGCAATCCTCTCCAGATATAGAATCACTCCGTCTCTGCGTCATCATATCATCGCCAACCTGCGATCTAACAAACAAGTTTTATTAACCTAAAAAGCTAAATTTACTCCAACTTGCATAACAACAATTTGCCATGTGGTGAGATAAAGTGAGCATATTTCATGTTTGAATTTTATTCCAGTTTTTATTATGATTGACAGTTTTTAGATAGCGTTCTATTTTTTGTATTTTACGCCCATAGACTTATTTTTCAGTCTATCGGCTATGCCATAATTGAAATACAGTTTGGGGAATTCCCAGTACGAGATGGCCTGATAATTCTTAGTTTAAATTCATAAACTGTGCCGGCATATTATATCCAACCACACTACATTTCCAGTGGTTTATAGTGAAATGCTACAATTTGAATACTCAGAATACGAGATCATAGTTGCGCTGTGGGGACATTGTTATAATGCCCCCACGAATGGATCGAGAGACTGTTCTGCTCATTGCTTCATCGGAATGTTGAGCATATTATCCAAAACATTCTATCACAGATTTTAATAAACAACACATGCCATGTTTTCATTTATTATGAGATAAAAGTTTTATGCACTTTGGTGGAAATAATCGTTAGCTGCATTTTTCGATAACAGCTGTCGTGTAAAACTCGGTCACACATTTTAATTTCGATCACACTTTAAATTTAAGAGGTTGACCAACCCGTCAAATCTCCCTGAATCAAAGATTAGAAATACTCATAAGCCATACTATACTATACTATAAGTCATTGCCTGAATTATCTAACAACCAGCCCCCACCCACCAGACGAGACAGAGAGAGAGACATCAAAACAAGTTAGGATGAATAGAAAGTGAAACCCTAGTAATGAACAGAGCAGCGAGTACTCAAAGTGTTGTTTACGATGAGAACCACTCAGTTTTATGAGAACATGATGATTTTAAGAGACCAATGCCCTCTGATGTCTAGTCACTCCTACATCCAGGAGTAGGTCATCTCTCAGCGTAAACAGTAAACAAGTCTCTATGAATGGTAAGTACATAGTGTGACTGAGTTTAGAGCTGATTGTGTAACATAATTACAGCTAGGAAGTAAAACAGCTCTTCTGAATCACACTGTCTAGGATGGACACATCGCATTCTGATGGGGAAATAAGACGTGTTTACAGCTAGCGTAGACATAAGACCGGTGTTAGATTGCCTTGGAACATACATATATATATAATCAATATTATATTTGATAAGAGATTTATGTTTATAAAGTGGCATCAGGATAATTCACTAGCATTATAAGAGGGGGGACAAATAAAATCCAAACATGAGACATTATCCAGGATCTCATAAACCTCATAAATAATGTCCTCTTTATTTCAATTTCACAACTCTTTAAATTTTAGACCTGATCACATGTCAGGTCTTGAAATTTGTCGAATAATATACAACAAATTTATATTTTATTTCTCAACCTCCTACAGATGAGAATGTAGGACATCTATCTATCTGTGGTGGCCTTCAAATTCTAGTTTGTCACCTTGTTGTGTCAGAGCGTCGACAGTGACTTTCAATAGGGGGGACAAATAAAATCCAAACATGAGACGTTATCCAGGATCTGGAGAGCACCGACGCAGGCAATTCAATTTTTTATCGTAATTTCATAAACCTCATAAATAATGTCCTCTTTATTTCAATTTCACAACTCTTTAAATTTTAGTCCTGACCACATGTCAAGTCTTGAATTTTGTCGAATAATATACAAAAAATTTATATTTTGTTTCTCAACCTCCTACAGATGAGAATGTAGGACATCTATCTGTGGTGGCCTTCAAGTTCTAGTTTGTCACCTGGTTGTGTCAGAGCGTCGACAGTGACTTTCAATAATTTTGGTTATTTTTGGAACAAATTGAGGGTCAACAGATAGACACAGTTCATAGGCCTACTATTACATTTTTAAGCTCTGACATATTATATGAGTTCAAGTCGTCATAAAAAAACTTAAATCAGCGAGTACTACGCATCAGTCAAACTATAATAACTATAATAAGCAAAGCAGACGCTGGGCTGACCAGTGGTTTTGGTGTTTGACATCGGACCATAAAGTCGTAATATACGAGACGGTTATAATGATCTACACTTCTCAGTTACTGCCGGCGAGACCTGGAGCTACGCGGAGAGGCTTCATAAAATAACAAACTATCTAATAATATACTGTGTTAGTATCTCCGGGAGGAGACCAGACATATGCAGAGAGATACATGGGGGGGAGGGGGAAATGGATAGCTAGCTGATAGATGTCACTAGTAATGGTCAGATTGATCTATGGCATGTTTATGGTGCCATCAGACCCATGTGTATAGGGACCATCTTAGACATGTGTATGGGTGCGTGTGAGATGTCAATGGGGACAATATAGTCAGAGTGATGAGGAAGCAAGGTCGGTCAATTTAATAAGATCGCCGGTCACAGTGTAACTATTAATTCATGTCCCGTCAGTGTCACTTGACTTGTCCAGTTATTTGGTGGCAGGAATCGCACAGATTTCGTAAAACAGTAAGCAATCACAGAGTATATATCCTTATTCTGTGAAGCAATACAAGGTCATTGACCACTGGCTTAGCAGGAACCAAGCTTTCAATTTATCTTGATGCTTCCTACACTTCAAATGTAGATCAAGCAAGATCCTATTTACCTGCATTTAGGGTTTGAGCCGCGGCGGATCACCAGCAGAATGGGGATGATCGGACTGCTGGCAATTTGGATCAAACTTGATCTACTTCTAACGTAGCCCTGGTGGCTGGTTGTGGCATCTCATCGATAATGAAATGCCAAATTCAAAGGTAAATTATCTTGTAATTTGAAGGCCAATGACCTGACCAGCTCTTGTAATTATCATAGGAATATTAATAGGCTATATGAGGTGAACAGATGAATGAGATGTTAGGTATGAAGCGGAGAAGAACCAGAATATATTTATGTCCAGTTTCTTGAACATTAAAACTAACAAGACCCTGAAAGTAACTGATATTTGTGAATAGCAAACAGGAACAAGCCAAGAGAAGACAGCAGCATAGATGGACTTACAGAGTTAGAAGTCCATATTGTGAGTGAGATATTCTGGTTGGAAGGAGAGACAGGGAGTTATATGAGATGAGGGGATGAGATGAAGTGATGGATCCTTACTCTGTGATGGATTAATACCTAAGGTTCTCGGCTAATCTGTTTTCAATGATTCAAGAAATTGGCAGACTTAAGACAGAATGAAGACCGCCGTTGCACTTTAGCTTATTTTTGTCAGATGAGGGTGATTTGGGAGGGGGGGGGGGGGGGGGCGTCTTTCTGACTACCATTCCTAAGATCTATGACGGTCAGACTGAATTATACCCTGACCCTTATAAGGGAGCTGAGGTGCGGTGTCATGTTCGAGACATTTTTTTTGTTATTTTTTCCAATTGTTGACCCAAATAGATAAGTATGATGTGCGTAGGTCACGGTGTATGGCTTTCTACCCTGTCATAGCACCTAAGACTCCAAGCGGCAAGTCTTGGAAATAAAAATTGCTGTGCCCATTGTATTCTGCTTAGCTTGTCATCTAATGTGCAAATAATTAGTCTAAAATATGTTGTTGGAATCAGGGAGTGAAATCAATGAGCAAGTTATGACGTCTAACTGGTACATCTACTTTCCCAGTCTGACGAAACATGTTAACTGATTTCACTTACTGATTCTACCAAATATTTTTCAGCATATATTTCAGAAATTCTGAGATTAAAGTCTCATATGTTGACTTCGCTATACAGTTTAAATGAGCACAATTATTTTCCAGTCCTGCATAAGCAGTTTAACACCCCATAATACTATCACCATAAACATATGCAATACTAAGTGTGTATGTGTATACATATAAGATATATAAACATATACGAAACCTAAACATGTATATGTTTATGACTATCACTACATAGAGAGAGAGAGAGAGCGAGAGGGAGTGGAGATAACTTACGAAGCTTTACTGAAGTATATAGCAGCGAGTACTGAGATCTCTCTGTTATGCTGTACCTGTATCTGCTGTGAGGCGTATCCTGACTGAGCTTTAGCTGGTACTAAATCTAGTAACACGGGCCTCCTCCACTAAAGTCATAGCAAATGAATAAATTAAATTATTTCAATTTAATCTCAATGACACTCATTGGCATATTACAAAAGGTGCCATCACAGATGAGAGAACATCACCACAAAAAATGGTTGGCGAGGGGCAGAGTTGCCCACTCTCGGACACGACAGGTACAAGGTAGGCCAACTCTTAGGTAACCCTGTCAATGATTATTTATGCATTTGGCCGCCAGGCTCAAAGCAGACAAGGTGTATTTTATCATTCAGATATTAGCAATAGAATGATAGGCTGGTAACTTTGATGTGAGGCAAATACGCAGCCATAAAATTCGATCATGAGTGGTCATATCACTATAACCTAGCTGACTTCGGCATATGTAAAGTTTGGCGTACCAACTGCAGAGACATATAAACTAGGTGACCCTGCCTTCAATATATTGAGAGCACTGGCATTTCCTAGAAAGCTTCAAAGTTTGCAGAGGTTAGATATTTGTTTGTGGTTTGAGACCTTACGCTCTCAAGAAATGTTTGTGATTTCCAGGGATCACCTATGTTGTTCAGAGGACTCATGGCGACTTACAGGGAATTTTTCAGTGACGGGAGGCGGGGCTTTACTATGTTGTATCTGCTCTTTAGCTCCGACCTCAGCTCCGTGATGCATTCCCTTCACTGCTTCTCTATCCGCCATTCTCTCCTTTTTCTTCATCTCATCAAATCCTCCCTGATCTCTGATACGATTCACATTCACTATAAAATATACCAATAATAATAAAGTTGCAATATCAGGTATTCCATAATTCAATAGATTACCATCCCAAAATGCTATTCTCTGGAATCACCAGGCTTGAAGGAGATAATCCCACAATGAACTGTCAGCAAGTCATGCCAAGTGATATCAGAGCACACTACTCAATGTTCAGGGCAGAAAGGGTAAATTGAGCAGGGCGGATGGTAACAAGGCGGTAGTTCATTTTATCCTAAAGTGATTTACCATGACTATTGATTACCATTAGGGAATATAAACTGATAATGCTGCTGCCTGATTACAGTGAATTATAATTTAGTTTTGAGAACAGTTAAATAACAGTATAAACAGAGTAATATCGTACCATTGTGAGAACTCATCGCTAAATTACAAGTTAAACAAAGAGTCTTAATATGAGCTCATGTGGTTGGAAGTTGGGGTGACAATTTGTGACTGAACACAAAGATACATAATACAACAAAATTATTGAGATTTAGTTAAGGTGAGCAGTTCAATTAGTCTGATATCAATGACCACAAATTCAAAGCAACTCCATTCTGCGCATGCTCGGCTCTGGGCATGAGCTGATCTCTGCAAAATTGAGTCTCGGAATTCCGAAGCCATCTGATTGGCTACCTGCTCTGGTGGCATGCTCTCCAATGCGTGCGGAATTGTTACTCATAGTTATCCTCTCTTGTCACTGTTAGCTGATTTTGATTGGCAATTTAAGCAGGGGCTATCTCATTCTCACTGACCAAACGTTTTATAAGAACCAAGACTCAACTCATTGTTCTTGCACATGCGCAAATTAAAGTCACGCATGATGGTTACTTAGGCTTACACCATCTCTTTTGTGGTAATGATAGCCTGGTTTATCAGTGATCTACATGCCCAGTCAGATCACGAGAGTCAGTATGAAGCAACTCCATGATTACTGAGATACTTTTTATTCCGAGTTGACAAATCAGTTTAATACTTTTCATTGAGGTGACTCTAACTTAATGTCTGCATATATATATATATATATCCTCGGACTTGCAGAGAAAAGACAAAGATTCCAAGAGGATGTGTTTTGTTGTAAGGGGTCATATGGCATCAAAGACATCCTGCTCAACAAGAGGAGAAGATCTTCTCATAATGTGTTATGTTAATACCTCGTTCGTCCTCCAGCAGCTCAAAGTAGAAGAATTCTCTCAGCTCTCTGTCTGGTTTCCACATCACTCTCTTCTTAGACGGTCTGTCGTCCACAACCGAAGTGTCCATCGGCTGGTCCTGATAATCATAACATAATATAATCCTGAGAGAGACACTAGGTTTGAGAGAAACAGTGGCGGTCATATAATAGATTCTGATTCATATCACTAGCTATGGCTATACTTGATATGAAGAAAGGAGGTATTGTAAATACCAACTAGCCATTAAATTTCGAGTTCGTAAGGGGAACTTTTGTTGTCGAATACTCAACTCCTCTAGGGAAGTACAAAAATTAATTAATGTACTCTTAGGGACTTAATGTGAACACCTTAGACTGGATTACAATAATTAAGGTGAGGCGTATGTCAGATGTTAGGCTTAATAAATACAGACTATTATGTTTCGTAAACAGAAAGAAAAGTCAGCAGATCGCAGAGCTTTCACCGTCCGTATGAATCACAACCAAAAATACAGGGGTAATGAGATATCTATTACTACTTGTGCAGCCGGAACCTTTCATCAACATTTATGGTAACCAGGGATCACAGAGAGCTGCTTTGCTTCATAATTTAATTATTTGGAATTGTCTCTCATGCATGCACACAGATAATAAATTTGGATAGGTAAATTTTTAATCAGGCAATACGAACGGCCGGCACTAACCTTGTTCTCCTCCGAGTTAGTTGAGGCTGAGCTCTCAACAGGTGATAACCTATCGGTGCCAGCTGATGAGGGACGGGGTGGTGACGCCCCAGATGGTCCGGCCAAGGTGTCTTGATAGAACTACAACAAAATACAATGGAGATGTCTAGATCAAAATTTTAACAATTCAAAACATAAACACAAAAATTATCCATTTATTTATACAGGTTTGCAGTGCAATGTTGTATGTTCAGTTCTTGCTGTAAGCTTAAATAACACCCAAAGCTATCTAACAGAGATCTAGTGTTCGGGGCGAGGCTCTTTCAACTAGGTTTACTTAACTCATTTCAACATCACATTGAGGTCACTAACCAATGCTACCAATATTAAATAATAAAAAAAAGAGGGATATTGGAACTGACACTAGGTGGCGCTGCAGTAGGTGTAGTAGGAGTGTGTGGTGGTGAGTTCTTCTCCGTAGGACTCGATGGTACTTTTGAGTTACTAGCGGATCTCTTTTTCTTAGTAACAGGAGTACGAGGCTGAAGTAACGCTGCCATAAATCCATCACTCTCTGTCACCTCATGAGCAGCTACAGAGAAACAAATACATCAGACATTAGGTACGCACATCAAACTAATAGGTACAGCTTGATATTGATCTACACGGATAGATCAACGCAAGTAACCTAAGCTGGACATATACTATAAAGGCAGGTACACTAGAGATGGGGTTTTGTTGAGGTGGAATGATCCGAGGTTGGAATTTGAAGCTAACAGAGGATGGAGAGGTGCATTAGTCCCTAATGATCTGTCCTAAATCCCATAGCCCCAACATGACTTTATGCATCTAATACAGCATTTCTGTCTACCCAAACAAACAACATGACTCTGTGCCAAACCATCCAGGGCAAGAGAAATGGTCTATTTATTACGGTCCCATTTTTTCACCCATTGTTAACTTCCAAGTTGATAACTACTCCCTCAGATAACGAGGTCAGTGATTACTGAGGTCGAGCATGTTTCCCTAACAGACCAAATAATATTGTGCGGAACAGGATGTAGATTTATCATTGGTTGTATCTCCTCCGGGGACCTGCCTTCATAAATTAAGCCCCAGATAATGAGGGCAATGTCATGTTGCAGAAACAGCAAGCAATGACTAAGTTTTATTTCTTTATTCATAATCATATCACAAAAATAGCACCATAATGTAAAAAGGCAAGAAGAACTAAAAAGGTTCTTCTGGATCAAAAGTAGGAATTGTTATTGTAAGGAAATAATCATGATTGATGATCACCTCTTTACAGGAAAGTCTGTGCCTATCTTTCAAGCTTTGACAAATTGTAGCATTGCAATCTAAAATCTGCAATCATGAAATGAGGAAAGCACTAATTAAAATGCTTGAAAATTTAACACTGGACAATTTTGAAAGCTTGAAAGATACTGCATAAATCAAACTGCTCAAAGAATAATGGAAACCATCATCAATGTGGGATGTGTGGTGATAAAATAGGCCATTACGTTTTGGTCGCGGTGCGATGAGCTTAGCTTTGCCGAAGTCTTCTTCTTTATCAAGGTCGATTTTCGGTCTCTTCACGTCAGAACTCATTTCAGATAGCCCAGGTAAATCTACATTCACCCTAAAACAGAACAGTAAGACAGTTATTATCATGCAAACAACAGTCCATATTGTGCTAGAATACTAATGCGCTTGGGACACTAACTACCTCACACATTCAATTGCATATGGCAGTGGTACCAGGAGAATACACTGCACACATAATCACGGTAGCCTTATTGTAAGAACTGCTGGCACTAAATTATAGCCAGGGGTATGATTAAGCGCAGCGCTTGCCTTTCACCAGCAGTCAGGACCATAACTAGGTAAAGCTTTATTTACAAGTGAAGCTAATTTAAATGAGAAACTGTTTTGTGAATACAGAAGCATTCTCAGCAGTTGTTTTACTGCAATCATATAACCCAAATCCAGTGAAACATATCATTGGTACAATTTTCCATCATAACCACCAAATGTCCTAATTAAAAACTTAGTGGGGTTTATGGTGCATCACACACCACTTTGGCGGAGTATTATAACTTAGATCATAAAACCCTTAGCACTGCAATACTTGGCATCATCAAAAAAAGCTGATAGTAGGTGGAACTATTTATCCTGGAATTCAGATGAATAGCTTGACATTAACTGCAAGTACAAAATCCCCAATTGAAGGACACAGTGTGAATATGTGTGCAGAGTAACCAATCGACATAAAACAGCAATCTAAGAATTTCATAGGAGCCATATCTTTTGCAGCGCATCCTTATAGTAAATAGCTGTCAATCATTGGTGCCTGGACATTTTCATTGACAGGGTAAAACCTTGGCTAGCATTGTCAGATTTTGTTGCAGCCAGGCTTCATTTTCAGGGCTCCTCTAGGTGTGATTCATTGGTTGGGTATTCAAGGCCATAGATAACTTCTACTACTTTGCACGTTCGAGCCAACCATCTTAAATAAATGATGGACTCATGTTCATCAGTCCAGGGGAAAGTCTGGATTATCCATTACCACCATCATGCTCGTCTTTTAACTATGGTACTGGACAACCCTGACCACTCATTTCATATGTGCTTTATAAGACCAACAGTCGAGCACTCAGTGGCATAATTAATACCTCATACTTTGGTACAAATATAACAATTATTTACATTTTTACCGACATAAAAAAATATAATCATCTCTAACTGGAGTAAAAAAAATGAAGTTAACATAAGTGTTAGCTTATCGTTAGCCGGACACCGCACTCCATAATTTAAATCATTACTCTGCAGTCCTTTGCAGACTGTCTCGCACCTTTTATGAGAAGCCATAGCGCTGGCTACTGAAGTTGTAGGTTTACCAGTGGTGGATTTAGCAGGCTTACTACCCCTTGGTTTTGGTTTGATCACCCCTTCCTCTACGCCTGCACTACGCTCTTTGTAGTTGTGTTGTTTGGCGGTTGTGACTGTCTTATCTGAATTTGGTGCCCCATTGTTTATAGAGCTTCCAGATTTTTTTGAAGTCTCTTTAAATATGGGGGCAGGTGGAGGGGAAGGAACGTCTTTATCTAAGTCCACCCCTGCCGTGTCTGAGGGGGTGGGTGATGTTCGGGGATGTTTGTGATGAATCCCATTTTTCTCCGACTTTTCACCACCTTTGTGTTTCTTCTTTTTCTTTTCTTTATCTGAAAATACCGGGAAGGCTTCAGATGAACAGAAACCCAACTAACACTATTAGCTATGCAGTATCATCATTTATGTTTCTCTATCTGAACTTTGTAATTTCGATAACAACGTAAGTAGTATAATATGGAGTTGTCCCAACATTTGAACAAACTTCAGAGAGCAGATAACTCTGATAAGGTTTTATCACGCACAGAATGGTGGGAGGGTATATCCCTGGTTTGTTGTAGGTTCCCTGGTAGGTCGAGACTTCACTTCCCTTTCCTTCTCAATGTCATCTATATATATATATATATATATATCTGACTTACCATACGATAATATTGTCGGCAAGTCACCAAGCCTTATGCTTTGTATGGTCAAACACATAACAAACATCAACATTCTGTAGACTGGACGCAAAGTTAGATCCACATTATTAGGCTGTTGGGAGGTCACTGCTAATATACAAAATATGAGAGACACAAAGCCTGACTCACCTTTATGTTCTGAGCTATGTTTAGTAGACGACCCTGACCCTGTATTAGTAGTAGGAGTTGTAGCACCTGTCTTATTTTTTATTAGAGCCATCCATTTCTCAACAGTATCCACAGCTAAGGATTTAATATCTAAATAATCATAAATAAACGAAGCCTTCTCAGTAAGCATGGTATATTAACACAGTATAAAACACATTAACTACATGACATTATCTGGAGTAGTTCAGTAAAGTTCACTATATGTGTATAGCTTGAAATAAAGGTTAAGCAGATAAAGTTTCCTTGACCGCATCACTTTACACTGCAGTACGAGGAAGCGGAAAGCTAATGAAATCTAACTCTTGGTTATCTAACTAAAGGCAATATTATTTGCTCTTTCGCGTATAACAAAGCTTTATGAGGCATATCAACATAATGACACTGCTGACTGATAATTAGGAACGAGTGACGGCAGATCAGAGCCTGAACCATCTTAATGGCTGTTGATTAAAAAACAGTCAGGGTGAGTAAATACGTGAGAATCATTCATCGGCTATTCTGTAAGCTGAACTTGGCTTGACTCCAAAACCTGCCATTTTGAGGATGGATAAATACACAACTACTAGTATAGAAGTTTTGAAACTGACACCAAGGTTTAGATTTTGCTGCTTTGTGTAAGAAGAATAATAGTTATGTCTCCGATGTAACAAATGACATATCTTCAACAATAAAATGCATAACTGGTAGGATAGCCATACCTTCATCAGCGTGTTTACGGAGGCCTTTTATCATCTTGGCTGATGTGGTAGATTTGAGCATCTCCATAGTGACGGGTAGTTTCTGGAATGTCTCGAGCAGTAGGACCAGTACTGGGGTCTCATCCAAGTCCTTATATTCGCTCAACCATTCATGTAAAGTCTCCCAGGCTCCGCAGCTCAACAACCTGGTAATATCTCATAGAGGTATAATCATGCATCAAACGGAGCAGACCACCAACCCTCCCCACAAGTAAGGAGTTATAACCCATTCAATAGGACACACAGCAAGGTATAGCATACAGCCCTTATATGTGCAAGATGTAACAACTTTTCCCTGTCTGTTGGAGGAATAATTAACATAAGGCACACAGTAAACTACCCAAGAAGAAGTTCTGCCCGCGGGTTAAGTAAGGAGAGGCATGGGATGTGACATTGAGACATGTTATTAGCCTATGTAGGGCATTGGACGTGTTTACTCAAATTCTTGAATAGGCAGAGAAGGAGCTGAGAGTATAATGATTGTCAGAATTGGAATCTCTTTGCTCAACTACAGTCATCCAACATTTTGTTATGCTTTTAGTATCACATTATAAGAGTTATTCCAAAATAAAATTTTGACAAAGGTGGAGATAACTCCACATGCATGATGTGTTAGAACTATTTTACCAGCAGGTATTGCCGCCGCCGGAGGTATCCTTTATCTAGGTGGCAGCAGAGTGGTAAAAATTTGAGTGTATATGTTGAGTCACACTAAGTAGAGGTGATATGAGAATGCTTTAATGATACAGGAAATCAAATGTTGACAGACTAGTTTAAGAGATAATGTATTTATGGTAGTGATGTGATCATACTTAGATATAATATTCTGATCTTGAGTAGCGTTTATAACATTTAAGTATGTGGATATGTTCATCATACTCTTTCCCAGCTGCTTCATACAACTAAAAATAAGAGATAGACTTATATCAGTCAATAATGTAATATATATATGCTACAGTAAGTGGATCATAGCTAAGAATAAGTGGGCTGGGGTCGCCAAATCAGAGCGCATAGCAACCAACAGTTCCACAGCACAAACATCAACATTTAGTACCATACCTACAAGGGGGTGACCGCTGTCTTGGGCATTTCAAATACAATCAAAGGTTTGCGACACTGATTGCATCAAGTGGTAGAAAACAGATAAATGAGAATCAAACAAACAAGACTATGTGTAACGTAATCACAATGCTTTGACTGTTTGGGAGTACTTGTGTACTAAAAATATGACTAATTTTGGTCTACCAAAACAACAAAATGGTTCGACATTATTGAAATTGTAATGCTATTCAGCACCAGACCCTCCATCCCCCTCCCATGAATTCCAGAATTTTAGGCCAAAAATTCTGCTTGTGAGTTACTAATCAATAGGCATACTGGGTTTTACACAAGCTTTGTCAATTCAAAATCACTCCAATGTAGTTCTTAGCCAAACCAGATTTTCATTTAGCACATAGCTCTGAACTAAATTTGTAAATGAGCTCTAAAATGTCAAAATATATCAACAGTATGACAGTGACAGCTGGTAGTGTTCGACTTTCATCCTCTGCACTAACAAGACTAGCACTAAAACTCTTTTAAAGACCATAGACGGGTCCAACTTTCGGACTAAGTACCGTCACAGATATATCCTTACTCTGCGGTACTGTCATGTTGCAAAAGTGATAGGGTGTTAGGGATTTTAGGATTTTAATTCCTGAGGTGAGAGTGCGGTAATTGATCAAATATTGAATTTCCATCATTTATATTAAGACTTCCACTACCATAATTATTTTTCCTTCAATTTACGATGGCTTTCGTAAATTCCTAGTCAACCTCATAGCAATATGATAATTATCCAAAACTTTTAATAGCTTGAGCTACGTGCACGCGGTATGTAAGTGTGAGTGAAACCACTGAGAAGCACAAGCATGTTGCTATGGGAGATGTATAACAAAAACTAGTTACTTTTTGCAAAAACCGTCAACTACATACTCAATCACCCTTTGTAACCAATGCTTCATCCCATCTCTACACCCAATGTTTTCAGATTCAACCCCACTTGAGCTTGATGATAAATTGCAATAGGTAGCGTGACAGATATTGTCTTTTTTTAACCCAAATCGGTTCAGTTTAGATCATGAAGTTGTCTAGTCTGTCCCCATTTGATCAACTCTCCTGCTTTCAAAATCTTTGCAGCCGTTCTCCCAATGCGCAGCATTAAACTGAGAGCCTATAAGAAATCTTTTTCTGACTGTCATCAATTACATAGCAGTGTCACAAGACAATTTTGACAGCCACACTGCGGCACAATCTTATGCATCTTCTTTGAAACAAGCATGCACTGACTGTTCATTGAATGCAACCCCTTTTGTATAATCATTTAAGCTTTAAATCAAATTCATTCACTTACGGTTTCATAAGGTACCAATCTAAATAACTATTTAAACACATAAAACCAAGAACCAACATCTCTTTCTAATTCCATTCCCACCACATCATTATTTTTCAGGGAGTTGCCCCCACAACAATATGTTCAATGAAGGGAAGATAACTCCAAGACACATGCAATTCAGCCAGGGAGTTTGGGATCGGTCCCAAACTCCCTGATTCAGCCAAGGAAGTTGAGGACTAATCACCCTCTCATTTCAACACAGGGAGATCTTACTTGCAAACTTTGTTACAGTCCTCTATATTCTTGATACCTCCATTGTCATCGAGAAACACAGCGAGAGCATTGAGCAACTGATCCACAGATATACCATGCTGTAAGAAACAAAAGGGTTGTTACTATTATAAATAGCTTGTCAGTAATCGAATAACTCTACATGTTATCGGAGGCAATCAAACACAGCTTACCAATCAACTTACAATTACTTATAAGGGCAAATTTTCATTTACAGCCACAAAACAATTGGTTATTAATTCCAATATATTCAACTCGCAACAGCCTTGGGCATCCCCATAGCCAAATGAACTCAGGCAATAAATACGGAAGTGGATTATTATTGTTACAAATGTCTCAACTTACATAGCAGTAGTACTCAAGAAATATTGTTTGGCATATAACTATAATAATCATTTGCAGGATGATAGGGGAAGATTAATTTGAGAAATTATTCCAATCTATCATTATCTATCTTAAATATGATCGAGTCATTTCCACATTCCAAGCAACCACTACATATCAATACATCAAATTACAAATCTATTAATTGCCTATTGTAGTAGACTTTAGCTAAGAGTGTGTCTGCAGGTCATGTACGGGTTGAAGAGCTGTTATCTGTATGACGAGATGCATTCTATCATGAATGCCTGAAAAACAATTTATTACTAACTAGCTTCCTTTTAAAATACTACACCCTGTTAGCCGACACCTATTCATTAAAAGTATACAATAAAACAATACTGCGACTGCCAGGGTCAATTTGAACTCCGAGACTGGCAATTTACTAGATGAGGCTGAAGCTATCTACTCCCCCCTCCCAAAAAGATGCAAGGATATGCTCATCCTGTAAATGGTTAGGAATAATCCTGTATTATAATACACGTATTGTACATCTGATTGCAGTCATGTCTATGACTTACACTATTACCTTTTTAACAACCATTGTCTTGGCTGGAGTTAATTGCAGCAACACTTGATCCTTGGGTTGGTTTAGCTAGAGCTTTAGCATGATAGTGATGTTGATGGACAAATACAATTCAACAGTATACTCCCAAATAATGACAACTCTATGGCAGGTATGACAGTAAACCGCTAAACCCACAACAAAACTGCGTATATTTTCACCGATTGATGCAACTGTCACACAATTTACTGTTTATCAGTGCTTTATTCTAAAAACCAAGTTTTGTCTCATTAGCCTCATGAAATCAAGCTTGGTTTGCCGTCTTGCATGGAGTGTTGAATCAGAAAAGTTGTGTGCATTCTTCAGGAATGCTTTGTTGGTCAGTGATGATGAACACAAATGCAAATTTTATTGAAGAGTTGTGTGCTCGTGGACTGATTGTGACGTCAACTGCTTCGCTGGGGGTCCTTTGTTGCTGAGTGAGCGCTAGGCCTATTATGAAGCGGATTGACCTCTTTTCATGGGCTGTTTTCAGATTCTGGCTGTCATACACCTACAATACACAATAATTCAGGTTCTTGAATAATGTGGCTAACAGATCAGAAAGTAGCTAAATGCACAATGCATTAATACAGTGATGAATTCATGGGAAATACAGTGTCACAGAAAATAAATCTTTACTAACTTACCTTTATCAGCGTTTTGACGTCAAGGGTGAGAAAGAGTGAGAACTAATATTTTGTTTAATATTATAAAACTGAAATACTAGTATTTTATATTTTCAATATGGATATTAAGATGAATTTCAAGTATTTTATAATTAATAAATTTGCTTTTGTGATTTATAGGAATCAAGAAAAAGTTAAAACTAAGTTTTAATTTTTCTTGTCATGTCTCATGTCTAGGAGTTTTCCTCTAGTCTAACAAGAGAGGACACAACTACATAATTTATTCTGGTAATACAAATAATTCTCTGGGTATTATGATACACGTTATAATAACAGCTGTGAAATCATATTGGCCCATATTAGTGCTAACAAGGCCAGTACACACTGATTCTCAACGGTAGAGATACAGAGAGATATATACACTTATTAAAGTTTCCTCTTACGGACGAATGTTTTGCTGAATTGAGAATTCTTTAGAGATAATAAAGGATATTGCCCAATTCAATGATCATCAGTTAATGTGAGGATGCTCAATTGTGCAAGTGAAAGCAGCACTCGCCATTTCTCTATAAAAACTGTTTCTTTTTCAGACCAAATCACCTGCCAAAAGCTTCATTGACACACATTAAGTTAGTTTCGATTCAACAGCTTTCTCTGCATGATCCAAATATGATCTTCAAACTTAGGCTAGATTTTGCCAAACAAATTTCATGAGAGTCCAAGAAAGATCTCACAATTCCTTGGCTGATCGCCAAGTAATTCTATATTTTTAATCAACAATATTAATTTCCGTAAGCGCCAGGCAGCTTCCCATCCCACGTAAGCTTGGTACGCAAGCAATCATAAATCACTTGAGTTAAGGCAGCGTGTGTGTTTGTTTATTTGACGGCAGCATCACTTCTGATATCATCGCTGAAATCTATACTATATTATTGTGTACTTAGTCAGCTTGATCACAGGCAAGGATCCAAGCCTATTCAGAGACGGGGTCAGTTTGTAAGGTCTGAAATACGTCACAGAACTCATACCTGTATACCCGAAAAAAGTGATAAGCTCCATAAGCTTGCATACGGATACACATATTGTGACTGAAGGTTGATTACTAGGGTATAGCTGACAGCTGAAAAGTGACAAAATTGACAAAATAAAAATAGGTAAGAAATTTTCACCTGACTCTGCTCTGTTCGGGCGGCGGTCGCCCCCCCCCCTGTCCTCAATTACCCCTTGACTCGGAACTGTAGGCTATGTAGCAGGCAAAACAGATGAGTTGACCCCTTTACGATGGGAATTAAATGTAGCCTATCCTTACATATCCTTCCCTATCCCTGCTCTGTTCTGGTAGTGGATATAGCCTGTCCTCGCCTACTCATTCTCTCGACTCGAAACAGATGAGTTGACCCCTTTCCCTGCCGTTTGTATCCACTCCTTTACAATAATATAAACATGTAATTACCAGCCAAACTACTCTGTCTACCCTGTCCTAATCCTCCTCACTGAGGGAACGAGAGCACCTAGGCTTTGGATTACTCCTTACCTCAACTCGAAATTGTATTCAGACTGTTGGCCCCTTTCCTGCCGTTTGTATCCACTCCTTTACAATAATATAAAAATGAAATTACCGGCTGCCTCATAAGTCACTTAACCCCCAATCCAATCCAATATACTCGTAACAGTATCTCTGGCCTTAATAAAGAAACATTGATTTCTGGCTTGTTTTGAACAAACCAATTGTAAATGTCTATTTGTGTCTCCGTGACATTGTGTGTATATAAGGTGAGAAGATAGCTGCAGTGATCACTCTGGAAGCTGCCGTCCAGCTTTTAAGTAATAAAGTTGATCTCAAATTTTACTTTGCTCCAAATTTAAATCGTTTTTTGCCACTAAGACAAAAAAATTCACTCTCCAGGTAAGTTGGAAGTAAGTTTAAATGATTTAATTTACTTTTTGATTTGTTTGTTTGTGATTACTTTAATTTTTCGATCAAGATACAATTGAATGTATAAATTAGATCTGACTGGAAAGAAAATTCAACAAACTAGTATAGTTTCACAGTAATAGTCATCATAGTGAGTCACAAAATTGTCATTATTATAAAAGAGACATGTCAGCTAAAAATCAGTTTAAATATACTGGCCATATTTGATGAAGAGGCTTTTCCCAACTTTAGCGGTTTGATACTTCATCGCTTTAACGGAAAGCTTTAATAGTTTGACCTACCACTACTAAGGGTTCAAGAAATAATTTTATCTTTAAAAGTACACGGCACAGGTCAAAGGTCATGTAACCGATCATATCGATCACAAACTTACCCCCAAACTTCAACCAATTGCATGACCTAAAATATCCCAACCATATTTCCTAGTTGTGTTGATCAGACGACTCCCTCTCAAACGTAACAAGGTGTCATAGCGTGCATCCTAAATCCTGATGCCTATTTGTGAATTAAACTTTGCAGCATTTATGATTTAATCCTTAGATGAGTGAAGAACACTATGACAATAATAAAGTCAATTTTCATACCTTTTGCCTTCTTCCTCTAATCTGGTTGTATGAAGTAAAATAGACTTAGGTATACCTTTCAAGACTGTCGAGTTCATTTACAAATGAGCTGAGTGCACTGACGCGTAAAAGAATACTGAAACTGGATAGACTTGCCAGATATACAGGGAACACACCAACACAAAGACCAGCAGGGCGGGCCCAAATCCCCCCTCCCCCCAATAGCACTCCTCAGCACAATACTCCACGCTGAACCTAATCCTGTAGATGACAGCAGTGACAACTATATTGAGTTGATACAAATGTCAAGTTTAATTAAGCTGGTGAAACCGGAGGAGTTTAATTTATATACATAATACACCGGTGGTTTGTGATATTCCTGTTTAGTAAGATAGGGTTGCCTCTAAAGAGGGACGCAAGTTGCCCTTTATCCTCATACTAAGAATGTGATCTATCCTAGAAAACTAGAATGCATCCTAGAGGTGAGGCCATAGAAGACCTCCTGTGGGTGTGCTGTGAGCTGCCAAAGCTGATCTGGCACTAATCGGCCATTGGCAGTGACACTTTGATTGGTTTCTTTACACTATTGTTTTACTTTTTGCAGATACGGAATATGAAGTTCTCACTACCGGAGTATGCTGCTACTGTTGTGGTACTGGTAGCTGCTGCTTCAGTGGATTGTGGAATGTATACAGATGAGTGCGCTACATCGGACAGACGCAGTCTGATGTGTAAAACGTGTGCGCTTGCTTTTGATTATGGAACCAATAGCTATATGTATAAGGGGTGCGATATTTATTGACAATCTAGCTGCATATATTATATTTGAACTGAAATTTTACCCTTAAAACCAATGGAGTTGATCTTAAAACCCTAAAATGTTCTCTATGTCTCTGAGGCCGGACCTTGTTGGGAAGGCTCAAAACCCTAAGCTGTTTATGCACATGGCTTTTTTTGTGGTCCCCAGAGGTTTGAATTAAGTAAACTGCTATATGATTGTTTTCTGGAGGTCCATTCCCTACACACCTCAATGTACGGCCATGCTGTTTTTTTACAGTTGTTGCCATGATGGTTATAATTCAGACTATAAGTTTTGTACTCAATGTGTGGCCGATCCTTTATTCTGTTACGCAACGTCAGCATTCGCCCCAGGTATGTGTAAATCATCAATCTCCATTTAGTGCCGCCGCATGTTCAACCTAGATCAATCAGGGAGGGTGAGAGACCTCCCTAGATCAAGTTTGATCCATTTGCCTGCGTTCGGAGTTGCCCCCTCCTTTCAACTGAGGCGTGACCAGTAGAGGGGGGCAACTCCAATTGCAGGCAAATGGATCAAAGTGGATCTAGTTCAACTAGTCAGATGGGGGTTTAACTGCGGCAGACCACCACATCCTAGGTAGATTCATCTGGCCTTATTCTTAATAAATTATGTAAAATAGCTTCTTCATCATTGAATCATAATTCTAGATTGAGTTACACCTTACAGTGCAGGGCGCTAAAACAAGAACTTAAATGAGACTCCTTCCCCCTCCCCGTCTCCCTCCTCTCCCTTCTCCCCTCCACCCCCTCACCACACAATATAAAAAGCTGACCTTAATTTGGAAGGGAAAAAAATATTTTATTATAATTCTTTGAGACAAGACAGTTAAGTTAGCCAACTACTGAGTTAGCCAACTAATGATCAATGAAAGATTGAATCAAAGATAACATATTTAACTTAGTCACAATAATATTACATAACGCTAATACTCCGGTCTAGCTCAAGTCACTAGCAAAAGTCTATTAATAGCCACCTCATAATCATATCACCTCAAGTTAGGATTTAGAATAGCCTTGTCGGGTGGCAGGGCTAGAATAAGATAGGTTAGAGGAAAGAGATTTATGGGGCAGCGGTGGAACACCTTTATAGTCAAGTTGTATCAGTATGGGTGAAAGTTAATGATGAATGCTGCTGTAGACAAACTCACCCATCTATCATACTACATAAAAGTCGATAAATCGCCACCTCATAATCACCTCATAAACACCTCATAATCACCTCATAAACACCTCATAATCACCTCACAATCACTTCAAGGAGGATTTAGACAGGTTAGAGGGAAGAGATTTGATGGAAAACCTTCTGAGCCAAGTTATTTTAGTTTCGGTGTAAGTTAATAAGTGATTGGTGCGTGGGGACTTCGCTTGTAATGCCTCTTGGTTTGACCTATATCATTACATAATTTTATTTCTTCAATCAAACATTGTACGTCATTTCACGGACTAGCCCACGTTAAGCTCACCTAGCTGCCTACTCATCTATCTGACAAATTAAACGTCTCTAAACAACTTAAGCTTTGTCAATCAGAGAGTGTCACGCTGAACTTAATTAGTCATCCAATCCATTCATCAAGCTATTCAAATGTTTCGTAAACAATCTTTGTCAATAATCGCCACCTCATAATCACTTTCAAGTGGGTAATCTAAACAGATTGGAGAAAGTAGATGTTGATAGAAAACCTTCTGAGCCAAGTTATTTTAGTATGGTGTAGGCGAATGTCATGTCTGACTTTGCGAGTAAGGCTTGATGGTCTCGCCCATATCATTTCGTAATTTCATCAATCAAACATCTGCTATATTCTACTCAGTAGCCAATGGTAACCTAGTGGCCTAGTCAACTATCCGACAAACTAGCCTCTATAAATAACTTAGGCTTTGTCAGTAAATGTGTGAGTGTCACCCTGAACTCAATTAGTATCCAATCTCCTCCTCCTTCAGTTAAATGTTTACTGCTATCTAAATGTCTGGCAAACAATCTCAGCCAATATTCTGTTATGCTTCCTTTTTATGGCGTGCCTGAAACAATTTCAACAAGTCAAACAGCAATAATGTTTTAACAAACTTTTGTTGCTGCATGATAACCATAATATCGCATCCACTTTATTTTTTTTTCAAAAAAGACGAGTCAGCAGAGACAGATCAGTTCTGGATCTGGTGTACCTGCTTAATTCTATTCCACTTCGAAACAGTATTTTAATCTCAGTCTCCAGCCAAAGACCTCTCTGATGTGCAATGATTTGCCAATCACTGTATTATGTATCTCAGATTGCGGGCAACTTTTCAATTTATTTTTGCAAACGAAACGAAAAAATGTATTAATCAATCGGTTTTTTTAGTTCAGAGAAATAAGGGTGTTTTTCTCATGGCACACTTTCGGGAAATAGATGTGGTGATTAAAGTCTAGAGTATGAAACACTATTAAGGATTCATAAATGATATCATATAATATATTCCAACTAAATGGAATAAAAATAGAAATAATGATGACAAAAAATATTGCAAAGCTGATCATGAAGTTTGCATCGTATCACATTCTCACAAAACGCTGTGAACATACATGAGATTTTGAATCTTTAGTCGACAAATTGATCTCATACCCACAAAACAATGTATATATTACGATTTCCACTCATCTAGTTTGCAGTATAGTCCTAGTCAAATCAGATGTAATATATCGAAACTTGACCAGTTGCAATGGTAAAATTAAGGTACCAATGTAAAAGCTCTTTGTCTAGCAGGTCCGTAGTTCTAGGGGAGGCAGGGAGGAACTGCCTCTCCAAGAAAGCTAAATACGATGGCTTAAAACACTATAATTGAATAATCTATGTCGGCATAATCTCATCCGGGATTTACATTTGCTAATTAAAAGCCTAATGCTTACAGCACCCCTCCTGGTGATGCTTCGGATTCACCTCAGACTTTTGCCTCCCCTACCACTCTTTCTATACCATGCCCCCGCCTATATATGCCCTGTATATATAATACAAGTCTAGTAACAAGTTCTCATTATAGTTTTTTTAGATGACACGGTCACGGACAACGACATTAAAACAGAGAAGAGGTATGGTAGTCTGGGAATCGGATCGTCAGGGCGATACAGACAGCCAACAGGACAGAACTCAAGGCTACCTAAAGGTCAGAGACAATCTATGGAGTAATCTTCTCACTTTTCATGAGGGGATAATTCCGGCTTGTAATTTCATGAGACCATTATAAGCAGAACAATAAAAAGAGGTGGTATCCCAATAATGGCCAATTATGAGAAATGTGTTAGGCAGATTCAATAAAAAATGATGCTATTGGCTGTTCTCCATTTGACTTAATAGAATGTTGTACTTCTGAGCGAGAATCACATCTCTTATGCCTCAGATAACTTTACATAATTCGTATTGTTTTAGATGACGTTGAGTTATTCCAGCAGAATAAGAGATATGGTAACATGGGTATAGGATCATCATCATGGAGATACAGACAACCAAACAGACAGAAGACCAGACAACGCAACGGCTTGAGAAGAAACGCCGCAGGTACTAGAGTCGACAATGTAATACAGCGAGCTAACCTACAGGAGCTCCTACTGGAGTATGATATAGATGGTGAGCTTTAATCTCCTTACCACTTCACTATTTTAGATTAGCGCTCGGGATCAACAGGAGATATATGTAGAAATTGGAACTAGCACGTGTCAACCCTCAATTATGTATTTTATATAATGTGGTTCATCTGCAGATTAATATACTATAAAGCAAATTCTAGTAAATTCTATTCCTATTTTTAATCAATAATTTTTCCTACTTGATGCACACCAAATATAAAAATAAATGCAGTGACTACGCTTAATAATAGAACTTTATATGTGCAAAACACTGTCTATGAAGGACCAGACATTCGCTTCTCATCCTATTGGCTAAGATCAAAGTGTTACTGCCAATGGCCGTTTAGTGCCAGTTCAGTTTTGGCAGCTCGCTGCACACCCACGTTCAGAAGGTCTTCTATGGCCTCACTTCTAGGATGCATTCTAGTTTTCTAGGACTATGTATCACATTCTCAGTATGAGGATTTAGGGCACCTTGCGTTCCTCTTTAGGGGCAGCCCAATCTTCTGTTTCTTAATACCAAACAGCAAGGACCACATAACTCTCATCACTGCAGCAGCGTAAAACATAAACATGTCATATTTCTTTTGAACATTTCCAAACAGAGGAATCGGGAGTGTTTTAATGGTAAAGACTTTCAATTTGTGTTTAGATATCCATGTTCAATTAACTGCACTGTCTGGTACTTCTAGACACCGAAGTGCAATAATATAAGATCCCTCTCTGCCTCTGCCATTTAATGAGACGCCGTATCATTGTATTCTGGAGGGGATAACTCCACAACAAGAGACAGCCATTAGCAGAGAAGGATTTTCCTATCTATCGAGTGGTGGAGTGTATTGATATGTTTCTTCTATAACCGTCACAGGACAACAACTCTTAAATACAAGGAAAATTAATCATTTTTGGTGATATAGAACTCATTTATTTTTACTTCAGTGCTACACTCAGCAGAGAGGGTAGAGAGGGCAGAGGTCAGCCCAAGCAACGTTTCAATAGCTCAAAATTGCAGATCATCTTTGTGTGTGTGTACATAGACCAAGTTTGGTCCATTTGCCTGCAATCGGAGCTGCTCACGGTCCACTGGTCAAGCCGCAACTGGAATGCAGGAAAATGGATTAAATTTGATCTAGGTGATACAGCACCTGTGCTCTCCCTGCTAAACCCCCCCCTATCCCTTTCATAATCACAGCTCTAGCACATCAAAACCCTCATCGAGTCACATGTCTAGCTGGTTTTGTGCACATTGACTCATGACTTTATATTATTCCCTTGCCTTTGATGTCCAACACTAATCCAATGATGTACATAGCATTCAAGGCAAGGGTTGTTATCTTTTAAGCTTTGCATATATTGCTTGTCATCCCTTTCCTGACATTGAGCTGTATACTTTCTTTAAGCTCTACAAAAACCACATGACAGAGACAAAATGTTGATTATGTACGAGTGCAGGCCCGTAGCTCTAGGGGAGGCAGGGAGGCGCTGCCTCCCCTAGAAAGCTAAATAGAGTGGCCTACTTACACTATAATTGAAAAATCTATGTCAAAATCAGCTCCTCTGGGATTTCCATTTGTTAATTTGCTTACAGCACCGTACCTGGTGATGCTTCGGACTCGCCTTAGACTTTTGCCTCCTCTACCATTTTTTCCCAACTATGGTCCTAGAGTGTTTATATATATATTTTTTGTGATTTGTTATCACAACTGAGATGTTGTTTTTTTCCTGAATAGTCATTTGTTGCACAATGTTGACTGAAATGCTTTGGACTGAGAGCTCTCAATATTACATGGGACACACCCAAAGAGGAGTTTGAGAGCTCAAGAAGCTGAATCGTGAGATTATACAATATCATAAAATCTCTTTCTAAGAAAAGACGACTTAGCCTCACTTTTTGTTTTTCATATTCAGTAGCTTGGTAGCTTTCCAGCAATATATTATTGTGTTGATATTCAGATCGGTCTTTGACATTGCCTTAATATGGGTGACCAAATGTCTTAAAACGTAGTCAATGAAAGTGATCATCGATGAATTGAGATGTAAACACATGTAATCACGAAGACAAAACAATGGCTGTCCAGAAGCAACTTCAGTCAGCTATAATGTTCAAAGCGTCATAAATTTAGTCTAAATTTCAATCACAAACAAAAAAACGGGTTGTATACAAATAGAAAGTCGGACAAGCGAGGTCATCTATGTTACATGTAGTCTGAGCCCCCCAGTCTTTCGCCCCCCACCCGGCGGCCCCCACCCCCGGTCACTTGTCACCTGGACACCACCACAACAATCTGGGTAACACTCACTCCACACCGAGGTTAATAGCTTAAGTTTAGGGAAAATATGGAGAGCGGCATGATAACAATGACACAGTTTACGATGTACAAGTCCACGTCCAAATTCAACAAAGAAAAATGCTGCCAGTCTTGGATAGGTCCCAGCATATTTGCATGGCCATGGTAGTTACAGCGTCAGCACAAGGTGTTCACTCAATCACCTGGGGATTGTCCGAGTGGTAGGGTAGAAAGCTGGCTGAAGAACGTGAAAAGAAAACGGATTAAAATAGGTGCTTCCAGTATGCCCCCCCCCCACAATTTTTGTCAAGTTTTAATATCTTTGTACTGTTAGTAAATTGTGTCCATTCCCAAAAAAATAAATATCGCAGTAGGCCCTTGTCTGAATTTCCCAAGCCGCTATTATATCATCAGCGCTCAAATAAACTAATCCAATCCGACATCATGTTGCGATTACACTTCTTATTTATATTTGATCAAACAGCATTACTCATAGTGAGTCAGCTTTTTTTTTTGCGCTGGCAAACAAACATCCGAGCTCCGTATGACTGATGACTCGGTTGAAAGAAATGGTTATTTAATATTTTTTGGTGAGATCATCTCTATCTGCTGCTGTATAATGATGATCATTACATAGACACAAAAAATGTAGTTTCTAAAACTGCGCCTTCCTCCTGCCCACTGCCCAGACCTTGTCAAGTCAGGCTTAATCAAGGCCAGCCTGGCTAGTCTAGGGCTATATTAATTAAACTCATATTTTTTATACCCTGGTAATGCTGCTGCTGCACCCTTAAATGTAAATAGAACATTATGAAATAAATACTGTGCTGTTGTGTTTTGTCTTGCCAATAATATGCCAATTATATGCATACTATGATGTGAACTCACAAGAGTTATCATCTCATACTTGTTATTAGAGCAATTGAAACCTTTGTTTTGATCACATGTTAAATAAACTAAGCTCTCAAAGTGTAGTGATATATGCGTATATGTCCGTTGACAGAATTAAGTGTGCTTGAGTGCCTAGGCTATACTTAAAATTGTCTTATCAGTGTTACATATTTACACTTGCTACTGAGTTTAGCATCATTCATTACACTTTCTTACTCTCTTATCACCGTGATAGCCGCTTGTCTCTGAAGCTTACTTAAGCACTGAATCTTTATACAGTACCGAGTCAGGTGAGTGATTAAAAAGAGGAAGCCTGATAGATGTGTGAACTTCATAACTCACACTCACTCCCATCATCATATTTTTCATCTGACCGGTCACAAGGAAGGATGATTATTTTGTTGTTTCATCCATGTTCAAATGTGAGCTGGGAACTTATGGATTGTGAACTGTCACTATTAGTAGCTGTGGGTAGTGGTGGCAGTTGGTGCAAATAAAAATGAGAAGTCAATAGAAGAGAGTGAGAGACAGAGTTTGAGACTGCCAGTATGCTATTTTCTACTCACTGTAGTGTAGCAGTGATTTATTCTATTAACTGTGTATACATTAAATTAATTTACCTTTCAATATAATGTTGAGCCTGAAGAAATTACAATTTACAGTGCTTAAGCACATGACTGCTATAGTGTGTTGAATGTGCTCCAACCCAAATTGCTGTAGTAATAGGCCTATGATATGATCGGCCATAGATAGTACTAAGATGGTGGTTAGTTCACTAAGGCCATATAGTAGGCCGCAGACATAATTCACAGGTCCCAAATAGTAAAAGTCTTTCTCTTGGGTTGAATGAATCTCATCAACTGTTAACAGCATACTGTATATTTGTACTGTGCAGTGTACTAAAAGTTGCAGCTCCAGATCTTCTGAAGCTTGATGATTGAAAACTTTAGATATATTAGGCCCTAATAATAATTTTTATTCTGTCTGTGGAGCAAAGACCTTCTTATCTTACTAGAATATAGAATATAATATACATGATTCCCTCCCTATACATGGAATTATCATGTGATTAGTTCCACACAGTATAACGCTCGCTTAATCTTTCTAATTTTAGAGATAGACACTGAGCATTCCAGTAGTTGAATATTATAACAGAGTAGAAGGAGAAGATGGCAGATATGATGATGCACGGAAAGTAAGTCTCAACCCCTAACCCCTGCAAAAGGCGAGTTCATTGGTTTCATCAAACCAATAAACTAGGCCTCTAGTTCATTGGTTAGACAATCCAGGTCTCTTCTGTACTGGGAGTGGAGTGAAAGGGAAGCGCCTTGCCTGTGTACATGCTGTAGGCTGATAATAAGCAGGCAGGGTTTTTTTTGCTCAGACCTGTCTATAGGCCTACTGAAGGGAGGAGATCATGTCTGCACATGTCTGCGTACGCACAAGGGGAGGATTTAGGCAATTTTCTGACGGGGCAATGTTGCGTTAGATCGTAGCCTTAGATCCTAGTATCTAAGTTAAAAAAATAACACTTTTAAGTTGTGTTCAGCCGTGTTTCGTCAGCCATATACGTAACTAAATAAAATATATATCTAGGTTATCGTACAGCTTCTGCATACTTATGTTATAGGTAACATATACATACCTCATATGTTACCTATAACATAAGTATGCAGAAGCTGTACGATAACCTAGATATATATTTTCTTTAGTTACGTATGAATTAATGGAAAAGCAAAGCAGCAGCAGTTTAATATTTGGAGCGATCACATTGAACTAATTTCACGAATAAAAACTTCATTATGATTTTTGTATATGCGGCCTACACTGCAAAAAGTCAATGCTGCGGCAATAGTTAAATGTAATGTGTTGCGAAATCTGCATCATGTGACTTTCGGTGTCAAGGTATTTCGTCAGCCCACAAATTGGCCTAGCTCATTCTATTGTTGAAAAGTACTCATTAACATTGTTGCAAAAGAAAGTTAACTTTGGTATTAGATAGGTAACTTTTGGTGAATGCTAACTGGACTGCTGTTGTTGCAAAAAAATCCTGTTGAAAAGGTGATAAAAGGGTTTCAATCATAATAATTTAATTTTTCTCGAGGTGACATACTCTGTGTTGGTCGCAGTAGTTATATGCCAGGACGTCAGGCTTTGAAGTTACCAGAGAGCTGTATAAAGTATTCGCTGCAGGATAAATTAATGATAATTCATGGCTTGCTAACACTTACCTCATTGCATTACATTACCTCCTACATAAGCTAGTAATAAATTAGTTCTAGCTCACATTGAGTCTCCCCCAAACCAGCTAAACCAAACTCTTGGTATATAATGAATTTACTTCTCTGAGGTAGAATGATAATTTCTCACGAGCATAACTTGACTTTTGATGCTAGTCATAGGATGCTGTTTGGTTTAGCTGCACTGCCAGGTGATGAACATTAGTCAAGTCTAAAGTTTAGATTGTTTAGATAATAGTGATATTATCACAGAGTGAGGATGTGGTATTATTGTATATCAGAGCAAGGAGTTCTAAGAGACAACTCTAACTCCTTGGTCAGAGATAAAATAGCATGTTCTGAACAAATAAATCCCATGTTTTTTTGACCATTGATGGTTTATTGTAATCGTAGGCATAGTTTTCGAGGTATAATTTTTTGCAATACCAAACCAAAAAAATAAATACTAGCACAACCTGGTTCTCAGGAGTTTACCAAAAATATCGGGTCAGTTGAAGTCATTAACACGATGTAATAAACATCTTAATTTATTTACGTTTTTAAATTCACCATCTGTAACATTCAAAATGAAATAGGAACTAAATATTAGTTAGCACCGACTTTTGATAGCCACGACAGGTTGAGCTAAAATTAGCTATCTTGCTAAACTTTTTAAAGCCGATGACATACGCTTACGCTTATCAAAGCCAAGATCCTATTTCGATTTTGTTGTTAAATTTTCTTCTAATCCGAGAATAATGTGTTAAAATGCCTATTGAAGTAATCAGATATGGCTTGTTACGCTTGATCACTATCACTATAGATATAGTCTCTAGTCTCTGGTCACACCATCTCTTGAGTCCTCACTCACAGATCAGGATATACTAGCCTTGTACCGCGGTCAAAAACAGAAAATGAAAAAGTGTCTGCGTGACAAGGCTAGTGTAAGTGTCTGCGTGACAAGGCTATAAGTGTTTGAGTGCATAGATCCACTCCGGGGGGGGGGGGGGGACGTCGGCGGGGGGGAGGGGAAAAGTTCGGGAGGGGGGCTCAGACTAAGATCCCACTAGTACTAGTACATACTCATACCACATTGCTGTGCCTGTGTGATCACACTATATAACAAATTCATCAACCTAATGGACACAGGTTGTTGTCCTGGTAGTACAATCTGATATTAGGTACATAAAAATGGGCTGTTGATGGATATACCTCAATAATATAGATGATCCTTTCAGCATAAATAATAATTAATGGAATTTGGTCAGCTTCATTTTTTGTCATTATTTTGACATAATTAGGGTGAATCAAGGACAGTTTTTCTCAGGGATATTTCATCGCCGAGGTTTTATTTGTGGTCTCCCCACAAGGTAAATATTTATCAAACAATGAAATAGTGATAAATAAAAGGAAGGACCAATTACACAGTGCAAGGCTAGAATAACAGGCCTAGTTATCGAAACTACGTCACTGTATCAGTAGTATGTGATCAGTCGTATGGGTTAGTTACGTCATAGGTTAGTTAGCACTACTCTTATCAGTGGCACAGATCAGAGGGTTCAATGTTTTGATTTGACTGAGAAATAGTTTACACAACTATTCTTGTTTACCACTGAACCTGAACTACCATAATAGATTCTCTATTATATATAAAATCATGTGATGTATTACCAAGGTCATAAAGTAGCACACCTTTTATGACTTTTATTAAATCAGTCTATTGGTTTTTGAGTACATTTGTACTAGCACTCCTTAGTTTGGGCTCTGTGTGAAGAACAAAATAAGCTCTTCATTGGTGCAAATGGTGGAATATTTCTAAGCTTTGCCCGATGAACTTAAATATAGCAGTGTCTCCTACTGTATTAATATATCCGCACAGAAGCTGATTTTCAACTGGCCATATCGAAATGTTGGGGACTCAACAACTGCATTGATTGGCCTTGGCCTTTTCTTAATTTAATAACAATTGTTTTTATAATTGAGTTATTACAAGAGCAAAAGCTGTAAGGTTATCCTAAAGCTGCGACTTCTTTTTGTTATGCAAGCAAGGGACATAACTCCTTTTGGTTTTGTTTCAAACCACGACCCAGACGCAGGACAGAGTGAGAGAGAGAGAGAGTATGAGGTGCGGATGAGGAGGCTATTGTGGGGTTCTGAGGATGCTTTTGGCCCAATGGGTGGTGCAGTTAGATTACCAAGGGCCTTCAAGTTGCTTTTATCTATTGTTTGGTACTTATAAGTTGGCCTAGTCCGCTGTCGAGTACTGTATTACTCCTATAAGTTGCCCTGGTCGCTGTCTAGTGTTGTAAAAGGTCTTAGATAGAATGCAGTGAATTCTCTTGTACATGCTAGGTAATAACTGTATCCTTAGTAGTCATAATATATACATAGGATTCACATGAACAAAAAGTACTTTTATTCAGCCAAATTTGAGAAATTTGTTGAATTATTATGTAATTTAAGTTGCCTGGTACATCAAGCTATAAAAAAACACTAAAATGTTTAAAACTTGGGCGTATGGGAGTATCTGATGGATTGCAGCCACATAATTACAGGTCTTTAAAACATGTCCAGACTCCCACAAGCAATGCAACATCTAACCATTATGACACTAGAAGAATATATCGGTCCCCTTGACTTTATTACAGGAACTTACCGTTTGTCTCTTGATCTCTTAGTTTGGGAGTCTGGAAATGTAATTGTGCGACTGCAATACATCATTTACTCCCATACGCCCACTTTAAAAACCTTTTAGTGTGACTTTGCGGCTGACTTAGAAACTTATGTCTATCATTTTAAAAATTGATTTATAGAATGCACTGCAATAGTTGTCTGGTCTCGCTGTTTGTGGCATTCCATTTCCACGCTAGTGATTGAGTCAATAATGGAATGCCACTACCAGAAACTCAGACAGAGTGTGAGCACCTCAGCTATGAGTAATAAGTCACAAACTTAATCAAATTACAAGTCCTGAAAATAGAGAGAATAACATGGTTAGAAATCTGAGTTCTGTAAATCATTATAATGTTTATTATTTAGTATGAGCGGTATGACGACGACGATGGATCACAGTGGAATGCACCACGGCCCTACTACAATGGATCATATTAGCATGGATCATGGCAGTATGGATCACGGATCCATGGATCACAGTGGGATGGATCACAGCGGTATGAATATGAGCGGTAGTGGAGGGGTGAGTTATTCTGTAATATTACATGCGTTCAAACTCTGCCTGGTCTGTTGGGTGTGGTATTTCATTATCAGTCATCTCACAGCTAGTGACTGTGATGTTGTGTTTAATGGAATTCCACTATCGGCAATCAGGGCAGAGTAATTTAAGAGACATAAACATCTGTTATTTAATCCAAGTCATTGAAGACTACCCAAAGACCAACTCATGTTATAGTCAGCCAGTTACTTATGATAAAGTTAAGTCAGATTTTCATGGTAATAAACTTCAATGCTCTACTTGGCATGCATTATTGATGGTAGAAAAAAATGCCTCCCATTAGGGAAGGTAACTCCCATTCTCATTCTTGCCATGTAGAGCATTGAATTTTTTCACGATGCAATTCTGACAAAACTTTATCGTAAGTAACTGCCTTACTATAACATGCTTTGGTCTTTTGGTAGTCTTTAAGCGCTCAGAATCTGCCCAGGCTGCTGGATGTGGTATTCAGTTCTCTGTCACTAGTGACTGTGATCTGACTATTAATGGAGTTCCACTATCGGCAATCAGGGCAGTGTTTGAGCACATGGACTATACAGCAGGTCGCTCCAAAATTCTACTTTCTCTCTACACTCAAATTATGTCTGAGTTGACAATTTGTACAAATATTATAATTGGTTTGTGATGGGTGAAAGTGGTTGTTTGTCAATTTTGGATATTTGGACTATGACCTGTTTTCTGGATTGAGGGATAATTTTGGACCGACCTGCGGATTGTTTGTTATGGCTCTTACATTGTCGTTGTAATGGCCGCTTTAATTTGACAAAAAAGCTGTTCTTCTCATCCTCCCTTGCAACATAACCATCAGCATTAGCTAAAATATGGACGACTGATAGAGGACAAAATAAAACTTAAATTTGAAAAGTTTTTTCGTGTTAACACAACCACCAAGCTATTTTGGATGTGTTAAAAAGCAAAGGGAAATTCAAAGCTTTGCTCTGTTACACTAAGGGGTACACAATGATTCTATGGGTTTGACATGTGACTAGTAAGTTGAGCCCTGGTTGGAGGAAAGGTGTGTGATTTAACTTTTGAGAAGATCAATCTGTCGTAGGCCTACCTGTAGTTGCTGTTCAAATGTTGTCCAGTGGTCAACAAGTTGACTTGTGAAGGGAAGCAATTCCAAACTCGCCACACAATCAGGTATATCATGAATGACGATGCTTTTCAGTCACAAACTTAAAGTACCATACCCATACCTCCATCTCTACTCAGAATGGCGTTTATTTTCTAGACCTCATAAATAGAGCGCATAAAATGAAACACTGTTTAGGCCGTGGCTGCTTTTAACCCAACTATGTTGGCCCAACAGAGTTATGTAGGCGAGAGTTGGACCTCCAGCAATTACAGTGTCCTGGCGTGTCACAGTGTCCTGGCTGTGTCACAGTGTCCTGGCTGTGTCACAGTGTCCTGGCTGTGTCACAGTGTCCTGGCTGTGTCACAGTGTCCTGGCTGTGTCACAGTGTCCTGGCTGTGTCGCTCCACTTCAAAAGTGATCTTTATTTACCATGTTGATCTTGGGAGGACTTTATAGGCTTGTTTATATTATTAGCCACTACCACTAATATGATTTATGAGAAGTTTAATTCCTCTAGCTGTGAGATGGATCTGCCAAATTAAGATGAAGATTTATGTTGAAGCGTCACAAAGTATACTGTAATATAGATCGTTGCTTGCATTCCAGCAGCAAGAAGAATGGAGTGAGATGGTTATAAAATCAAACCATTTTGTTGTTGTTGTTGTTGTGTGGAGATAACCAAACTCTTTTCATGGTGCAGTAAAGTCATACTAGGTCTTGCCTTGGTGTATTCTGTATTCTGTGTCACGAGGAGGATTAATAACGACACAGGTTCATGATATCCTGGCACACCATCTAATCAATGGAGTAAAGTTGACTTGAGGTTGATTGATGAGTTTCACTATTTCATTGTGAGGCTATTTTTAAGCCACTTTTTAATATTAAAAATCGATTAATAGAGCGTTGAGTCAGGCCATCACGCCATCATGTCAAAAATGATAAAAGTTACAATCCAAATTATTTTAATATCAACTAAAAGGGCAACACAAGCCACAATGCGTCTCATGATCAAGTCACTGGAATTATAAGCCATTACACTAAGATCGAGCTGTACTTGACAACGATATTTCTGTAGCAAAAAATTGAAGAAACTCTTGCCATTGACTGGGAGAAGCTCAGTCTGATATTAAACAGATCTCTGCCAACAACCATATAGTGGTAGAGAGTAACCCTATAGTCAGGTTATTCTTATTATCTCTACACAGAGGCTGGTAAGCCTGCAGTCAGGAATATGCTCTCCCCCGACGTGAGGGGTAGGGCACCCCCCCACCACCACTAACTAGCAACAAAGGATACAATAATTTCAGCAGTGCCAAACAATCACTATGTTTCCATGCTCCATACAAATGCGCATATAAGCGATTTTAGCCCTTCATTCGGCACATGGAAACAATCAAGCTATTCAATTTGGTCGGATCATATTGTTGTATTGTGTTTTGATTACATAACAAGCCAAACCACACATGACAGCCAAAATCCATTGGATAGGATGCGAATGATCATTCGACCCATGGAAACATAGTGAAAGAGCCCCTATTTTCCTGTTTCATCTATCAGTGTCGTGTCACGAAAGCTTAAATCGATGTACTTTTCTGAGAACAATAGATGTTATGCTGTTAAACTGCATAAAAGTGGATCGAAAAAACATGAGAGATATTATGTCAGCACTCCTTTATCCACAAAAAATTCCATGTAAGCAAATAATACAAATATGGTCTCAACTTTCGCTTGGCTGAGGTTACACCAGAGACGATGTCACACTAGTTACATATTTATATATATCTATAGTCTCTGGTTACACTATTGTGTTTGATTAGGAATTCGCTCTCCCTTACTTTTTAAAATGTTTTATGAAGTGTCATCTCTAGTTAGACAACGTGTTGTACATCTGCAGCGGCAATACCTTGTGTCACTTTTGACATTGTGTCATGGACACTCATAGTGGTAATCTTCTAGCTTTAGGGCTCCAAAATTGAAGGTTGGATTCAGGGACGTTGCCTCTAACTTAATTCCCACATATCAGAAGCACATTGCACAATGAAGCTGTACTTTAGGCCTAAGGTTGAAATATCAATAATAACCTTAAAGAACACTTAAATCTAGAAATGTACACAACAATCATCCTCTTATGTTACGATACCAGTTCCTAGCCTGCCAACTCGAGGAGCCAGTCAGCTCACCTTATTTGTTACTTCCCCGAACATTACACACCTTGTCGTGTTTTCCTGCCCTCAGCCCTATCATTATTTTATGTTGCCTAACTTTGCTCCAGGGAAGTTTTTGCAAAATCATGTTTTGATTGCACTTTTCATTTACCTGCACTGTGACGTTAAGCCATACCTGTATATGACGTTAAGCCATGTTTTGCAAGGGTGTCATTATCTAGAGTTGTGCAAAAACTGGTGATTATTTATCGTTGTGATGGCTAAAATGCCTCAGCTTATCGACTGTTCGTTACCTTAGTAGAGAACTTAAGTTAACCCTTTTAGTGTTGCCGCTGATTTTTCAACGCTGAGCCCGGCCTAGTAAAAGCCATAGAGCTAGCTGGATGTATTAGTTGAGAAGGGGCTGTCCTGTATTGAGGGGAGGGGGGGGAGTTCTATAGAGCTTCTACTAAGGAAGACAAAACCTAAGTTTAAGTTTTCAATTGCAGACCAAATTTATTGTCAATTGATGATGTTGTGTTGTAAGGGGGAACAGGTGATGGGTCTTGTGTTGCAGAATGTCACTGATAGCAAGTGGTAAGGGGAAGTAACTCCAAAAAGGCCTCCCTATTTATCCATGTAGTTTACATAGCAATATATACTATGTTAATATGTACCATTGTTTAAATCTGAATTTAACGATTGATTTTCTCTCTTTTGTAGCATGACATGATGATGATGAACGTAAGTAGACCTTTTGGATAGCCCATTTATAAACATGTAAATATTTATAGTATGGTACAGTATGAGTATTTATATTTTTATGGCCCCATTCAATGATACATTGTGTTTTTGTGACAAATAGACTCTAAAATGGGAGTTATCCCATAAACTTTAAACAAGACAGCAACACTCGATCTTGGATGTACAAATCAAGCAATGTAGTAAGATCATATCATATTTTGTGCATCTAAGGTCCAGTTGTGATTCTGATTGTATGACAATTCAGGGATAACTCCCATTTTAGAGACCTTACAGCAGGGAGTATGGGGAATTTGTCCCAAGCTCTCTGCCACAAGTTTGCATGACATTTTACTGACACTCTAACTGGGGCCGACATCATCATCACAAGTGAAGCGTTCCAATTCACATGAGATCTTCGTAATGCCTTTTCCGGTAACTGTAAGCTATCCTCATATTTCATAAAAATTCGCCAAAAGTCCGGATGATATCCGACAAATGAAAGTGTCACAAACTGAATATCATTCTAGATGACACGCTTTGTCATGATGATTTTCTTAAAAATTTGGCAAAATAATAGCAAAAACATTAAGTTTTGAGTCGCTTCATTGCATATCTGGCTCTCCATTCTCGATTCTAACGAGTGAGTGATAGAATTGCCAAAAGAGAGGCGATTCTGCAATATGGCTCTGTATTAGAATAGAGGGTCTTAAACCAATCATTAGGCCTATTCCACATAAAATTGTGTCAAACATTCCTGCCTGCCTGTGAACAGAAAGGGACAGAGCCTTTCAGATGCTTATCATTTATAAATTTCTCGTCAACTACACATCCACCTCCTCAGAGTGATGTAACATAATGATATGCTACGTCCACAATTCTCTGAAACCATCTGCTAATAACAGCATAGTTTCACAGGGTGGTTGAGTCAATGTACTCTTATCAGGGGTGGTGTTCTGTTAGTCACTCCTTGATGTACAAGGGTGGATGACTCCTAATTGACGTGATACCAAACAATATCAGATTATTATTTTCTTTTATTTATTGTGATGATACTACAGAACAACTAGACCCTTCACATGCTGGCCCATTGGCCCCTGTGTGGTCAGGCGATTAGCGTGTTAGCCCACTGATCGATGCGTGGTTAGTCAGTCCCTGTAAATGTAAATGCCTCTCTGCGTTGCGGGCGAGACAAATCGCAAATCTGAGTTTAGCGCCAGGAACAAAATCCTTGAAATTATTTACCAGAGAATAAATCTGTTTTCAGTAAAGATTGTTGGAAATATTTTGAAGTACAATCTTTAGCGACCTGACCTCGTAAAAACATCAGATTGTCGGAAACGAATTTTTCAGATTTAAATTCTCCTCCATTTAATTTCATGACAAGGATAAAAATTAAACGCACAATGTCAAAATTCAATGAATTTGCCAAAATTTATGAGTAACTAAATTTAGTGGTAACTGAAAATTTGTCTCGTGTTGGATGTTTCCTCATACCCAGGTTAGGTAGATCTTATATTACATGATATAAGTCATGTACACAGATAGATAAAGGCCCCGTCATGGTAAGGCTGAATCTAACATGACTTATCGTTGTGATCAGCTCATCTCTACTTAGTGCCTCGTTTTTTGTTTTGACAAATCCAAAATTAAACTAGTGCTGGCCCAATGTTATCAAGATTTTGAAAATGTTGAATGGTGTTGTTGTGTGTGCGTTGCCTGCCAAGTCTTTAACTAACCAACAGCACATTTATGCTTCATATCAGGACCAGTTAAAAATTGAAAATTCATCAGCTGGTTTGGCGCTCATAACAATCACTGCCAAGAGTCAGAATCCAAGCCGCAAGGAGTACTAATATAAGTCACTCCACCCTGGTGTGTGCGTAAAAAATTTCTGTCCGTTGCTTCTAAAAACATCCAGACACCTAATCAGCTGATTGGTACAGCCCTACATCATCAGGTGATCGGCCCAGCCCTACAGTATCAGCTGATCAACTGAGCCCAAAGATCGGCCCATCCTGTTTAGTAACCCGTTTATCTGGTCTGAAGTACTTATTTATGTACATAGAGACTCTAATCTACTCCTTCTGTCTCAATCAAGTGTTAGTTTGTCTCAATTATGATAACCTACTCAGCTCAGCTGTTAGATATAGCCTTTGAGCTATGACCACCTTGACAAAGTTTGGTCTGGTTTGCCTGCATTCGGATTTGCCTCCCCCTTCTGCTCAGCCGCAGACTTATCAGTGGAACTGTGCATGCATGAAAACTGTATCATACTTGGTCTAATGACCACCTGACTAACATGTCCAGATCAATATAAGCTCAGTTTGGCCTGGCAAGGGAGTCGCTCTCCCTTGTCCACTACGTCCCGTTCAATCTGTTAAAATTTATCCTGTAGCTAACCCTGAAAACTTTTGCTAAAAGAGAGATCAACTCAAATTTGATGCAAAAACAGAATCAAAGAGTTAACCAGGCGGAGGCAACCAGGGTTTCAAACAACTTCTCATTGATTTATAACAGATTGTACCTTCTGCATAGGGAAAGAGACAAAATCTAATTCGGATGATTATTCAGCCAGAATTCCTGTGAAACATTTCATCCATCAGGTACTCAAACACAGCTAAAATAGAATACCACAGCAGTCTGCGCATGTGCGAACTGTTGAGGCATACGTTCGTCTCTGCAGCATAGGGCTTGAACTAATTCACCTAGTCTGAGTACCAAAATTGGGAAAACAATGGAAACCCATATTTTGGAAATATTTGGGCCTAAATGGAACACTGGTTTTGATATCTCATAACCTTGAACCCTGGGAGTTGCCTTTCTTGATGGAAGGCAGCGCCACCACTGCTGTGCTGCAGAGGTAGACTATGTCACAAGGCTATCCTGAAAGCAGAATGATACCACAGAGCAGTTTCCTGTTCCAGTTATTATTTAGCCTGTGTTCTATCATCATAACAGCAATGTCTTGGAACCTCCCCTAAACTGAAGTGTTTCTCAGCTTAGAGTCAGCAACTACTTTGAGTTTGGCATCGCGTAATGCACAAAGCTGATGCTCCCCAGCACATTATTTACTATCCATTAATGCATTGCTGCGAAACCTTGTTTCCTGCAATGCATTGTTTCCTTGTTTCCTGCGAAGTTCTTTGTGAAGACATTTTGCAATAGTGATGGATGTAGGGTGCTAAGTTGCCTCTTGATAAAATGTTTAACTTCATTATTCTCCTCTTTACTTAAAGACATTGTTTGAGGCTGCTCTTTTGTATCACATCTTATTCTCCATATTTTATTCTATCATGTGAGCGATTTTCAGCTTTAGAATCCAAATATTGAGGAAGTTATGGCCTCTCAAACTTCCAGGGTGATTGCCTTCAATCGGCATTGGGAATAAGCGGATGTTTCCCCTGGGGTATGTCACAACCATAGACATGTGACATAGACATTATGAGTTATTAGTTAATACACTAATAATCACATAATAATTGATGATCAAAATTCAGACTTGGGTGGGAATCGAACCGGGTCCCCATATCTATAGGCAACGACGCTACCATCACGCCACTTGGACCAACTAGGTGTGCTGGTTGTGACGTACCCTAGGGATTGTCGACTGATTTTTACTGCCGATAAATTGCCGTCACCTTGGAAGTTTGAGAGGCCATAACTTCCTCAATATTTGGATTCTAAAGCTGAAAATCGCTCACATGATAGAATAAAATATGGAGAATAAGATGTGATACAAAAGAGCAGCCTAAAACAAAGTATTTAACATATTGGGAATATTCAAGACACAAAGATACAAATTATTTGATTTCGATTTCAAAAGGTGCTTCAGACTTCAGAACCCCAGTTATTATGTGAGTTTGGGATGCAGTGCTGTGTTTTGCTGCTAGAGCGCGCTTAGCTAGGCCAATGTTACATATCCGCTCTTAGAGTCTGCCAGCCACTGAGCATTAGAAAAAGAAAAATTATTATAGATGAAGGAAATTAGACATCATGTAATGCTGTGAACTGTGATCAACTTCAAAGTTTCCTTCAGTACTGATGCGGTCAGTGTCAGCCATAGTATATTGTAATATTGTTTTATTCATACAATTGTTATACATTTTGTATGTATTTCCTAATATTACAGATGTACTTCACGACAGTATGGCATAATTCTTATGTATTATTCAAAGAATGGGAACTTAAGGAGGTGTGGCAGCTGGCCTTAGCTTGTGTAGTTATCGGTATAGTCGCTGCTTTATACGAGGGCCTCAAAGTACTCAGGTAACTGTCACATGATCTCCACTGCAGTAATATCACATGATCACCAAATTGGTAAAGCACATGATCACCATGGTAACATCGCACGTCACCTTAGTAATGTCACATGATCACTGTGGTAATGTCACATGATCACCGTGGTCATGTCACAGGATGTCACCACAGCGGTAATGTCACATGATCACCGTGGGAATGTCTTCTTGGACAAGAGTTTTCTTGGTTATCTTGTATCCATAAGCAGACTAAATCATTTCCCTGTTTCTATGATATCTCTGATAAGAGACAACACTGAGTATGAGTAATTCTTACCGTACATGTTTGGTACTTGACTCCTCATGGTTATATAAGGAGTGGCACGTCTAGGGGACATTTCAATGTGTCAATTTCTCCACTTGGATTTGGATTCTGTAAACAGTCTATAAGGCCCCAATAAGTCTCATTTTATTGCTTAGACTGAATGTTTCCACCCCGCAGCTCAAGCGATCCTTCTGATGTCCAAACCTTATACTCCCCAATCCTTAGTGCTTATGTCTTGTCCATGCTGCTGCTTGTAATGGTGTGATTGGTTGATTTAGGCGCTTGTAATGCTGTGATTGGTTGTTTTAGGGAACATCTGCTTATCAAGTTAGCCCCACAGACAGTACAGATCACTAGTAATGGTTACGGAGGAGGAGCTGATGGATCTAAGGATGATATCGTCAGTGCTACAGGCAGCAATGTCAGGTATAGACTTCCATCTACTATTCCCTATAAACTACCTTTAAACTGCCTATAGACTCCCTATAAACTCCCTATAAACTCCCAATTAACTCCATATTAACTGCCTATAAACTCCTTCGAAAATCCTTATAAACTCCCTATATAACCTCCTAATGAGCTTCCTACTCCCTACTCTCCCTATCCTACCCTATAAATGCCCTATAAATGCCCTATAATTTATCAACTGAAGAAAGCCTGTGTTAGAAGGCAGAGCTGCATCAAGGTTTGTTTTATCAGGGCTTTCGTCGTTATGTATAGCGCATTGCATTATTGGTGATATGGAATTATCGGTGAATGCAGAGCGCTAATCCCCTACAGTGCAGCAGTAGTAAGTTCAGCACTCTCTAGCTACATCACTTCCACCAGCATGCTAATCCAAGTTAAAGCATTAAGTCTCATTCCCAAACAGTTCACTGCTTGATGTCGGCGTTTCAAAAAAAAATTTCTGATTGAAAGATCATGGAGTTTGCCCATAGAACCTCTAACTCTTTATTTACCCATATCCCCGCCTACCTACGAGCCCCACCTACGAGCACATAATTGCTGCTAATTTTGCCAGTCAAAATTTTCTAAGGTTATTGGATTCAACTCAAAATATCAACCTTCAGAATTAGCATGATCAGGTTTATCCCAATGGTTTGATTTGATACTTAACTTTCCCTTCATTTTATCTATAATGAAATTTTGCTCATTTCCATTCTTGCCCTGTATTAACGGCCGGGGTCCAATCTAGCATCCAATAACCACTTTCTTTCATATCAACGCGTCTATTACTAAGCATTACTTATATGGTAATTGTCTCCCTTTGAATGAGAGTGGACAACTTCAAATCTGTTATGGCAAAACTCGTTGCTGTGTCCGTGTTCAGATTTACATGCATTTATTATTTTTCTTAATATTGAAAGTGGTTCATCATTATGATGTTTATTATTAAGTATTGAGATGATAAGGAATTATATTATACTATGATATTATATTTATCTTTAGTATTGATTATATTATGTTACATTACATATTATATTTATCTTTAGCGTTCGGATGTGTTCTGGTATACACTTCCTACAGACATTTCTACATATGATACAAGTCACCGTCAGTTATCTGCTCATGTTAGTAGTTATGACCTATAACGTCTGGCTCTGTATATCAGTCGTATTGGGGGCTGGGCTTGGATATCTACTATTCGGATGGAAAAAAGCTGTCATAGTGGACAGTAACGAACACTGCCACTGAGTGAAATCAACGTAAGTATATAAGATGGATATTATACTTATGATCACTGATATATATTCATGGATTAAGGGAACAATCTATGGATGGTTGTGGGAAACATTTCTCATCTTTGTTTGGTCCAGCAGTTAAGTAATGGTATACCCGACCGCTCGTAAAAAAATTTGTCAAGTAGCTTGCCTGAGTTTCTAAAGGTCGTTACTGGGAATTCAGTCCATACATGACGTTAAACTGCCAGAATTATAGCTAGATCCAATTACTGACAGAAAGCTATATTGACCTACAGATGTAATTTCTCAACGAATAGCCATACTGCCTATTTTACCACTAATCCATGAATTCATAGCAATGCTTATAATATACTGTGGTCAGTATTGGGCTGCAGTGTGTCGTTACTTGGCTTTGGTCGGCAGGGGAGATATTTTAGTAATCCCATAAGAAGCTCCCACCCCTCCCTCTCACGATCTAAGGCTAAAGCTAAGAAAAGATTCTGTCCTGTGCAGACAACAGTATGACAAAAATCAATTTTCTGCCGTATGATTTGAAGAAAAAAAATTTTTCAGCCTTCGACTTTACCAAAATGTTAGCCAATCTCTCTCACACAGTTACCCGCCCCTGACCTGATGGTGGATTTGTTAGCTCTTTTATCAGACACGTACTATCTGAGTAGTCCTGTCCTAATATCAGATATCATTGTGTTGCTCCACTCCCCCTGTTGGCTCTCGTTGTTCAGTGAATCTCACTACAAGAGTTACAGGTTATTGAACTTGAGCTGGTAAGCTGATGTTAATTAGATTTTATTTTATTTTTCAGTTTATACACAGATTCTCTGATCAGATTACACCACGTCACAGAAATATATACAAGATTACACAACGCCACAGAAATATATACAAGATTACACCACGCTATACAGTTATATAGAGCTATATCTAGGTTGAGGTTTCTTACACCGAGATATGCGATCCAGTTATGAAACAGGGACGTAATATAACATGGTACTATATACAACTGATACTTTGTGATTTTTGGGGGTTGAACTTATTTATAAGTATACACGCCCCTGTTTGGCATAATCGACTGTATCCAGTACACTTGTCATAATTCTTCTTTAAAAATTTGGAATTATTTTCCAATTAGGCCTGCTTACATCGGGGAGGGTGGAACCCACCCTCCCTGCTTACATGTGCGCAAAATAAACACAGGGACCATTCATATGTGATTTTATAATATATAATCGAATTTATTTTTACTATATATACATGTATAGTATATATCAGATAAAATTTTTCTTTTTTTTTACGGCAAATATAATTATCACAAATATTAATATTTTCAGTTTCCAATCCGGACATGACTAAAGAAAATGTTTAACGTCTTTAGATTGGGTTTTCTATTTCTTAGTTAGTCTTGGTACATGTCGATAGGTACACTTATACAAGGATGACAAGGATTACCTTAAAAATCGCAAAATGTCATATATTTTATTTCAAGGTAAACAGAGGTTTTAAAACTGGAAAGCCAATTCTTTGGCAGGACATTGCAGAGGTTATATAAATGATGGATATGGTTAAAGGTTCCTGATTGTGTTAGATTGATATCTCAAAATCGATGCAAACCCACTTTCAATTCAATCCTTGTATTGTATCAGGGCAGAACACAGCTTAAAATAGATAGAAAATGACTGCCACAATTTCAGGTAGAATATCCTGAGTCCTGAGTATGCCCTTCGAGCATGTGCATGTTATGCACAACGTCAAAACAGCATCTTTTTAAAAGGCAACCAGGGTTTCAAACAACTTCTCATTGATTTATAGCAGATTGCACCTTCTGCATAGGAAAAAAGACAAAATCTAATTCGGATTATTATTCAGCCAGTTTCCTGTTCCTGTTATTATTTAGCCTGTGCTCTATCATCATTACGTCAATATCTTGGAACCTCCCCTGAACTGAATTGTTACCCAGCTTAGAGTCAGCAACTACTTTGAGTTTTGCATCGCGTAATGCACAAAGCTGATGCTGCCTAGCACATTATTTACTACCCATTAATGCATTGCTGCGAAACCTTGGTTGCCCTTGAAAGGGCAACCAAGGTTTCAAACAAGTTCTCATCCATTGATAGCAGATTGCACCTTCTGCATTGGGAAAAGAAAAAATCTAATTTCAGATGAATATTCAGCCAGGATTCTGGTGAAACAATTCATCCATCAGGTACTCAAACTCAGCTAAAATAGAATACCACAGAGCAGTTTCCTGTTCCTGTTTTTATTTAGCCTGTGCTCTATCATTATTACAGCAATGTCTAGGAACCTCCCCTAAACCGAAGCGTTACCATGCTTAGAGTCAGCAACTACTTAGAGTTTTGCACCGCGTCATGCACAAAGCTGATGCTGCCTAGGACATTATTTACTACCAATTAATGCATTGCTGTGAAACCTTGGTTGCCCTTTAACACAGCTCCTATTCTGACCTAAATATTTTCTTGGCATTTTGTGACATATGGACATATGTGACAATGGAATATACATTTTATGGATATCATTATTGAATGTGTTTCTCATGCTACGGCTGCCCATTTTTTCTCAGTAGAAGAAAAGGTGTTTTGAAACCATTAAAGATCGTGGACATTCGGGGCCCTGTGAGTGTATAGAACCTAATATATGGATTGTCGATGTCTGCTTACATCCATATAGGTCCAGGTTCCAAATCTCGACTCTCTCCTATAGGATGAGGTAAGGGCGGAGCTAACATCGTCAGCGATGACTAATTAACAAGCTCTAAAATTGAGTTTTCTGTTGTAGTTTTCTGCTCTTGAAATACCTGTTAAGTGTCTTGTAACTTTACTCCTTGCTAATTTGAGGACATTTTGATGCTACTAGAAGAAGATAATGGAGTGTTGCAAGACAAGTCTCTTTTCATGAGGAGAAAACACCGATCAAAAGCAATCAATTTCAATCGTGAGATATAGCAATTGCGGCAATGTTACCTCCACCCATAAGCCATCCTGGAGGAGAGATTCCCAAATACAGTGTGACATGACATAACTAGTTTGTGCAGTTTTACAAGCAAGAGATAGAAGAACAATGTAAATACTGAGGTTTCTGGCCTTTATATCCGCTTGTTGAGCTGATATTAATTTGTTTAACATGAACTCGCAGCCTATTCTACAGAAGATGATCCGGACTTGCCAGAGATCGCCCAGTGGTAGCTTTTGTATGATTTTTTATTCTGTCTAGAGATGAATGAGACTGATTAAATAGTCACATCCTACCTGGCAACAATTTCAGATTGAGATCAGTTCAATATTTTCATCGAATGTGGGCATGGTCGATAATAATCAGCGTCAATGCCAGATGTGATAACAGGCATGAGGTGAAGGTCGATACGAAGAAGTGATACTAGGTAGCCTAGGCACATCATGGCCCTGATTGATGCCCTCTATTTCATTTGGTCATGCAATGTTCTGTCTATACCAACTATTGTATAGTATTGCCTCCCCACTATTTCTAAATTTGATTCCCAAATTTGTAGGCTAATGTTTTATTGGTTTGGTGAGGGCCTCTGCTAGACAAAAATTCCTACCTACCAAAAATATTTCAGGCTTCCCAAACTACACACAGAAACAACAATGAGAAAATGGAACTACGTGTAAGGCTGACACTACAGAGGAAATGGGATGAAAGCAGTGATTTAATAACTCCCGAAACAGGAAACCAAATTTAAGAATGCCGGCCAAATGATCACATCCATTCAGTTGGTGAAAAAAATTGTTTTGTCATTGCTTGACTCAGCCGAGAATTGTGTGCTCATATGCATGACAGCTGCTTACAAGCACAAACCTCCGCAACCTGCAATAAATGTCTGTTGATGTGAGCTAAAGGTAGTAGCATGAATAATGGCTATAAGTGTAGAACCCTGTCTGAGCCAAAAAGTAACGTTTCTGTACCAAGGAAAAATTTGACGACATGACATTCGCCTAAATTAAAAATATTCAAACCACCAATCATGCTAGGAGCTAAGGAAGAAGCGGAGAGGCTTTTTTGCCATCAGTTTGAAGGAAATGTTTATCATAGCGAACTGTGTGTACTTATGGGTGGTTGTGAATGATGGCTTTTCAAAAGGATGCAGGTTATTGGTGTATTCAAGGAATGCCTTTAGTTTACTAACTATGAGTAGTTATTCAATAAAAAAAATATGTATGTGTAATAAAAGAATATAGTGGACCAGCTGTGAGTTGAATTGCAGTCCAAAACGACATTGGACCGTGATCAGATGTTCCGCCCTACTCTTTCGCTAAGGCAAGATCACGTGGCCTTATATGTGTTGTTGTGTTTGGCCTGTACATCTATCATAGGTTTGATTTTACCTGGCAACATTGATATTGATCAAGTGGGCATAAAATAACAATTTTTTAACCAACGGAATTGTAACACCGTAAACATAAAAAAAAAGTCATGTTTAGGAGAGGACATAAAAGTCCTCTCTACAGAGATGAAGAGCATGACAGATGAGTTGAAAAATCATAAAGTCCTCGCCTCCGATGTGCTCAAACGTAATATCGTACACCAGAACACCTGGAGCAACACCGAAAAAAAAGATGAGCCAATGCAATGGCGGAGAGAACAAACGAAATATAATAACCAAAATAAAACAACATCTATCTTCAACTGGAAGAAATGTATTGCTACTCATAACTTGGCACGACCGCAAGAAATAGAAAAAGATGAAATAAGATTGCACTTGTGCAAAGTTTTTGGACCAATGGATATTACAATTATGAACAAATGTCAATTTAGTAGAGAATACCCAGATAGGTGTAAGTTTATCATACAAATTGAAGATGATACACAGAGAACACGTATAATTGAAGGCTGGAAAACTAATTTCCTTGGTGGATCATCAATGAGGCACACTGTAGCAAAGCCTACTAACATCCTGATTGTCCCTAATGTGCCATTGGCATTTGGAGAAGAGTACATTTTGAGAGATGTCAACCATGAATTTAGAGCACTTTGCGTCAAGAGACTGAGGGATAGAGATGACAGACCACTACGTGCCATCAGTATCCAGTTCCAGTCGGAGAATGAGACGAAGAAAGCTATGGAGATAGGGAAAATCAAATTCCCTTCAATGTACAATATTATACTATCATTGAAAACACCAGGAGATAAAAGGAACACAACAAGACATATATATGAGTAAGCTCCAAACAAAAGGCCAACCTTTCAATACAAATTTTTCTCAACCTAATTTTGACACTTTAAAAGTGATCAAAAATCGTTTTTCTTTTGCCCATTTGAATATTCGTGGAATCACTTAAAAAATTGATGAAGTGAGACGAATCCGCGACAACTTGGCCCGAGCCAAACTTGGCCCGAGCCAAACTTGGCCCCAAATATAAAACTTGGCCCACTGCAATGAAACTTGGCCCCAATTAGTAAAGCTTGGCCCCCAATTAGTAAAACTTGGCCTTATGCAATGAAACTTGGCCTCAATTAGTAAAACTTGGCCCCACATATAAAACTTGGCCCGATGCAATGAAACTTGGCCCCAATTAGTAAAGCTTGGCCCCAATTAATAAAACTTGGCCCAATGCAATGAAACTTGGCCCCAATTAGTAAAACTTGGCCTCAAGTACTGAAACTTGGCCCCAATTAGTAAAACGTGGATGTATTTAATTTGTTATTTTGTGTTTCACAGATAAAAAAGCTCTTTAATTGTCTTGTTCTGTATTCTTTGGATCACGGGCTCAGTCAAGTGAACAGTATGGGAAGACCTGACTGATGAGCAAGTCAGTTTCTAAGACATGATATTGTTTTATGTAAATCTTTCAATTTGTCCTGTTTTATTCTTTTTTTCAATATTGTCAATTGCACCAGAATCTCTTTCATAGAAAAAGAAAAAGATGCAGTGCAACTATCGGAGGAGGCCAGACTTGACGATGATAGGTAAAAATGTTAAGAAACATCATATTCTAAATGTCTGTAACATATATTAAGCGCTGACAAGAAGATTCAACAATGATTCAACATCAGGATCTAGCTTTAGTAAAACTGTAATACCTCATTTATAAGGCACCGGCCTTATAAGTGAAGCACCTCCCTTGGAAAAATTAAAAATGCTACAGTTATGAGGCACTCAACAGCTACAAGGCACCCCTTTGGAAAAAAAAACTGACCTCGATCGGATTAAAACCCGCAACATTGTGTTCACTAGGAAGGCGCTCTGTCTACTGAGCTATGCGGCTTTCCTTTTCAAACCGCGGTTTTGGTCTAAGCCAAATATAAAAATGCTTCAAATGATAGCCGCGCCTATAATATAGGCGCATATTATGCTCCACTCTCTAAGGCGCCTTCATCTATAAGGCACGGGCCTTATAGGTGAGGTATAGCGGTAATATTGTCACTATTCTCGGGTCAGAGCAGTTGCTCACAGGCAAAACACAAAAGTGTTGCAGAATCTTCATACTTTGTCAGAGTGGAAAATTAATCATCCTTATCATAGCTTCATTAATACAAAAAATGATTAAACAGCTAAATCCTACGCACATACATACTGCATAACATATATCATAATGCACATTTCAGGCAATGTATAGATACAGTTATCGATGGTCCAAGGTTTGCGTTAGTGAGAGCAGCGACCCAGCGCAAAGGGAATTGCTTAATCGATCGACATCTAGGACATCGCTATGTAAAGAAGAACAGGGATTGTGAGGTACTTCAGCGACATCCAACTACTGAACATAAACCTATTTTCCTGATTTTGGAATAAGCTGCCAATAAAACGCAACTGACTAATTTAATAATAAAACCATGAATTGTACTAAAATTGTCTGTTGGCTTGACATGACTACTGTATACTATCCTGATCTCTTGATAGGAAGTGGTAGTTTCATGGCGTTGTGCAAGAGGTATGGCAAGCCAACAAAGTGTAAAGCAATGGTGAAAGAGTCGAATGGAGCATTCAATATAAGTAGAGGGATCACAATCATCCTGCCTATAGGAAACCACTAGAAGTAGAAGGTGCTCGCATCGCTAGAGAGGTATGGTAGTTGACTCTATAGGCAAACTATAAAGCTTGTCTGCTCTCTGACATTAATAATTTATGAATGTTACAGATTACTTGCATTGAAACAAATGTTTTTATCTGATAGTCTGATGATTTTTGTTTGTTTATTGATTCTACCAGGCAGAAAAGTTAGTAAATGAGGATACGTTTGCCCGACATCAACAATTGTTGATAGGGCTGTTAAGAAGCTTTATGAAGAAACTGCAGTAATACGGAACTTTATAATACCGATGGTGTATCTTGCTATGCAAATCAAACAGACCGAGGGCAGGAAGCACCAAAGATTGAAATTACAATAATTGAAGGAATCATTGCCACCGAACCTGAGTCTAGGAATTCAAGTGGTTCACTGTTGTCTTTAGAAGAGAATCACTACATTGTATGGGATGCGTGGGCCTTGGTAATTTAGAAAGGCATCCTGTATCAACAAACAGTATCTACCGATGCAGCAGGTCAAATATTGAATTTGCATGTTTGCAGGTCTTCTTCCTTGTGTCACCTCTTTTCATAATATTGTTGTATTTTCAATATATTATTTTCTTTCTTCAGCATGACTAATTTCAATTGTAGGGGTATAGATGGAACCTTCAAGACAGTTGTCAAACCTTTCCATCAACTTCTGACAATAAACTGCTTTGTTAGAACAGCCAATGGGGGAAAGCAACTACCCTCCATATATGTCCCTATGTCTTCAAAGCAGCAGACAGACTATTTGATGGTTAGATATCCTGATTAATTAGCGACAGGTTACCCACTGATCAGACTATCTCGTTTAAAATCACGCCATTATTAATTACAAACAAATTAATATGTTAAATTTGAACTAAAATTATTCAGAAATTCCTCCTGTGCAGGTCATCAAGTGGTTACCTGATCCTATTCTTAACTACTTTCCTCGGATTTGGCAATTGAAGAGCCTCACTTTAATGACCATGCTAATTATTCTCTATAGCAGGATTGATCGCTTGCGTGTAAGACACTTTGGTCTGTGGCTGACTTTCAGATTTAATGTAGAGGAAGTAGGATTTTATGCAATTGTTGACATTTTTTTTCCTGTAACAATTAATCTCTCCAAACTAGTAGCTTGGTATCAAATAATTCTTGACATCTTCTAATATAATTACTATACTATTCCACTGTATTTATTTGAGACTGTGTGTTTAAATTCGGGTTTGCTGTATTTTAAAGAATGCCTGACTGCTTTCCAATTATATTTTCCATTATGCCTTTTAATAGGTGTTCAATGAGTTAAAGAAAATCGCCAATCTCAATGTTCAAACCATCATCATCGATTTTGAGAAAGGTACACAATTAAACTGTTTGTGAAAGAATATCAAAACACACCTGACTGAGCTGTAAAATTTGAAATACAAACTGTAAATTTTAATTCACAAGATGTCAATAACTTCTTCATTTTTTCTTGGTACATACACGCTTTTATTGTCAATCTACAATCATCTTTATGAATGTTTTTCACGCAGTGACAGAACAAATAACATGGTAGTGTTTTGCAATGTTGTTCTTGTTCTGTGTAATATTTCCTTGACCGATCCTCCGATTTGTATAAAACAAAAGACATTTATTGCCTTGTGCACAGTTGTATCATAATAAATCATCTCATTTGTCTGTTTAGGGATCTGGACTGCTGCTTCAGCAGCGTTTCAAGGAGTACATATAGTCAGATGTAACTTCCATTTCTGGAAATGCATCTGGCGCAGGGTGCAAAAGCTTGGTAAGAAGTCAACGTTATGCATAAATAACTATGACTATGATTAATAATAATATTATGATTATAAATATGCAATAAACCGATATATTAATAATATAATAAATATCAAATTTTAACTTCTTATGAAGTTATTTAGTCATAATTAAGAAAGCACAAAAAGTTATCGCCGAGTTTCTCTACAAGGTTAGTAACCACGAAAAAAGAATAACTTTATACTAGCTTAACTTCTCACATCAGCTCAACCTCAAAAACTTGATAGTGCATGGTTAATGTTACAGGTCTCGCATCAGGCTATCGCCATCACCACAACACTCGTCGTGTTTGTGGGTTTCTGTGGGGGCTCTCCTACCTACCTGTCAACTTGATTCAGGAAGCTTATCGCTATGTGGTCGCGGAGAACAACGAGCCTCACTTCAGGCAGTTGTTTGAGTATTTTGAGTTTACATGGTTCAATGGAAGATTTGAGCCAAAATTCTGGAGTGTGTATCGACAGGCGATAAGGACAAATAACTCTCTGGAAGGTAACTGTCATTCAATTTCACAATTTGTTTAAGGTTGTTCATATTTGAACCCTTGTAAAGCAATCTTCACTTGATCAGAAAGGTTCATCACTCAGTATGCAATGAGCAACAACCAACATTTTGTTTCTGTGTTACAAAAATCTATGCTTTAAATCATAAAGTTAAAGCTATAGTAGCGCCTTTTGGTATATGACATATTGCTTAGGTAGTAGAAGAATTGCTAATAACAAGACGATGAAAATTTATTTGAATGAAGCTCATTGGTACAACTGAATTCATAGGCTAATCTTATTGGAGGTATCTGGTTGATCAAGAGCCAGTGCTCTTGATTATCCCGAGACATCCGATATGATACCAAATATTGGGAGGCGTTACTATAGCTTGAAAGTAAATAATATTCACAGGCTTCTTTAAAACAGGAGCTATGTGTGCATATTGAATAATATTGTTTCCGTTTTCAGGCTGGCATAACAAGTTTAATCGCCAGGTGAGAGTTGATAAGCCCCCAACATTTATGTTGATTGAAGAGTTACGGAAGGAGTCATCTCCCGTAGAACTGGAGCTGAAAGAGATTTCAGCAGGCTTTAGCAGTCTAAATAAAAAATTAAAATGTGAAAGACTCAACAGGTTTTGGGTAAAAGCCTGGGATCGACTCGATGAAGACAATATTTATTACAGGCAAATAATAAATATGGCATACCATATGCTGCCTGCCGTTGAGGACGACTCCTGCTCAGAAGATGTGAATGAAGAATTCACAGCTTCTGAGCAGGAGCTGTAGATCAACCTATAATTATATCATATACATGCATTGTGAATAGTTCATTGCATTTATAGACCTAGAATCTTACTGCCAATTATGTTTCATTTAGTTTGCTGCATCATTATTATAAATTCTCAGATTTTCATCTCATTTCTTATCCAAGAAATTTGTATTTTATCTCATATTTTTTTTCATCATTTTACATGGTGGTACCTATGTATTAATTATCTCTTAGGAGACTGTGAAACTAAGTTATGTAAATAGCTAACAATCTAACTGCCCATACTGATTCATTTATATTTTTGCGACAACCATTGTAAATTGTCTTATTGTTACCTCATTTCAAATCTCAGAAGAAATTTTATTTTGACTCTCAATAGTTTTCATCTTAGTACATGGTAGTATCAGCTTGGAATTTTTAACGTTTACTTCTGTTTTGTATGTAATGTAATATGATATTTATTGTGAATGAATTTTGTGTTTGATTAATCGGACTGCAATTTGGAGTTGTTCACTCCTTGTCTGAAATCCCAAATAATAAAATATCCTCCAATTTTCTGTTTTACAATCCGCGATATGTATGGTTCAAGTAGTGCAAATGCAATGGTAGCAGATCTGGACTTATAATTGCTGATAATTCGGTTATTAAAGAGAGACTTCAAAAACACAACTGAACTGTTGATCAACAATACCTCAGCGGTAAGTAGAGCTACTATCGTACAATGTGCGCTAGCCTCAACTACTGAGCACTGGTTTAGATTTGAGTTTGGTGCAATTCTCGGTGGAATTGCTCAAGGATTTATTTTAAACAATAATAACAAAATATAACTATGGTTCTATTCGTCAGGCAATAAATCAATCAATAATTTTACAATAATATCTTGGCATTTATCATTTAGTCATAAAAATACATAAACATTCAAAATCTTTATAATAAGATCTTACCCTTGGTGCAGATGACCTCGAATTCAGTGTGATATTCAGTGTGATATCTCTGTGTATTTAAACTATGTTTGACTGGGTTCCTCGCTGTGAATCGCGGTATTTGTATCTCTATATATCTAAGCTATGTTAGACTGGGTTCCTCGCTGTGAATTGCGGTATTGTATCTCTTATATCTAAGCTATGTTAGACTGGGTTCCTCGCTGTGAATCGCGGTATATGTATCTCTTTATATCTAAGCTATGTTAGACTGGGTTCCTCGCTGTGAATCGAGGTATTTGTATCTCTATATATCTAGGCTATGTTAGACTGGGTTCCTCGCTGTGAATCGCGGTATATGTATCTCTTATATCTAAGCTATGTTAGACTAGGTTCCTCGCTGTGAATCGCGGTATTTGTATCTCTGTATATCATGCCGAAAGCTCTGTTGGCTGAATGTGTCTAAAAGTTTTTAGACAATTTTCCTTTCTGTAGATGTGCCTCCTTGGGCTGACTGAATCAGATAATTCTCTGATTAAATCTGTAATGCTGTACGTCGTGAACCCGCTCTCTGGCGCTGACTGAATTGTTGTCTTCTTAGTTGAAGAATAGGCCTCCTTGGGCTGAGTAAATCAGATAGTTATCTGATTAAATGTGTAATGCCGTATGTCGTGAACCCGCCTCCTGGCGCTGACTGATTTTTACAAGTGTCCATCAGGCTTTTATAGTGCTGGTTTGCTGTCCTGTTATTGTGCAAAGTTTGCATTTACAGGCGTAAAGGTGTTTACCTTGTTGTTGGTTTTAGCCTCAATTTCGTCATTACTCTCTTTTGATTTGCGTGTTTTGTCAGTTTTAATTATCTAGCTGTAAAAACATGGTTAGTCTGTCCTTTGCTTGACCTTCCCTCATTTTTGTTTTGGTTATTTTTAGGTAATTTATGGTGTCAAGTGCACCTGTTTATCCATGGTGTAATCTGTTGGTTTTCCTGATTTTGCAATCTTTCCAGGGTTGTTTTGAAGATCTTTAGTGACTTCTATTGCTCCTTATTTTCAAAATAGCTTATGGTGTCAACTGCACTTGTTTTCTATGGTGCAATATATTGGTTTTCTAATTTCGCAATCTTTCCAGGGTTGATTCACGTGCCCAAAGATCTCGTGACTCTGTGGTTATTTTGAAGATGTTTTGTGACTTCTGTTGTTTTCCCGTTGTTTGATTCTCCACGGGTTGTTGCACGTGCCCAGATTTCTCATGGCCCTGTGATTATGTTTTGTTATATTTCAATACGCCCTCAGTGTATTATTCCCTCTATTTACTACAATATTACTATTTTCCATTACCATATAGCCTGTGTCTAGATAAATCTCAATAATGATAACCTATGATGTTTAAGCCTTAACCTAAACTACCCGTCACCATGCACTGAATGCCTAAGTATATATCCGTTGGGTCTCAGTTTAAGCTCTTAGTAATAATTGAATTTAAACTAACTTTACTTTGTTTTGTTTTACAGATTATGTGGGGTTAATGATGATTTCCTGTCTGCACAGCATGCTGGGTTAAATCTCAATGCATACTCTACTACACTATTGCCCTGATTCGATTTCATATCTATAACTCTAAAGTCCTTGGTTCTCATAACATCAATTCGAAGCCAGCGAACAAGCAGCAAAGCTCTCACAACAAGCAGGTCAAGCCTATAATAATCACGCCGAAACAGATCACCATAGCTATTCAAATTGACAACATGTGGATGACAATGGAACTTATGAGAAAAAAAAAATATAATCAGAAACCAGTGCTATTTGTGTTATAATGTCTGGTGACCTAGAGTTCACCCTTAGTCTTAGCTTTTGACTTTTGTAAGCTCATTGTTTTTCTCCGCTTTTTAAAACTAATAATGACCAATAATAGGTGCAAGGGTAATCAGTTTTGACAGGTGTCATATTTTTATGGGACTTCTAATCCAGGTTATGATCTGTTACCAATTGTATGGTTTCGGCTCAAGGTCTGGTACAGAAATGTATTTGTTGAATATTAACTAGTTATTTATTGGTCTGCGTCTTTATATGATATGTGATTGACCTTTAGTTTTGTACTGTCGCACTTAATAATAAATCATTTGAGAATAAGGATACTTCAATACCATGTTGTGTAAGTGATCGTTGCACATTCGGAAGAAAATATGGTTGCTCTTATACACTAAGGTAATTATAAAACATGATGTCCTTCATGATGATTACATAAGAAAATGTCATCTGACAGTAGTACCGAAGTATTATCACTTGAAAGCCAAATTTTTGTGTTGCATAAAACTCAAAGAACTATTGGTTTTAGCTCAGGTTTAGATATTACAAAAATGCTCTAGCTGCTTACTCTATTTTATATTTTGCATCAAACTTTATAAACATCTCATTTTTAATCACACATTCAATCTCAAAATTCATTATGTCTCTATAATGGAAACAATGTTTAATTTTGCAAGAACGGATTATCATTTTTGCCTGCATACAGTGGCTTTTGTGTTCTTCTGTAGTTTTATATTCAATAATAAGGTAACTATTACTACACATGCATAATTCTCTTTCATTTTTTTAAATCGATGCTTCTGATGATTAATTGTTTTAAATAAAAGTTTATTGCAGCTACACACACGTTTATTTCATAATCTAAACGCATGACAAGAATAATAGCATATGTCTTAACGACCAGATAAGGTAATTGACTTTGGTATTTTACTAATTTTCAGTACATGGGGCCAAGTTTTATATTTTGGGCCAAGTTTCATTGCATTGGGCCAAGTTTCATATTTGGGGCAAATTTTTACCAATTGGGGCCAAGTTTTACTAATTGGGGACAAGTTTCATTATATGCAGCCTAGTTTTATATAGGGGCCAAGTTATAGTAATTGGGGCCAAGTTTCATTACATAGGACCAAGTTTCAGTACATGGGGCCAAGTTTCATTACATGGGGCCAAGTTTCATTGCATGGGGCCAAGTTTTCTATTCGGGACAAGTCTTAGTTAGTGGGGCCAAGTTTCATAACATGGGGCCAAGTTTTATATTTGGGGCCAGGTTTTACTAATTGGGGCCAAGTTTCAGTACATGGGGCCAAGTTTTATGTTTGGGGCCAAGTTTTACTAATTTGGGCCAGGTTTTACTAATTGGGGCCAAGTTTCAGTACATGGGGCCAAGTTTTATGTTTGGGGCCAAGTTTTACTAATTTGGGCCAAGTTTTACTAATTGGGGCCAAGTTTCAGTACTTGGGGCCAAGTTTTACTAATTGGGGCCAGGTTTCTTTGCATTGGGCCAAGTTTTACTAATTGGGGCCAAGCTTTACTAATTGGGGCCAAGTTTCATTGCATCGGGCCAAGTTTTATATTTGGGGCCAAGTTTTACTAATTGGGGCCAAGTTTCAGTACATGGGGCCAAGTTTTATATTTGGGGCCAAGTTTTACTAATTTGGGCCAAGTTCCAGTACTTGGGGCCAAGTTTTACTAATTGGGGCCAAGTTTCAGTACTTGGGGCCAAGTTTTACTAATTGGGGCCAAGCTTTACTAATTGGGGCCAAGTTTCATTGCATCGGGCCAAGTTTTATATTTTGGTCCAAGTTTGGCTCGGGCCAAGTTGTCGCGCTTCCAGTGAGACACATATTGTCTACTTACAATTTTTCAATCTTCGGTTTAAGCTAGACTTTTCTGGATGGAAACATACCAGATTCTCTTTATCAAATTCCATCATATGATATGTTAAGAAGAGATAGGAAACCTCGACCTGGAGGTGGTATAATATGTTATATAAAGCAGGGTATTCAATATGAATTAATCAATGATTTCAATCACATAATTGATGAATCTATTACCATCAAAATTCGCCATAAAGCATCTCATGCTTTCTTAATTTCCTTCATTTATCGTCCTCCGAACTCGTTAATTTCTTGGAATGACTCTTTGAGACTCTACCTAGATTGTTGCACCAAGCACACAGAAGAAGTCATCATTCTTGGTGACTTCAATGTAAATCTCTTGGAAAATAGCAAAAAGAAAAAAAATGCTACCAATTTTCTCCAGATTCTCTTTCGAACAAATGGTGAATGAGCCATCACGTGTCAGCGAAAATTTATCTAGCCTGCTTGATCATATTTACACAAATAAGGATTGTAACTTACGACATACCTCAGTATTAAAAACAGCTGTAAGTGATCACTATCTCACATATAGCATAAGAAAAATAGGTGTTGTCCCAAGTGTAAAAAAATTCAAAATAAGCTTCAATGACTTTCTAGAATGACCCAAGAAAATTTACGCAGGTCTTTTTCAGATGTTAATTGGGATATCATTCGATATCTCAGGTCATCTAGTGAGATGATAAAAAGTTTCAATCAGTTGTTTTTGGAGAAAATTAGTCTAAATATTAGGAGGAAAGTTCGTTTTGTAAAGACAGAAGTTTTACCACCATGGCTTGATATTGAAGTCTCTAAAAATAAGGGATTCACTAAAACACTCTCAAAACTGGGATGATTACAAAAAGCAGAGGAATTTAGTTACAAATCTTATGAACAAAAAAAAGAAGACATATTTTTCTGGTTTGGTTAAAAACTCAGCAAATAATAATACAAAACCAAGTCTTCTAGTTCTTCTTCAACTCTTACCAGCAAAGACCTGAACAATCATTTCTCAACAATCGCTGATATACTAGGTCATGGGTTTAGAAAGGAAATTCATTCAAAAAATACCCCTGAAATCAGAGGTAATATACTACCTACAAACTCTCAGGAAAAATTCTTGTCTAATTTTAAAAGATTTACTCCTGCATCAATTTGCCTATATCTCAAATCTTTTTCTGATAAGAAATCGACTGGTCCTGATGGTATCTCGGTTATGATGCTTAAAAAGACGCTCCCTTTTGTCGTTAATATATTGACCGACATCTTCAATCAGATTCTTATTGAGGGTGATTTCCCCAAATGTTGGAAGACAACTAGAGTAACCCCTGTTTTTAAGGGTGGAGATCTGAATGCTCCATCGAATTACAGACCTATATCGATTCTGCCTATATTGTCAAAGATTTTTGAAAAACATATAAATAAATGTTTAGTGACTTTCCTGACTGACATAAAAGCTATTCACCCTCTTCAATCAGGATTCAGAAGTAATTACTCTTGCTCCGATGCTGTACATAAAGTGGTGTCAGATGTGCTCCACCAAAAAGCAAAAAAATAGGTGTTTTATAGGAATGTTCTTGGACTTCTGTAAGGCTTTCGACTGTGTAAACCATGATATTTTGTTTAATAAACTCGCTTCCTATAAAATAATTGGTCCCTCATTGAAGTTGATAAAATCATTTCTTGACGACCGGGAACAATAATATGTATTTTATAATCAAATTGCTTCAGAAACAAAACCAATTAACATAGGTGCCCCACAGGGTTCAATTTTAGCTCCAACTTTATTTCTTGTGTTCATAAATGATATTTTAAATTTACCCCTGTCCTCAACTGCTTATGCGTACGCAGACGATACTGTATGTATATGCCATCAGAAAGATACACAGTCTCTGGAGCAACATTGTAGGGGTGACTTGGGTGTCATCCAAGAATGGTGCTGTAATAATCGGATGACCTATCAGTGAGTGTGGTATGCCACTTATCAAGCTATTCACGCAAGACCAATGCTCTAAGCTGATATTACGAATCCATAAGCAAGACACCCACCCACTAAACAAGCTGATCATCAGAAAGGAGAGCAGAAGTACCCGTGTATCTCGTGACATTCGTATGCCTGTTTGAAGGACTACAAAACTGCAAAATAGCTTCTTTTATAATTTTTCTAAGGTGTTATAATGCCTTACTGTTTGTTCTTACTGACTTAAATGTTTTTATTAGAGCCCTGTCTTTTTTAATCTTGTAATTTCACTCCAGTGTACCACCCACAAATGGTTTTAGGAGGAAAAAATAATAAAGCTCAACATCATCACCACAAATATAAAAAAATCCCATTACCTTGTTTTTGGCAATGCGAAACATAAATTTGATTTAAAATTCTCCAATACCACCCTGTTACGATCATCTACCACTAAACTACTCGGATTTACAATTGGTGATTCGATGTCATTTGATAATCATATTGAATATATAAAAACTAAAATGCAAAAAAATACCAAGTTGTTACAATTATGCGGAACATTTTTGACCACACAATCAGCCAGACAGTTTTACTTTCAATTCATACATTGCCACATCATAAATGGAATAGAATTTTTCTTGAATATCAGTCCAAAATATCAGCTAGATTCACTTTATGTTTATCAGAAAGCTGCGCTAAGAATTATTGCAAATATTCATTACAATCCAGTTCAATTATCAAATACGTTTTTCTTATGTCGTACTTTAAAAATATTGCCACTTCCCAGTCTTCTTATATATTTTAGTTCTCTCTATGCCTACAGAATAATGTATAACATCACACCTAGCTATATTAATGATCTGTTTCTTTCTAGAAATCGAAGATACCCCAAGCGCGATAATTTTCTTATTTTACCTCCTAATGATAAACTAATCATTGCAATTGCTTCATCTTTTAATAATCTTCCTTTGTCAATACACTCACTGAGCAAAGTAACATCATTTAAATCTGGCGTATTCAAATATCTTTTGTTTCAATTATAACATTATCTTTTTATCTCTGCAACAAGTTTTGCCTCTGCACAATACTATAATGAAAATATCTTAACATTTTTATTTTCTCTCGCCTCAAAGACATCCTATCTATTTCCACCTCACTGCTGAAACATTTTAACTCATCTTCAATCTCAAGCTTTCCTTTTTTTCTCTTTTCCTTTTCCTTTTTTTTCGGCACTATTCGGAAAACATTCCGCTACTGGAATGAAATAGACTGCCAATAAAAGTGTAAAAAAAAAGAAGAAAAAAAGAGATTGTATTCTTATCAGCAAGAAACTTAAAGTGTACATTTAGATCAGTTATAATATCAGAAAACATTTATATGTTGGTCAAATTTTGAATATAAATTTCGTTGCAACACATATACAGAGTGAGTTTGATACTCATCTATGGTCCCCAATATATTATCAAAAATCTAATTAGATTTTTTCATTTTCATCAGATAAAATTCAAAGCTCTGCAAATCTAACTAACGCAAACTATGTAATGAACATTTCTCATCCAATACATCAGACCCAAGAGCTGCCACTTTTTATTGTGTTGCGGCTTGAACCATATAATGAAGCATCAGAAGAATCTTTTGTGTCACATATGATCACATAATATGGGGAGCTCAGCGCAATATCAATGACACCTTTCTCCTGAGACATGTTTAACATATTTTCCATTGATCTAGCAGTAAATAGTGGAGGTTATAGAATAGCTAAACTGAACTAGTAACAAACAGTGAATCATTAATGTGATGTTTCTCGGCTATTTGCATCAAATGAATCAGGCGGTAAACACATAGTATACTTGTGACCTTTGTGTGACCTTGTTATAGTTGTGCTGTTCCTGCTCTCATCACAGATACAGGCAAAATCCTCACATTCTGAAAAATAGAAAATGCGTATCACTGTCTGAGAAATTAGAGAAAGAGCAGGAATCAATTGTGGCATGATTATCTCAAATTAGAAATCAATGTGACTATCCGCGTTTGATTTTTTTTTTTTCAACATTTGGTACAAATAAGTGGGTTATCCTGAACTAACTAAATAAATATGTCAAAAAAATTCAAAAATGAAGTCGCAGCTCATGAAGTGATTAATCTGGAACCCAGATTACCAAATATTTAAGCTATTGACGTTCACCCCAAATCTAAACATAAACATCCAAATACCTATACACATGCATACGCAATTCTGAATAATCGACTATGTGCAAATGAAGTAGGTATTTTTTCCCGTTAATTTGAACATAATGGAAACTCGGTTGTCTTTACATTGAGTTGGATTGATTGACAAACTGAGTCATGACACTCATAGTAAATACTACTTACAGCTATACGATCATCTTATGGTAATTTATCAATATATTATCCATTATTTATAAGACTATTAGTATACTCACTCATATAGTGCTCATGAGAGCATGGTTTATTAACACTACAGAGTCGTCCGTACTTTGGTATACAGTAAGGTTCGTACCAGACCATCTCAAATATATCCTCATCACACAAACATCGTCCTGTCAAACAGCAGAAATCATCATACGAAACAAAATGAGGGTTAAATCGCAAGTTTTTGTCTGAGAAACACAGTGCCTTAAAGGCGCGGCCGCCATACTCGGCGCCAAGCTGCTCTCAGTTTGCAGGCAGGTCGGTGCACACTAAGGGCGTCAGTTGAACCCAGTAGTCAAAGGACTGCAGCGGGATTCGAACTCGAGACCTCCAACACTTGCGCGTTAGAGGGCAGACGCTCTAACCAACTGAGCTACCATGAGGTGAGGTGGCATTATTAAGGCAATTATGTTATTAAATTGTTCAGCAGCGCTTGAGCTTACCAGCTTCATATGGGATTAAAGCAAGGAAACTGTCTTTCGGAATGACCACAGATGACAGATAAGTCTAGACTTAGATCTATGACGTACTTACTTGTATGACAGATAAGTCTAGACTTGGATCTATGACTTACTTACTATTATGACAGATAAGTCTAGACTTAGATCTCTGACCTACTTACTAGTATGAAGGATAAGTCTAGACTTAGATCTATGACTTACTTACTAGTATGACAGATAAGTCTAGACTCAGATCCATGACCTATTTACTAGTATGAAAGATAAGTCTAGACTTAGATCTATGACCTATTTACTAGTATGACAGATAAGTCTAGACTTAGATATATGACGTACTTACTAGTATGACAGATAAGTCTAGACTTAGATATATGACGTACTTACTAGTATGACAGATAAGTCTAGACTTAGATCTATGACCTACTTACTTGTATGACAGATAAGTCTAGACTTAGATCTATGACATACTTACTAGTATGGCAGATAAGTCTAGACTTGGATCTATGACTTACTTACTAGTATGACAGATAAGTCTAGACTTAGATTTATGACCTCCTTACTAGTGTGACATATTAGTCTAGACTTAGATCTAGGACCTACTTACTTGTATGACAGATAAGTCTAGACTTAGATCTATGACCACACTCTTCATCCTGCTGGCAGTAGAGGGTGCTCAGATCAAGGCATGATTTCCTCAAATCACAGCCCATCACAGTGACATCATGTCTGTTACACTGAGATCTTATCTGAGGAGGATAGAGGCAGGAATCACCCACTCCTGGCATGTGAACTTCTGGGCATGCAAATAAGAAATCAGAGTGAATAAGGCACTTTCGGGGGATAATTTCAAAGTGAAGTGTAATACTTATTAAATTTTAGACATTCGGGGAGCAGAATCCTTACATTAAGTAGATACTGTCTTTCAAAATTTCAAGTCAATGTTCCACTCAAGTTTGGGTATCAGCGGATAATCTTTATGCTACCTCACAGTATACAGTAACAGAATACAGTCACGTCATACTGACTTATTATACTAATAACTTTGTGCATTACATATTGATGATCAGAATGTGTGTTGCAAGCAGGTTTGGAACCCAAGCTCACCAGATCTGATCAGAGGTCATCGTTTCTACCAGTGCTCCAGATGACTTTTTAGATGATTTAAAAAGGGAAGAATATGAAAGAGGACTGACTTTTTAAATTTCCATCAGGGTATGAGCATTCCAATTGAGTGCTGGCTATAAGAATCCGTGGTGCAGTTGTAGTACCTATACTGTGACAGCTGATCTGCGGGCCCGGGTTTGTAACCAACTTCCATCATGCATTTAGATTATCATCTGCAACTCACTTGTTTCTTTAAATCTGTGTTGTATGCTGATAGGATAATCTTCTCCTGTTTTATTTGTCCAAGCACTACACGATAACATTATACCTCTGTGTTTGTTCTCTACCTAAATATTAAGGGTACAATGTAATACAGTAATAATAGTTGTCGCACCTTTTTTTAGATCCACAAAATCATGCGGAAAACTTTTTATTTCCAAATTATGAATTGACCTTATCAGTTTGAACAATGTAGGTTTGTAAATTTGTATATTTTTTGCGATATGCAATATGCAAATGATGAAGAGAAAAAAATGTTTCAAATTTTTAATTTTTGTAACAGAAGATTACATATCTATATAAATTATTTTTCGACATAACTCGATGTCTGGAGCTAAAACCATCACAAATAAATCTTTGTTTGTTACATCTACAACATTTATTGCAATGTCCGTCATCAACTGGGATATGGTGAACAGTAATACTATCATTCGGAGAGCAAGCCTGCATATACATTAATAGTCCAGAAGCTACTTGCCAATAAGTGAGCAAAAAATTGCGTTTAATAATTTCTCTTCAGATGTAAATAAAACCAAGTGATTCTAGACCGGAATTTCGCTGCGAATCTAAATATGTAAAATTTACACCTCTCAGAGAAAATTTTTCAACAGAGCAAAAAAGACAAAAAATTGTTTCGTTTTTCTTTCATTCTGGTGTGTGTGTATTATCTATTGAGGCACAAAGAAATCCTCTTTATTGACCAATTTAGAAATGCCATTCATGTACAGACAAGGAAAAAATAAGACATATTCGCAATGTGACCTGTGTCAATGTGAAGAAAGACGAAATAATGTGCATATCGAATGCACTGAAAACCTGTATTGATATAATAAAATCTTTACCAAGGTAGAAATCCCCTAGTTGGGAGATGAGATATATGTATAAACATGTATAACATTAAAACATACAACAATAATATGACCTGTGTAAACAAGAAGGAAAGCAAGAAAAGCGAATATTTCCATAATACGTGCTTGTGAAAACCAGTATTCAATATATACTTCAAGATTATCGAAGGTACAAATTCTTTTCATTGACTAACTGGATGGTAGAATATTTGAGCAAACCTGTTTAAATTAAATATATGCAGCATTAAAACACATACCTAAATGTGATGGTACCTGCGTCAAACTGTGGGCAAGCAAAAAAAGGACATGAATAATCTCCACAAAAAATACATATGAAAACTTGCATTGACACAAATACATGCAGAGTATTTTTTCACTTGGTCATCTTGTAAAGAATTTGGTGCTTCTTGACTATGATCAATGATCTTAGATCTGAATAGTTATTGTAAGCCTTTTTGTGTGGTTTTTCGTCCTTCGCCGTATCACTGAATGAATGATTAAACTTTAGATTAATGAGAGGTAAAATATAATCACACAACTGGATCTCAACACAACAGCAGGAGGTACAATCTTCGAACAAAAAATGATTCTATCTCACATCAAATCTAGCAGCTAAGTTAAAAGCTTGCATAACAAATATGTTGGATGAATATATTACTCTATTACATGCAAGTAGATATATAAAAGCGGGGGGGGGGGGAATGAAGTGGTTATGGTCTTTTTGTAAAGGCTGTCAACCGCTTAGACCTATGACATCGCCGTACCACAAAATTACACACATACTCTACTTAAAATAATAAATAGATGCTGAATAAGAGATAACAATACATAAAAAAACCTGTAGTTACCCTGGAGGAGTAATGTTTAGCTTAGTTTAGCCTGTTTATGGGTGACTTAATGTTAGCTAGCACTAAATTTTTGCAAGCAGAGGTGAGAGTCTAAATAAAGTGAGGGTTGAATATCACCTATTTAAGGCGTGGGTGAAATTGTGAGCATTTCCTCCTGCAAATATTTTACTCCCTAGAGTTTTCAAGGTTTTGAACTATGATTAGACAAAAAAATCCACCCAATACAATTTTCAACACAAATAAGAACTTAACCCATGTTGTGACCTTTTCATAAGTTTTCTCGGAATAATTTTTGATGCGATGTTTATGGTAGTGCGCTTCTCTCGCCGCACAGTCTGAGGCATAGCCGTTGAGTCTGGGTGATCGGTGATCTTCTTTAGCGTCGCCCGCAGCCCTCAGTTTACCTGCAACAAAATTGACGTTTGCTGCGTTAGGATATTACGCTGTTTTGAGATTTGAGACAGAAATGATGGTGTTGTGCAGTGTGTGCTTCTAACATATACAATGCAAAACTTAACTCAACATATTGTTTTGAAATCATAAGAAATTCTCTGTTTACCAGCCTCACCTCCATTATCAATTTCTGCCTTTGCAAGCTGACTCGGATCGAGTTGAGCCTTTCCCGTCATAACCCGCAGCCACTTTTTCTTTTTTTCTCACGAATCAATCCAATCTGAGGCACTACAACACCATTGTCAGCGATACCAGATGCAGCCCGTGTGTTCTTTGTAGCAGGGGCCAACAGAAAATATCCAATAACCAGCAACAAGTACCCAATAACACAGCGAACATGCTTATTACCAGTTAAAGCATTAACTTGAAAAATGGAAACAAGACATTCTTTCACCTCGCTTCAAATGATATTCAGGCTGGCGGGTCACAGATATTGATAGGACAAGTACTTTCCCTACTATGTTAGATGTAGAAACAAAATGCGCACAGCACACATGGAAAAGACGAGAGGACTTCTTACTTAATCAAATCAATCCAAACCTAGAATTTAACTAGGAGTGATGAATATGTATTTCCTTCAGATAACCAGTTTAAGTAGGCAAACATTGAATTCCTCGGTTTGTTTCATGAGAACCTACCTGACTTTCATCATCATTAATTTTCCTCATCTAAGATCTAGTAAGGACTACTCGGTGAGTCTGTTCTTTGTTACCAAAAGCATCCACATTCCACACATATATATTGACAGACTATATCATTTCTATGACCAAGTATTTTGTGTTGCTAGATTTTGATACTATGTCCTTGAACCACTTACCAAAGCCTTGCACATTCTACTATTGTAGTAGGCTACAACGTTTCTGGTGGTAGGAGCAAGGAGTAACAGGGTTTCTCCTTGGTAGGAGTATCAGTTTCAGTCGTCAGTACAATACCAGTGCAGCACATAGCTTACACTGTTTACTAATACATTGTTATGTAAACAATACCATGTGACCTGGGTTTTCCATTACAATTGTAGCGGTTTTCCCATAGAATCCCTTGGTTTTCCCATTGCATATGACAGTTTTCTAATGTTAAATGTTGGGCCGTCTAAAAGGGGCCCGAACACCCTCGTGTCCACTGAAAGGTGTAAATTTTGTGTTTTTGAACACTCCTAGGCCTACTTACCCTACAGGAAGAAATGTTTGGTGGAACTTAATTTTGCGAATTGCCCTCTCATGGGTGATTAGAGGAATAAAAGTTTAGCGAAGTTGTCCACTCGCTAAAAAGAGAAGATAACTTCCAATTTTTTTTTCGGATTTTTTTAATTTTTCTTTCTTTTTGGATAAATTTTTTGGTGGAATAAATTATTAGCGATTTTCTAGGTCGCCAAAATCACGAAATTTAATTCCCACCAAACATTTCTTCCTGTAGGGTATGTGCCCTACACAATCAAATTGTACATCCAAAGAGAAATTTTTATACTGAATCTTAGATGTTGGTGGCTGCTGAACTATAACACCACAAGCTAAAGAGTTCAACACTATAAACTATTCCTAAATGCGCCTGCAGCACAGACCACCTGATATTTAAAGTAATGTAAACAATGATTGTTGCAGTTACCATAAATGTATACATGGCATAGACATCATAGACATTCTGACTTCCTTTTGTCTGGTTATTAATAGTGATATTCATGGTGTGTTCACTCTCTATCGTATCTCCATAGTTATCTCCTAGCATCACCAACTGCAGGTAAAACGTGAGACAATAACTCAGACTATTTTTGAAGGAAAACTATGAACGAACCTATTTTTCATAGTAACTTATTTGAGGTAAAATGATAAAACAGTGATATCAAAAGTGGTTTACTAAGGCAGATAGCCACAACTTTTTTTCCATCTCCTCTGGTCGGGCTATAAATGCTGCACACAACACTTATTGTTGGCTTATGCCAGCAATGCATAGACAAGTTTGACTGCATTGACAAATTACGGAGTTAAAACGAGATGAGCATTCAGGGTCATTGGCGAACATCAACTCTTTCACCAACTAACAATGTCCAAACTTCTGTTTAATTGCCATCTTGTTGCCACCAAACATCCGACTTGGGTCAGTCTCGTGTGCAATGAGAGAAATTGAAAAGAAAATATGCACCCTTCAGTTTATTAGGTGGAGAAGTAGGGGTGATCTTAGGTGAAATTTTATTTGCTGTTGGTTGGCCGATGTGTTTGCACTCATCTGAACGGAAGCCAATGGAAGGTAAGTTGATTAAACAATTACAATAAATTGAAAGCGATTCAATTTCAACGTCTAGTTGGGTATTTCTAGGAAAGTACCACCTGACCAAGCCCTTCAGATGAGGATAGACTATAAGTATGAGTTTTATTCTCACCTTGTTAAATTCTGGAAGGTCTGGCCAGCCTTTAGCTATGCAAGTGACTGTAGTCTCAGAACCAACAGAAATAACCTCTATAAACTCCATACTGAGACGGAGGCGGGTAGAAATTCCACAGACTGGAATTATCAATATCATCATTACTTATAGGGAAAGATGTTTGGATCATTATGCTTTTCTCTGCTGTACTTTAAGACGTTGTTTTTGACCCTCTGTATGACACTATGGCTTCAGATTTGTACCATGGATTTTATCTCATTTGAATCACACATTACCATTGGAACAGTTATTCGTTATGCGCAAAAAAAGACCATTTGTACAAACTGTTAGTTATCTGCTCATAAATAAAGGTAGGATTACTCTAACCATATTATACGCAAATAAATTATCCAAATGAAGACAATCCTTTATCTCGTTCAGTTCCCAGGCTCCCAATGGACCCCTCCAGGTGTTTTGATACCATCTGGTGCCCCTCATAATCTCTTCAGGACCAAAATTGGATTGCATTAAGATAGTTGGGCAGCAGACCAGGTAGATTACCGCAGCATGTAACATGAATAATATTGTCTAATGGCCAATTTGATGCAACTCACTTGCTTATCTAATCCACTCGATACCAACTGTGTTCTTGCTACTTTAAAATCAAAGTTGGGGTAAAGAAGGCGGAGCCTAAGCAGCCAACAAGCCAACAGACTGCAAGACAACTTACCACATGTCAGCAAAGAGATAATCCAAACAAGAGGAAACAGCATTATTGTCAGAATAGTCCAAAAAACAAAACCTTTTGGTGTTCTGCAAATTTAACAGTGAGCAAGCAGCGTGACGCTAACCAGATTGACAATCATGACACAATGAGAAACATAATGAGGCCGTGCCCCACCACTTAATGTTATATACCACACTTCCGACATTCCACTGGGAAGGCAATTACAATGTGCAGAAGTGCTGAACATAAAGAGAACAAGGGCTGTGAAGGGAGGCTAGAGACTTATCTTGCACAGTTCAAGACTATTTTTAAATAGTGGCGGACACAACTTGCTGTCACGGCTTCATAACATTGATAATTATGCTCACTCATTGGTGATAAATCGGTTAAGTTAAGCGTTATCAAGCATTGATGATACAGGGCATCAACATCACACACATTTACATGAATGTTAAGTCTTTATTTGAATAGTGACAGATTTACATGACTATAGAACATTAATAATTTATAATATAATCACACAGCAGTGTAGTAGTGAGATCCTGTGTGTGACGTTGCGGTGACCTTCAGGTGACCTCTGGGTGGCCCAAGGTGAACTTTTGTTAACCTCTGGTACTCTCATGCAGCAGTTTTACGTTTCTTAGCTTTTTGCCGTTCTTCTGTCTTTTCTTTGGCCTAAAAAATAGACATAAAGTTTAAATTGTTTACATTAAATTGATGCGATAAGGATGGTATGAGTATTACTACTCTTTAATTTTACTTATAAACCAGCTGGCAAGAATGAACCTAGTAATTTTTGTTCACAGGTGAAAAGTAGAAATTGGCTAACTTCTAAGTTCTATCAGAGCAATATGGCTCACTAATGGGACATCTAACCGGAATGTAAGCTAGTCAATTAATCTTATGCTAGGCGTTAATCAGGGCTGCCAACTGCACTCGATAAAGGTAGATCTGATCTATTTCCTCTTTGGTATACGGCTTCAGATGTAACTCTTAGCCAATCCCCCCCCCCCTCCTGTGCGTTCTGATGTACCTCCCTCCCTCCATGTGCATCACAGGACAGAGGTCCTTAATAACCGCAAAGTTATCCATTTCCCAACTGAAACTACTCATTTTTCACTAAAATTATTGACAGCCCTGCTGTTGGTTCTTAATGCTACACCATTGTTGGGTTGGCATTGTACTATTGGAGAGGAAAAATCCATGCTACCAAAACTCCCCAAATGTTAAGCTGCATTCAGTGGTCTCGTTGCATCCATTTGGAAACTTTTTTTTTATCATAGAATTGTCAGCATCCAACTCATGCAGATTAGAACTATTTGTTTGCAAAGAATGTCATGCAACAATACCAGTGTTGCAGATTACCAGTGTTATCCTATTAAGGAGTTGTGTTCTCAAATGTTCAATGACGGCACAACTCCCATTTCATTAATCAGATAGATAATATCGTACATAAATTGGCATAATAATATTTTTGTATGCTGTGAGTTAATGTTACTGAATCCGATTCCCCCCCCAATATCAATCCGATCATAATATGGGTCGAGACTCAATCAAACAGTGATCAAATAAATGTATACCTTAGTGTTGCCACTAGATACGACTTAACACAGACAGGACACTATTATTTTGAGCGTACTCAGTCACCGTGACACATATCTGTCAGTGCACAATCGAGGTACCAACATTTAATTGTGTAGTAGCAATAAATAGTACTTATCATGAATTTGCAGTCCACAGGTATTTTGTAAGTTTAAGCGCGGATTGCTGTAAGTGGCATTTCAATATCAGCAACTATCACAACAATGTGGTTGATAATGAAATGCCACTACCAGATATCCCGACGCAGTTTGGGTCTTTGAGCTTTTTGTTGGTGTCTAATTTATGTCTTTTCAGAGTTTGGTCATTAATGTCTTTAATCCCAAAATTCATCAAAATTGTTCAATAAACAAATCGCTACTACACAATTTCATGTTTTAACTTCACTAGCAAGTATTAACTGCATCACTTGACCTGTATATGGTGTGCTGTCTATGTGTATAATGAAGTCATGATGTTGACTGAGTTATGAATACTACAAAGTCACACAATATGGCAATCGCGCCCTTAGGCAACTTAATTTCTCAGTCTTCAGACGGGGACAAAACAATTCAAACCACACCTCCCATCACCTCCTAAGATATGAAAGATAACGAGCTTACCTCGGATACCAGATCGACTAGAGTTCCTTGAGAAGCTAAAGTTTTGAGTAACTCAACTATAAACGGTAGATAATTATGTCTGCGTCTAACGTTCTCAGTCTACAAATCAGCAAATAGCGACGTTCTAACAGGTAATGTTGGCAAACTGTCTAGAGGTCAGCTCGACAACTTCTTGTTGGCTATAGTTAGGTTGTGGGAACATAATAACTCACGTTTGCTTATAGTCTCAATACCCTGTGATACCGTATGAGAAACCTAGATGGTCTTCGGTTTATATGTTACCGGTATCATCAGTATAGGTCTACGGACTCTATATACTAATCTGGCACAGGAGCATTAAAGGTCGGATGCCCTTCCTGACACCACCGTGATATGCCAACGATCGAACACGGGTCCTCTCGATAGAAAGACCTGCGCCCTATCCATTACACCACGACCGCTCAGGTTCTGGGAACATAATAATATCTGAGAAATCTCTTTACCGTTTAAAACATAAATAAGAGAAATCCCTGACTGCTAGTAAACACTGTCCGCAGTTAACATAAAATCCTCTGGCGTCCTAAACAGTTTGTTATAACCAGCCCACAGAGTATACAGTACTTCTGCTACAATATGATTTAAAGTAAAAGGGTATTAGACAGAAGTCACTCGACTGTTTTTTGTCAAATAACTACTGTAGGTCAAATGGCGACACGATTGATTCACATAACATAACCATACCTTATATTTAGATCGTTTATTTGTCTCACTCTGTATAATATCGTTCTGTTCTTTTAATTCTGTACTCGTCTCGGTCATTCCCGCCTGATAAAATACAGTGTGTCAGACAGGTCAGAATATGGGTCAAAATATGGGTCAAAATATGGGTCAAAATATGGGTCAAAATATGGGTCAAAATATGGGTCAAAATATGGGTCAAAATATGGGTCTAAATATGGGTCAAAACACGTCATTATTGAGGTCAAATAATAGGTGATAATACAGAAGACCAAACTCGGCTAAGAGCCGCCTGCTCTGCATGCTAAGGGAATGTAATCAGGTGTTTTGTGCGAAGTTCACAGCCTTGTGTGGAGGGGCTTTCAGGTTTGGAAACTGCAAATATCACAGCATAAGAACAAAAATAAGTTTACAACAAAGGAAACCAGTCTCACAGCTCATAGAAGTTTGAAGATGGAGGTACCTAGGGCACAGTCTAAGAAGGAAGGAATCTCTCCCTCACACCAGTCTCGGGTGGGCTCCTGAGGAGACGGCGACCCAAAGAGACTTGGCGGAGAATGGCGCTCTGTCGGCCTCGTTCTAAAGGAAGGATGATAGATTGCGGATGACTGTTCTTTGCTGCATTTAGTAACCACTCATTCTTGTTGGCAGCTCACAAGTAGACTGGAAGCGCCCCCGAATTTAGACAAAGTGAATAAAACTGGATCAAGGTGACACCAGGTAGGTTTGGAGGGACTGTCAAGTAGGAGAACTTAACTCCCTCTTGATGGGACTCACAAACCTGTGATCACCCACAGAACCCTCCCCCCCCTCTCCCCTACACAAACTTACCTCTGTGAGAAGCTGTATCTTCTGTTCTGCCTGAGTAATTCTATCTGATATTATAGCCATGAGGTTAAAGTGAATCTCGTCTGTAGCGTAACGACTTATCCTCTGTTCTATAGTCGGTTTAGCTACTGACAACCAATCAGCTACAAGTAAGTAAACATTATTCTGATTGGCTTCAATGAGATGTGAAAATAATTCGAAATCTAAGGAACATGTCATGTTATGTATTTCAACATGTAAACTTTTTTTAGACTTTACGTCCACAATCACTTGATATACTGTTGCGTGTATATTGATTGTATCGTTTGTTTATTTGATTGATAAAGGATGGTTTCGTTCATAATGCTGAAGTATCATCAGAAGGAAATCGGTGCGTTAAGCAAAGACAAGAGCTAAACAAGTGAGGTGCTACCGTTAATTTGATTCAGATCAGATTAGGACTAGGAGGTGGCTCAGCGCTCAGAGAGCCGGACCTTCAGCATGCAAGTGTTGAAGGTCCTTGGTTCGAATCCCACTGCAGTCCGCTGACTACTGGGAGTTGTTGGACCCCCAGGTGTGCTCCCGCCTACAAACTGAGAGAAAATCGGCGCAGACATTGCAGCCTCGGCCTTAAGGCACACACTATTTCGCTGCGACGATGTGTTGAGTGACTAACCCTTGTAATTTTAACCAACATTAACATATAATGAGTGCGCCTTATCAATTTTAGAAGTCAACACTCTGTGTGCTTATACAATATCAAGTATTATATATACCCTCAGTGGATTATTTCATTATTGGACTGAGACTAAATAACAGGCAGATGAGAACGTGGCATTTGTGAAGTAAATCATAAGCACACAATTTACGAAATACAGGAGAAGACAATCTCTAACCATTACTGTGTCTGACTTACAATTAGCAGTGATAGGCCCATGATCTATCGGACCTTCCTGTAGGCCATCAAGCTCATAAAGTCTTCCGTTAATTGGCATGTAGCCAACAAAGTGAAATACATCATCATCCTTCTTAGCTATTTTCTGTTCAAACTCAAAGATCTGCTGCCTTCAATAAGTAGAGAACAGGGTAAAGTGTGCAATTATGTTATATAAGCAGGAGTACAGCATCAAAATGTAGCCTCAAATTTGATTAATTATTGAAAATATGTCTCCATCATCATCATTTGATGCGAACCACTTGTTGATGATAACAGTATACCGTCGAACCATAGTTGGTATGTCTAACAGATCTAGCGGCCAAAAATTCCTAGTAGATAACTGATAACACTTGTAAACTACCCAACGACCAATGCATGAATTATTGATGATGGAAAAAGTGTCCCCATAATGGAAGGTAACTCCCATTTTCTGCATTATGACGTCACAGTCTCCAGGAAGTGCCTGTTTCCTGTACTGCTTTTCCGGGAGACTGTGACATCATAATGCAAAGACAAAACTTTATCTTAACTGCCTGGCTTCAACATGCTTTGGTCTTTGGGTAGTCTTTGAAGGCAACCAACTTTTCACAGCAATGCATAAATGTGTAGTAAAGAATGTGCTAGGCAGCATCAGCTTTGTGCATGACACGGTGCAAAACTAAAAGTAGTCGCTGACTCTTAGCTGGGTAACACTTCAGTTTAGGGGAGGTTCCAAGACATTGCGGTAATAATTATAGAGCACACGCTAAATATTGAACAGGAAACTGCTCGGTAATATTCTATTTTAGCTGAGTTTGAGTATTTGATGGATGAAATGTTGCAAAAGAATTCTGGCTGAATAATCATCTGAATTAGATTTTGTCTTTTTCCCTATGCATAAGGTGCAATCTGCTATTGATTGATGATAACCTCACATTAAATCTCACCCCTATTATTGACCTACTGAAGCCGTTATGTAATCTTACCTACTGAAGCCGTTATGTAATCTTACCTACTGAAGCTGTTATGTAATCTTACCGACTGAAGCCGTTATGTAATCTCACCTACTGAAGCCGTTATGCACTGTCCTGATGGTATCAGAGTTACTGATAGTCAAGCCTTTCATCTGAGGATCAAAGGATCCAGTAAACTCCTTCAGCTCACTCAGTGTCTGTCCCAGCTTCACATCAGCGTGATCTACATTAGCTAGTATGTTCAGTATAGCCTGACTCGCACACGCGTTGTTTATTACCTGCAAAACATGAGATGATAGAAGACATTGACATTGATTATTATACCTGAAAATATTACAAAGTGCCGGGCACATCGACTGTCAAATAATCAGCAAATCAGAGATAAGACCAACTGAAGTGTTATAATGATCTAGTTCTAGACTCTAGAAATATTGAGGCAGTTTCAGCGGTGTTTGCAGCTCCAGACAATATGGTTATTCAGAACAGATGAATTGCCTCTGGATGTTTGCTAGGTCGGGCTTGTTTATCGTAAATTACCTGCAAAATAGGAGAAGGTCACTTGTGTCATGTTGACTCTCATTGATCAACTGGGAAGATCATCTTTGCCAATACATCGTCTCTGATTGGTTGAAAAGATTGTGTTCTCAGCCAGTCAGAGACAATGTGTTGTATAGGATAGATTACTAATTATTGCATTTGTCAACCGTTGTTGTTCCACTTTCAGACGACGAACTGTATTGGCTCTGATATATAGGCTAGAACAATCGATCAGAGCCAACACAACTACTCAATGATATTGATAGTACGAGTTAGTCTGATGTTGTTCCCTCCGTGAATAAAATGCTCAGGACAGGATTAGATGGAAAAGTCTCATAGAGCTATCATGCCTTGACAAGTTATGTTGGTTGGAGCAGGGAGAAAAGAAAGGGGAGGAGCTTGCACTAGTAGTATTGGCCAATCACAGACAAGTACTGGTGAATAGATGTTGATTACGGCTGAAATAAGTATTTTAATAGATACATCACACTCATTATTTTATGTTTTAGCCATGAAATATACCAATCCATTAAAAATTATTGTCACCAACTAATCCAGAACACTTGAATTATGTACTGGACAAGTTATTACAACACAATTGTGCTAATAACACTCATTAATCATCAATGAAAGGCCCATGCCGACATATTTCATTCTGTAAGATTCTCAGCCTTCTAGTGACAGTAGGTATGTAAATAGGATATTGTTGGACAGCTCTCAACACCCCCTAACCACATGTGCTGAAATAATATTCAGATTCACAAGCTAAGTTTCTTTTCCTCAATGAAACAACTCGAAAAATTGATACTATTATGGGTACCTTGCCCTGTAAGATTTGTTTATCAAGATGATTGTTTTTAGCTCTAAGAGTTGTTTTACTACCCTTTCACATGTGTTCTTCAGCCATAAGAAGAATAATAAAGATTAATTTCATTCTACAATACAACAAAAATGATATTTTATTTTCGAACTTTCCATTGGATAGTCATAGATTTGTCACTTGAGAAGTTGTCAACCCACACTTTTCCATTCACTAATCGTGGTTTTGTTGTGAGGGCACAACTCTAAAACATAAGTAAGATCATGTTATAATAAGAGGTGTGGCCTATCGAGTGCAGGCTCATCCCCCTTCCATTCTCCCTGGTTGGAGGGGGGGGGGGGGAACAAAGCATTTCGATTCTTTCTTCAAAGCATTGAGAAATCTCAAGAAATCCCAAGGTTGATGTGAGTTTTCTACATGATTGCAGGAAAAGGACAAAACAATTATCCCATACTGACCTGTTTAGCGAAGTAGATATGATCTGCTGAACCATCTGTGACGACTTTGCCGTCTCTCTGTACATCCGGATTCCATTTAAACAAGAATATCAAACCGTGTACCGGTCTGTAACATAAAATACGCTAAGATAGGGATTCAGTAACAGAGCACTCAATGGTGTCAGAATAGATTAGCTAATTATCTAGATATAATGTTCTATGTTCAAACGTCGAAATATTTATTTGTGTGTGACTGACTTCCACGCTTGAGATAAGGTACGAATATACCCAGGACATCAGTCTGTATGGAATTATGTGCATTCTTATTAAATGATTATTTATTATGGAAAGTCATGACGCTATCTGGTTTTCAAAGGACAATCAACGATTAAGGTTTAGGCTTACACCCTCAGAATTAAAGTAAAATTTGCATTGTGGGATATTATACCAGACAAGGCACTGTAGTCACATGGATGACTTTAATGCTGACCTGAGATTTTGGAAGCTATCTTCATCTAATGACCAGATCTCTTCTACTTGAGCTCCAGTCACACCTACAAACATATAACACATATGAGGTAAGTATGAGATCAATCAAATTATCCCTGATCTGAATACCACTAAGGTAAGTATCTAAAAACGATGACTAAGTTTCACTAGTTGTGGCTGCTGTGACTGTGAGTCATGGTACATTTACTTAGGCCCATATCATCACACAAACTTGAGGCTAGAATAAATAAAATAAAAATCGTGAGATCCTAGCATAAAGACAGTATTGCACATAAAGAGAAGGACTCTGAGACTATCTAACTGAGGAACTTTTCAGATAGACAGCCAACGGGTAGCTACCGGTGGTACGCTTAAGTCTTTTGACGGGCGTTAAGGTAACAACAAGGTCTGTGATTGGGACGTAAGGAAGAGACTGCAGTATCTGAACATTTATAAACTGTTGCTGGAGCTCACGCATGCAGAGTTTCACTAAGAAACAGAAAAGCATTATAGATGGATAGACAGACTAACATTGTATGTAATGTTATATGTTATGTTCATCATGAAACATAGTTTTATTAATAACTCCTAGCTACTGGATATCCAACTGCAATGAACAAGGGCAATTGATGAATCATTGATTGAAATATTTCTTTATTTATTCCTGGCTGGCTCTGACCAGGGAGAATTCTCCCTGCTCTGACGGAGCGCTACAAGTGAACAACTCTCAAATGAGTGTGACCTCAAGATATGAATTCATGGAAGTAATCATAGAAAGGGTGTTCATTGGTGAAATCTACAAACCAAATTCTCTGATCAACTCAGTGAACACTCCTGGATCACTCTCAATGAGGCACCATTCTCCAGCACTCATGATGAACGACTTCAGTTAAGTAACTATAGGGAATGCAAGCAAAATAATTCAATTGAATTGACAAAAAAAATTTGAATTATAGCCCTATCCTTACAGGATATGAATGAAGTCTAGCTATTCAACTATTGTCATTAATATTTGCTTTCAAAATATGTGATTGGTCAATCAAACTGGCAGGATCCAATCTTCTTGCTGGTTTTAATATAAACCTGGTTTGACTGGGATCGCTGTTTTAGCAATGAATCTTTATAGTTAAAATCTATTGCAAGCTCCCTGAACTCTGAAATCTAGCCCTGACCGAGGAGTTACTCCTTGCCCTGACAGCCCTGGCTTGGCTATACACATACAGGTTTGTTATATTGATCCTCAATGGGTACAAGACTAATGCAATTACCATGTGTATTTGTCTCATAGGCCCCTGGGACTAACATGCCTCTACTTTGCCACCCAACAACTTGGTGGTTGATTCCTGAATTGGCATTGGGAAAGAAAGTGAACTAGAAATGCACTCCCTCCCTGATGCATGTTACTAACTAAGTAAATCCACCAACCCTGTATGCCATCATCCTCTGCACCAAACCTATAATTCATAATTTGATATTATCTTTACTATTTTACCAGGCTGTAATGTAGAGAATGCCTCCTATGGTCTGACTCTGTGCGCTGAGAGGGTAGCTGTATGTAATGCGGTAACTAAAGGATATCAAAATTTTATATCTATGGCTGTATGCTGGTAAGTATGACTCTGTAAGACAAGAGTGTATATAACTTCTGGTTAGGGTACCAAATTTAACAAAAAAGAACCCCAACTACAAAAACAAATGTTATTCACTTTCTCTGCCACAAACAAGCACCTGCAGCCGCCTGAGCACTGAGACATGAAATAAGATTGGGTTTTTAAGCTCCCATCATGAAAGTAATACAACCCTTATTATTACAATGTCAGCTACAAGTGGATTATAGTCCAGAGTATGATAAAGTGAGATTCTTTCTCGAACATTATTTAGACCAGGCTCGGACCATTGCATTGGGACCTTGTCTGCGTATCCCAGTAACTTTGTGTTGCGTCTAATGGTTATTCTTGATTATATGATAGTATGTACTCAATGCACCAGCTGAGGGTTGCTGACAGACATGTGAAACAACAAGGGCGGATTTGCTCCTTGGAGCACAAGGGAAAGCTCCTCAGATTTTTTGTATTTTACTCAACCCTATCCAATGTTTATCTTCCTTATCTTCTTTCTCATCTTTTGCTGTATGGAAGGTCCGTATCCAAGTAAAGTGTACATGATATTCATACAATGCGTTATTGTATCTACTTTTAGTGACGTTAAGGGAACATTCAAAGGTCCATGTGGAGCCTGCAGACAAACATAAGTAGAGGTCAGATATCTTTCCATCATGTATGTTTAGATTTCCAAAATTTTATTGCCTAGAGCAGAATTTAGTGATTTGGTGAATTTTTGGAATCTTTGTAGCATGCAGACTCTTCCATAAATAGACTTGGTAATTTTCAATTAAATCATCATTACTTCCTTCAGTTATATGCATACTTGCTTCGCTGATACTAACTAATTAATCTGTATTGAGCTGGTGTGCTCTGGTTGGGAGGTTTAAAGTCGCGATAGACGGCCCTTCGGATCCATGACAGCACTAACTAACATGTCTTCTCACTTCTGTTTATCTCTAGTTTGGTACTGACTGGAGTTTATACTGTGTGAAGCCTGATGGTTCTTATATACAGTTATCAGTTAATGATCTCCTACCTCTAGGGTTCCATCCTGCTGCTCTGAAAGATGAGAGAGACACAAACTAGTCACAACCTAGTCACAACCTAGACACAAACAAGACACAACCTAGTCACAACCTAGTCACAACCTAGTCACAACCTAGTCATATAGAGAGACATAACATAGTCATGGATGCATTGTGGGAACGGTATTACCCTTAAGTATTTGTGGTAGGAAAAGTTTGCCTTTCCACTTGAATGAAAATTGACAGACAACATTAAACTGTAAATTGTAAACTGATATTCACTCCCCTTCGTAACTTAGTATATATCTCGCTGTAACTAATACTCGCTAAGATCATGTCAGCCCAGAAACTGGCCAACGAACTGTTACTAATATTTACCCATTTAGCTTACTGCTGCCATTTTATGAGACTACTTGAGAACATTTTGCTGACACACTTTTGCTTACTGAGAACAGTAACTGTGTAAGCTTAGTTGGGTAATTTCTATTCATATCACTCCACTGGCATTCAAGTTGTGACATTTTAAGTTTATCAATTTTTCACAAATTTTCCTATTCTATTTTGGACGTTTACTTTCATCCCTGTATTCCTTTAATCTAGCATATTGTGTTTTATATGCTTGTTGGAGTTTCAATATCTTTTAACTTCACAATCGCTCTCTGAATAATATCCAATTGAATCATCTTGTATAGTATGTCCTTTCTGGGCAGTACGGTGGTATAATATTTTTATTGAAGCTAGTTAGATTTGTTATTGTACTACGGCAAAAAGGTGCTGGATGTCAATTTATCTTATTCATTTCAAAAAACAATTCGGATCTCTGATACTCTGAAGGGTATCCATATGTGTTTTGTATTGAAATACAGATCAAAAATTAAAAAACCTATCACTGATCTGTCTGAGGACTTTAACATACTGGAACACAAGGCATTTATGGTTCCACCATCACGAAATAACACCATGTTTATGAACAGCCTTCAGGCTTACCAAAACTTTTGTGTTTGACTAAGGGGAAAGTAGTGACCCCCCTCCCTCCCTATGAAATAAGGATTTGATTATGCATGCATACAATAAGGGCATTTGGTGTTGTATAGTTTCTCCTAGACTGCAGCGAGTTTGATAGAAAGCCAAAATTAAGGGTCTAAAATCTGATACAGTATCAGACAGAGGTGAGTTATTATACTATGATCTCAATTTGTCAGATTCCAGACATCGCCTGTATCACATCTGACTAACGCAATAGTCTGATAATTGTCACAGGCTCATATCTGAGGTTTGAGGTTTTTATCTGGTGATGGTAGTGTTGATCTAGTGGCCGATTGCTTCAGCTCTACGTTTTCAAGGGAAAAAAACAGCAGGTTAACTCAGGAGATTGGCACAATCAGCGCGCATTTCACAGGATGGTGTTTATTTCAGAGCTTGTTTGTTGATGTTCATACCCTCGACTTTTCTTTACATATGTTCGCATCATACTTGCCAAGTATTCTAAATACAAAATAGGGAGATTCCATTTTACGGCGATACTGCTCCACAACGTGGTGCTTCGAGGGTGCGAAGCACCCGAGTCACCCACCTGGGGGTTTGGGGGGCGGTGCAAGCCCCCCAACGGGGTACTGGGCGGAGCCCCGTCTGCAGAAGCTCTGAGAGCGTTTCCAGCCACTAGGAAGGGCTAAAAACGTATATTTGACCCCAAAAAATTTCATGTTTGTACTAGTACTAGAAATATCAAACTGAGGTGAAATACACTTTAAACAATTACAATCACTCCATGGGCCCCTGGATCTCTTACATGCATGCCTTTACATTGTCAATGTCCAGTATCAAACACCCCATTGGCAAAGTAGAGGCATGTAAGTCCGAGGGGGCCTTTGCCTGTCAAGACAGGCTACAAGTGCCCATGCATCATCAAGATCTGAAAATGTGCTCAGTCACAGACAGTGAGAATCCAGATAAGGTACTATATTTTTGTTTGACTAACATTAAATATGTTTCAAAGTCTTTGGTCCGAGCTTTGTTAAATTGGAGTGGACCTACCTTTGGAATTGTTAGGTTTCTATTTTCCTTCACTTAAATTTAACTAGAGTAGACAGTACAAAATTAATACTAAAAAATGTGTGATCTGAAAGGAAATGAAAACTAAAGGTATGCACTTGACTAGCTACTTTATATTGTGACCAATGACAGTCAGGTCCAACACCTCTATTTATTTCCCCATTGCTTTACATGCAAATTATGTTGACTTCTCACCTCCAAAAGCCTGCTTCAGCTTCTTTCAATTCTTTAACCAGACCACTCAAAACGATGGTCTGCTTCTGCTCTGACATACTTGAGAGTATTGAAAGAAAAACGGTTGTCAAATTTTTTTGGCGCTCAATCAAACGGAGCAAGTGCATTTTTACAGGTTTTCCAGCCAATTTTGCCTCAACTGACTTGTCTGCATAAAGCGCCCCAAATTGATTTTGCTAAAATTATTTAAAACCTCAAATCACCAAAATTTCAATTGCAAATACAACAGGCAACATTTTCATGCCTCAATATTACTGACTGCAGTACTATCAACTTGCCTGGGTCCTTATTTGTCTTCAGCATACTAGTCATTTTATTTTGGAGGATGGGTGCAACAAGTTGACCTTCACCCAATTACAGGTGTATTACCTCAGTGTTGTGAGTTATGAGAGGATGCTATTGGTCATTAACAATAATAGGCTGAATGTTAACAGAACAGGTAAATTTATTAGGATTGTTTAATTTGATAATTCCTTTCAATTTTGTGTGCAAAGACCTTAACAGTAACTAGTCAACAACAACATGTGCTTGGATAACTATCAAAAAATTGCGATTGGACTGTTTTCTCTCAAATCTGGAGGAAATAGTGAGATTTACAAAAAGTGGGAGGTGGGTGTAAAAATCTGGAGGGTCACGCCTAAATCGGGAGACTTGGCAAGTATGGTTCGCATGATTGTATTACCTTATATAGATTTGGTTTTATATTAAATAATGAGCCATCGTAAAGGGCTTGTGGGTTTAGCCCATGTTGCATAGTTAGATGTTCTTAACATTCGTAGTTTAATGATACAGTTTTCCCTCTTGAAAATCCCTTCTTCACTTCTCTAGGTACATACTTTGATAAGTTTGTACAGAGTTGTCCCCTTTTTTGACAAGGGGAGAAAATTATGAGTAATTATAATGGAAACCTCACAGCACTTACCATCACTTACCCTCCCTGTTACCATCAGTGTTTTTATTTTTACTTTGCAGTGCACTCAAAATAGGCATTGAACCCTCACCCATTTTAGAGTAGTTAATCGAGGCCAACACTTGATTAAAAGTGAACAGTTTCTCAATAATATTTTTTGTGACTCGTACACAATAGTAATGTGTGCCTGATAACAATATTGGGCTTCAAAATATATGCCAGTGTAACTCTACATCTGTAACCCTCTGTATTCCTAGTTTTGGTTAAATTGGAAATGTTTGTGCTGCCAGGCAGTACTTATACAGGTAATCTACAGATGCAGACCCTGCCACTTAGAGCCGACATCTTGTCGTTGTCTACTACATGTGAATAATGATCTCAAACGAAACCAAGGACCCAGGTAGTCCTTGCTATATCCAACGGTGCTTTAATTTAATGATAGTGGTTCCGGCAAACTGAAGTTATGTTGCATCAGGGTTTTATATCAGCAAAAATTAGTATCAGCTTGTATATATGATATGATGTGAATTATGTATATATTTGAAATATATGAATTATGTTTCCTCATTACATAATATTGGCGGATTATCTTTTATAGTTGTTACCGCAGAGTAAAGATATATCCTTACTCTGTGTTGTTACCTTGATATACAAATGTTAACCCAGGGTCTATAGCTGTATAGGTTTGCCATCTTTCCGTGTTAATAATACAAGGCGAAAAAGTAGTGATGGCTTCACATCAGGTCAGTATTAAAATGACACAGTGTAATGTACTACTGTATAGTCTGTATTTAGCGCAGTTACTGGTATCTTGAATTAGCTAAAGTGAAACTATAATTGACTCTGATACCGATACAGTTTATAAGAATTATAGAGCATTTTATTGAAATCCTACTGTAGCTTGATCAATTCAAAAAGCTATAATCCTGTAATTGCAATTGTAATAGGCATGTTCCGCAACAAATACAAATACAAATATTTATGTCTAAGTGTCTGGCTAGAAGTTTTCTAAAAAATATCAATAATTGGTTCTTGGTGAGATATTAATATTTCATTCAGAAACATTATTATAAACTAAAACTCTTGACAAACGACTTGTATTGTACTAATACATATATATTGTGTCTGATATAACTGGTACTAGAACTAGTAACTAAAACTAGTATGACATGAGCTAAGTCCACATACCTGTCAACATGGGCTAATATTTTTGGGGGACAAACCAGGCCAGGGGGCCGCCTAGGCCAACTGGCGGGGTCTGGGGCAGCGCCCCGGCCGCCGAAGCTTTAGAGCAATTACAAAGCAAAAAAGACCAAAATCCAGGCATTTTATGCTATTAAGCTTACTCTGAATATAGATACATGGATATGACAGAGACTGTCCCACACAATCGTACAGACAACTGAGTAAACAGATTCAATAGATATGGCTGTTGTAATGTAATTATTATTTACTGGTCTGTACAGTCTTGGCCATCTCCTTATGTTTCTTGCCAAGTGTGTGTCTGAACACATCATTAGATCCACCACCAGTTATATTAATGTCACTTTCACAGTAGTAAGTACAATGGGCATAGCCCATCCCCTGCACACTTTTCTTTAGAAAAGGGTAAGTGGTATTCCATGCATCTAAGTATTTGCATGACCTCTTTGCTTTAGGTTATGGTATTGTCTTTCTTTGATGAGATGAGAAGAATTGGACAAAAATGTGCAGAGTGTGAATTTTATATTTCCATAACTAAAGAAAAAACTTGTGAAGAGATTTTAGTATTATCAAAATCATTTCTTTAGAAGTGGGACTTAGCTAGTACAATGAACAATGAACAATGAACAATGAACAATGAACAATGAACAATGAACAATGAACAATGAACAATGAAGTTCATTGGCTAGTAACCACTCTTATCTTATCTTTTATCACAGTCTCTAACAGATTGAATTATAGGGCTACACTACACTTACAAACAATAGACATACACATCATAGTAAAACAATGTATCATCAATGTCAAAATAGTGTCATGTCCATTGCTGTTGCCAGGGCAATTGAATAAACATAATAACAGCTATTCTAACATACATGACCGATTTTTAAGCATACATAAATCATTTCCCTGGACATTTGAGGGACATTAAGTGCTTGAGGGACAATGAGCATAATCCCTGGACAATCCCGTGAGATCCGGGACAGTTGACACATATGTAAGTCCATCTATTTCAGGTGTCATCACAAGGAATCCATGTTGTAACTCGCTCAATACATCATCAAAGTTAGATTTCGATTCAAAACAGATTTTGGGTATAGAAGGTCGCCTTATCTCAAACTCTTGAATGATGCATAGTGATTGAGATAACAGCATCATAAACCTGGCATCTTGTCAGCAATGGTACACACATGTGGTGATGATATACTATGTCGAAATGTGGAGACAACTTATTATAAGCCATCTTATCAGCACAGTTACCCACTCATCAGCATTCTACTGTATAGTCTGTACTAAGCACAGTTACCCACTCATCAGTATGATACTGTATAATCTGTACTAAGCACAGTTACCCACTCATCAGTATGTTACTGTATAGTCTGTACTAAGCACAGTTACCTACTCATCAACATGCTACTGTATAGTCAGTACTAAGCACAGTTACCTACTCATCAGCATTCTACTGTATAATCTGTACTAAGCACAGTTACCCACTCATCAGTATGTTACTGTATAGTCTGTACTAAGCACATTTACCTACTCATCAGCATGCTACTGTATAGTCTGTACTAATCACAGTTACCTACTCATCAGCATTCTACTGTATAATCTGCACTAAGCACAGTTACCCACTCATCAGTATGCTACTGTATAGTCTGTACTAAGCACAGTTACCTACTCATCAGCATGCTACTGTATAGTCTGTACTAATCACAGTTACCTACTCATCAGCATTCTACTGTATAATCTGCACTAAGCACAGTTACCCACTCATCAGTATGCTACTGTATAGTCTGTAGTAAGCACAGTTGGAGTTGCTTAAATACTACCAAATGACCACTGCATTTATTGTCGGCTGTTACTTATGATAAAATTGTGTCAGTTTTGCCTGGAAAAAACCTCAATGCACTACTTGGCATGAATAATTGATGGTCGATAAAGTGCATCCAAAAAGGGAAGGTAACTATCATTCTCTGCATTAAGATTTCACAGTGTCTGCTCGTTTCTTGTATTGTATAGTATCTACATAACCTTCATATATTATATACTGTCTCAGGGCATATAAGGTGTATGGCTGACTAATTTTCCCCTCTGTGATTTTTGAACGTGTTTTGTTGGTTAATTAGCAATTTAAATCCGATCATTGGTGTGAGGCTTCCATCTGCTGATTAATGGCTGAGTGCCTCCAAGCCAGCAACAATGCTAGCGGTGCTCCAACAGGTTGCGCAATGTATTGGGAAGCGGTGATAATTGCCCGGCTCACAGGCCGGCGTGGTGGCTTTGTACATTAACTCTGGGCTGCTTAGCATAGGCGAGCGGGCCGCTTGAGGTATAGCATCAACCCACTAGCGTAGGTGCAATCATTTATTTACATTATGGATTTAGTGCATAGAGCCAGGCAATAATATAGTACAATCTAAGATACTCTGACTGACGTTTGTCTTATCTCAAACCCACTGCAGCTGTGATATTATAAGAAAATACAGAGTTGAACTATACAAAGTGACCTTTGTGATCTAATGACTCTACCTCAGTATTACACAGCTTTATCATTTTTTCAGCGCTAAGTACTCCGTGATTATCAGGTTATGGTATTTATTATGTTTGCTTAGTCTCCTAGTAACTTGCCTTTTTATCTCGAAGCTCAGACACTTTACATGGTGGGAACCAATCCGTGTCATCCTTGTTATCAGCACTGCATGGCGCTCTCAGCTCTCTCTAGTGATGTGCAGCTGTCGGAAATGGCACTTTACCTCAGTTAACGGTTTCTGGACTTTCAGCATATATGCAATATAACTAAACTTCATTTGATAACCTATTGCTACGATCTTTTATTGGTGCATATTCGTTATGTTGACAGCAGATGCATAAATCTAGTAAAGAAACACTGTTACTCCTGTCCTGTTTTAGCAGAATAAGAGTAAATGCTATGCAAAAAAGTCACTTAATATCAGTATTAGGCATGATCAATTGTGAAACTACAACCTATTTTGACAATCTTGTCAGGTATTATTGGGAAACAGTTGTCTTCTCAAAATTTAGAGTGAACACTGTTATCATCGACGTGTTCACAGGTGTTTTCTGATTGGTTCAGCCCTAACTTTTGACTCAGACAATCTGTAACTAAACCTTATCGTATGAAACCAAAACTCTAATGTTCACTGCCCTCATCACATGATCCTGAATATGACATATCGATGAGAGAACGCTGACATCTATAACTTAGCATGTAGTAGGAGTAGACATATTATAAAACTGGGGATATTTCAGGTTAGAGAATTTCGTTTTTACATCATGATAGACTAACCATGAGCAGAGTTTTCAATAAGAAGCACAGTATAGTGAACAGGAGAATTTTGTGAGCCTTTCTTTGATGATAGTCTGTGATCTTACAGAGTAAGTTAGTGTTTAATACTCAGTAAGAATTCCAACAAGTACAGTCATAGTTAGACAACACGTCTCATTTACGATGTATATGATGATAATGTGCCGGTTTTTCTTTTGCAGCCGATAACAAAAAAACAACAATTGAGTAATGGCTCAGGTGACAGTGACCACAGTCAATCTGATGAGATGCTGGAAGTGTAGTGATGTACATGGTCAGGTAGTCTCTCTGTCATGTGGACATAACTTCTGTATCACATGTCTGGAGGATCAGCATGATGGCTGGACTGAGGGCTGTAAGCAGCCCTGTCAGGCCTGCTTCAAGGTCTCAGTACCGAAGAAGAGTGAGATCAGGAACCTAACACCTAATATGGACCTGCCTAATATCGCTGGGATCGATCTTAATCAGGGTAGGTCATAGTAACTTATATTATGGCATTCATCAATTAACCCTTGGCGACATCTGCTGACAAATACTGCATACAATGTTTCAGATCAGATATTTTACTATTTTTGTGTCTTCTCTTGACTCGAGTAGGAGAATCATTTATATCTTATTTTATGTGGAGCTCCTCTGTGTTCTTCCAAGCTAGCACTGAAAGAAAAAAAAAACTTTCTTTGTGTTTGCTGCATAAATAGTTTGACTTTCAATTATGATTGAATTTATTCTGGAGCCTAAAGTATGGGAATCGCTCCCTACTTTGTAAACATTGCAATCGAATCACAAAAAAAATTGTAGGTAGAAGGGAGCTCTCTCCTTCTATGACATAAACATGAACAAATCCCGGCAGCGGCAGATCTCTTTCAATGTTTTTTATATTATGGAAGTCGATAGCATTCATCATTCAAAACGAGAGGGGACTACTCATTCGAAGCATGAAACCATAGTGATTATGAAACACGTCAACGCATAGGTTGATGTGAATAAGGTTCTCAATTCAAGGGTACATTATGGTTAAAATCGGTAAATTCCATAAAAATCACTGATATACATACCTTCACACAAAAACAGATTTATTTTATTTAAGATCTAATATTGATTCAGATCTAAGCGGCCAGAATAGTGGCCATAAAGAGCAGGCTATAATTCTTATTTTTTTCTTTGCAGAGATCTACTTTATGATATTATCTTTTTGGACAAAGCTGAATTATTGACCTTGTTTTGTTAGCTATAAGCAAAAAAAATCCCTTATCATCTACAGGTGGGCAGGTGGCTCTCACCTCAGGAGGATCAGATGATAAACTCAGACCCTGTCATATCAGCTGGGAGTACACACTGAAGACAGAAGATCGTCTTAGAGAGAACGCTGTACTTACTGCTATAGAGGCTGTACAGAAGAGTGATGATTACTCCCAGAGAGCTAAATATGTGGGCGAGAAGTTTGATGCTGAGGAGGAGGGAGGGTGGTGCTGTATGGTTAAACATCAGAATGATAAAGCCAGATCTTATATCACTTATTGTGGTGGAAGTCTCATATCTCTCAGAGTAGGAGATTGTTATTTTACTATATGGAAGAGTAAACTATAATATAACTAACTGTTTCCTGACACAGACACAGACATTCCTCCGTGATAACAATGCAAGGCAGTACAGCTGTGGTAATGGGTTCTTATCAGCGCAGTATTAAAATGATAGCATGATGAGTTACTATACAGTTTTTACTAAGCATAGGTCCAGTAAGCACTGTTCTATGATTGTATCGGTATATACGTGATGCACCCAGTTTTTGCCTCACCTAGTTTAATATTACATAATAGAGGCCAATATTCAAGCAAGGTCATAGATTTTGATGTAACCTTTTCTCTGCATGATGTGAATTTTATGTCCTTGCTCATTATATACCCAATATTATCTCAAGCTGTGGCTAGCCAAGTCTAAACAATCTATTCTTGTCCCATATTATACAGTTTTCTTATAGCATTAGTCATTTAGCCGTCACCCAACTAAGACGTCAAAATGTAGAAAGAAATCAGTTTTATAGTCAAACCCACCTGTTTGGGAAAATTTTCTCCTCAATAGTTACTACACTACAGGAGAATTAGCGTATCATTACACCACCATATTACATATCTTAAGTCTAAGGCTGAATACGTAAGTTCATTTTTTGTATTTTATTGCTTTTACATGTATCTTCAAATTCTTAAACGCACAATTAATCTGAAGTTAATTGTATTCAACATGTATGCAATTGCCACATAAATTTGTTGTGACCTAGTTTTTGTACGTAGTCATTGTATGCCATTTTATTAATAGGTTCAGTACCTACAACAGCACCAATATTATAGCTCACCAACCAGGAATCACCATACTTATGTGAAGGTGTCAAAATTTGTAAGTCAAGATAATTAAGTTGCTTTTTTCTATTTTGTATTTGCTTCTAAACCGTTCACAACAATTTGATGTCAAATAATTTAATGTGTTTTAATGTTACAAGTACCAGTTTTAAAACGTCACTTTTATTAACAGGTTACAGTACTCAGTTTCTGCAATAAAAATACAACAACTTAATAAAGAGAACACTGTTAAGATACACCTCAAAAATAATGTTGGACATCCCAATACATTGATTACTTGTTAATAATTAAAAACTGACAAATCTGCAAATTCAACAAGCACATTTTTATTTCGCTTATTTAAATGGATACTTCAATGATGACGATGAGCTGAAAATCTGAACAAGTATGATTTCTATATTCATCCATTTATTTGTATCAACATCCAATAATACCAAAAAAAAGATAATATAGATTAATTTTTTACATGTTGTACACACATTCAGGATAATTTTTTAGTAGTGCCCATATGTGATATCTGATACTGAATAAAAAAGAATGTGAAAGTTTGTCAAACTCTGGCTTGATAATCTGTGTGTTTGTTTGTATAGACTTTAATGGCTGCTCACAAAGTTACAGTACTACAAAAGAATTGTTTGGATGAGCGCACAATTACTCATTGTAAATAGAAAAAATGAAGTCTGTCAGGTACCGGTGTAGTATTGTAAACTGTCCCCCACGCGTAAACAACCCCGGGACACTTTACAATATTGTAAACTGTCCTGGGGACACTTTACAATAAAAACAGGCCTATTGTAAAATGTCCCTCCCCCCTATTGTAAACTGTCCCCCCCCCCCTATTGTAAACTGTCCCCCCCCTATTGTAAACTGTCCCCCTTAGTGTAAACTGTCCCCCCTATTTGTGACTGTCCATATCAAGGGCCCAACTGTTTATCACCATTCTAAATGGGTCAGATCATCTAACTGGAGCATACCATGATGTTCTGGCTGCCACTATGATGGCCAAAGTTGTACCATGGGATGGTGGTGGTATCTCATTGACATTATGACTGAGTGTATAAAGCCTCTTTTTCATATGGTACTTTGTAGATCTATTTATCGCAAACACTAGATGTTATTTGAAGCTCCTATGATTTAGAGATGTCTGGTTTGCGAAAAAAGGTGCACTAAGCCAACAGTGAATAGATGTGTAGTTGCCACATCACAGAATACACATACTTTCATTGCAGGTTCATGAGCCGCTTGAAAACAACCACCTCATTCATTCGTTGTAAAATCTACCTCTGTCAAGCATTTGCCTGGGAGTGATGGCAGTCAGTCACAAGTGTGAGAAATAATTACTTTTGAGCTTTTCATATTGTGAGGCCTGGTATTGCACTGTAAAAGATTGCTTAAGCCACGCGAAAACAACCACCCCCAAGCTGTCTTATAAAGATATCTGTTAAAAAGTCTCAAACATAATGAACCATGATTTTCTAGCCATAATGTGATTATCATGAGGTGGCCGTCTACCAAATTTTAGATTGAAAGGTTAGAACTTAATGGCACAATGGATGATATGTCATTCTTTGCAAATTCATGCGCCGCGCGAAAACAACCACCCCATTCATTCATCTTGAAATCTACCTCAAACAAGCATTTGCCTGTGAGTGATGAAAGTCAGTCACAAGTGTGACTTGGAGAAATAACCACTTTTTAGGGTTTCATATTGTGCGGCCTGGTATTGCACTGTAAAATATTGCTTAAGCCGCGCGAAAACAACCAACCCCCAAACTGTCTTATAAAGTTTATCTGTCGAAAAGTCTCAATCATAATGAACCATGATTTGGCAGCTATAATGCTGTTGTCATAATGTGACTGTTCTACCTAATTATTGCGAACTCCATGAAGCGACGCAATCTGGTTGTGCATGGCTAGTGCCTGTATCATATAACTTATCATTGAGAATTTAGGAATTGGGTATGAAAATTTAAGTTTTAGAGCACTTAAAGCCATTTTCTCGGAAACATTTTCATGTCACACTATGTGGAACACTTGTAGGTATTTTCACTTGCAGCCATTGATATGAATTCATATCAGTGCTTTGAATATATATCAGTGCTTGCAGCCATTGGAAAAACTTTCTATGTTTTCCCATGAAAATAAGCCAAAGCCCCAACCGCAAACACATTATTGTGATGAAAATAAATTACCGGGCTAGCTTGTTTTTTCTACTGCCACTTGCCAGCCTTATAAGCTGTGTGCTGTCTCTCTCACTAATATGTTACAGATTCAGTGGGTTTGTTTTATTTCTGATTAAATGAAGTACGAGTAGCCTGTGAACAAGTGATCGGAGGTGTAAAGTTTTGCAGCTTGCCTCATTTTCAGTCACAGTGTACATAATGTCAAGATTCAGATTTGCTCTCCAGATAACATTACTTTATTGAGGGTATTATCATAAGCTTTTTTGTTTCTTATGTCAAAGAAGATCAATTAAGATTGGTGCTAAAATCAGATGTGGTGTTACTGTCAGTCCTCATTGCTCATAAGATCACTTTCTGGTTGCCTCTCTTATATTTTTATAGAATCAATCCATTTCTGACAGAGAATCACAGCTGTATGATATGATAACTCTGGTCATTTCAAAGGATTGAACACTTCTACTAGTACTACACTAATCCCTCTTCCCTCAAAACTATGCAAACAAATACACATGTATATGTCAACTGCCAGTGCCTTGACTGGAGTGTATACAAAATATTCTTTATGAAGCCGAAGTTGCCATCTCAACTAATTTACAAACACAAACCAACAACCATAGTCATAATAATCATACCATAAAAATTGTATCAAACATCCACAACGACCGCTCTGAAGCAAATGGTCCCTTATTTCAAGTATGATGAGAAATCAGAAATATCCGTCAACTTAAAATGTCATTTTAGTGAGTGTTTTTTCTGAAAAATCTGGAGTCAGTCTGGATAGGTATGTATGTGAGTTTTCCATTCAAAGATTTACTTGATACTAAGCGACTTATCAAAAACTTTTGTTACAAAATACATTCATTAATATGCTTTCAAAACCTGCTGTGTATGGTTGAATGGTTTCAAAAACTAGATGACACCACCGGGGAGGAAATTTAGAGCTTTAAATGACATAGCCGAATCTAAACGCCGAATCTTAGTCAGAATTGTATGTAAATTGCTTCTGCAAATGGCGGAACTTAGCGGCCGACTTTTAACCTCCAGTCAGCTTTTCCGCAAGCTTTGTGTACACCCTATACTGAACAAATAACATTAACTCACTTGATGGATAACATATGAGTAAAAGAGACAGAATCCAACTCATGGTTGAGAGAAACGTGGAAAAAACAAGCTAGCCCGTAATTTTTTCTCATCACATGATGTGTTTGCGGTTGGGGTTTTGGCTTATTTTCATGGAAAAATATAGAAAAATTTTCCAATGGCTGCAATTGAAAATACCTACAAGTGTTCCACATAGTGTGAAATGAAAATTTTTCCAAAAAAATGGCTATAAGCACTCTAAAACATAAATTTTCATGCTCAATTCCTATATTCTCAATGATAACTTATATGATACAGGCACTAGCCATGGACAACCAGATTGCGTCGCGTCATGAATTTCGCAATAATTAAGTAGGACGTTTTGAGCACTGCATTATCCACTCTAGAGTATATAATAACTCTATGGTCTTTATCTTCTATATTTATTTATTTTTTTTTTACTTTGGTACACTCGGAAGAACATTTTTTTAATGATGAAGATTGTGTTGCTTGTCAATAAACGTTTAAAAATAAATCTCAAACCATGTAGACTATCACCAAGGACCCACATAGTCGTTGCTCTAACCAACGGTGCTTTAATTCAATTAAGTAGTTCCGGCCGCTGAAGTCGTGTTGCATCATGCTTTTATATTTGCAAAAATTTAGTATCCGCTGGTATATATGATTTGGGATATGATCCCTAATTAGAAAATATTAGCGGATAATCTAACATCTAAGTGTTACCTTCAAATACAAATGTTGATGGTCAATAGCTTGCCTTGTCATGTGGCTACTTCTTGTGTTTTGAGGGTAAAAACAATACAGAAAATTCAGCTGTGTGACAAGGCTAGTCTAAAGATGAATAGCTACGACATTCCTCCGTGATAACAATGCAAGGCGGTACAGCTGTGGTAATGGGTTCGCGTCAGCGCAGTATTAAAATGATACGCATGATGAGTTACTCTACAGTTTTTACTAAGCGTAGGTTGTTTGTACTTTACTATAATCGATCCTGATGCCAATACTGTTCATAGTACTGATTGATTGTTTTATTGAAATTCTATTGTAACTTGAATCAATTGAAAAAGCTAAGATCCAATGTCGTAATTGTATTATGCATGTTACGCAACAAATATAAATCTGTGTTCGAAAATGTTCAGCATATAAGCATTAATGAAACCCATTAAGATGTCTTGTCAACACAATATATTCCCAATACGCAATGTTAGTTAAATTTACCTGGAAATTTCTGAACTTTGCTAAGTTGAACTCTCGCTGAGGAAATAAATGCTGGCTATTAAATTTCTGCTACTTATGCAGTAACAATATTAGCTTCTCCGAACCTTCAATTCTCTCAAATCCGCCTATGAGCAGAGCTAGAATGTTGCACCAATGTTGTAAGAGCACAATATTTTTGCACTGGGTGCTAGATCTGCTGAGAAAGGTGATCAACATATTATAAATATGCAAATCCCCCTCCCCCATTATTACCTTATCCACTTTGTGAAAAAAAAGGCTCTTCATATAGCATACATCGTTGCGATTGGATGTTTTTATCTCATATCACTTAAAGAGAGTTGACATTATGCTTTGCTAACTAGTCTTAACAAGGATTGGCTTCAAAAGCTTTCGATTTAAACTCGATGGAACAACAGAATGCATTGAGAAGTTGAATACTGCCTAATAAAAGAATGAATTGTCCAATGCAAGTGAAAATCACATCTGGAATTGAAACAACACGTGTCAAACAATGGGCTACAAAACGGGTATGTTCTCAATGAAAAGTATATTCTAATAATGTTTAACGGACCCACACAGATTGATTTGTGTTCTGTTTAAAATTAGCAGAGTTTCTCCGGTCAAACTTTGTAATGTTCCGGGTGGTCTGAGTTTAATGACGCAAATGTGTTTCAATGTTAAGATTCATTCCTAACATGATTTTATTAAAACATAATAGCAGAATAACAAATTCTTTAACTTTATATTTATTCACCAAACATACTGGAACAAAAGGCGTTTATAGTTCAAACATCACGATATGGCTCCATGTTTGGGAACAGCCTTCAGGCTTACCTAAACTTTTGTGTTTGACTAAGGGGGAAGTAGTGACCCCCCTCCCTATCACTGTGCAAAATCAGTTCCTTTTCAATGATTAAACACTGGGCATAAGTCTGAATAATCATGTTTATACCTTCATTATTCCACTATATACAATAATTATACCACATTCCTGGAAAAATTATGCAACTATAATTATGCAATGTATGGTATAAGTAGACAACTTATTCAATTCAATTGTAATTATACAATGTAGGTATAACTTCATCTATTTATACAATCATTATCCCGCTTGGAAAAAGCTCTGAATAGGAACCGATTTTGCACAGTGTATGAAATAAGGATTTGATATCATATGCATACAGTAAATGCATTTGGTGTTGTATAGTTTCTGCATGGCTGCCATTCGCAGTGAGTTTGATAGAAAGGGTCTTAAATCTGATACAGTATCAGACAGAGGTGAGTTATGAAACTACGATCTAAGTTTGTCAGACTCCAGACATCGCCTGTATCGCATCTGACTAACACAATAGTCTGATAATAGTCACAGGCTCATATCTGACGTTTGATTGCTTCAGCTCTACGTTTTTAAGGAGAAAATACGGCAAGTTGTTCTTCATTCAGGAAATTGATACGATCAATGTGCATTTCACAGCATGGGGTTTATTTCAGAGCTTGTATGTTGATGTCCAAACCCTCGACTTTTCTCTACATATGTACGCATGATTGTATTAATGATGATTGATTCAGTTTTATATCAAATAATGAGCAATCGTAAAGGGCATGCATGTTCTCAACATTCATAGTTCAATGATACAGTAACATCACTGAGATGAGGCAGGATACACTCATGCAGTCCCTGAGGCACCAACAACATAGCTATCTAGATTTTAAGTGTTGAAAGACATACAACACTTTGTGTTGTTCGCGTTGGTCATATATTAGACCTCATAACACCTAAATCCACGGAGTCTTAGTATCAAGATGTGTGGTCCAGTTGTTTAGGATGGGATGTGTTAGGTCCAGTTGTTTAGGGTGGGATATGTTAGGTCCAGTTTTTTAGGGTGGGCTATGTTAGGTCCAGTTGTTTAGGGTAGGATATATTAGGTCAAGTTGTTTAGCGTGGGATATGTTAGGTCCAGTTGTTTAGGGTGGGATATATTAGGTCCAGTTGTTTAGGGTGGGATATGTTAGGTCCAGCTGTTTAGGGTGGGATATGTTAGGTCCAGTTGTTTAGGGCGGGATATGTTAGGTTCAGTTGTTTAGGGTGGGATATGTAAGGTCCAGTTGTTTGGGGTGCGATATGTTAAGTCCAGGTTCAGATCCTGGCACCTGCATTCAAACTTGACTCGGAATTTGCCAGCCATTCATCCTAGCTATGTCCTTACAGACTTGGACTCAAAATACTGGAGATCGGCTGTGTTTTTGCAGACCCTGCATGCTTATAAAAGAACCCCCTCCGCCACTCTTCAACAGTCGGTATAATCAACAATTTCAAAACTGTCCTCAGAGCTTTGTGCCCATGCAGAAGGGTATCAATATTTGCAATTTTATTTCTAAAATCAACACCAGAAATAAGGGCCTATAAGTAATTAAATAAATAAAAGTAGTTATGAGAATAATTTATAACAGATGAAACTTATTAGCCAGCTAGTGATTGATTGTAAAACTCACTCATAATAATTGGTTTATTTTTGATTCTTAGTTGAGTTTTTTGTGGATAGCCGGATTGTGATTCATATAAAGGTTCACTCCCTCTGTCTATTTGCACTGAATTATGACAAGAAGACTCCACATTCAGATTAAAGAAGTCAGCTGTAGATAAACCTTAGGAGTAGACATATAAAATTGGGGATATTTGAGGTTAGAGAATTTTGTTTTTATATCATGATAGACTAACCATGAGCAGAGTTTTCAATAAGAAGCTCAGCATAGTGAACAGGAGAATTTTGTAAACAATTCTTTGATGATAGTTTGTGACCTTACAGAGTAAGCTTAGTGTTTAATACTCAGTAATAATTCCAACAAGTACAGCCATGGTTAGACAACACGTCTCATTAACGATGTACAATGCTGACAATGTGCCGGTTTTTCTTTTGCAGCCGATAACACAAAACAACAATTGAGTAATGGCTCAGGTGACAGTGACCACAGTCAATCTGATGAGATGCTGGAAGTGTAGCGCTGTACATGGTCAAGTAGTCTCTCTGTCATGCGGACATAACTTCTGTATCACATGTCTGGAGGATCAGCACGATGGCTGGACTGAAGAATGTAAGCAGCCTTGTCAAGCCTGCTTCAAGCTGGCGGTACCAAAGAAGAGTGAGATCAGGAACCTAACACCTAATATGGACCTGCCCAATATCGATGGGATGGATCTTAATAAGGGTAGGTCATAGTAACTTATATGATGGCATTCATCAATTAATCCTGGGCGACATCTGCTGACAATTTCTGCATACAATGTTTCAGATCAGATATTTGTCTATTTTTGTGTCTTCTCTTGACTCTAGTAGGAGAATCATTTATATCTTATTTTATGCGGAGGTCCCCTGTGTTCTTCCAAGCTAGCACTGAAAGAAAAAAAATACTTTCCTTGCCTTTGCTACTCAAATAGTTTACCTTCAATTAAGATTGAATTTATTCTGGAGCCTAAAGTAATGGGGAATCGCTCCCTACTTTTTAGACAGTGCAATCAAATTACAAAAAAAATTGTAGGTAAAGAGGAGCTCTCCTTTTACCTCGGACCCTCCTTACTATGACAATGACATGAACATGAACAATTCCGGCAGCGGTAGATCTCTCTCAATGTCTTTTATATTATGGAAGTCGACAGCATTCATCATTCGAAGCGAGAGTGGACCAAGCATGGAACCATAGTGATTGAGAAACACGCCAATGCAATTATTCAGATTTAAGAGGCCAGAAAAGTGGCCATAAAGAGCAGTATATGTTCCTTATTTTTACTTTGCAGAGATTTGCTTGATCAACTTAGGTTTTTAGATTTATCTGAATTATTAACCTTGTATTGTTACCCATAAGCAAATATTATTCCTCATCATCTACAGGTGGACAGTTAGCACTCACCTCAGAAGGATCAGAGGATAAACTCAGACCCTGTAAGATCAGCTGGAAGAGCACACAGATGACAGAAGATCGTCTGAGAGAGAAGGCTGTACTTAGTGCTATAGAGGCTGTACCGATAAGTGATAATTACTGGCAGAGAGCTAAATATGTGAAAGAGAAGTTTGATGCTGAGGAGGAGGTAGAGTGGGGCTGTGTTGTTAGACATCAGGGTGATAAAAGTGGAGCTTCTTATACGTTCATTGGTGGTAATTGTATATATCTCAGAGTAGGAGAATGTTATTTTATTATATGGAAGAGTAAATAGTGATATAACTAACTGTTTCCTGACACAAATATCTATATAAGATATATATTTAAGATATATATTTATATAAGATATACCCAGAGAGGCTAACTCCCAGATATCTATATAAGAAATACCCAGAGAGGCTAACTCTCAGATATCTATATAAGATATACCCAGAGAGGCTAACTCCCACATAATGTTAGGTCTGGTAAGCACTGTTCTATGATTAAGTGTTAACGATTAAAATCTGACAAATCTGCAAAATCAACAAGCACATTTTTATTTCGTTTCTTAAAACGGATACTTCAATCATGACAACGAGCTGAAAATCTGAACAAGTATGATTTCTATATTCATCCATTTATTTGTATCAACATCCAATAAAAAAAAAAGAAGATAATATAGATTAATTTTTTACAGGTTGTACACAAGTTCAGGATAACTTTTTAGTAGTGCCCATAGGTGATAACTGATATTGAACAAAAATGAATGTGAAATGCCTGTCAATACGGTAAGGTAAATAAGAAAGTGCTCACAATGTTACAGTACTAAAAAACAATTGTTTGGATGAGCGCAAAATTACTCATTGTAAATAGAAAAAAAGTCTGTCAGGCACCGGTACAAAATAAAAAAATTACAAATAAAACTAAGAAAACTGCTAGAGAAGGCTTTTCAATCTTAAAGCCGTGCGGGATTTATCTTTAATATGGCGCCCGCTGTGTGTAGATATCCGGCCAGTGTTTGAGTGGTTGTATAGTGGATGAATAGGACTGGCTCGCAACACCTTACATATTTCTCACACAGAGCTTTTAATCTGATGGTGATGGTTGGTAACAAGGTTTCTTGAAGGCGATTTTCGGTGTGCTCGAGGTCTGGGTAGATAGACCGGAGTCAGTGGCGTTGGTAATTCTCGAGTCTCTCTGCATCACCTTTCCCTAGTTGTGGAAACCAGCATTGTGCAGCGTATGTTATATGAGGCAGTATGCGGGTCTGGTAGAAGAAGGTTATGTGGCGATTACTGACCCCTGCTTTCCGCAGTTGGCACATCGCGTGAAATTTTGGTCGGCACTTTTCGATAATCGTTAAGACATGCGCAGAAAACTTCAGATGACGATCGAATGTCACACCCAACAGTTTCACATTGTCACTATTACTGACTGCTGAGTCGTTAATGCTGTATGGGTTGATGTTGATTGTTTTCTGCAGCGTGAAGATTATCGACTGGGATTTAGCGGCATTCAGTAGCATTCTATTCTTCTCGCACCATAGTGATGCTTGATCAGCTGCATTCTGGAGTTGGTTTAGGGTTTAGAGTTCATATATTGGTGCCTGGGGGCATACAATGTAGGATTTGACAGTCAAAAATTGGGGTTTGAGGGTCACATTTTGGGGTTTGTGGATCAACATTTGGGATTAAAATTTTGAGGTTTGATATTTAAAATTCCGGGGTTTGGGGGGGGGGGGGGGGTTGTAATTTGGTCAGGATTTGGGGTTAAAGGCTCACATTGTTGGCTTTAGGAGATCATTTTGGGGTTTGGGTATCATGATTTCGGATCTGGGGGTCAGAATTTGGGACTAAAGGGTCAAAATAAGGGGTTTGAGGTTTCAAATTGTGGGGTTTGAAACTGACACTTTGGGGTTTGAGACTCAACATTTGAGGGTGATGATTGGGGATTTAAGGCTCACAATATAGGGTTTAGAGGCAATTTTGGAGTTTTGGCGACAATTTTGGGGTTTAGGACTCAAATTATGGGGTTTGAAAGTCCAAAATTGGGGTTTGAGGGTCACATTGCGGGGTTTGTGGATCAACTTTTGGGGTTTGCGAATCGACATTTTTGGGTTTTGTGCTCGACATTTGGGGTTTTTCGGTCATGATTTTGGGGTTTAACGCCCACAATATGGGGTTTAGGAGACAATTCTGGGGTTAAGGACTCAAATTCGGAGGTGTTAAATTCAAGATTAGAGCTTTGGGGTCACAATTTGGGACCAACGGGTCTAAATTAGGGCTATAAATAACGTTGCAATATTTTGGCTCATAGTTTCAGAAACAAGGCTCAAGATTGGATGTTCTTGACAGCAGTCCAAAGCCTGGGGGACCCATGTTTAGTTTTGATGTCAAACAGGTGAGAATCATACATGCCAAGTAGAAACTGTGTGGTATGGGAGCATATATCTCCATATATACCCTATCAATCTCTGCTTATACTAACTCCCATTATGGTTGTGCTGTTGTGCAGTGGTATGCACACTTGAGAAACGGTACGCTATATATAGTTACAGTTTAGATTTGTTCTTCTAGACATGGGATTTTAGATTAAATTTTCCATCTAAAATCACCTCACATAAGTATCTCAATTCCTTCAACTGCATAACAGATGGTAGTGCTGGGAAATATCTGACTATCTAAGGGACTTCTCCTTTGCAAATTCAAAGTGTCATTATGTAAAGAAATTATATTCTTTCTCATGTACTGCCAATCACAGGTTAACTTTTTGCCTTGGATATCTTTCCTTCAGTTTTTCTCATCAGCAACAGTAATTATTTTTCCTTTTTACAGCTTTTTTCCCCTCCAATGTTAATAATATTCAAGGCAAAAAAGCTCAATGTGGCTCAGTACAAAGTTCAGAGTGACAGAGAGTCACCTTATTTGAAAAAAATGACACCACACACATTCTTCAATCTCACAATATCTAAAGTGAATGGAAACACAGGTCAACACAATGCAATCGTAATTGAGAGTAAATCTGTTGGCTGAATGAAAGGAATGCCATATTCGCTTCCATAACATAGAAAAAGGAATGGGACCAAGATTAGTCAAACTGATCTCAGTTGTTATCAGTCAGCATACTGACAAAATTTTGTAATGTGCATTTCAAATATCTAAATATACGCTTCTTACAAGAAGGAAAATGGTCATGCTTGTATATATGTTTAGGTTTTGAAGATTACATGACCTTACATCAGCAGGCTTGTAACTTGTAACATGTAACTTGTAACATGTAACATGTAACATGTAACATGTAACATGTAACATGTAACATGTAACATGTAACATGTAACATGTAACATGTAACATGTAACATGTAACATGTAACATGTAACATGTAACATGTAACATGTAACATGTAACATGTAACATGTAACATGTAACTTGGGAAATAATGATTAATTTGAGATATTTCTCTATACTTGATCGGTAGGCATCATCAGACTAAATGTATTTATATTTTTATATGCTTTACAAAATAGATCAGTGTAGAAATTATTGAGAAAGCATATATCATATTAAATTGAAAAGAACAGTATATACATATAAAGTCTTCTTCATTTATCCAGATGATGCACATTGCTATGACTACCATGGTCTTTGAGCAGTCCAATTTGAATCAAGGTAGGCAGTGCCACAACATGTATCTTTTCTTCTTGAGTCAGTGAATAAAGTCAATGAAAAATATAGAATACAGCAACATTATCTATACAGTAATTTAATACCACCCTATTTACCAGGGCATTATCGTTGATCAAATAGAACCGCAAAGTATTTTGCATTCATAGCTGTTAAGCTTCAAGCAATTGTTTTCAAACAAACGATTGTTAATATATGCATTTGAACGAGATTTTTGCAGTGGGCGATTCCATGGTTTTTTTCTAAGTTTACCACAATAATGAATCAAAACTATAAATGACAATTTGCCTTAATGAAATTTAGTAAAAGTTGTAAATAACTAATACATGCTGCATTCTGTCATTAACTCACTCATTAACATTCCCTCATTGACTTATCACAATGAGTTGATAAAATTTTCTTACCTCTGAGAAAGGCTCACGCCGTTCAGCCATGTCTGTCAGGATAGAAACTATCACAGAAGTTGTCTGCTTGTCCCCTGCTGCTTCTTCTACCGAATCACCATTCAAAGTCTTCATGTCACGCTCTAAATAAGAAACAATGTTCACAGTAAGTGTAGTGCAGGTCATAAACAATCAGTTAAAACTGAATCAAGAAATTAGTGATTGTAAGTATATTGCATGCAAATCAAACATCAGATGTCAAACTTACGTTTTCCAAGATGGCCCATGCTATAGTTTTCTGGTTTTACTGCTCAGTGGTCAGATGAATTTGGAATCAGGTGTAAGACTATTCGTCTCTTATTTTATAGTTTGATCCAGTATGTATCATCGATACATATTGTAACAGTTTTTTTCTCAGCGCCCTCAATAATATTTTTTTTGTTGTGAATCTTCAATCATTTTATGGATATTGTTTTCAAACATATACAGGAAAAACAACTTAAAAAAACAAGAAAAGTGGAGAGAGAAAGAAAAAAAATTCACTAGAAATAAAAAAAATAATACAATTAATAGTGCTTCGATCGTAGTTGTAGAGCAAGTATATTCTCTCAAGAATAATATGTTACGGTGATATCTCATATGACAAAAGAGATACTGGAAATAAAAGTCACAGGATGATCTCCTGACTAGCAGTTCTTGAATTGGTCTACATGATCATCCCATGTTAGGAAGTCATTCAAAGTAAGATTCAAAAGTTTGGTCTTCACATCTTGTTTATTGTTGTTAATTTTAGATGCAATTCTAGAGATGTGACTATGTGACAGAGATAAGAGGGTATAAGCATATAGTGAGACTTTTTATATTAAAAATCATTCCATTTTTCTTACACCAATTTTCTATCAAGTGAAGATCAGTATTTCATAAATAATTAAGTATATCATATTTCGACAGATAACTTTATCATCAATGTAGGCAAGGTCATCGGAATGCAATGTGCTTGACAAAATATCATTGAGTAATATGAGGAATAAACTTGGTGCCAGACTTGAGCCTTAGGGGACACCCTTGTTAGAAGTGGATAGTAAGATATTTGAAAAAAATATGAAGGGTGTCAATCTCCTCTAATATTGATCTTTGAGATATTGTGCGATTGGGGTATGTGTGCAGCACCATTTTTTCAAATTATCATAATGTGTCACACTGAACTTTGCACTGAATCACATAAAGCTTCTTTTCTGGAATATTACTAACATTGGAGAAGAAAAAAGCAGTAAACAAGCAAAAAGAAAAAACTTATTCTTGATACTGATGAGCGAAACTAAAGGAATGATATCCAAGGAAAAAACCTATGATTGGCAGTAGATTACAATTAATTATTTTTTTACATGATGACTCGTTGAATTTGCAAAGGAAAAGCCTCTTAGATATGACAGGTAATACCCGGAACTACCATCTATCATAGATTCTGAGAAATTGAGATACTCATGTGATGTGATTTTAGATGATAAATTGAATCTTAAATCCCATATTAAGATGATTAAATAAAAACCGTACCTCTATGTAACATTAACTAAAGTACGTAAACCACTGCACTCCACAGCACACAGGACTTCAGCTAAAGATAATGTCTAAAATTCTCTACCATTGAAGTAAGGCTCTGTGTATTGATGGACATATCACATCTAGCTCATCTGCATTTCCTCATGTTCTGCGTTATCACATTTATCAGTGTGTTTTGGTTTATTCATTTATTTTGTGCTACCTATCACCACAATAATTTTATGAAAGAACATACTTGCCTCCAAAGAAGGCTCATAGTATAATAATCGTAAACATATTCCGTATCATTCAACTCATTCATGATTCCCTTTCTTCTCCTTACTGGTCATTTCACAGCTACTATCATTACTTGTAGTGATTATTTTACATTGACACTTAGCCTTCATTCTTTTTATGTTATTATTCTTGCAGCTACATGGGAATGATTCACAAGATGATTGTAGATTCACAGAAAAAATACATATATTTAGACTGCTGGGAAAAAAAACTGTTGTATGTTCTGAGTGGCACATATTGGATCAAACTTTAAAATGAGAGAAGAAAATAATGACACTTCATTTTTAGTTCATCTGACCACTGAGCAGTACAAGCAGAGAAATACAACATGGGCAAGATTGGACGACGTAAGTTTGACATGTCATGTTTGATTTGCGTGGGATATACTTAGAATCACTCAATTCTTGATTCAATTTTAACTGATCATTTATCCCTGCACTATTCATACTGTCGATATTGTTTCTTATTTAGAGGATGACATGAAGACTTTGAATGATTCCGTAGAGGAAACAGCAGGGGACAAGCAGTCAACTTCTGTGATAGTTTCTATCCTGAAAGAAATGGCTGAACGGCGTGAGCCTTTTTTAGAGGTAAGAAAATCAGCTCATTGTGACAGGTCACAGAATGTATCAAACCTCGTGTTCAACAAATTATAGGAATTATTTGTGCGAAATAATGACAAAATGCAGCATGTATCAACTATTCTCAACTTTTTTTAAATTTAATAAAGGCAAATTGTCATAAAATTAAGATTTAGTTATTTTAGGAAACTTAGACATTAATTATGGGATCATGTTCAAATGCGTATACTAAAGATTGTTTGTTTCAAAAAATCAGTTGAAGCTAAACAGATTTTCAATGCAAAGCACTTTGTGGTTCTATCTTATTAACAGTAATGCCACGGTAAATAGTGTGGTATTAAATAACTGTAAAAATAATGTGGTTGCTTTTTATTTATTCTTAGAATCTCGTCGCTGAGTATAGAATAAAAACTACATGTTGTGGCCTTGTCTACCTTAATTCAAACAGGACTGCTCAAAGGCCATGGTAGCCATAGCTACATGCAAATACGGGATAAATTAACAAGACTGTATTTATCTATATGCTGTACTTTTTAATTTAATATCATATATGTTTTGTCAATAATTGCTACATTGATCGATTTTGTAAAGCATATCAAATATAAATACATTTGTCCGATGATACCTACAGAACAAGAGATATATCTCAAATGGATCAATGGATCAAACAGGTTGAAAACGTACCATATCTAAGGGAATTTTTCAAATAATTTTATGATTTTGTTAGCATTGGCATTAGCATTGTTTCAGTTTTCCTGTACAGTTTTCTCTTCTCCAGAGTTAGTCATGTTGCAGGAAATATAGTTTATGTTATTTTGTGCTAAGTTCAAAGGTTATCTTTGTAAAGATGACACTGCATACTACCTACTCCTTCCTATTTGGTTAGAGGGGAACCCTTTAAAGTCATTGAAACGATTAAGAAACCCACCAAGCTCTCAGTATCTGGACATTTAAATGAGGTCAAGAAGAAAATGACAGATCAATTTATTGTATTATTATGTATTATCATATTAAGTTAAAAATGTTTCAATCTGTAATGTTTTTTTATGATCTTTGACTCAGTACCCTTCTATTTCCTGAAGAGATTTTTTAATGGTTTCACAGACTTAATAAAGATAGTAGCGTTGCTTTAAAAATACAGAATAGAGTTGTAATTTAATGCTTGGATTTTTTTACATGGAAATAAAAAACCGTGTACTACATCATATTTACAAATATCACAAATCACAATGAACGTTTCACTGAATAACATAAATAATATTTCCTGCAGTTTTTTAACTCTAAATGTCATCTCTAGCGGATCCCATTGTGTTATTTATGCCATACCTATTATGATGACACTAATTGGTCTGCTAATATGACATCACATCCTGTGATCTCATATTATATGGTCTACCATAAGCAGTAGCGATTTCTTTTTTATGTCTGCCATGCCATATGCCTCTGTAATTACCAAAACTAGCGACAAACATACTTTATACTTTACAAAAAACAACGACACAGAAATAATAAAAAACCGAGCATACTTATGATGAAAATGATGTAATTCACTGAGGGCTATATGGTAATCAATACACAGGGTTATTAAAATGGTAGGGGAGGCCTCAGTACATCATTTATATACAGTACTTCTAGCTGATGTCCTGTGTGTTGTGCAGTGGTATAAACACTTAAGAAACGGTACGCTGTATATAGTTACAGTTTAGATTTGTTCTTCTAGGCATGGGATTTTAGATTGAACTTTCCATCTAACATCACATCACATAAGTATCTCAATTCCTTCAACTGCATAACGGATGGTAGTGCTGGGAAATATCTGACTATCTAAGGGACTTCTCCTTTGCAAATTCAAAGTGTCATTATGTAAAGAAATTATATTCTTTCTCATGTACTGCCAATCATAGGTGCACTTTTTGCCTTGGATATCTTTCCTTCAGTTTTTCTCATCAGCAACAGTAATTATTTTTCCTTTTAGCTTTTTAAAGCTTTTTTCTTCTCCAATGTTAATAATATTCAAGGCAAAAAAGCTCAATGTGACTCAGTACAAAGTTCAGAGTGACACAGAGTCACCTAATTTGAAAAAAAGACACCACATACATTCTTCAATCACACAATATCTCAAGTGAATGGAACCACAGGTCAACACAATGCAATCGTAATTGAGAGTAAATTTGTTGGCTGAATATAAGGAATGCCATATTCACTTCAATAACAAAGAAAAAGGAAGGGGACCAAGATTAGTCAAACTGATCTCAGTTGTTATCAGTCAGCATACTGATGAAATTTTGTAATGTGCATTTCAAATATCTAAATATACGGTTCTTACAAGAAGGAAAATGGTCGCGCTTGTATATATGTTTAGGTTTTGAAGATTACATGGCCTTACATCAGCAGGCTTGTAACTTGTAACATGTAACATGTAACTTGTAACATGTAACATGTAACTTGTAACATGTAACTGGAGAAATAATGATTAATTTGAGATATTTCTCTATACTTGATCGGTAGGCATCATCAGACTAAATGTATTTATATTTTTATATGCTTTACAAAATAGATCAGCGTAGAAATTATTAAGAAAGCATATATCATATTAAATTGAGAAAAACAGTATATACATATAAAGCCTTCTTCATTTATCCAGATGATGCACATTGCTCTGACTACAATGGTCTTTCAGCAGTCCATTTTGAATCAGGGTAGGCAGTGCCACAACATGTATCTTTTCTTCTTGAGTCAGTGAATAAAGTCTATGAAAAATATAGAATACAACAACATTATTTACACAGTAATTTAATACCACCCTATTTACCAGGGCATTATAGTTGATCAAATAGAACCGCAAAGTATTTTGCATTCACAGCTGTTAAGCTTCAAGCAATTGCTTTCAAACAAACGATTTTTAATATCTGCATTTGAACGAGATTTTTGCAGTGGGCGATTCCATGGTTATTTTCTAAGTTTACCACAATAATGAATCAAAACTATAAATGACAATTTGCCTTAATGAAATTTAGTAAAAGTTGTAAATAACTAATACATGCTGCATTCTGTCATTAACTCACTCATTAACATTCACTCATTGACTTGTCACAATGAGTTGATAACATTTTCTTACCTCTGAGAAAGGCTCACGTCGTTCAGCCATGTCTGTCAGGATAGAAACTATCACAGTAGTTGTCTGCTTGTCCCCTGCTGCTTCTTCTACCGAATCACCATTCAAAGTCTTCATGTCACGCTCAAAATAAGAAACAATGTTGACAGTAAGTGTAGTGCAGGTGATAAACAATCAGTTAAAACTGAATCAAGAAATTAGTGATTGTAAGTATATTGCATGCAAATCTTAACATCACATGTCAAACTTACGTTTTCCAAGATGGCCCATGTTATATTTCTCTGAGTTTACTGCTCAGTGGTCAGATGAATTTGGAATGAGGTGTAAGGCTTTTCTCCTCTTATTTTATAGTTTGATCCAGTATGTGTCAGCAATACATAGTATAACAGTTTTTTTCTTAGCGCTCTCAATAATACTCTTTTTTTTTGTGAATCTTCAATCATTTTATGAATATTGTTTTCATGCAGGTACAGGAAAAATAACTTAATAAATAAGAAAAGTGGAGAGAGAAAGAAAAACAATTCACTAGAAAAAAAAAAAGTATACAATTAATAGTGATTCGATCGTAGTTGTGAACTGACCAGTAGAAAGAGGAAAATGAAATAGTTGAGTGATCCTGAATATGGTTGAAATTATTGCTACTAAACCATGTGCCTTCTTTTAGAGCAAGTATATTCTTTCAAGAATAATATATTGTGGTGATATCTCATATGACAAAAGAGATACTGGAAATAAAAGTCACAGGATGATCACCTGACTAGCATGCCTTTCTTGGATCGGTCTACATGATCATCCCATGTTAGGGAGTCATTCAAAGTAAAATTGAGAAGTTTGGTCTTCACATCTTGTTTATTGTTGTTAATTTTAGATGCAATTCTAGAGATGTGTCTATGTGACAGAGATAAGAGGGTATAAGCATATTATAGTGAGACTTTATATATTAAAAATCATTCCATTTTTCTTACACCAATTTTTTATCAAGTGAAGATCAGTATTTCATAAATAATTAAGTGTATCATATTTTGACAGAAAACTTTATCATCAATGTAGGCAAGGTCGCTGGAATGCAATGTGCTTGACAAAATATCATTGAGTAATATGAGGAATTAACTTGTTGTCAGACTTGAGCCTTAGGGGACACTCTTGTTAGAAGTGGATATCAAGATATTTGAAAAAAATATGAAGGGTGTCAATCTCCTCTAATATCTTTGAGATATTGTGCGATTGGGGTATGTGTGCAGCACCATTTTTTCAAATTATCATAATGTGTCACACTGAACTTTGCACTGAATCACATAAAGCTTCTTTTCTGGAATATTACTAACATTGGAGAAGAAAAAAGCTGTAAACAAGCAAAAAGAAAAAAACTTATTCTTGATACTGATGAGCGAAACTAAAGGAATGATATCCAAGGAAAAAACCTATGATTGGCAGTAGATTACAATGAATGTATTTTTTTACATGATGACTTGTTTCATTTGCAAAGGAAAAGCCTCTTAGATATGACAGGTAATACCCGGCACAACCATCTGTCATACAGTCTGAGAAATTGAGATATGCGTGAGCCATAAGTAACTCAAATAATGCTGAAAATAGTTTATTGATGTTAAGATATTGAGGATGTTGATGTTTTAGGATTAAAGAATTAATATACAACGGGTGTAACAGTAGGAAATAGTGATTAATTGTTTAATACCCAAAAGATCAACTAGCATGACTTTTCAGTAAGCATACTTAATTTGCTAAATATGCATTATTAGCAGCTAAGCGTAACAAATAGGGTTAAGCTGGTGAAGATGTTCCGATATTTATTTTTTACATCGTATTACAATGCCAAAAAAATAAAGTGGAAGTTAAGAATGGCGTTTTTTGTCAGTTGGTAAAGCATGCAGTTAGAGTAGAAATAACAAAGAAAAGGGCGGTTTTATATATCAGGATATTTCACAGTGATAAAAAAATAACTATGCTTTGCTCAATGGACACCACCTTGTCTGAGTGGGGCTATATGAGTCATTTGAGGCAATACAAAGAAAAAATATTTCATCAAAGAGAAAATAAAACAACCATTAACCGCTAAAATAAAAGCTACTGAGGAGGGAAACTAACCGATCATGTTATTATGGTTGTAATGACTCTATTCTTTTTGCTTTGCTCTAGTTTTGCCCACCTGGAACAAAACTGTATATTGAAGCTTTAGATGAATTCATAGAACGCGTTTACAGGTCGATGATAATGAATGCAAACACCTTTAATATCCAATTAATATTAAATAGAGAGCCAAAATTATCTTTGAAACTGCAAAACTTTAAGTCCATCTCAAATATAAAGTCCAATGAATAGCAAGCATGAGTTAGTAAAAGTCTTTTTTTTTTCTAACCTGTATGATACTATGCATGATAACGCTTAGAAAGTTTCAGTATACTTTCACCTGATGGTTTTTTCACAAGAGAAAAACACTAAGAGATTATTCCAAGTTTGACAGCAAAAGTGATTAGTAACCCATGGCAACTATTAATGCTTCAATTATATTGACAAAAAGTTGAATGATACAATGATTGAGAGGATGTTAGTGTTTGAGATTAAGAATTACTAACCAGTTATGGCGATGTACTGTATATACCCATTCGATAAACCAGTATTATTGTTAGGTAAATTTTTCTAAAATTTCTTATGACCGCTAATCAGCCGCTAAGCCTGTGATTAGGGTTAAGCTGGTGAAGAGGATTCGATAATGTGTTGCTTAACAATGTCAAGAAAAATAAAACAATTAAGTGTCAGACGGTAAGGTATGCAGTTGGAGTAAAACTACAAAGACAAGGGCGGTTTTAAATATCGGGCCATTTCACACTGATGCGTGAAGGTTTTACTCTTTAGGCTTCAGTAGCTGCATCCTCCTTCGCCAGCTTCCTTGCATAATTGCCAGCTGACTGAATCTTGTTAAGACATGTGAGGCAATACATAGGAAAAGATCGATCGAGGAAGAAAAAGATATTGAAGTATAGTGAAAGAATTACAAGATAAAATGAGAACATCGATCATATTATTGTGGTTGTTAAAAGCTTCTTTTTTTTTATTTTTGTATAATGTAAACGTAATTTGAATACTTTGAGTGTAGAATTGCAGGTTACCTTTGATAACTTGATATGAGTATTTGGTAAGTATTCTTAAGTTGCTGAATACGAATAGGAATAATGTACTTGTCAGATTATGATGAGCTGATCTTGAAGAACTAGTACGTTATCGCTTCCCGTTCGCATCACAAATGTTTATTAATCTTCTTTTATTGCTTGGTACAGCTTTGTCCCCATAAGTTGAAAATCTCCACAAAGTAACTGTTCACGGTTTGATAGCGATGAGCAGCTGGTTGCCCATGGCAACTTCCAAAGTTTTTATCATGATGACAAAAACATGATGGAACAAAGGTATCGAGGATGTTGGTGTTGGATTAAGAATTATGACACAATGGGTGTGATAGTTCCAGATAGTCATATTCTGTATAATACTCGAATTAATCAACCAGTAGGAATGTTGGTCATTGTTTTTAAGTTGCTAAATACGGCTAATCTGCCGCTAACAATGACAAATTCTGTCAGGCAGGTGAAGACGCTTTGATAATGTATTGCACAACATTTCAGCGAAAAATAAAAATATAGTGGGAGCTTGTTTTTTTTTCTGTTTTTTAATGCGTGCAATTGGAGTAATACTACGGAAAAAATGACAAATATTTCATATCAGGATGATTCACACTGACAAAAAATATATACGCATTGCTCAACACAGTGTAGTTAAGGTCAGATTGTTGTCCAAGATAAGAAGTTTTGAAGCTTTTACCTCAAACACAAAAATCCCTTCCCTACCTGGGAGTCGAACCCAGGACCTTGTGCATTTCACGCCAAAGCCATACCACTGTGCTAAACTTGACACACTATCACATGAGCAAATACACAGCATAACTTCCAAGTGATGATCTCCATACAAGTACTTGTGGTTAGGGCATTGTGGTTAGTGCTATGAATAGTTGTGGTTATGGTTAGAGCGATGAATAGCGATGAATAACTATGATATGAAGCTTACGCTATGAAATATTTTGTGAGCAGTGAAAAAAGTTTGCATTTGTCTGGCAAACTGTGGTATGATACCAGAGACTATTATCTATAGTCTCTGATGATACTACGAGCAAGCAGTGACCATGAAACTCAGCTGGAAAGTCGTGGGGTCGATTGTGTTGAAATGCTCAAGCCAGAGATGAAACTGAGGCTCTAAAAAAAACTCGCTGGCTTCAAAAGACCGCCTACATAGCTCTGTGGGCCGGATGGAAACAGGGATTTAGTATTGGAGTATGAGGTTGCCCAGTTAAAACCTCTTCATGATCTGAAAACAATGATAGGTACAAATCAGTTATAATCCTACACTATGCTAGTTTTTGAGGTTGCTTGATTGAAATCTCTTTGATTGTGTACGCTGCTGCCGTTGTTAATCTCAGCATTGGCTAGACAAAGCTTCAGCCGTAACAGAGACTATAGATATTATCTATAGTCTCTGGACGTAATACAAATTTATTCCCTAATGCTATCACACCATGTCTTGCTTGTAGATATTGAATGATAGGTCATCAAACATTTACTACCAGTTTTATCAATTACCAGACCGCAAGCACATGTCTACTGCCTATGTGGTTAAGTTGTGGTTTCTGATTGCAGGCAATGTATTCAAGGAAATGATGTTTGTTGTATCGCAGCAGCTTCAAGATTTACTAAAATCAGTACCAAAGATTGGTGACATTAAAAATGTTTGATTTTGCCTGGCAAACTGTGGTATGATACCAGAGACTATTATCTATAGTCTCTGATGATACTACGAGCAAGCAGTGACCATTTAACTAAGATATCAATCTTCGATCGGACAAAACAGACTCAAACAGTCTTCCTACCCAGTCTTCCAAGTCGGTCCCAATCCACTGGTCACGCCGCAGGCCTGCGGCGTTACCAGTGGAAGGGAGCAACAGGAATGCAGACAATTGGATTAATCTTGTTCTAGAGTTAACATGACAAAACTAAATCTGAATCAAAACTCGAGAATATCGTTGTCTGACTCTATAATACTAAGATTTATTTGCTGAATATGGAGAAAATAGAATAGTGAATATGGATAAAATATATCTATATATATATATATATACTTCAAGAGAAAGTTTAGCTCAATAACTGGCAGTACCTGCTAATAAGGAAGTCATGGTAATATAATAAGTTGCAAAACCATTTTCATATTTTCATTGAACAAGTTTTGTAAGACAGCTAACATCGAGCAAAGAAAACACAGCCTAATCCCTTGAAGAAGTGTCTTTTATGCAACAAAAGTACGGCCACTTGCAAAAAAACAGAGCCAAGCATAGGGAGTCGTTCGAGCAGCATCTTGAGATGAAGTCATTCATCGGGAAGCACTGTAAAGGCTTTGTTTAGGCGATAGAGTAATCGATCTTGGCTCTTGCACAGTACTGTTTTTTCAAAACGCAATAGGTCCAGTCATATAAGATGTCCACTAAAATCTCAATCTATAAAAAACAACATACTAGGAATTACCTCACCAGTTCATTCAAAAGATATGCAGAAAAAATTCTCACGGGCATTGACCATTGGACTACACACAGTTTTCGTGTGATGTCCTCTCGCTTTCAACATGATAGAAATCTCCCCAGCAGTCTGTCAAGTTATTTATAAATCTTAACAATAGTAAGTGAAGCACCCAAAGTTAAATAATACCCAGCCCTAACTTCTTATAATCTTAGTAGCTGCAAAAAAAATAATAGATAGTGTGTCTATTTGACAGAGAGGTATTATTAAATTGCGCAACCACCATGAAAAGAAAGTCAAATATTTACTATATTATCTCAGCATGATTCCTGTTGAACTGCAATAGCCAAACTGTTATTGGAAAACGATCAAAGGATGCCAACAAACTCTCCCCTAATTAACAGAAATAGACCAGAGGGCTCTTTTATTTGTGTATATCATTCAAAAATAATTGTGATTTTCTCTTCTCTGAGACAGATATAGCTCCGTGGCTTTTTTTCATAGTACAACGGAAACTTGATTAAATTTTTTTTTAGTTCCTCTGGCCACAAATTACTGATAAGGGTGCTTTAGTCGGGATTTTACAGAGGTTTATCTATGTCATGTTAGATCCAATTAACAAGCACCGTATCGTAGATGACTTTGATCACAAAAAAACAAATGCCTGATGATTTTTCCTCCCGCAGACGATAACCAATACTTATTTACGAATGGTGTCAGGGCTTCATGAAATGTAAATAAAGTTTTTCAATTGCTGATAGAAACAAAAACAAATTCTCATAAATGGTTTCTGAAATATTCAGACGCAATGCCAATTTCTCCACAAGAGTAAACAACATCAATGTACAGCAGGGATCAAGTTGAAATCTGGATAGAACACCGCTATCTCGTCCCACAGATGTAGGTGATCACAATAGTTGAATTGGAAAGGATTGGTAAACAGTATTCAGCCAATGCCACTTTTTCTAAAATTACCAGAATTACAATGTTCCCATTAACCTGGACTCTCTATAAAATCCAGAGAACTGTGTTACAAGTTAAATCAAAATATTCCTATAATGGAGACCAATTTCAAATGTGAAAAGATAAGTTGCAGGAGAAAATACCTCTACAGAAGTTCTCTGCTTTGTAGTTTGACTAAATACCCTCATATGCAAGGCCGAGTGTATCGGAAATCTTTAGTTATTGCAGCTGCGCCAGAAGTTCCGAGCCTCATGTCCTCAGCCTAAAGATATATGAAATACCCATCATCATAATATTTAAAATTGGAAAAAAAAGTGAGGAAAATGTAACTAACCATGAAGAGAGCAACGATATGTTCATCATAGCATGGATACCCGGGAGATGTCAATGCCCTTAACAACAAAAAGATGGACACTACCGCTACAAGTTCATACCGGTAAAAAGAAAACAAATTGATTTGTTAAGGCTCATAAAATAGATAAGCATCCTTTTAGCAACTTTGTATTTAGAGCTTAAGAGTGGCACTGTCACTGTGAAAAAGGCAGGCTCCGTTCCAAGGATCTGAACCTGTTTATGTTTGTTCTCTACATAAATGCGGAATTGCGATCTGGCAGCAACAGCTTCACTTCTCAGTTGGATACATCATATTATATGGTGTCGATGCTCACGTAAAAAATGATGACTATCAATAAATGTTTAATTGAGGAAACTTCTATATTAAAATACAATTTAATAGTAGGCCTGCGATTCGACTGTCCTAACATTTGATTCAGTTTGTCATTGTACTTACCCTGCAATTGGTACATCCTCCGCTGAACTGATATCATCATGAGACACGATATGATTGCCCGGTGGTGTACTGTATTTAGTAAGAAGAGCCATCCCATACAAAACATACATACTTCCTAGTTCGTAAAATCCGATTCAATCTATGTCAGCAAGTCAGAGTACAATTGTTCTCAATTTATAGCAACTTCCCTATCCAGTATCAGTGATTGCTGGAGCAATTTAAGTTCTTCCCTGAGCAGCCGGCCTAAATATTGTAGAACGATTATCACCACTGGACAGTCTTGCAAAATAGGCAGTTACTAGCTGCATCTAGCATGCTCTGCAAGCGTGATCAAGGATGATCAACAAGTGCTCAATGGACCATGAATTAACACACCGCTTCAATTACAGCATATAACGCATTCGATAGGCAGGCGTGCTACAATATAAATTATCATTGCCCAAATAATGGCTAGAAAATTTATCATGAAAAATGGATGTTACTCACCTATGAAAGCCTCTCACCCCTTTAATATTATATCAAATGGCATAAGATTGAAAATGTACAAAAGATAAATATGTTTTCTACCATCTGAGAAACATCCATAGTGATAAGTTCAACAGGAAAGAAGTTAAATCAGGTGGGTTAAAGGCATGTTTTTTTACCCTAAAAATACCCTTTTTCCCCCAAAAGTGATAGACATTTTGGGTCAACCCTCATGAAAGACAAAATGTACAATGACCCATTGAAAAACCTTTCAAATGATAGCTCAAATGTCCAAATCGGACAACAACTGGTCAAGTTATCGCAGGTGGGTTAATCTCCATTGAAGTCTATATGTCGCAAAAAAAGGGACAGATCTGACCTTAACTACACTGTGAATGGCCAAAACCTTGCCATAATCCTGCTTAACAAGACATGTGAGGTAACACACAAGAAAAAACATTTGATAAAAGAAAAACATATTTACTGCTCGTGTAAAAAACTACACTGTAGCAAACTGAGGAGGTAACTAACGATATTATTATTATTGGTGTAATGACTCTATTGTTTTTACTTTGCTCTAGATCCATCCAACTTGGATAAAAAACGGATTTCCGCTTGTGCTCAGTTTCTTTTATTTTATCTCGTGAATAGCAATGTGGAAACTTGTGCTGCATTGCAATCTGTCTACATCTGAGGATAAGGAAAGCATCCACGCTTCATTTTCCGATAAATTTAAATACAGCCTGGCTTCACTTCGGAACTACATTACTTTATGTCAACTGTAATCATATCAAGTTTCTTACTAGCCCAACAAATAGCCACAAAACTAATATTCTTCTGGTTATGTAGATAATGGGATGAATATGAAAAACATATATATTGTGCACAGGAATGACATACACATACAATTAAGTTTGGGCTTCATGATATTGCTAAACAAAATCAATTGTCAAATATCTTCGTACTATGGTAGAAATGAATATTTTCTAACCTGTATGATACTATGCATGATTTTGCTTAGGAAGTTTCAGTTCGATCACTAGGGGGTGACTGTATGAGATAATAATATAAGAGATTATACTAAGTCTAAGAGCACCAAGCGATGAGTAACCTATGGCAACCATCGATGCTCTACTTGTGTTGACTAAGTTTATTGGTACAAATATATTTAGGATGTTGGTATTTGAGATTAAAAATTACTAAACAAAAGGGTGCAGCTGTAGGAAATGATAATGAACTACTCAATCTCCCCAAATTTAATCCAGCAGTATATGTTTTTGGTAAGTATTCTTAAGTTTCTAAATACTGGTAATCTTCGGCTAAGCATGACGAATTGCGTTAATGTGGTCAAACTACTTTAAACTTGCATTGCATATGAATGCCAAGTGAAAAGGTGCAAGCTAACAAAATGAAGTTTTTATCAGTTGGTAAGGTGTGTGAAACCACAAGGATAACCAAACATGTTGTATCAGGGCGTTTCACACTTACATAAATAAAACAAAACTTTGTATCACACTTTGGTCATCTGCTTTTGAAAAAAACTACACTGCTGCAAACTGAAGGTAAAACTCACCGATCGGATCATGATGGTTGTTAAGTTTTTATATACATTGTATATGATGTAATCCTAATTGATATAGTTATAATTACCCTGAAGAACGTCAGACCGCTAACCTATACCCTTCTTAACCTCAAACGCTCTGGCGTACCTCAGCGGTTACTCATGAGGTTCTACCTTACATGTATACGGCCTCGTATGACATATGGAAGCGTAGCCTGGTTCTGCATGATGGCCGACCAACAGAAGAAACGAGTAATCCAGCTGGAAAAACTCTCACTGAAAATTATAGCCCCAGGCTGTGACGAGTATAGTGAAAGGACAGCCCTGCTAAACATCATACCACTAGACGAATATATTGACTCTATGTGCCATCAACACATCGACAAGATCAAGACACCTGGGCAATGCCTGCATCATTTACTACCTCAACCGAGCGCTCGCAGACCTAGTAGACATACAACGCGCCTCAACACCAGCTCACGAACTGAATTGAGAGGCAACACTTTACTCATGTGTTACAGCAATGCCGGATGTGTAAATTATAAAGTCTAAGAATTAATTTTTTTCTGTTTTTATTTTCATGCCCAGGTTGCCTTCCTTACTTATATTGTGATGAAACCTCTAAAGGTCGCCTCTAATTTTTAGAAGATGATCATTGGTTCAGTAATAAAGATTATATATATATACTGATGAACATGACAACATTGTGCCCTAAATCCTCATAATAAGGTTGTTGCTGCCTTTCATGATCTCAAATGCACTCCAGGAATAGTGTGAGGTCATAACTTTCCTAGCGGGTTAATAATTAACCCAAAATTGCATCATTACATGATTGTAGATTTGTTTTGCACCCTGTGATATTGCCAATAATTTTGCAATTATATGAAATTTCTCAAAGTAGGATCAATTTTTTATCTTTCAAATTTCAATAGGTTCAAAACTTACTGAGTGACAACAGTAGTTTGAGCCACAAAGTCATCATTGCCATATAAATTCACAACAAATTTTACACATGTCATCTACTCACATCTATAATCTATCAAGTGACTGTCCCTTCAACATTAGTGTAGAGAATAGATGTGTCGTTGAGCAAGTTAGCTCTTATCAGGGCCCATAGGTTATGTTCTGGTGAGCTGAGGCTATGTTCTCATCTCTATTAATCCATAAAGATAGCCCTATCCTTTGTTGTGGCTCCTTATCTTAAGAACCACATGAAAATAGAAAGGAATTTCCACAACATTAAAAAAAACACTAGCAAACCCAGGTGTTGATGGCGATAGATCTCTCAAGGTTTGTTAAGAAAACACATTTTTTCAATCTGAAACCACAATCGATAAAAAAAAGACAAAAAGGGATGTTACTCCTAATCTAGGATACTTTTTGCAACATATATTGTATAATGTATATTTGATCATTAGTCATGAATTTAACTTAACCCTTCAACCCCCAACCCTTCAAACCCCAACCCTTCAAACCCTAACCCTTCAAACCCCAACCCTTCATGACATCATCCTCTGCACCAAACCTATAATTCATAATTTGATATTATCTTTACTATTTTACCAGGGTGTAATGTAGAGAATGCCTCCTACGGTCTGACTCCGTGCGCTGAGAGGGTAGCTGTTTGTAATGCGGTAACTAAAGGATAACAACATTTTATATCTATGGCTGTATGCTGGTAAGTATTGTATTCGGATAATTACTTGGCTATCAAATCCTGTTACAAGTTGTGACTAATGTAACTCAAAGCTTTTGTGCTTTTACTGAGCAAGTATAATTACAACTGGTCAAGGAGTGTATGTTCATCAGAGAGCTGTGAGGTGTTTTATATTGTCTCACGATTTTACAATCTACCTATTCATAATGGAATATATCTATCTGATTACGAGATGAGACTATTATGCTATACACACTCAATGTTATTCTAAGTAAAGATCATCATTGATTAATATATTTCAGCATTCAATTAGATTCCTTTGTTTTGACTGACTTATGAACTGTTTGATTGTCAAAATAATTATCCTCTTTATTGTAATTTGCAATGTGTAATGAAGACTAGGAAAATGGATCAGCACCTATCTTATCAGGTTTATTTTTATAGAGAGCACAACCATCACTCGCTCATCACACCGCACAGCTAACATACACCCAAATCTGCAGGGTTAGAGTCTCATAAGGTCATAATTTGTAAGTTCATATTAACCGTTTTTGATTATATTATAATGATTGTTTTATGCCAAACATGCTCTGTTTATGTAATATCGTATAATTTTGAACGTTAATAGAATCTTATCATAACAATTGTCATTTTTATACAGGTTACGATATCAATACAATCAGTTAACTTTTACGACAAGACCTATCCTGCAACAAGTATGACTCTGTAGGACAAGAGTGTATATAACTTCTGGTTAGGGTACCAAATTTAACAAAAAAGAACACAAACTACAAAAACAAATGTCATTCACTTTCTCTGCCACAAACAAGCACCTGCAGCCGCCTGAGCACTGAGACATGAAATGAGATTGGTTTTTTAAGCTTCCATCATAAAAGTAATACAACCCTTATTTTTACAATGTCAGCTACAAGTGGATTATAGTGCAGAGTATGATAAAGTGAGATTCTTTCTCGAATGTTTTTTATACCAGGCTCGGACCATTGCATTGGGACCTTGTCTGCGTATCCCAGTAACTTTGTGTTGCGTCTAATGGTTATTCTTGAATATATGGTAGTATGTACTGAATGCACCAGCTGAGGGTTGCTGACAGACATGCGGATCAACAAGGGCAGATTTACGCCTTGGAGAAAAAGGGAAAGCTCCTCAGATATTTTGTATTTTACTCAACCCTATCCAATGTTTATCTTCCTTATCTTCTTTCTCATCTTTTGTTGTATGGAAGGTCCGTATCCAAGTAAAGTGTACATTATATTCATACAATGCGTTATTGTTTCTACTTTTAGTGATGTTAAGGGAACATTTAAAGGTCCATATGGAGCCTGCAGACAAACATTAGTAGAGGTGAGATATCTTTCCATCATGTACGTTTAGATTACCAAAATTTTATTGCCTAGAGCAGAATTTAGTGATTTGGTGAATTTTGTGATCTTTGTAGCCTGCAGACTCTTCTATAAATAGACTTGGTAATTTTCTATTAAATCATCATTACTTCCTCCAGTTAAATGCATACTTGCTTCGCTGATACTAACTAATTAATCTGTATTGACCTGGTGGGCTCTGGTTGGAAGGTTTAAAGTCGCAATAGACGGCCCTTCGGATCCATGACAGCACTAACTAACATGTCTTCTCACTTCTGTTTATCTCTAGTTTGGTACTGACTGCAGTTTATACTGTGTGAAGCCTGATGGTTCTTATATACAGTTATCAGTTAATGATCTCCTACCTCTAGGGTTCCATCCTGCTGCTCTGAAAGATGAGAGAGACACAAACTAGTCACAACCTAGTCACAACCTAGACACAAACTAGACACAACCTAGTCACAACCTAGTCACAACCTAGTCATATAGAGAGACATAACATAGTCATGGATGCATTGTGGGAACGGTATTACCCTTAAGTATTTGTGGTAGGAAAAGTTTGCCTTTCCACTTGAATGAAAATTGACAGACAACATTAAACTGTAAATTGTAAACTGATATTCACTCCCCTTCGTAACTTAGTATATATCTCGCTGTAACTAATACTCGCTAAGATCATGTCAGCCCAGAAACTGGCCAACGAACTGTTACTAATATTTACCCATTTAGCTAACTGCTGCCATTTTATGAGACTACTTGAGAACATTTTGCTGACACACTTTTGCTTACTGAGAACAGTAACTGTGTAAGCTTAGTTGGGTAATTTCTATTCATATCACTCCACTGGCATTCAAGTTGTGACATTTTAAGTTTATCAAATTTTCACAAATTTTCCTATTCTATTTTGGACAATTACTTTCATCCCTGTATCCCTTTAATCTAGCATATTGTGTTTTATATGCATGTTGGAGTTTCAATATCTTTTAACTTCACAATCGCTCTCTGAATAATATCCATTTGAATCATCTTGTATAGTATGTCCTTTCTGGGCAGTACAATGGTATAATATTTTTATTGAAGCTAGTTAGATTTGTTATTGTACTACGGCAAAAAGGTGCTGGATGTCAATTTATCTTATCCATTTCAAAAAACAATTCGGATCTCTGATACTCTGAAGGGTATCGATATGTGTTTTGTATTGAAATACAGATCAAAAATTAAAAAACCTATCACTGATCTGTCTGAGGACTTTAACATACTGGAACACAAGGCATTTATGGTTCCAACATCATGAAATAACACCATGTTTATGAACGGCCTTCAGGCTTACCAAAACTTTTGTGTTTGACTAAGGGGAAAGTAGTGACCCCCCTCCCTCCCTATGAAATAAGGATTTGATTATGCATGCATACAGTAAGGGCATTTGGTGTTGTATAGTTTCTCCTAGACTGCAGCGAGTTTGATAGAAAGCCAAAACTAAGGGTCTAAAATCTGATACAGTATCAGACAGAGGTGAGTTATTATACTATGATCTCAATTTGTCAGATTCCAGACATCGCCTGTATCACATCTGACTAACGCAATAGTCTGATAATTGTCACAGGCTCATCTGAGGTTTGAGGTTTTTATCTGGTGATGGTAGTGTCGATCTAGAGGCCGATTGCTTCAGCTCTACGTTTTCAAGGGAAAAAAACAGCAGGTTGTTCTTAACTCAGGAGATTGGCACAATCAGCGCGCATTTCACAGGATGGTGTTTATTTCAGAGCTTGTTTGTTGATGTTCATACCCTCCACTTTTCTTTACATATGTTCGCATGATTGTATTACCTTATATAGATTTGGTTTTATATTAAATAATGAGCCATCGTAAAGGGCTTGTGGGTTTAGCCCATGTTGCATAGTTAGATGTTCTTAACATTCGTAGTTTAATGATACAGTTTTCCCTCTTGCAAATCCCTTCTTCACTTCTCTAGGTACATATTTTGATAAGTTTGTACAGAGTTGTCCCCTTTTTTGACAAGGGGAGAAAATTATGAGTAACTATAATGGAAACCTCACAGCACTTACCATCACTTACCCTCCCTGTTACCATCAGTGTTTTTATTTTTACTTTGCAGTGCACTCAAAATAGGCGCTGAACCCTCACCCATTTTACAAGTAGTTAATTGAGGCCAACACTTGGTTTAAAGGAAACAGTTTCTCAATAATATTTTTTGTGACTCGTACACAATAGTAATGTGTGCCTGAAAACAATATTGGGCTTCAAAATATATGCCAGTGTAACTCTACATCTGTGACCCTCTGCATTCCTAGTTTTGGTTAAATTGGAAATGTTTGTGCTGCCAGGCAGTACTTATACAAGTAATTTACAGATGCAGACGCTGCCACTTAGAGCCGAGGAATTGTCGTTGTCAGCAATATGAGAATATGATATCAAACCAAACCAAGGACCCAGGTAGGCCTTGCTATAACCAAAGGTGCTTCAATTCTTTAAGTGGTGCCGGCCACTGAAGTCATGTTGCATCAGGGTTTAATATTTGCAAAAACTTGTATCGGCTGGTATATATGGTGTGGGATATGATTGGCAGATTATCTTTTATAGTTGTTACCGCAGGATAAGGATATATCCTTACTCTGTGATGTTACTTATAGCTGTAGCTATAGATGTTTAGGTTTGCCATCTTTCGGTGTTAATAATGCAAGGCGAAAAAGTAGCGATGGCCTTTACTCAGCTCATTATTAAAATGGCACTGTGTTATGAGCTACTGTATAGTCTGTATTTAGCGCAATTATTGGTAATTCAAAAATCTAAAGTAATCATACAATCAGGTCTAATACCATACGGTTTATAATAATGATAGAGCATTTTATTGAAATCCTACTGTACCTTGATCAATTAAAATAGTTATGATGGGCCGGTATTCTTATTATATTATGCATGTTGCACAACAAATACAAATCTGTGTTTAAAAAATTAAGCTGGAGCATCAACCCCACATAATGACCATCATGTCAAGACAAATTATTCCCACAACTAGATAATAGTTATTTTTATTTACCTGCCAGCGCATTTGTTATTTAATTTATCGTGGCAATCCGAAGGATTTATAGTCCGGATGAATTTCATACCTGTATTACTTTACAAACATACACTTCTGAGCTTTATGATTAGGTGGCATCACGTAGTTATCCTAAACCAAAAGTAACTGCAAACAAATTCTTTGTCTTTTACTAACTTTATTCACAAAACCTATTGAACAATTAGGCAAACAATTAGACCAAGCACCTGAAGATCTTATCTCAGAATAATTTAGACAGTGTTAGCAATGTTAACATAGTTTTACAGCAAAGTTTTATTAAGCAGCAAAAACATTTAGAAGGGGGAATCGTAATCTGACCCTCTTTAGAAAGTGAAACGATGAGTGGACCATAGGCTAGAATAGGTTTTGATTTGTGTAAATTGCAATTGTTACCGGATAGATTTTGCATCCTGTTGGTTGCAGCACATTTTGACGGAAAGCCAGAAGCATAAACATTTTTGTTAGACACCTGACATAGTACCTGTCGGAGGTGGGTGGTATGATCTAAATTAGCGCCATCTTTTTGGTCGAGTATGGCCCTTCTCAAAACATAATCATGATCGTCTGAGGCTTGTTTGATGCAGTAAGCTGTCAGGTTTTGATTTATCTCCAGGGTATTCAGAACTATAGTGGGTGGATTTGCCTCGATTTTCTATTCCAAAGTTAGCTATTTATACACGAAATAACGTATTGGAATTTGTCTCCCTTAGTGAACATTAGACACTGCTCCCTTTCTTCATAGCAGTACCAATATTCATGCATTGGATATCAGTGGAGGAGCGATAAGAGGGTTTAACTTATTGTATCACTGCATCTGCTGAAATTAAAAATTAGTTATGACACCGAATAATTTGGAAGTTTTTAAAAAGCTCTTCACAATTGTAACCCATGAAAGCCGATAGGTTAGCAATTTGCAGTGTGCCATAATCTTGATTGGAGCTTTGATTATCTATATGTTTAAATGTGTATTGTTGGTTTTGCAGAGTTCCTGACACCTACTCGGTTGCAGCCCGATTGACAGCAAGACTAAATATAACAGATTTCGGACAGTAAGCTGATACAGTAACAGGTGAGTTATGATAATATCATCTCAGTATGAACTTTCCTTGCATGACAACCCTCCCCCCATCCCGTCTGACTAAGAGATTAGGGATTATGATTTTTCTCTTCGGCTCATCCTAATGGAGATAATTCTGTTGCATCTTTTGTAAATGCAGTGCTCTGTCAGTGTTTAAATGTCGGTCGTCGTTATTCAATGAGACATAGTATTATTTTACATTACTCAGACCGAGGAGTTAAAGTCTTTAACTCCTTGCTCAGACTAATAGGACACAATACAAACATTTCACTATAAAAAAGCAAAGGATTTTTTAACCTGTCGTGAGATCAATGTATGGCTCCCTGTTTGATCTACCAGGAGATGAAATTGACACAGAAAAAGGGTAAATGTTTTTACAGGAGAATTTGAAAAGTTATTGCACAATATCAATTTAAAGCCTTATCTCAACATTTTTACTAGCAGGAATAAACCAATTGCTTTACAAACAATCTGAACCGGGCAACATTTACACACAATGCGGCTAGAGTGAGCAACTTATTTTTTGTGACACTATGACGTTGATTTATGTCGAACCAGTTGAAATTTTAAAGATTTATTATTCACCTATCACATTTTGTTGTTGACAAATTACTGCATTTCGCTCAGATTGTTAGTATGGAAATGGAAAAATATTCATTTGCTTGTCGTGATTGGTTAGATCTTAATTTGCGATGGTGTTTGCAAATACATAGCAACATATCGTCATCTACTTACATGTTATCTTGAAATACAACTTCTAGGTATTTAGCGGTATACAGCACAGTATTAAAGTCGATCAGGTCATGTGCTACTGTATAGTCTGTACTAAGAGCAGTTATTGGGACCTTACTAAGCTAAAGTAACACATCAATGAACCCTGATACCAATACGGTTCAGAAAACTGATAGAGCAATTTATTGAAATCCTATTGTAGCTTGATCAAGATTTATAAAGCTGTATCTCGACAACGTGATTATAATATGCATGCTGCTCCTCAACAAATCCAAACCTGTGTTTGAAAAAATAACCTCCCGCACAAGTAACATCGAGGAAACCCATTAAAGATCATTGTCGTGTAATGGCATTTTATATATATTATATATAAAATGCCATTACACGACAAATTATTCCAAATCGCTGTGACATTTATCTGACAATACCTGAACTTTGCTAGATGGAACTTTCCCGAAGGATAATGCTAGCTTTGACGTTCGAAGTTTGAAGATATACCTTCAAATTTCCAGTATACTCTGGAAGAAACAAAGACAGTCAAACCATCATAAATCTGCTCATGAACAGAGGCAGAAAGTTGCATCAAGTTGTTCAAAGGGGAAAAGCTGTGCCACTGTTGTTAATTATAGAGATTATGATATCATACAAGCTGCAAATTCTCAGGATGAACATAAAAGAATAGCTGATGTTCTAGAACTTTATCTCGAAGTCATTTACTCACCCTGATTATTTTTGGTCAAAACTAGCCATTATAAAGTGAAAGACTGAGTCTTCAATGCGAAGAGAGAGTTATACAGTGCAGATATTTGACCATGCCCTACTATTTTTTGCATCCAATAGACAGAGAAATATCCCTTTACTGCATGTGGGGTGTGCAAACAGTGGAAAACCAGTATGTAAGGGCTCCTTCGACAAGACCTGGCTAGGATGACTGGCGTGCCAGTATCAAACAGGCGTGATTGATGGCAAAATGAACACAGGCCACAAAGATCGCAGGTCTTTTTAGCAATTTTACTCATCCAGTAAAAGATTTTTTTGTAAACATCTCAGGACAAAGGGTTTTAAAATTAAACAAACAAACAAACCACTGTAAGCCTTTCAGTATTCTGGGTGAGAGTGTTACAGTAGGGTCCAATCAAAGACAATAACCTTATTTGTTTGACGATGCTTTGAATACCCTGAAATATTGATGATAGGGTACAGTGCATATTTTGCATTGATGTGAAAGGATGCTTATTTTATGCCATGCATCAAACCAAAATCTCACATAGGATAAAATTGTTATGTATGGCCACTATCAGAGTTCAAGTAAAAATTGACGTCATTTGCTTCAAATTTTTTAGCCTTATATTATAATGCATTGAGGAGTGGAAAGTATACCTGATTAAACAATAGAGTAATCAATACCAATATGAATTGTATCTGAAATTAAATCAGTATCAACACATGTAATACAATGAGCTACAAAACAGAATTTTAATAATTGGTAATCAACCTTTTTAGGCCTGAGTGTGAGCTCTGAGCCTGAGTCTCTGCTGGTCTCACTTTATATAGTGCTTGGTTGATTTGATCTGAATGCGGCAAAAATCTCAGGACGTTAAAACAAAACAAAACATTAGGATCAATGCATTTGGACCAATAAATTCTGAAGATCTAATCTAGAGGATAATTCAAACATTGTTTTAAAGCTCGGTTTTTATTTGGCAGCTATAGGAGTTGCCAAGACTTGTGTGTTTGGCAGAGGGGAAATAGTAACCCCCCTACCTGTGAAATAGTGAGTATAGTTTCTGCTAGACTGCCATTTGCAGCGAGATTGATAGAAAGCCAAAACTGGCTGTGTCAACATCAACTCTATATTATAATAATAACTTCGCCTTTTATATTAATAGACCCACACAAATTGATTTGATTTTCTGATCATAATTAGCAGAGTTTCTCTGGTCTCACTATGTAATGTTCCGGGTGGTCAGAGATTAATGACGCAAATGTGTTACGATGTTAAGATTCATACCTAACATGATTTTATTAAAACACAATAGCAGTATAACTCATAATAATAATACAAGTTCTTTATATTTATTCACCAAACATACTGGAACACAAGGCGTTTATAGTTCAAACATCACGATATGGCACCATGTTTGGGAACAGCCTTCAGGCATACCAAAAATTTTGTTTTTGACTAAGGGGAAAGTAGTGACCCCTCCCTCCCTATGAAATAAGGATTTGATTATGCATGCATACAGTAAGGGCATTTGGTGTTGTATAGTTTCTGCTAGATTGCAGCGAGTTTGATAGAAAGCCAAAATTAAGGGTCTATAATCTGATACAGTATCAGACAGAGGTGAGTTATTATACTATGATCTAAATTTGTCAGATTCCAGACATCGCCTGTATCACATCTGACTAACGCAATAGTCTGATAATTGTCACAGGCTCATATCTGAGGTTTGAGGTTTTTATCTGGTGACGGTAGTGTTGAGCTAGTGGCCAATTGCTTCAACTTAGCATGTATTAGGAGTAGACATATAAAACTGGGGTTATTTCAGGTTAGAGAATTTTGTTTTACATCATGATAGACTAACCATGAGCAGAGTTTTCAATAAGAAGCACAGCATAGTGAACAGGAGAATTTTGTAAACATTTCTTTGATGATAGTCTGTGATCTTTCAGATTCAGCTAGTGTTTAATACTCAGTAAGAGTTACAACAAGTACAGTCATAGTTAGACATCACGTCTCATTTTCAATATAAATGCTGATAATGTGCCGGTTTTTCTTTTGCAGCCTATAACATAAACCAACAATTGAGTAATGGCTCAGGTGACAGTGACCACAGTCAATCTGATGAGCTGCTGGGAGTGTAGTGCTATACATGGTAAGGTGGTCTCTCTGTCATGTGGACATAACTTCTGTATCACATGTCTGGATGATCAGCACATCGAGTGGACTGAGGGATGTAAGCAGCCGTGTCAGGCTTGCTTCAAGCTGACGGTACCAAAGAAGAGTGATATCAGGAAACTGACACCTAAGATGGACCTGCCTAATATCGCTGGGATCGATCTTAATAAGGGTAGATCATAGTTACTCTAACGTTAACTTATATTATGGCATTAATCAATTAACCCTCGGCGGTATAACTTCATCTATTTATACAATCATTACCCCGCATGGAATAAGCGCTGAATAGGAACCGATTTTGCACAGTGGGTATCAGGTGACCATAATCGCATCAAATAGTTCAGATCAGATATTTGAATACTTTTGTGTCTTGCCTCACTCTAATAGGAGAATCATTTATATCTTATTTTTTCTGGAACTCCTCTGTGTTCTTCCGAGCTAGCACTGAAAAAAAAAGAAAATAACTTCCTTGCATTTGCTGCATAACTAGTTTGACTTTTAAATATGATTAAATTGATTCTGGAGCCTGAAATACAGGGGCATTGCTTCCTCCTTTTAAAACAGCAAAATCGAATAAGAAAAAAAATTTAGGTAGCAGGGAGCTCTTCTTTTGCCTCTGACCCTCCTTACTATGACAATGACATAAACATAAACAGATCCCGGCAGCGGTAGATCTCTCTTAATTTTTTTCTATTATGGAAATCGTTAGCATTCATCATTCGAAACGGGAATGGACTAAGCATTGAACCATAGTGATTTAAAAACACGCCAATGCAATTATTCAGATCTAAGCGCCCAGAATAGTGGCCATAAAGAGCAGGATATGTTCCATACTTTTACTTTGCAGAGATTTGCTTGATCAACTTAGGTTTTTATATTTAGCTGAATTATTAACCTTGTATTGTTACCGATCATCATCTACAGGTGGACAGTTAGCTCTCACCTCAGGAGGATCAGATGATAAACTCAGACCCTGTCGGATCTGGACGGGCTCAAAGATGATAGAAGATCGTGTGAGAAAGAAAGCTGTACTTATTGCTATAGAGGCTGTACAGAGAAGTGATGATTACCATCAGAGAGCTAAATATGTGAAGTTTAAGTTTGATGCTGAGGAGGAGGGAGAGTGGGCCTGTCTTGTTACACATGAGAATGATAAAGCAAGCACTTGTTTTTCTTTCGTTTTTGGTTCTTATATAGTTCTCAGAGTAGGAGAATGTCTTTTTTACATATGGAAGAGTAAACACTCTTAAAAA